>OY754964.1:22754883-23430624 GCA_963576475.1 Molanna angustata | reverse complement strand
AATATATAGAAGAAGCAACAGTATAATGAATAGCAGGGACGATAGCATTCGAATCCCGACCGCATGGACAAGTGTACTTGAAAACAATATTTTGAAAAACCATAATAATCAAATTAACCCAACTACCGATATTTCAAACAATAGTCACATTAAAAACATTAGTAAAATTCTTAGTAAGCCGAAAACTGATAATCCACCTGTAAACAATATACCGTTAAGTACTCGAGTCACTAGAAGCCAAACAAAACGCAATAATGACGTCATTGGGGAAACCCACCCCTCCACTAACAACTGACATGGCTTCCTTTCAAACTTTCACTTGGTGGTAAGCTTCCGACGCGAACGGACGTGCGCGCACTATCCCTCGCGACGGAAATTTATTAACAAGGCGCCTATTGAAAATGTCTGATGTGATTCAGACGAAACGTCGGCAGACGACTGATTCTCTCGGGAATCAGAATTTGACGCGGGTTATCCCCAAAATACTTAATAATAACATATTTTGTACTCGCGAAAACCTTAGATTTAACATATATATATATACATATATATATATATATATATATATATATATATATATATATATATATATATATATATATATATATATATATATATATATATATATATATATATATATATATATATATATATATATATATATATATATATATATATATATATATATATATATATATATATATATATATATATATATATATATATATATATATATATATATATATATATATATATATATATATATATATATATATATATATATATATATATATATATATATATATATATATATATATATATATATATATATATATATATATATATATATATATATATATATATATATATATATATATATATATATATATATATATATATATATATATATATATATATATATATATATATATATATATATATATATATATATATATATATATATATATATATATATGTTATAATATTTTTATCTCGGTTTTCCCGTGTCAGTAGGTCTTGACTAAGACCATTTGTCTTCCGACGTTTCGCCTGAATATCACCAGGCATTTTCAAGGACTTAACGAAAAGCACGCGCGCGACACACGTCTACTCACACTGAAAGCTCACCGTCAAGATATATATATATATGTTATATTTGATGTTTTCACGGGTGAAATATGTTATAATATTTTTATCTCGGTTTTCCCGTGTCAGTAGGTCTTGACTAAGACCATTTGTCTTCCGACGTTTCGCCTGAATATCACCAGGCATTTTCAAGGACTTAACGAAAAGCACGCGCGCGACACACGTCTACTCACACTGAAAGCTCACCGTCAAGTGACTCGTAGCGTACAAGATGGCCGCTTATGTCAAATATTGTTAGCGCGACGTGATTGGCTCCTTGTGACACGCCCACCTGCTGTCGTGTTCGATGGTAATAATATTTTATCATTATTTTTGTGTTGTGATTTATTGTTAATTTTAGTTGTGACATTAATATTATTATTGTTGTGTTTTGGGGTTATTTTCGCTATGGTATTATTAATATTATTATTGTATTGTTTGTCATATAAAATGTTCTTCCAGGTACTAGGCAAACGAACTCCGTCGTCCCGATTGTTCATTATATCCCTTCTCTTATATATTTCTATAGCTTCCCTGTAAATTCTGAGAGGTTCACTGTTTAAACTTGCTATTATTTTTGAATGGTCAAAATCTATTGTATGTCCTTCTGTGAGCGAGTGTTGTACAAGTGAGGATGTAAGTTTTTTGTTTCTCATGTCGACTCTGTGCTCCGCTATTCGTGCTTCAACTTTTCGATTGGTTCTTCCTACATAAGTCTTATTGCACGATCCGCACGGTATTTCATATACTCCATGAGCTTCAAGTGGAATGATGTCTTTCGGGTTTCTTAGAAAGGTTGATATTTTATTTGTTGTGCTGAAAACGGTACGTATGTTATTTTTGTTTAATAGACGGCTGATTTTATCGGTGACGCCTTTGATATATGGTAGTCGGGCTGTTGATAATGGTGTTTCATTGGATTTTTCTTTCACTGTTTTTGGACTCTTTAATGCTTTGTTTATTATATAGTCTGAGAAACCATTACAACGTAGAGCATTTTTCGTGTATTCTAATTCTTGTTTTTTATGCTCGTGGTCTGCAATTCTTTTTGATCTTGTTATTAGTGTTTTTGCGACTGAGCATATTTGTGCGGGGTGATGATTGGACGTTGCGTGTAGGTATCTATCGGTGTGTGTGGGCTTTCTATATACTGTGTGCCCCAGTTTACCGTTTGCTTTTTTTAACACTAAAACGTCTAAGAAAGGTATTTGTCTGTTATTTTCTTTCTCCATTGTAAACTTTATATCTTTATGAATGCTGTTAATAGTGTTCAAAAAATTATTTAATTCTTCTTCTCCGTGAGACCATACTACGAATGTGTCATCCACATATCTTAGCCATTTCTTTGGTTTGAGTATTACTTTCTTTAAGACTTCTTCTTCAAACCTCGTCATAAATAAGTTGGCGACTGCTGGTGACAATGACAAACCCATAGGTGCTCCTTTTATTTGTTTGTATGTCTTATTGTTGTAATAAAAAAAATGTGTTATTTTAACAGTGATAAAATAATTTAAAATATCGTCTGTGGTATTGAATATATATATATATATATATATATATATATATATATATATATATATATATATATATATATATATATATATATATATATATATATATATATATATATATATATATATATATATATATATATATATATATATATATATATATATATATATATATATATATATATATATATATATATATATATATATATATATATATATATATATATATATATATATATATATATATATATATATATATATATATATATATATATATATATATATATATATATATATATATATATATATATATATATATATATATATATATATATATATATATATATATATATATATATATATATATATATATATATATATATATATATATATATATATATATATATATATATATATATATATATATATATATATATATATATATATATATATATATATATATATATATATATATATATATATATATATATATATTATAGTTTATCTTAATAATATTTCAATTTCATCTCACAAAATTGCAACAATTATATGACAAATATTTTCATAACCATATTGCCATTGTACACATTGTATTTAACATAATCTTTGGGTGGTTGTAAGAAATTGCCATTTGCCAATAAGCCCGCCAGTTCAGTAATCATAATATGTACAAGAAGTTGCAAATAAACAAATGTTTTGGTTTCCTTTGTAATATTTTTAAGAATCAATTTTATTAAGCGCTACATTTACTCAATTTTCCACGATTGTGTTTACCTATTGTATTGCTATCTTGGAAAACTAACAGGTACCTAAATACTATGTAAAATATGAATTAAATACGCACCCAGTAAAAAGTTGCCACATTCTGGAGACACAGTAAATTTATCTTCTCACAGATCCAGACTGAAAACACAATTAAAACTGTGTCTCCACCGGAAATCGAACCCGAGACATTTCGCTCATCAGTCAGATGCCGAGAATCATTAAAACTACATAGTTCATGTAACACCTTAGATCCAACTGTCGATGGTCATAATATGTAGGTATTGCTAGGAATACAATACATGGAACTAAATCCAAATTATTGAATATTTTATGTTAATATTTAAAGATATTGTGCTTTCCTCTACAAAACATGTACGCCAGGATTGGACAGTGTGGAGTTTTTTCTTTTTTCCTACCCCGAATACATAAACGGCTTGATGGTGTGTAGTTGAATAAATCTTAAGCATCAAACGATGATAATAGTCTAATACAAATTGCATGAAACGATGTCATCACCGAATTCAATTTTTACAAAAATTGTCAAATAAGTTTCGATGTAGGTACTGCGATAATGTAGAAAGTTCATATATGCATTAAAACCTCTAACTTGGTGTTTTTTGATTTCAGCATTGAAAAATCCACGTAGACCTGGCCATACAAAATCTCACAGATCTTGGTTTGAAACTATGTAGATTTGTTAAGAGAAAAAAAATCTCTTGAACCAATCGTCAACTGGACAATTCATGTTTAAATAATATCTTCATCGGATCCTTCATTTTGTTTAAAATAAATTGATTTGAAGTCTCAATTCTATACAATTTATTTGTAGGTAAGTAAAATATCTGTTTTCAATTACTTTTTTTACGCCACTTATGAGGACTAAAGTCGACAGGTTTCGAAAGCAATGTTCTCTTCTTCAGGATGACTTACGTACCTTATTAAAAATAAAATAAATACTTTTGATTAATAATATATAATTTGGTGTCTTCAATAATGAATGAACAGGAGTACTATTATCTATCTGTCTGCATAATTTTTCAAAGATAGCCACACTTGCAGACTGCCATACGTCACTCAGGTCAGCTTCAAATACACAGACAGGGCCATTATTGCAAAGTTTTCAGACAGAGCTTTAAGTTTTTATAGTCTTCGTTCATTGAATTATTTATTTCTTTCCATTAGGCAGATTAATAATACAGAAAAACCAATTCTGAAAAGTACTGGAAAATTTTCGGCTAAACTTTATTTATCTTTTTTTACTCCCGAGACCATTTTTTTCAAATCTTAATTTACGTCAAAATAAAATATTGATGCACCAACCTATAAGAAGAGTGCTTTTTCATGTAGTAAAAACTATATGTATATGGGTGTCTTGAATATAAAGAAGTTGAAAAATAGGAAGATTAGAAAGAAGAGTTGAAACACATTTTATGAATTATAATCTTTCATTATTTTTAACCTTAACGAAAACAAAAGAGAAAGTTTTTATTGTTAAGTAGATTTGCAGAACCTATTTTCTGTACTTATTTGCAACATGTATTTGATGTATGTCACAAAGCAGGTAGGGACATAAAAATCAAAGTTAAATAATGTACCTATTATAGCATTCAATCATCAGTCTTAAAAAAGGCACAGTCTTTATGAACTTCAATGATATTATGATGTTATTTTCCAATGTACCTACTTATGAGAAATGTGAACAAACTTATTATACCTATATAAATGATATTAGGACGTTATTTTTCAATGTAGGTACCTACTTATGAGAAATGTGAACAAACTCATACCTACTCATATAAATGATATTAGGATGTTATTTTTCAATGAACTTACTTGTGAGAAATGTGAACAAACTCATTATACTCATATAAATGATATTAGGATGTTATTTTTCAATGTACCTACTTATGCGAAGTGTGAACTCATTATACTCATATAAATGTTATATGCGATTTTTTTTTACTTATAATTGTAACATAAAAATGGATGTTGATATATCTGTTTGTATGTGGTCGATATCGTCCATCCGATTGTGATGAAACTTTATATATATAATTTATTTATTTATTCGATATTTCACACAGAAAAACAGAAAATAATCGTTTAGTTTGTCGATCGACAATTCTTGATAGAACTCCATTGTACGTTGATATGTTATAAAAATATAAAAATACTTGGTTAATGTTCTATTATGTTTTATTGAACATAATAGAACATTAACCAAGTATTTTTATATTTTTATAACATATCAAAGAAAATAATCGGTTTAGTATTGCAATGAAACTTTGGGGATTTGTTCAGCATACACCCGATAAGTGTTTGAATTTAAATTTATTTATTTATTAGATATATCACACAAGAATTTACGGACAATGATTTATTTGGAAGTCATTCAACGTTCCGGTGGCTTGTTTAACCTGTTTTTACGGGAAATATAATATATTAGATAGAAGGGTCTAAATTGGCGGAGAGAACTGATAAGAAGAAAATATAGTAGATTCTAGATAACAGTCTTAAAAAATAAAATAAAACATATCGTTCAACCATTTTTATATGTACAGAGGTAAATAATTAGGTATACACAGGCAGAACAACGTTTGCCGGGTTTTGCTAATACTTCATAATTGTTGTATAAATAAATAGTATAGTAAATTTAAAATTAACTTAGACATTTACTAAGTATGGCAATAGAATATATTTTAACATAGACTTGAAAGGTATCTTCGTCTTACATTGCAAATAATTGTATGAATGTAGGTAATGTAATTATGTAAGCCTGAATCATTTTACCTTATTTTTTACCTGGCCACAATTCTTCTTCAATATAATAACAGGTACCTACCTCTGTCGTATAAAACGGAAAATAAATCTATATAAAAATTATAGATTTTCAAATGCTTATTTTAAACAGCATAATGAGATCCTTGTAAACGTCTGTGTATGATGACCAGAAAATATTATATTGGTGATATTAATATGTTATTAAACCCACCTGAGCAATATTGAAAAGGTATGAGTGTTTGTATTTCGGTAAGGTATGACGTAAGACAAGGGTGTGTCTCAAATTGCTATTATAAGACTTAAGTCACCAAACCAATCGAAAACCGCTTTAATTTTGATGATCCTTGATAATATAATATTACTAAGGTTAGTAGCAATATCTTTGATATTGTACCCCATCTCTTGGCAGTCTAATTAATACGCACGGAATTGAACGTCAATCGTTAATCCTCTACTTAACAGAACTGTCAGAGATAAATGTTTACCGTCGGTAAACGACATATCTATTTACTCTACACTCGAGAGTGCGATCATATTCGATTAAATTTCGGGACATGATTGAGTTGATCGCATCCTATCATACCATCATACGTATATAATATGCCTATCTACATACAAACCTACATGTATATCGTTACCAATATATCGTAATAAAATGAAAAAGCGTTGTTATCTTAAGTTGGTAGATACTTAGAAAACATTGATTTCAAACCTTTTTTTAGCCTTGTCCTAATCTTAATCCTTCGGCACAAGGATGATCTGTCCTGTATTGTCGGGGTTGGTATTTGGGCTTGATTCATGAGCTTACTCATACTAGCCCACCACGTTGATAGTCGACGTCCTTTTTCTTTCTTGTTTTCTGAGAGGACTCTAGTAGTTTGCACCACATGATCATTTTGCATTTTCATTACACATCAATACCATCTGAGTCGACTGTCTGTGAGTTTTTTTTGATATGGGGGCTACTCCAAAACTTCCTCTTATAAGCTCATTTAGAATTTTACCAAGCGTTGTCATTGCATTGCATTTAATTTACATGGAGTTTTCGTTCATGTGTTTCTTTCACTGTCCAGCACTCTGCACCATTTTTCAAACCTTTTTCAATAAGTGTACAATAATTATAGCATAACAAATCAATAGAATGAGTTTTATAATTAATCAAAGCATATCAGATCTTGTCCAATGCACACGAGTGGTAACATGAAAAAGCATTCACGATTCACAGTGGGATATTGCCTTATTTAGTATAGATGCTCCTCGTCTATTTACTATCACGGAGATATTATAATATTGAACCTTTTCCTCGTAAAGAAATATACAAATGGAAAATTTGCAGCTCGAGTTTACTTTACATAATTAGTGGAAATCTTCTTAATCTAGGATAGACATTTCGTTCATGTTCTCTAGAAGTGTATTAAATTTTTAAATAAATGCTTTTCCCTTTATGATTTATTTCGAAAATAAATATATAAGAGACACCAATTACTAGATTAAAATATCTCTTTTTTTTTGGAAATAATCTGACGTGCTTTTATGGAAAAAAATACTATGCTCAAAATATTTTAAAAACATACCTTATTAATTAAATATGTTGTGTAGATATATTAAGATAAATATATATCCTCCGTTGAAGGTTATTTTTTTTAAATTGAAACTATGTAGGTTCATAAATACAGATCTTATCAATCTAGTTTATAAGAAAAGTAGTTTTCAAATCATGGAGGGCGTTTAAAATAAAATAAAAATATTTGAAATGAAAAATTACGAATATTACTTATATTATTGATATTATTTAGATGGGTGGTGGAAAAGCGGTTAGCGCGTTGAGTTAGTAATACAGTGATAATAATAATCATACTGCGCAAGT
The DNA here is from genome assembly GCA_963576475.1 of Molanna angustata. NCBI lineage: Eukaryota > Metazoa > Arthropoda > Insecta > Trichoptera > Molannidae > Molanna > Molanna angustata. The sequence continues at coordinate 23,422,575 of OY754964.1, read as the reverse complement.
GGAGAGTTTAATGCCGTATTTCAATTTCATCCTACCAGTGTTTCCATCCCAAAGAAGCAATATTAGCGTGAGAAATAAATTTCTCCTCTGCTGGGAATCGAATCCAGGACGTCCGCACAGAAACCGAACGGCTTACCAACTGTGCCAAGGCGGTCAAAACCTGCCACGACATATTTCGTTCACTTATAGCACAAGCATTTACGCTGAATTTAGGGAATGTGTGAGGATGTATGCATACATAATTGTTACAAGGACATATTCATTCTTTATTTAAAACAACGCTTAACTCCTCACTAACAAGTCACTCCATAAAGTATTCAAATTTTGTATGGAAAATTTTCATGAAATGAGTTTCTTCAATTATTTTTTTATATATATTTTACTATGAAAACTTGATAATTCTTCAATGCTATTTTATGAATGTGATGAGCCCTTTTACCAATTTGAAAATAAAAATTTCAAATATTAAGTTTCCTGAGCTTGGGGTCACTTAGAAATATTTGATAGTTAAAAAAATTAAGAAGCACTATTCAGATATCTTTCTAAATCTAATGGGGTCTAAGCGAGTATTAGATATACATATTTGCAAAATTTTAAAAGAATCTAATAATTACTTTAGTGTATAATCGATAAAGTAAAATGAACACGCCGTAAATAGCACACAGCACATAGCACACAGTACGCAGCACACAGCACATAGTACAAGCACACACACAGATACATTGTGATGAAACTTTCAGAATACAATCTCAGCATGATACTAGTTGATGATCAGCAATAAAAAAAAATAGCCATAAAAAATGCGAAAACATAACTCTCCACTATATCCCCTTGGGTTATTGAGGAGTAAAAATCTAGTTTACATAAAGAATATTACTAAGTATTAAAAAAGTATAACCTTTTGTCCAGGTGCCCAGCGACCACAGTGAACAGTATTTATATGTAGGTAAATTTTATTTTCTGCAAAAACCTGCATCAATTAATTTTTATTTAATAAAGAAATCTTTAATGTTTAACACATTATCGTGTAGACTTTTTTCGCTTCCTTCCTTGAACTATAGATATTATACAGATAGGTATATATACCTCTAGAAGTGAGTTAGTTTAATGGTAAGATAATGCGGAAGCTTTGCATAGAGCAAAGTCAGGGAGGATTAAGTGCCAGCTAGACAAAGAATGCATTATTTTAAGTTTTCTTTCATCAAAACCAAGAAAGCGTTACTTGATGGTGAAACAAACAAAGCTTTATAGGTACCTACTTGTTTTCACGAAAACACATTTTTAGACTCTTATAATAATATACCTATATACGTACCATCACCTAAGTTAAAAGACTAAATATGCTTTAAAGGATATGTAGGTACTCTTATTGATATTGGGGTTGATATGATTTTGACATTAACTGAATTGGTTTTATAAATTGCCAGAGCAGACACAACGAGAACAAAATCTCTTCTGAGAACATCAGAGATGAGGACATTGAGATGTATAACCGGAAACACACTAAGAGACCGAATTCGAAGTACTGAAATAAGAAAAAAAGTGTAGTATGGAAGACATCGTCAGATGGGGAGGACAGCGGAGGCGATATTGGAGCTCACATGTTAACAGAATGGATGAAAATAGACTCCCACGTATCGCTCTCCAGGAGAACCCAGCTGGAAGATGACCACCAGAAATACCTCCAAAGAGATGGCGAGACAGCTGGTAGTCCACATCGCAGTAGACAGAGTAGCGGTAGAAATAGATCTTCGGATCTATGAAAAGAAAGAAGAAGAAAAAGAAGGTTTTATAAATAATCTCTTAAAAATGCATCAATCGAGTACTGCTTCGCGATTCTACTCGGCCTTCATTACTACTTTTATAATAATAATAATTAACACTTTCTTACACCCTGCGTATGTGGCGAGTTTATTGCCGTATGCCAATTTCTTCCAACTAACCAATGTTTCCAGCCCAGAGAAGCAACATTAGCGTGAGAAATGAATTTAAATAAATTTCTCCTCTGCTGGAAATCGAAACCAGGACGCCCACACAGAAACCAAACGGCGGTTGGCATACTAAATCATTCTTTCTTTCTTTCCGTGTCCGGAACACCATCATATTCGTAGCCCCCAATATTCGGCCACTCGGATTCCACTAGTGTTTGCTATCACTGTGTCTTGGTGCGTGCATGTCGCTCCTATCATGGGACATGCCAGTAGGTGCACCTTGTCCTGTCTGGTGCACACTCGCAGGTGTCTTCGTCTCACTACGTATACTAAAATAAGAGCTTTAGATGGATGGTGGCTGAGCGGTTAACACGCTGTAAAAGTAATCCAGTTGTCGCGAGTTCGAATCCTGCCACGACCGATTTCGTTCACCTATACACAAACATTTATGCTTAATTAAGGAAATTTATGAGGATGTATAATATGTACCTATTTGTTTTAAGGACATATTCGTTCTTTATCAAAAAAAATAGTTGAATTTATTTTAATTCAGGAAAAATATTGTATTTTTACCTAATAAGGAGAAATCACAGATGCTTTGAACAAAATTGCGAAGATGCACCCCAAAAAGATTAATTTACATTTTCTTCTAAAAAAATTCTGTGTTTAAGTCTGATTTACGAGACGAGTTAAAACACAAAGAGTCTTCATAGTGTGACAATTTATTATTTGATGCGTTCTAAATTTCTATTTGACATTGTACCTTTAAGTTTCCCGAAAACTAATTTTAAAAATATATAAGAGAAGATTGATTCACATTACATAAAAAACAAAAACTTACATTAGTATTGATATTTTTTTTTTTTTTTTTAATTTTAATCTGGCTATTCACCCCGATCGGGTGTTATTTGCCAAAAAAGGTATAAATGATTTAGTTAACTGTTTTGTGTGTGAAGTTTATGAAAACTGTTTACTTTAGATCTTAATTAGGTTATTTTTAATAAATCTGACAATCAAGATGTATGTGTTTTTGGAATTGGAAGCCAAAAGCGACCTCATATTCACTGGCATTGGCGTTTTTATTCTTATTAAATCTGTATAAAAATTTGGGTACGCGTTTCTTAATGGACATTCAAAAAAGATATGATCCAGCGTTTCGTCGTTTGTTCCGCACTCGCATAGATTCGACTCAATAACTCCAATCCTTGCCAAATGCTCACCAGTAGAACAATGTCCGAGGCGCATTCGACACAGTACACTGGTCGTATGTTTGTCGAACATCATTTCACTGAACCACGGCTTTCTGGCTAGTCTTGGCTGAGTCTCTCTATACAGCCTGCCCTTCGTTTGAGAGATAAAGTCCCAATGAGCCTGCCAATTCTCCATTAGGCGCATCTTAATATTAGGAAGAATATCGTTTAAAATAATGAAGGGGTGAGTCCTTGTAGTACATTTGGTTGACCTTTTGGCTAGTTCATCTGCCTTCTCATTCCCTTTTATTCCGCAGTGACTTGGTATCCATGCTAAACATGCTTCTTTTTTTTGGTCCTTGATTTTTTTAATTTTTGTTCTAATTTGGATACAGTAGGGATCATCCACATAAGAAAGAGGGGATCTGCTTAATTTTTGAATTGCGCTTAATGAATCTGTTAAAATTAATGTGTGTGAGAACTGTTTTGTTTCTGCGTAATTCAGAGCTTCCAATATTGCAACACACTCCGCTGAGAAAATGGTTGCTTCCTTATGAAGAGTAAACATCAATTGAGCATTGTCCGATTCACTGAAAACTGCCGATCCTACGTTGTTCTCATTGTCTAGCTTCGATCCATCTGTATACAGTAATTTCCATTTGCTCCATTTATTTGATATTTCTTGGTTGAAACGTTTGGAGGCAAAGGTATCTGGAACTATGTTTAAAGATTGGATGAAAGTTGGAGTATCTACTAAGTTATGGTAGGGGATGGAATAAACAGGAAGTATTTCAGATTTGAGTAGAATTTGTGAGTACATTTCCATAAATTTAAGGCTATTGATTAGTGGAGTTGGTTTTTTATTCTTCCAAAAAGTGTTTTTATTTACAAAGTAATGTTTCAAATGATTGATTTTGTTAACTAAAGGGTGGAATTTTATACTATAGCATTTTCCGAAGAAGTTGTCTGATAAGTATTGTTTTCTCAATTCAATAGGAGGATCTGCGGCCTCTACTTGGAGGGCGTTCACCGGTGAAGACTTCATAGCTCCCAAAACAATTCTCAAACTCTCATATTGGATTTTGTCAAGGATTTGGGAATTCTTTTTTGATAAAGGGCTTAAAAGGAATAAACCGTAATCGATTTGACTGCGAATATAGGATGTGTACATTATTCTGAGAATAGATGGATGACCACCCCACCAAGTGCGCGTTACTGCTCGCATAGCATTTAAACCGGACTGACATTTATTAGCAGTGTGGATAACTTGAGAATTCCAAGAGAGTCTGGAATCCATGATAATACCGAGGAATTTAATTTCAGTTGTAGCTGGTAAGGCAGTATTATTTATGATGATTTTAATAGCCGGGATTGAACGTTTTTTGGTAAAGATGATTGATTTACATTTACTTAGACTAAGATTCATTCCAATGTCTGATAACCGCGAAGCTATTATTTTTAAATTGTCGTTAAGCAACATCTCCATTTGTTGTAAGTTTTTACCTGATACATATACGAAAAAATCATCCGCATAATTTAATAACTGTATCGGAGAATATATAAGATGAAAAATTTCAAGGATGTAAATATTAAAGAGTATTGGGCTTAAAACTGACCCCTGAGGCAATCCTTTACCAACGATTCTTTCTTGTAAGTGGATACCTTGGATATCTAAAATAATTTTTCTATTAACAAGAAGGTTGATTATAAATGACGTTAACTTAGTTGGGATCCCTATGCGAGTGAGTTTGGTTTTAAGAATTGGAAAGTGTACATTATCAAATGCACTAGAGATGTCCAAACTCGCTCCTACGACATGTTCCTGTCTGGAAAAAGCTAACAGAATGTCTGTTACTAAGTAAGATACACTTTCGAGGGTAGATTTTTTTTTTCTGAATCCAAACATGTTATGAGGAAAGGTTTTTTTATTTTCAACGAACCAATCGATTCTTCTTTTGATCAGATGTTCGGTTAATTTTAGAAGAGTTGAGGCAAGAGCAATTGGTCTGTAATTTTCTCCCGAATTTGGGTCTTTCTTTGGTTTTAGAATTGGAATAATTAGTTGGGACTTCCATGTATCAGGGACAGTGCCAGAATCAAACATTATGTTTATTAATTTGGTGAAGTATTCTAGCATACTGTCGCTAGTATTTGCTAAGATGACATATGGGATTCCATCGATTCCTGGTGCGGTATTTTTGACGATTTCGAGGATGGCTTTGAGTTCGTTAGTTTGGAATGGAGCATCTAACCAGTTGTTATTAGGTGGGAAGGAATATTCCGTGAGAAGTTCGTCAGCATTTGCAGCAAATGGAGGAGCGAGTTTGTTCAAAAAGTCATCTGACCATAGCTTCGGGCACGATTTTAGAGGCGATAATTTGAATGACCCGCGGAATTTTTTTATGTTATTCCAAACGGTAGATATTGGTGTTTGAGGAGAAAGCGATGTGCAGAAGTCTATCCATCCTTTTCGCTTTTTGTTTCTCAGAAATCTCTTTACTTTGGCTTGAATATTTTTAAAAATCAAATAATTTTCCAATGTCATATTTTTTCTATACACCTTAAGCGCTTCTTTTCTAAGAATTGTTTGATCTTCGCATTCCGAATCCCACCAAGGTGGAGGGGGAGGATATTTTTTGGTTTTATTAATTTTCTTAGGGATGAAATTTTCCGCTTTTTCTATTGTTTCTATGAAATTATCGTAACAATCTAGTAAATTTTCTTTAGAGGGTATAATTAGTCGTGAATTGGTTGGGTCATCCGTGAAATTAACAAATCCAGACCAATTGGCTTTTTCAAAATTACAAATGTTTTTACTAAATCTCTTTTTTCTTATTTGTGGTGCATTGCTGTAGGAAGAAGGATTGCGTACTAGTTTGCAGGACGGATGAGAGTAGAGAACACAGATCGGAAAGTGGTCACTGTTGAATGGATCGGGTTGAATATTCCAATCCAGGTAAGGGGCTAATTCTGGGCTACAAATTGTTAAATCTACGGCACTTGGTCGTTGATTTGGTACGGGGACGCGCGTAGGAGATCCATCATTAATAACACATAAACTCAGCTCATTTAATAGATCTACTATTATTCTGCCTAATCTTGTACATGTAGATGAACCCCATATGCTATGATGGGCATTGAAATCCCCAAGTATTACAAATGGTGAAGGTAAACAATTGAATACTGACTTCAATATTGATTTTGTGGGTTGAAAATTAGGCGAAATGTATATTGATACGAAAGTTGTGCCATTTATTTCGGCAGCGACTAACTGGAAAGGGCAGTTGATTGTTTTTGGGTGTACCTGATTGAAATATAATGAATCTTTTATTAATAATGCACAACCTCCACGACCGTCCAGTCTATTGTCAGTAAGGCATCGGTAACCGTGTATTTTAAATAGCTTATCATCTCTAAGCCAAGTTTCGGACAATGCAGCTACGTCTATCTGATTTCCAGATAGAAGATTTAATATTGAGTCTTTGTTAGGAGCAGCACTCCTACAGTTCCATTGAAGAATGTTTAAAGCCATTTTAGAGTATGATAAAATATAGATTTGATACGTATGCTATGCAACCTACGGCAGTGGAACCGACGGTGCATCTGTATTGGAATGTGTTGGTTCAGTAATGTTATTATCTTCGTTAGTAATTAATGTAGCGTTTTTTAATGTATTTTTTATTATTTCATCGTTGGACGGTATGGAAACATAGTTTCCAGTAGTAAGTAGTTCGTTTAACATGTTATATATACAGTTAAGGATAATTTCTTTGCGGTTGTTCATGGGGTCATAGTTGCTTGTATTGTTAGGAAGGGCACAACCATTATTTGGAGAAGGGTAGTTTCCATTTGGGGCTATCAGTATGGAGTCTAAGTGTTTTTTTTCGTTTATTGATAAAGCGTTAGTTTTTGAATGGGGCGTCTTACTTATATGAGATATTTGTCTCCATTTAAGCCTAGAGTGGGTTTGGTTTTCAGCACTAGGAATAACTTTTGTTTTTTCTGAATATGTGATTTTCGCCGGTGGGAACATACTTGATGCCTCAATATAAGATACTGAATTTTCCGCCATCACTTTTTTTATATTTTTTTGGCGAGTCAACTCCGGGCAGTTGATATCCAGGGCTGAATGATTACCCGTACAGTTAGCGCAAATTAAGTTTTCAATATTTTCTGTGCAAGTCTCACCGAGATGCTGGGAACGACATTTATAACATCTAGCAATACTAGATTTGCAATTGATTTTTGTGTGTCCAAATCTCAGGCACTTATGGCATTGTATCGTTGGAAAGATATATGTGTCTACGGGAAGACGATTATAAAATAGATACACATGAGAAGGGAGTCTCTGTCCCTCAAACGTTACTACAACTGTCTGCGATGGTCTCCATGTTGGAGTTTCGGCCCTACGGTCTCTGTAATTCAGTCTACGGATTTTCAAAGCCTTTCCAAATCCTGGGGGAACCTCCAAGTTTTGGATGATTTCATCGTCCGAAAATGATGTAGGAATATCCTTTACCACTCCCAGACGAGTCACATGAAACGATGGAATAAATGTTACGTAATTTTTTTCTTCTAAAATTTTGTTATTCAAAATAGAATTCGCGGTCAAATAATTGTTGAATTCTATGGATATTAAACGTTTTCCTAGAGGTTTTATTTTTTTTATATCATTGAATTTATGTTTATAAATGAATGAGCCGAAAGAAACTGCATTCATAATTTGATTTTCTCCCGATACTTTGTTTTGTATATGAACGATATACGGCGGCAAAGAACATTCGTTGTATCGGTATAAAGGTATGTTAACACGCGTTTCTATTGTTGTGTCGTTCGGTTTGAAACGTTTTGTTGATAGAATCGTGTTAGTATCTCTATCGGTTTGCGGTAGTGTGGACTGGGCTTTAGTTTTACCTGATGTTGAAACGAATAACTGCTTATTAATAACATTGTTGTCAGGTGCGGGAGGGGGCCTACCGCCCCCTTCATCTTCCTCCCCCCGTTCGTTCATCGCTACATACGGTTGGTGTCGCTGTCGCTTCACCGCTAATAAGAATTAAACTCCTACCTACGTACAAAGCAAAAAATAAATCAAATAAAATGGAACGAACTCACCGGTATCGTTGTAGAAAAAAAAACACAAAATAACTATATTAAATTAACTAAATTGAAACAAAAACTAAAAACACATTATTCACAATGTAACTGTTAACAAAAATAAATGATATTTAGATAGTAAACTCCACTATAAATCACTCGTTTTGATTTAATTGACCGGAGAAAAAGTAACGCGTCTGTCACTCAAAAATCCAAAATGGCCTCTCTAGTATTGATATTGATACTATCGTAAAATATTAGGTCAAGATTATTTTTGGTTGGAAGAAAATGCTGTTTGCCAATAAGCCCGCCAGTGTACAAATTATATGTAATATTAATAATAATAATAAATCAAAATATCATTATAAATCATATTAGGTCTATACATTTTCTGCCGATAATTCATCAATATACAAAATACTAATTTGCTAAAATGATTCGTGGTAAAAATTTATGAAGAATATACATAAAATGAGAATCTGAAGATTCTATGTATAAGAAAATTATAGAAATTTCTTAATGGCAATCATATCCTTAGTGTACAAGTGAAGTATACAAGGGGATTATTAAATTTATCTACAGATTTTTGCGTTCACTTAGCAACTTTTCAGAGTTTGGAAGTTTACGAGATTGAAAATAGGAATAAAATGAAAACACTTTTGTACCTACACGAAAACCTTAATCCAAATATCCTACATCAGCAACTTTGTAAAAAGTCTTACTTCATAGAAAACTGCATAAAAGTATTAGAAATTTCCCATACTTAGTGTTTTACTACACAAAAATATGATAATTATTCCCTAAACGAAATATTAATCACTTTCTTTTAAGCATTATTACATTGAAATATTTTTATTTGTTCAAAATGTTCATAAACAAGTTAATGATAAAATAACTTATTCGTTATTTATATATTTTGTATTTGTCTATATTTGTACCAATTTTCAGCGTTCTAGCTTTTATGGTTTCTGAGATATATGGAAAAATACAGTAAATATTCAAAAGTTGATAACTCCTGATTGAAACAAAAATTCAATATTCTGAGTATTTAAGTTTTGTAGGCACTATCGGTATATTCTGAAATTATGGGCTCTGTAAATCAAACAAAAGTTATAAGTGACACCCCCCCCCCCCACACATACACACACACACACACACAGACAGACATACTAAATGTTCTACTCCGAATTCTGAGTAAATCCATATATGGTGCGAAGCCTCAAAGTTGGTGTTTTTAGACTTACATAAATAAAAAACGCGAAAAAATATAGACCCTGCATACAAATCTCGCGTATCTTGGTTTGATTATTTTTCAATATGTTAAGAGAATAAAATTCTCATGAAGAAATTGACAGTTGGAATACACTTTATATATAAGCTTTTTGTATGATTTTTAAAAGAAAAACAGCAGTAGAATTAATGATAATTATTGACGTGAATAAATAAACACATTTTCCATTCAAACATCACATTGAAAATATAAACAAAGGTATAGAAATAACAAATACATATGTTTCTACAGGAATCCATTCCCGGCTCTGGGACGATGATAACCATGTCTGCTTACATCTCTTTGATAGTCTTCTTGATGGTCACAAAGTTATTCCAGACTGTCAAACTGAGATCGTTGCATCACTAAAATGTCCTATAAGGAAATATGAACATATCATGGAACAAACAATGGAGATAACTAAGTATGAATAACGTTTCGTCGCAACGTGGCTTGTTGCCAGTCAGTTTGGTCAATTTTAATACAAACTAGTGAGTTGACTAGTTGTTGGAATATATCAAAAGCCACTATTATCATGTTTACACATGTCGAATAGTTATATATACATACAATAGGTTCTGACAACTCTATTATTAACCACAACTCATCTCAAACGCTCGAATCTGGTGTGCATTATTTTCGTGCAAAAGTTTCCTTCTCAAATTCCATCAATTACATAATTAAATATATTGTTTTCTTAAACTGCTGGATGAATCAAAATCATTTTTTAAACGAACACTTAAGGGGGGGACTGCTGCCAATGTACATACTTTTCAATTTGATATACCATCATTATTTCTTATCAAATCGTTTTTAAAAAAATAATGTAGATAGTTGGGGTATAAGTAAAGAAAAATATATCTTAAAAAATATCTTATTTTACTTTTTGATAATGTAGTGTATAAATTCTTGTAGAAAATTAATGGCATACCCCGATTTTTAACGTTTATCTTATATTTTTAATAAAATATAAGGCGTAGTTCAACATATTTTCTTTTAAATTAAAGAAGACAAAAATATCTAGAAAAATATGATGTGACGTTGCATTAATGCTTCAGGTTTAGTAAATAAACCCAAAAAACATTAATTTTCCATTCACCGTTCCATCTACTTAACCTGATGCATTAATGCAACGTTACATTGTATTTTTCCAGATATTTTGATCTTCTTTAATTTATAAAAAAATACAATGCTATAGTTTTTTAAATTATTAAAAAATACCTTATAGTTTTTTAGAAATTTAAGATAAATGTCAAAAATCGAGGTATGCTTATTATTTTCCTACAAGAATATATACAGAACATAATTAAAAAGTTAAGGTATATTTTTCTTTATTAATATCCAAACTAACTAAGTTATTTTTTTCAAATAATTCGTTTTCTAGTACAAATTTAAAAAATAGGTACGTTGGCAGCAGTCACCCTCTTAATTTTCTCTCAAAAGAAACGCTTGATTGTTCTTTTTATTTGACGTCTGGATAATGCTGACCGCCGCGCCGTGGCACAGATGATAAGCCGTTTGGTTTCTGTACCGGCGTCCTAGGTTCGATCCTCAACAGAGGAGAAAGTGCAAGAACACGGTGCAAGGAAGTGTTTATGATTATAATGTCGCGGCGTAAAATCAAGAAGGCATTTTCCTTAAATGAAACTTTTGTTTATGAAACATTGTCATGGACCTTATCATTCATGTATTTTTATTTCGATTTGATTAATATTGATTGATGTGTGCCTGAAAAAGCTTATGAAATCAAACTAAAACCAAAAAGTAAACGATGTTAAGGGAAGGTTATGGGCAATCATTGAATTTTTTTATTTATTTATATAACACGTTCTTAATTAAAGTAAAGGTTATCACGTATAAACCTTTTTTAACGCACGCCATAGTTACCCTTACTAACGCGTAACTTCATAGTGCTTTGGGCGGTTTTAATATATCATGTATTCAGTCACTAAGTTTAGCGTTATATGTCCTCTTAAGATATCGACAATGTTTTAAGCCAGGATACGCGAGAATTGTATGCAGGGTCTTCTTTTTTCACGGCTTTTCCAACTTTGAAGTCAAAAAACACCAACTTCGAGGATTCGCAGCATATATGTTCCATATACGGATTAACTCAGAATTCAGAGTAGAACCTTTAGTGTGTCTGTGTGTGTGTGTGTGTGTGTGTGTGTGTGTGTGTGTGTGTGTGTGTGTGTGTGTGTGTGTGTGTGTGTGTGTGTGTGTGTGTGTGTTTGAGGGTATGTGTGAGGGTGTGTGAGGGTGTGTGAGGGTGTGTGTGTGTATGTGAGGGTGTGTGTGTGTATGTGTGTGTGTGTGTGTGTGTGTGTGTCTGTGTGTGTGTCTGTGTCCCCCCCCCTTTATAACTTTTGATCCACTCAATTTACAGTGCCTAAAATTTCAGAATATATAAACAATTATAAGCCTTCAAAACTTTTATACTCAGAATTGTGAATTTTTGTTTCAGTTAGGGGTTATCAACTATTGAAATTTTGGTTAATTTTCCATATATCTCAGAAACCATTGAAGCTTGAAAGCTGAAAATTGGTATAAACATAGACAAATACAAAATTTCAAATGAGTTTTTCAAAAAAATTCCAGGGTTTCTCAAACATTTTTTATTAAGAAAAATATTTTTTTATGATAAATTTATGAGTTTAACTGCCTATATTTCCATTTTTTAAAAATATCGAAAAAAGTCGAAACACCCCAACTAGATAATTTAATTTTCTATAAAAACATTTATATTGTAGAAGTACATCTCAATTTTTTTTAACAATTTTTATAAAAATTGAATTTAGTGACGATATCGCTTCATACAATTAGTATGGCAGTCGCCTATACACAACATGTAAGAAGACTTAATAGTTTGACACTTAATCTCCAAACATACATACAGAACCATCATACTGTTTTCATATTCTGGGTAGGAAAAGAGGACTGACCTCCATAATCTCCTATCTTGACATACATACCAACATGTGTTAAAATTTTCAATAATTTAGATTTATGTGTTTATAGTTTGATTCTTATTCTTCAACTATACATACTATCGCTATCGACAGTTGGATCTCATATGTTACATGCAACTAGTACAAGAACAATATCATCACTTTTGTGTTGGAGGAGGCCTTTCCCCAGAAGGATCTATTACATAAAATAAAAGAAAAAAAATACAAATAAAATAAATAAGTTCAAATACCGACTTTAGCTGTATTGAGTTACCACTTGGGTATGGTTACCACTTTGGTTGTAAGGGTTTGCACACCAGTTGGGCAAGGTGATGCAAGCCTGTCGGCAGGAACCACGACAGGCAGATGGTGGTAATACCGGTTTGCTGAACGTGTAGGTATGAAACCTGTGTGTCCGCCTTTGGTTAAATACGACTAGACGATATCACATATGCGCTTGATCGATACTCGTCGACCGTCTATCGGAGTCTCCCGATAGCCAGGTACACGTATAGATCAATCAAGCACATACGATACCGTACACTAATTGATAATGAATGCAGAATAAAACTCAGGTAATTATTGTTGGACAGAGATTAAAAGATGTAATAAGAATATAAATAACTCGTTTAATATTTCGTTTGTGCTTCTATATATATAATGGTAATCGGCTTACTTAATGAAAATATATAATGTACTTATTTCTAGTTTACGGATCTTGAACTGTGAATAGGCGACTGGGCAGCGTAAGGACGTAGCTGGAGGTCTGGATGATACCGAATGATCGTGAACCCGGGGGAGCTCCTTATATACCGGCTCTGTCGTGGCACGGTGAGCGTTGGTGGTAACTCGTCGCCTACGTGTATCGTAGCGCGTCGTAGCGCAGTACACGCGGTCGTAGCAGAGTCGTAGCATTTTATAGCAATGTGGCGCAATGGCTGTTGCTCCAAAATACTATACATATACACTATAATTTAAATAACTACAAAATAAAATACTAATATATGCTTTAATAGTAATATTGTAAAATAAATCATTAACAATGGACTGATAAGCTATGGCAGGACATACAAAACATATTTAGCAAATATTATATAACCTATAATAAAAACTTTTAAAAATCATAATAGGTGATAAAATAAAAAATACGAATCAGAATAATGAAAAGGGTCTATTCAAACACTGTAATGTATTAGCTATTTAATATATAAGTATCACAAAGTAAAAATTGCCATATTAAAAGACGAACATGATAATATTAATCAATTGAAAGTAAACTCACGTATAAAAAACTTTCGACAGTTAAACTACTTAAAGAAATATATTTTACCTGTGAACAATAATGCATACGGCATGAGAACATGGGAATATCTTCTACCAAAAATACTAAGTGATATGAATGATGAGCTCTTGCATATATACACTCCATGCCCAAAATATTTTACCCACTTGAAAAGGTACATGATGAGGTCCGATGACGATAGCTATGTGCTCTAGGAGCATGCTCTTTGAGTTGCTCGGCTGACGTACATGGTATTATGTATATTAATTACCAACCACTGAACTCGTCAACCTCAGATAAACCCTGAGGGTTTCGATGGTTGACTATGACCCGAATGCACAGTCCTAGGTACCTAAATACTAACTGGAGTATTTAGTATTCTTAAGTTAGGAATTAATTTAGTTAGGAGACATCCCTAACTAAATACTAAATACTACGCCAAACTTAAGGTCGATGACGTAGAATTTCACATTATTGTGTTTTGACGTTTGAAATATTTTTTTTTTTGCTATAACAACACAAACATATGTAACCAACTTCCACTCGTACTTTTTGACAATTCGCAAATGTTAGTTTACGCCGATGCGCATGCGCTAAGTATTTAGATATGTCTCTGCAATGCAATTCTCATAGAAAAACGTCGTAGCATCCTCCAGTTAGGAAGCCACGTGATCTCCTAACTTATGTGAGCGACTGTGCAATGAAAACATGGTTAGTATTTAGAATTAGTATTTAGGTAGGACTCTGCATTCGGACCTATATCTTATATTAAAAATGTAATTATAATTAAAAAATAATGGAAAAATAAAAAAGCTTTTATTTTATTAAATAAGTTTCTATATTCGTAAATTCAGTCGTATCTGAAGAATATATCCTTGAAATCGACCCCCGTATATTGCTCATTAGAATTCTGTGACAAGGTCCTGGATTCAATTCTCAGTAATATCTGTAGTAAGATTAAAAAAAACCGTTTTCAGGCAATTTTTCGGTTCTCTGAACTAAATACTCAGATTAAATCGAAGAAATATGCTTAGTATCGTTTTTGTAATAGAATTCAAATTATCATATACAAATTATAATTTTGAAGGTTTCGTAGAAATTAAAGCATTGTATTGAATTCTCTTAAAACCACTACAAAGGGTCGAACCCATAGATAATACCCAAGACGTAAATTAATACATCTATCGTTCAAGAAATTAATATAAATTCTTTGAATATTCTAGAGAAAATTGTATATTGACATAAAATAATTAAAGTTATTGATTTGCCACATGTCATACGTCGTATTTACTTATCAAAAATATACCTAGTATATATAATTAAATTGAATAAGTCGACCAATACATCTCATTAAATTTGACTCATCGGTAATATTCCATTATAATTATAACTTTCTATTTGAAATTGTGCTAATTACTATTATTCCATAAAACATAATTCCCTCTTCCCTCCCACACATACCTACTCTCACCAATAACCTTCATTATTATCATTATTACTTATGAAATTAAATGTTTTCCATGTAATTTCTGTTTTCACAAGCATAATATCTACGGTCTTCTACGGGAACATCTAAAAAATAATCCTCGAACCCAAATTTATCATTTTATCAAATATTTTTATAAAATAAATCAATTTAATTCGAATCAATCAGTTTCATAATATTATGTTAGTATATCATATACATATTTGAGTTAAATACCTGTAAAATTTGAAAATTCTTCGTCAATAATCTGTAACAAGAAGCAACCTCTGTAAATAGATACCTACTCACTGAGATTATTCAAATTTCATAAACTTGATATCCAAATGGGTTCCGCTTATATTTATATTAATAATTCAGAAGATTTCATATGTTGCCTCCTCATACATGTCATGTACCTACCTTCTATATGAGAGTATACACATATAACAACATAATGCTCATCCTTAAGTACATAGGTAATATATAAAGTTAATATAGCTCCGTACTTTGATCTTGCAGGATTAGGCGATCTTTTAAGTATCGTAAGCTTCCTTAAGAAGACATCCTTCTGATATCCAGACTGTAATACCATATTATTTACATGATAATCTAAATACACATTAATTATTCAAAACTTCTGGAACCCTTTGGAACTTCTCACATTTTCCTATATAACTAGCACTTCAATAACTCGAGGGGAAGCGAATACTAATTAGGTTGTTCATTAATTTGCACCGAGTTATTGTACTCTCATTATTAATTACCTTTGTTTTTCTTAAAGGCGTTCAAGTATCACGCGTATAATAATTAATTTCATGAAACATCGCCGTTAGAGTGTTTAACGTTTTAAATTTTAAAACCCATAATTTATCATCAATCGATTGTGTGGATATTTATATTTGATATTAACGAATTTTCTCGAGTAACTAACTGGTGCTTAAATTTCATTTTCAAAGCGTTAACAAGTATTCGAATTTTATTACCTACCTCCATGTACTTCTGTTAACAGATATTTGATCTTTATTATGGTGTAATGGGGGACTAGGGATGGAAATGACATATTGAAGCATTTCAAAAGTAAGTACGTGGATACCTTCAACAGAAAACAAAAATTTAATGTTCAGATATAGCTGAGAAAACTTCATTACATATTTGGCTCTCCTCAGAGCGATTTTTCCCTTTAAAATGGTTTGAAAAATAAATTTGACGCTTCTTTTATACGTTTGACAGAAGTAATTTTTCAAATGCTTTTTCGAATATCTTGTCTGTATATGATAAATAACAGCGATTGACACATTTCATTTCCCATTTTGTATCAAAATTTTCCAACATACGCCTTTTTATCTTTGAGGTATCGCTACTTTTCTCAACATGATAGTTTTATTTACAATTCTTTCTTTCTATGATTGATATTATACATTATCCACATATGAAAACTCATAATTAAATATGAAGTCTCATACGCAATTATATTTCGATCAACTTACCTATTTTATCGATTTGATACATGCAATTGTTAACTCCAAATTAACATTTTAACTCTTTACAACTGATTTATACGAGAAACAGCCAGGTTGAATAGGCATTATTAATACATTTGCTGTCTTATACTTGAGACTTGTGTCAAATAATGTACAGAATCAATATGCTATTGATGACATCTATTGTGCGAAATCTAATAAGACTTACTAATAGTTTCTTTCACACGCCATCGAGACGAGACTACAAAACGAGATACTGAAATGTAGAAACATGATTAGTATCAAATAACTGTTTATTAGATAAACTCGTGTTTTCACAAAGAATTGTTGATCTAATTATTCATACAATTATTGAACTTTATGAGAAAGCGAGGAACTTTTCTTAAAACGAATGGGTTGTAGCGAACACTAAACTCTCCACACCATAGTAAGCGTTCATTTTTTCTTCTTGTAATGTTGACAATCTCTAAATGCATTTTTATGAAGTACATTTATATTAGATTCTTAAACAAATATAAGATTCCCAGAGGCCAAAAGTTTTCACAATACACCATACGCACAAAAACATGATACCTGTTGAGAAATTTTAAGTAAAATTGCATTACTAGCAAGATGAGCATGTATGAGACAGTGGGGGTTCTCACTGCCTACCCCTTGAGGAAGATATAAGTGGAGAGTAAAAAGTAAACTTGTCTATAAGAGACACATACAATATCAATATGAAGTTGATCACTCAATTTTCCCTTACAGAAGCTATTTTACTTCTCGTTATATACATTTTTCATACAAATATGAAATTTATTTCACATTGATATGAAAAACCATAGATTTTTTCTTTAAATTTTGACAGTTTTTGAATGTATTTTTGAAGAGTGATTTTTTTGTATCAAAATTTCAAACAGTATAAAAATACCTCGATTTCGCAGACCGTGAGAGCATTTTGAAAATTTGGACACATTAAATCATAGAGAAGAAATTACGCCGCATGCTTTACATCACGACGAAACTCACAGTGTACACTCTCTATATGATACCCGTTAAGAAATTGATGTTAAAAATATGCTATTATACGCTTAAAAATATTAAAAATAATGAAATCATGACTCTCCACTATTCCATAGTTTGGGGAGTAAAAATTGCAATGTGGAATTATCAGTTATGTTTAAAAAATTAAGACCTTCATTATTCCGATAAGTCTACCTCAGATAATTAAATAATTCGGTTGCAATGAATCGAATGTGTGGAAAAACACTTTTCAATATCTTGATAATATTTGATAATTTCTGATATTTGTATACACTTATTATATATGTTTATGATTCTACCCACGAGAACATTACCATCAAAGTCCTCGCAGCATGAAATAGCAATCGACAAAATAAATAATATGTACCTACAATCATAAACAAACATTTTTATTCTAACAAAATATTTTAGTATTTTTTTACTAAAAATAAAAAATAAAAAACTGTAGGTATTATATTCCACCTCACATTTATTTTACGTTATAACGATATCGGATTTTTCAATTCATCTTCAGTGACAACTAAAATGCGACTGATTGAACAAATGTTATCCTACATTGGTGAGTGAGAAAAACTTAACTAACTTTTTATTCTATTTGATTCAATAATGCGCTGAAATATCAAGCAGTAGTGACCTTAACGAAGATGTCTGGGAACAAACTAATAAGGCTGCCGTTGTAGCGGGGTGCTTGCGAACAATTGTATGGAGAAACCAACACATGTTGAAAGAAAGCAAAATGAATATATATAAGACCTGCGTAAGGCCAATAATGACATACGGCATCGAAACCAGAGCCGACACCACGATAACAAAGATTCTCTTGCGAACCACCGAGATGAAAACTCTCCGCCCCATCGCAGGTTCAACCATCCGAGACAGAGTACGAAACTCCGAAATTCGGAGGATCTGCGATGCCGAGGATGTATTGCGATGGGGTAGAGACAGAATACGTTACTGGAGAGATCACGTCGAAAGAGCGGATTCAGTGAGAGTGGTGAAAATAGCGGCAGACGAGATACCGTCAACCAGCAGGTCCCCTGGACGACCGCAAAAGAGATGGAAGGACAGCTGAAAATCCGCGTCCCAGGAGTGAATCCGAGAATAAACAGTACCCAGTACTAGAACAAGCAGAAGAAGAAGAAGAATTCAATATGGACAACGTCTACCAAGGAGATTTTGAAAATAATTGCAAGAAACTAGAGTTAGCCTCACAAGAGAGACACCTCCCGAAGAAAAGAGGAAGAAGCATGCTTCCGAATAAATAATAACTAAATTACTATACATAAATTGAGAAATATTGTGGTTCATTAAGTTTTCATTAAAGTGTTGAAGTAGTCCTCAAGTATATTGTATATAGGAAAGGAGAGGAGATAGAAATAGCGTAGTCTGGAGACTCGCCCATAGATTATAATACAGTGTGAGGTAACTTTTGTCTTATTCTATTGTGAAGTACTGTCGCATTCCTATTCTTCTCACTTAATTGTGAGAGTTGGTGGATGTGGAAAATAGCACACAGCCATGTTGATATATGTAGGTACAGATGCATACCTACTCATACACACATACATATATATACATACATACTATCTGTCTTTATATAACATCACACGCAAGATAGAAGCAGTTGTTGCAATTTTAGTTAAAAAATACTAATTTTATTTGTCGCAAAAATTCATGCAACGTGAATATAAAATTATATACTCGTGAGTGCTTCAAAGAAAATGTTTAAAATAAATCAATTTATGCATTTTCTTGGTATTGTGCTTTAGCATAAAACGAAGTATTACGATATAGACTTCATATGAAAAAGATTAAGTACGAATATAATTCAAGTAAAAATGTTGACTGTTGAATTACTTAAAATATAAGAGTAAATAAATAGAGTAAAAGGTAACAGTTCCTCTGATCAAAGCACAGATAGATTTTAATAATTTTCCACTAATTTACCTTTAGAATAGTTAATGTCGGGTTTTTTCTGTTGGCCTTTATTCAATGTTTTATATTCGTAATTGCTGTCCTTTCAATGCAATATTTTATTCATTCCTTTACTTTATTATTAATTTTATTGTACTTATTGTCTTTTAAGTGTTCTCATTTCTTGGAATTAGTCCTTCCTTCTATATTATTCATATCCTCATTTTGAATCTATATATAGATGGTCTTCACCATTATTGTTAACAATTCCGACGATGCTCGGCAATTAACTAAAAATTGTATATTTTTTCTTCATAGTTATATGTGATTATGGAGATCTCTCACGAAGTAATAGATTCAAACATCGAAAAAAAAATTACTTAAAAATTGTCATTAATTTTTCCAAAATTTATTCAAAATAGGTTCTGCAGTGATTCTTTCTGATAACGCGAATTCTTTAATAATACTAATATAAAACCATCCATGCTGTCTGTACACGTACAATTTCTATTGCTGAATGGTGATTACATTCAACAAAACAGTGATAAGAGCGTTTTGTGCCTGTACTGGGAATCGAAATGCAGACGCTGGTACAGTAGTCAAATGACGTACCGCTATAAGTAGGTGTATAATATGAACTATATAAAGGTATGAAAAATATAATTTAAAAATAATGATTATTTAGTTAGGTACCTACCCTCATCCACGGACCTAAGGTATTGCATTAAGGGTTGAACAACGCGACAAATACAAAAAATAACGGAAACTTTTCCAATTTATTTCGTTTAAACCAGCCCCTATACGTTTACCGTAGTTGAACACTTTCTTGAGACAAAAATAAAATTCCTTAAAGTTCTTGCCGGCAACAAAACTAAATTGCTTGATCAGTGAAATCCAAAGATATTTGAACGGGAGAAAATAAAATTCGATATCCAATCGGCTTATAGGGAAAAATCTCTACGTAAATTGTACAAAAATGTCAATGTTTCTCTCAAGAGGGCACGATATATACGTCAGATAAAATAATATGAAACCTTTACTTTTTGTCCGAAACTACCTAAATACATATCCACACATGACCAACACCCCTGAGAATATATATATAATATATGTACAATATACTATGCTCTTTTGTACGAGATTTCCGTTTAGCTTTTTCTCCATTTTAATTTTAAAATGAAATGTGGTTTAATCCCAAACCATTCTTGCCATACTCGGCAAATAAAATAAATTTTTGCTAAATAATACCGTTTGTTGCATGGTATAAATACATGACATCGTTTATTTTTTGTACATTCTAAAATATATTGTGAGAAAAATCAACACAATTATCAAAAGATGATTCTTTTTAAAGTGTAGTTGCCAGATTTCGTTAGATTGTAAAGTGTATAAATGTCTTGTTTTTAGGTTGTAGCAAAGATATCTACATTAAAATTACCTAAGAGACAATCTGCATAGTTGAAAGTATTTATGAACAACTTAGAGTGCATGAACATGACCAGTGCAATGGTTCTACATCTAGAATCAAAGAAACGATAGCTGGATGCTCCGGAAACATTTGCAATTAACATATACCTATATCAAAAACATTCACAACTGAGTAACATTCAAATCCCTCTGACATTGCTAAGATACGTTGCCCATTGTTATAAGTACCTACATCCCTCTCTTAACCCCTAACTTATATCAACCCACCCCTCTTAAATTATGTCGCTTTGTAGTGCCCATTTTATTTGATTTATTTTTAGTTATATTTGATGGAATGAGGATAACGGTCATCGATTGAAATTGCGCAGGCTCTCATTCAAAATACTTTGCGTAGGTTATAAATTTATCTATATGATCTTATTCTTTTGATTTTAAACATGGCAGAAGACGCATGAAAGCAGAATTAATACAGCTCAAATAAGATTGCTGGGTAAAATAATATGTAACAAGAAGTTCTCTCTGCCTATTCGTTATATTGTGATGGAATATGTATGGTTAATTTTGAATATAAACACGGATAGTATATATTGAAGTTATGTAGATGAAAACTTTATTTTGAATTGATTCCTTTACAACATGTAGAAATCAATGTGGGTAAAACCAAGGTTCAACTGATGAGGTTTCAACATCCTCTTAAGATAACCTACATAAAACCCACCAAATTGACAATCGTCATATTCCAGGAGTGGTGTACATAAAAAAGGCAAGAATGAGTAGTAGAAGTTATCTCACGTCCCGAGAGCAATTTCCACCCAATTTGTAGGAGTCAGGGGTCGCAGTTGATGGCCCGCGGTCCTCCCCCCCGCCCTACAAATATCTTCCCCAAAGTTCCTCTCGCCAAGTTTGTAGAGATCCCCGGTGCTCTGTAGGATGGCACCTCAGATGCCTATTCATTTCGAGATTACTGTTTGATAGTGGACGCCTTGCGAATATTTCATTTCACTCATCGCATATTCATAATACATTTCGAGTTGAGATGAATCAAAGGGGAGATTTGTTTCGTGAATAAGTATTGGTTTATAACTAAGTACTCTCATGTAATGGGAGACCTGTTTAGATGATGAAACTTTAACGACAAAATGATAACTTGGAGAGACTACATAGTTAATGGATTCTAAATGTGTATACATTCTCTGTAGTTTCAATTCCATTGATATGGCATAAGTTTTTGATGAAAATATGTATTTATTAATTATTAGAAATCAATTTTAGTTCTACGACGAGTTAGCTATTTGTTCGCCCGGTGTCAAAGCAATTACTTCTTTGTCAGAACGAATAACAATTCTCCATTCATCTGCTACTGAATAAACTCAAATTACCCACAATATTTTTATATTATAAATAATCGTAAAAAACAATATTAAATGTTATGTTGATACATATTGGGAATTGGAAATTTAGGTTTCATAATTCACAACATGTATTTTATATTAGTATTGTTGGAATTATTTTATAGACAGTCGCTGGTAGCTTGTGTGTAATATCATATAATCACAACAATACTATTACGAGACTTGAATGTATTAAGGCACTAATATTTATTTATTTTCAACAATCACAGATTGATTGTTTATAAAAACCCTTTTTTGCATTTATGAATCCAAAAATATCCCATCAGAACTATCACCATTTTTACTCTCCAAACTATGGAATAGTGGAAGTCATGATTTCACAATTTTTAATCTTATTTTTTTACATCAATTTCTCAACGGGTATCATGTAGAGAGTGCACACTATGAGTTTCGTCGTGATGTGTTTGTATGTATGGCGTTCGCCGTACGCCGTACGGATTATCCTTTTTGTGTCCTCTTTACAGCCCAAACTATAAGTCCGATCGACTTTATATTAACATCATATGTGTAAACTCAAATTGCCCACAATAGTTAAATAAATAATCGTAAAACGAGAATGAATATTTAGTGTAAGGTGATGCATGTCTCTCTCTGGGTAGTTTGTGTTAAAATGATGAACGACCATACAATGATATCGAATACACATTTACGAAAAGAAACAGAGAATCAAAAAGAATTTATCAGCAATGTTAGGGACCATTCACAATGACGTTCCAACATTGACGTATGTTAGGGACCATTCACAATGACGTTCCAACATTGACGTATGTTAGGGACCATTCACAATGACGTTCCAACATTGACGTATGTTAGGGACCATTCACAATGACGTTCCAACATTGACGTATGTTAGGGACCATTCACAATGACGTTCCAACATTGACGTATGTTAGGGACCATTCACAATGACGTTCCAACATTGACGTATGTTAGGGACCATTCACAATGACGTTCCAACATTGACGTATGTTAGGGACCATTCACAATGACGTTCCAACATTGACGTATGTTAGGGACCATTCACAATGACGTTCCAACATTGACGTATGTTAGGGACCATTCACAATGACGTTCCAACATTGACGTATGTTAGGGACCATTCACAATGACGTTCCAACATTGACGTATGTTAGGGACCATTCACAATGACGTTCCAACATTGACGTATGTTAGGGACCATTCACAATGACGTTCCAACATTGACGTATGTTAGGGACCATTCACAATGACGTTCCAACATTGACGTATGTTAGGGACCATTCACAATGACGTTCCAACATTGACGTATGAAAGTATAACCCGGATATGGTACTTGATGCAAAAAATAGTAGAAATAAAACTGATTCAAAGGAAATATGACAAAAAAGAGAAGTTGATGCGTTATTGTGAAATTCATTAAATTAACTTATCAAGTTTATCTCAGGTTTTTTAAGGCGCATGATAGTTTTTTTTTAAATCTATTTCTTTCACACATAGAATTATAATGTACAGAAGCCGCGTGTAGTACAAATTTCGAGTTCAAATGTATGCCAAGTTTTTTACATGTGTGTGTGAGGCGGTAGATCGGTTGGTCTACGTATTATGTAGGTGTGCGTATCGGTAGGTTTACGTATACGGCCGGGCGAGTGAAATTCGTCTGTTTCAGCGTAGTTTTAGTTGGCATACATTCATTGCGCAGACTAGGTATCTGTTTCATATATTCTTTCACCAATAATTCCAACAAAACATACATAAATCCCGGCATATCCCACAATGTGAGGAAACCAGCAACAGGTCTGTGGGTGTACACAAAAGAAGCACACCAATCTCGTGTCACCTAAAAATGCACTACATTCAGAATGGGTGGTGAACCTCATTGCTGAACTATGTAATATGTTATTGTTGCCTGTTGTATTTTCGATTACCCGGCTCTTAGAGGCCACCCGAAAACAATTTTTATATAAAACAGTTGAAGCACTATTCTAAGCCGGTACTTCATAGCATAAAACAAAATAAGTAATAACAAATACTTGTTATTTAACAACACAAATTAACACACAGCAAAAATATATATTATTCTCTACAAAATCGCAATTATATATATACTTGTTAAGAAAAATTCTGGTTGGTTGGAAGAAATTGCCTAATGGCAATAAGCCCGCCAGTGTACAATTATATTTGTTTATATTATGTACAAAAAGATGTATAAATAAATAAATAAAAATCAAAATCAAATATTACAAATAATGTTATCGAATAAGAAAACTCCTTCCTCAGTTCGTGCCAAAAGTCAATCATA
The DNA here is from genome assembly GCA_963576475.1 of Molanna angustata. Classification (NCBI taxonomy): domain Eukaryota; kingdom Metazoa; phylum Arthropoda; class Insecta; order Trichoptera; family Molannidae; genus Molanna; species Molanna angustata. The sequence goes on along the minus strand of OY754964.1, from coordinate 23,397,853 downwards.
TACACTATTCAGTGACATAAACATGTAGTATATAGGTAATAATATTGTTGAATATACTATTTTTAGTATTGAACTTTGGTAATAATAGGTGACAACCCTTCCCTGGTGTAGAATATTATTTGGTAAATATTTTCCGTGTTATATTTTTTGTTATGTGTTGTTTTTCGGATTTATGAAACAAGGATCTGTAACGGGATATCCCTAAGGGAAAAGTTTCTTGATCCCGTATCAGTAATTATTGTGTATCAAATAACGAGTTACTTCACCTAGTAAATGTCAAACTTTTACTTATTAAATTGTTCTATACGAGAGTTTGATTCTTTTGGGAGTTTTAATATTTCCTATACAACTGTCTAAGTATGACAACTCTATGACCGATTTTTGTATTTTGGGAATTGGTATCTATTTATGAAATGATTTACAAGTCAAGTTTTCAGATATTCGCCCAGATTTATTATCGTATTGCCGTTTTTAATGTAATATAATGTACTCTTTGGTAGCATTACTGAAAGTTTTTGTGTATTTTATAAAACAAAAGCTTTTTTTCTTTTTTAGTTGGATTATTGGTACCTTGGTACTGTAAAAAGATTATAAATCTTTACAAAGAAACACCAACATAACATAAGAATACACATAAAACATTTAAGGTCGTATTATTGGAGTTATTTAAGGAAAATATAAGAAAAAGTTGAGATCCTCTAAGCAGTATTCTCGCAGTACGGGACTTTACCTTTTTCTTTTAGTTTCCTCGCATAACAGTAACAGGTTTCAAGAGTTTGACATATTCCACCTCAGTTCCACAACATTTTAATACTCAATACATTATTCCAATAATAACCGCTTATTATAGGAATCATTGTAAACTTAAAATATTGCTCTTACCTACATACCAACCTATTATCATATTTTATGATTTTTTGTAAACTTATTGTTTTATTTTATATTAATCACAACGACAAAATGTAATAGGCCTTAATACTTGATGTTACTATTGTATTGTACTATGTCATAACGCTGTTTTTTTGTCTTAATTTAACCTAAATAAATAAATCATCTAGATGGGTCGATGGCAGAGCGGTTAGCGCGCTGGGCTAGTAATCCAGTGATCGCTAGTTCGAATCCTGCCTCGACCGATTTCGTTCACCTATAGCACAAGCATTTATATGCTTATTTTAGGGAACGTAGGAAGATGTATATGTACTTGTTTAACAAGGACGTATTCATTTTTTATTAAAAAAAAATAAATAAAAATAACGACCCATAGACAGTAAGAAACAGCATAGTAGTTCCAATGCTCAAATCACAGGTCTTTACAACCTTTTCATTAAAATTAAATCATGAATTGATTTAATTAGCTTTTCTAAAAAAATAATAAGGTTACTATAACATTCGCAGTGTAGTGTATTGTAAAAAAACATGCTTCAGAAAAACAATTATTAAGTATTAATCCACTTATGCAGAAGGGAAAACATCTAGTAATGATTGTTGATTTGCCTGTGTCGCTTTAAGGTACTGAGGCTGTTTGAGAATACATATGTCGAGGTTCTCAATATATGTGTGTAAAGAATTATAGAGCGCATCATTCTACTCTGTGGACTGAAATGACCTACATTGTTATGGTGTCTACTTAAACGAAATACATCCGGGTTTCTCAGCGTTACATTGGCATGGATGTTAATTTTCTCTCTAACATCGATATCAACCATACTATTTAAATTTATGTAGTATCTTGTAAAGAAACATGAGCTCTGATGTTGCTCATATATCTGACAGACTTTCAACATCTAAGTGTTTTATTGATAATCTTACGTTTATTATCATGTTAATATAATGATTACATATTTATTAATTTAATAACTTTTTATTTATCTTCAACAATGCAAAATACTCAATATCCAAATAAATTCCAATGAAGCGTTCAAATCTACACTTTACTGGAAAATGGTGCGAAAATCCAACACTGTATTTATATTTTTTATTAAATTTTCTTTCGTTACTTGTGACAAATTTCACTTTTGAACAAAGCGCGCCATTTCGAGAAAAAATGTACGGCTGCTGTGAGTTTTTGTCCATCCTAAAACGATAACGTGCAGGTCAATTTGGGGGTGGTTTTTTGCTATACGATGAACATCTGCTGGCTATATGTAGGTACATCCAAACATTCACAAGGAATTATTTCTGCTTTCACAACTCAACTGATTCGCTATTTACGAAACTTTGTACATAATATTTGTTTAACATAATTTAACAGTATTCTATAATAGTCGCCTTTATTGCATTTTTCTTGTTGTTGATCTAAATTTTATCGTTTTCGAACGTTTGGAACTCTAGGGCAATTTTTATCATTTTCTATTGACCGAAGATCAGTAATTCTCAAAATAACGAAATACCTATATAGTTATATAAACATCAAATACAATTTTCATTATTATACTAATATATCATTACGATTCAACAAAATATCGCCCTAATAATCTATCATTTCAAGATGAAATTAGTTGCTATTTATACACCAGTGAAGCAACCAATTGAATTTTTTTTTGAAGTAGATGGAACATTTTTTATTCGTGTCTTTTCATATTCATAAATTCTTTTACTTATTTGAATTTCGTTTTTATTTGAAACTTCGAGGTCCTTAAAAATATATTCAAAATCATAGATTGGTACAAAATATATTAATAATAATACCAAATTCAAGTTGCTTGCCTTATTTTTTAATTTTATAGATCAACATAATATTATAAACATAGTGTTTGAGTCCGCGATTCTATACTTACGTCATTTTTTATAGTGGGCTATACAATCATTATACTGAGATATAATTAAATTATCGTATAAAGGCTGATTTTTTTTCTGTTAAAGGATACCAAAACTGGTAACAACGATTGGATAATTATGATGCCTGAGTAGTGGTGACTTTCGGATATAAAATCCTTCAAACTAAACTTTAAAAATCAGGGAGTTTGCACCAACTAAAGTGTCTACAAATGGAAGGCGTGATTTCTAATTGTGTTCCGTAGTAAATATAAAAACATAATGCATCATACTATAATGGTTCACTGACGTGTTAAAATAGCAATTTTGAACAATTTCCACCACTTTGAAGGCTGTTATCTCCGAAATCCACCACTGCTCAGGGCTCATAGTATCCTATCGTTGTTAACTGATTTGGTATCATTTTACATAAAAAAACAGTCTTAATACTGTGTCTGGTATCAAGACTGATATCAGTCTGGCTATCGTTGGCTCTTGGTCTAATATGAACATAGTAGGTACATTATTTGACAACAATTATAATCGAAACTGCTCGTCAATTACGTATCCTATAAAATGTATTCTGATTCTAAATTTAATAACAATGATCTAATTGACATAATGAATAGTTTTTGATATTTTTTTTTATTTATTAACAAAAACAATACAAGGTTCACATATAAATCATAATTTAAAAAGGTATGCAATTTCCATCATATAATTCATAATAACCCTCTTTAATTGAGATAAAATCTATAAATGTTCCATTATATACCTATTTATTTACAACACAGACCAATTTTTAATATTTCTGTACAAAAATTAATACACAATGACGGGCTTATCGCCTAATGTTAATATCTTCCAACCAACCATATAAATTTATTGAAGTAATTTGATTGAATTGTATGTGACCACCTTGTTAATTAAAAATGGATTGTAGGGAGAGGTTAGGAAAGGAGGGGATAAGGATAAGTAGATAGAATTGCTACATGGCTGTTAGACCTGGATGCTTACGGCTAACACTTTGTACAAGTTGGAAAATTTTGAGATGTGGTTGCATCAAAAAATGCTCAAAATCCCTTGGACAGATCATAAACTCAGAAGTCTTAAGTTGAGTCATCAACCAGGTAACTCTTGTCTTCAATAAAGGTCCACAAGATTGCATATCTAGGTCATACAATGAAGGGAAAAAATACCAAGATGTAAGGTCGCCGCAAGGGCAAGGGCAAAGGTCGTCAAGGGACTGGAAGGAGACAGATGTCCTGGCTGGCTAATACATATTAGGGAAAGAATGAGCTTGAGAACAGTGCAGCAGATATTCCGAGTAATACAGGACAGAGTGGGCGTTTGTCAGAGTTATCGCCCACGTCGAAGGGTCATGAAAGGTGTTCTTTGCAAAGAACACTAATTCTGCTTTTTTGAAAGCAGGAAGAGTTAATTAAACATGAAGTTGCGATGAGATGTCTTTCTAAAATCTACTCCTTGAACGAATAAACACACGAAGAAAGAAGTATTGTGCATTGGAATTCAGAATGTTCTTCCGATATCTTAACGAAGACATGCAGACAACATTATCCTAAAAAAATTGCCCCATTATGTAACTTAATATGGCAGACTTATGTAATTGCATGTTCTAATCGCCAAATTTTATCCTTCAACCACAAAAGTAAATTCAAATTAGTACCTACGATACATATAAATTAAGTAGCATATAAATAACTGTGCCGACCGCCGCAGCCGTGGCACAGTTGGTAAGCCGTTCGGTTTCTCACGCATTTCTCACGCAAATATTGCTTCTCTGGGCCGGAAACACTGGTTAGTTTGAAGAAATTGCCATACGGTAATAAACTCGCCACTTGCGTAGAGTGCAAGGAAGTGTTTATTATTTATTTTTTTATTTATAAATTACAAATGACGCACACAAAAGATAAGTCAATTTATAATCGGTATATTAAGGTTTGATTAAAACTCAAGAATCATACACAACACTTTATGCCGTACGGTGCCACTGTATTTGCAAAAATAGGTATGACATCAGAAGAGATAAAATAATTCTTAAAAGTAAATTATTTTCTAATTATTTTTTGACGCAAAACACCGTTTGACCTAAGAACATTAAATATCGGATCCATTGATCATTCATATTATTTAAAAAAATCCATTTCATATTTATCAAAAGGAAAATGTCAACCGATTAACAAATGCTTTGACACTTGTTATACCTTCTGAATTATATATATTTTTTTATTGTTGAAAAAAGAAAAAATGAACAAGGTCCCTTTAAGCCTCGGGAAAAACGAAAATTCTTACTTTCGTCATTTCCTGTTCCCGACGAAATGTAAATATTGCCTTGTGAATGCGAGATACGAATTTTCTCAATTAAAAAATATTTGAAAAGAGTATACCTGCTCGTTGACTTTGTAATGAAATTAAAGACAAAATTTTAAGCGAACATATAAAAATATTAAATTTCGACTTAGAATTATATAATACGTAATTTAACAAGATAAATTATTATCAATTATTATTCTTCATATTACAGAAAAAAATTTTTTACCTGTATGTTTAATTTTTTTATCAAGTAGGTACCAACCACACCTTATAAATATAAAGTTGAGTTGGCTTATTTATCGTGGATTTTAAGCAACCTGTACTATACAGTTCATCCAAGCTAGACTTTTGTATAACTCATCATAAAAATATGCGACACATTTGACACCCGTTGATATTTTTCATATTTATTTTACTTGTTATTAACATGTAAACGTGTCATGATGAATCAAACCAAAGTCAAGAGTGGACAGCCTATAAGCGATTCGTTCTTGGGATATTATGCTAATTTACTGTAGATATGTAAATAAAGAAATGATTCGAGTAAATTATATACATAGCTGTACGGAAGAGAATATGTATTAGATTAAATAACTGCAACACAAGTTGATATTTAAGGACATAGACTTTCATCTTAATATATGACTTATATTTACCAATCGTTCTTTCTTCTTCTTCCTGGTCATATTCTTCATTAATAAAGATCTTGTCCAACTTGATAAACCATTGTTGCCTCCCCAGCAAAACTACTTCAAAGGTTAATAAAACATCTGAAAACCGTTCATCTGAAGTGCCTTTATACAGACTTGAAATAAATCAATAATTAATACAAAAACAGATTTTTGTATTTATTTTTTCTCTAATAATAAAACCAAGAGTTAGTTGAAAGTCAACTCATTTCTGTACGTATTTGATATTAGTTGCATGTAACACATGAGATCCAATTGTCGATAGCGATAGTATGTATAGTTGAAGAATAAGTACCAAACTATAAAACCATAAAGCCAAATTATTGAATATTTTAAGATATTTTGTTTTCTATACAACACATGTAGGTATGTATGTTAAGATAGGATAATATGGAGGTCATTCCTTTTTTCCTACCCGGAATATGATAACAGCATGATGGTACTTATGTATGTATGTTTGGAAATTAAGTATCAAACTATTAAGTCTTCTTAGATATTGTGTATAGGCGACTGCCATACAAATTGTATGAAGCGATGTCGTCACCAAATTCAATTTTTATAAAAATTGAAAAAAAAAATTGAGATAAACTACTACAATGCTAATATTTTTTTATAGAAAATTAAATTATCTAGTTTGGGTGTTTCGGCTTTTTTCGATATTTTTAAAAACATTGGAAATATTGGCAGTTCAACACATAAATTTATCATTAAAAAATATTTTCATAATAAAAAATGTTTTAGAAACTCTGGAATTTTTTTGAAAAAAAAAATTTGAGATTTTGTATTTGCCTATATTCATACCAATTTTCAGCGTTCCACCTTTTATGGTTTCTGAGATATATGGAAAAATAAAGTAAAAATTCAAAAGTTGATAAACCCTGACCTAAACAAAAATTCAAAATTCTGAGTATAAAAGTTTTGTAGGCCTACTACTGTTCATACACTTTGAAATTTTGGGCTCTGTAAATTGAGCGGATCAAAAGTTATAAGAGGGGGGACATACACACAGACACACACACACACAGACACCCTCACACACAGACACACGAAATATTCTACTCCGAATTCTTAGTAAATCCGTATATGGAACATATATGCTGCGATGCCTCTAAGTTGGTGTTTTTTGACTTCAAAGATGGAAAAGCTGTGAAAAAAGTAGACCCTGCATACAATTCCTTCATACACGCGTTTTGGATTTAAACTGCCTCTTCCTTCAAAAGAATTTCATTCTCTTGAACGAATCGACAGTTGGATTATAACCAAAAACTATACACAAAAGAAAGCTCATTCAACATTATATTTACTAAATTTTTAAAATTTAGCCACATAAAAGTAAATAAATATAACTTGATTATTTTTAGTTTTCTAAAGATTCTTCAGACCATAAAATATTTTTCATTGCATATTTATGCATTGTTACACATTATTTATTGATTTTTAAATTAAATTAAATATGAAATACGTCCTATGTCGCCTTTAAAATTTAAAATCCAAAATAAATAAGTAATTTGAAAACTTAATAAAAGGATAATTAAAATAAACTTGGAACATTTTCTTCAGACCCATTTAACGAAATTCATTGTCTCGAGGGGACTCTTCAATTAAGAATGAAAACATTTCAAAAGAAGGATAATTTAAAAAGGCTTTTAGTATGTGTAGCTACTCCGAAGAAATATTTTTATGAAATCAGTTAGTGTTCAGTTAAACTTTATAAAAATATATTTATTTCATTTGCATATTTAAATTTATTTTTTTATTTTTTTTGCGTAATGTATTTTTGAAATTAAACATAACTTAAAATTACATGTCATAATAAATAATTGTTCATTATTTTAATTTACACACTTTGTGCACAATAATGATAATAAATACTTCCATATACCTACCCTGTATAAATAGTTACATTATTGCCGTACGGCAATTTCATACAGTTTAACAATGTTTCCAGTCCAGAGAAACAAATTTGAATAAATTTAGTAAAATTCATTAATCATCAGCATTATTATAAACAAGACTTCATATTAAAGGACTCTTCCGTAACAAAATCTAATCTACATTATCCGGAGAGAGCAGATTCTGGCAATTTTAATCTGGAAGCTTCGCATCACAATATGTTGTTTTATATATATATATATATATATATATATATATATATATATATATATATATATATATATATATATATATATATATATATATATATATATATATATATATATATATATATATATATATATATATATATATATATATATATATATATATATATATATATATATATATATATATATATATATATATATATATATATATATATATATATATATATATATATATATATATATATATATATATATATATATATATATATATATATATATATATATATATATATATATATATATATATATATATATATATATATATATATATATATATATATATGGATTTACTCAGAATTCGCAGTAAATCATTTAGTGTGTCTGTGTGTCCGTCCCCCTCTTATAACTTTTGATCCGCTCAGTTTTAAGAGCCCAAAATTTCATAATATAATATATTAAAGTTTTTTTCTCAGAATTTGGAATTGTTGTTTGTGTGTGTGTGTGTGTCTGTGTGTGTGTGTGTGTGTGTGTGTGTCTGTGTGTGTGTGTGTGTGTGTGTGTGTGTCCGTCCTCCCCTTATAACTTTTGATCCGCTCAATTTACAGAGCCCAAAATTTAAAAATATATAAACATTTATAAGCCTACAAAACTTTTATACTCAGAATTTTGAATTTTTGTTTCAGTCAGGGGTTATCAACTTTAGAAATTTTACTTTATTTTTCCATATATCTCAAAAACCAGTAAAGCTAGATCGCTGAAAATTGGTAGGTTTAAATATACACAAATACAAAACCTCAATTTTTTTTTCAAAAAAAATTCCAGAATTTCTCAAAAAAAATTTATTTAATTTTTTTTATGATAAATTTATGTGTTTAACTGCCTATATTTCCAAAGTTTTTAAAAATACCGAAAAAAGCCGAAACACCCCAACTAGATAATTTAATTTGCTATAAAAAATATTAACATTGTAGTATAACATCTCAATATTTTTAACAATTTTTATAATAATTGAATTTAGTGACGACATCGTTTCATACAATTTGTAAGGCAGTAAATACTACACAATATCTCACTCAATAGTTTGATATACCTATGTACTTAATCTACATTCTCATGCATACCTACATCATGCTGTTTTCATAATTTGGGTAGTTATTCAATTGTATTCTCAGTTATTCATCAGTGTACAGCTAAGAGTTTTGCTGAAGCGTGAATAATTAATTTTTCGCAATTAATAAAAAATCTGTATCTATGTACTCTCCTTTAATGGATACGATGCGATGAATAATTGTGTACAATATCACAAGTAGTAGAATTTAATAAATAAAACGATCTTTATTTTTAAAAATTAATTTTACTTCAGATGGAATATTTTTTTATCGATCAATCCGCTTTAAAAACATATTGATATTATTTTTGCAAAGAAACCATTGATTTCTCTTTTATGATGAAGTATAAAATGTAAATATTTTATCTTACGCATACTATTTTTGTCATAAGTATTTTTATTCCGAATTTTTGAGGTAGCCTTTTTCCTTAGAAATCTTGGTTCGTTGATCTCGAACAATGGAAACCCGAGTTTCGTTGCATTCTGAAATCTACATTGAAGCTTTCTTGTTTTAGAATGTAGTTCCTTACTACAGAGTCTACATACTTTGTTCGAATTCTTGGTTGACAATAAACTACATTTCATTCTCATTTTTAATTGCGTATTTTTCAAAATTATTTCTTGATAGAAATAATATATGTTTAATCACTCCACCTATGAGTGTAAAAAAATATTTTTTTGTAGAAAACAAAAACGAAATTAATTTCTAATATCCTCTTATATACTTAATTTACTGTAAAAAAAATTAATTGCTCTTAACAACAATAAACATTTTTTTATAAATAGTTCATCGAAAATTTAAAAAATGTCACTTTAGAGACAACGTAGGTACCTTTCTAGTTCTAAAAAAATATGTATTAACTTGTCATCAAAAACTGAAAAATACGATTGTCACATTTAAAAATAAATATTTATGCAGGTATTTGTGCATTTTTAACACCGTTTCTCTCAATTAAAAACGTTAAGGTAGGTACTGTAAAAAGAGAAGAAATAGGTACATGATAATTCACAGCAAAGGATGGAATACTTATTTATTCTCCGTGTCCAAGATTGTCTACCTATGTATGTATGTATAGTGTTCCTCGAGTAATTTGCTGCTTTAATTGCATTTTCGTTTTCTCGGCAAAGATCTATGGTTTATAATAATAATTATTAGGTAGGTACCTGTATTCAACGACATTTAATAAATACTTATACTCGTGGATTCATACTTCAAAGACAGTTAAAATTAATGTGCTTTATTTCAATTCATATCAACATACTGTCTTTTTAAATTATAAATTTTGTTATTTTACCAATTACATTACTAAATGTTTAGCAGAATTTTTTGTTTTATGTTTTTATTTACTTTTTAAGAATGTTAAATGAATTTCTACTAACTGAATATTTTACGAAATCAATTTTCGTGGAAAAAAGTCAATATTTGTATGTCTTTCGCCGACTTAACTATTTATATTTTATCAAATATTTTGATAAAATATTTGGAAAACAACTCAAAGTTTTTACTGTTTTTTTATGAAATGAACTTTATAAAATAAGGTACCTACCCTATCTAAGATATTTAGTGAACATGAAGCTGACTCAGAACTTCCGAAATGGAAACACTGAGATGCATAAGCGAAATCACATAAAGGGATACAATTAGAAATAAAGAAATATGGAAAATACAGAATACATCTTCAGATGAGGTAGACAAAGAAGACGATACTGGAATTGACACGTGAATAGAATGCAAGGTGATACTTAGACTTCCATCACGCATTGCTTTTCAGAGGAACTCAGACGAAAGAAGATCATTAGAAAGACAATTGGGAGTCAGCATCACAGGAGACTACCAATTCAGCCGCATGAACAGATATTATGAAGATCTACACAAAGGAAAAAGAAGATGGGGACATTAACTAAGAACAATATAATATGTTTATATAATGTATGTATGTTATTCTATATGTTGTGACAACATTCAGTCTGCGGTTACAACTCGTGCAGTTATAACTTCTGTCGGTATATTTTACTTGCGGCCGGGATGTTTATTGAGACAAATATTGGATGTTTTTGTTTGTTTCTCCAAGAGTTCCTTCGTCTGATAGATATTTGCATTTAGGAAATAGACAATCATACCGAAATGAAGTTTATGACATCACTAACACGGGAAATCCATTCAATATGGGAAAAATCTCCTAAATTACATCTTCATTTGTACAAGGGGAATTGTATTTGATTAATTTTGGAAATGGTAATGTACATTTTTTTTCATACAATTTATATAAAAACGAAAACAACTAGATTCATACGAAGTCAATATTTTTGACAAGCAATGTAGTTAGGTAGGTATATAATTTTATCACTGGGTACCTACGTATAACGAAAAGCTCATCAAATAGGTAACTTTCAAATTGACATCTTGTACCTACCTCTCTTTTTTCAATATTGTGAAATATATCAGTACATTGATAAGTTGTTTAGCTTGTTTAATATTGAAAGAAGTATTTATCATCTCTAGTGCTTTTGTAATACCTACCTACGATTACAAATGTTTTAAAACATAATATGTATCATGTGTAAAAAAAAATCAGCACTGCGACATTTTTTATATGGTGAAATAAAACATAATCAATAGATGGTGGCTGAGCGGTTAACGCACTGGGTAAGTAATCCAATGATCGCGAGTTCGTTTCCTGCCACGACCAATTTCGTACACCTAAATCACAAGCGTTTATGCTTATTTTAAGGAATGTATGAGGATGTACAATATATGTACTTGTCACAAGGACATATTGATTTAAAAAAGGATTGAATGGTTAACTGTAAAATACATTTTGCAGTGTAAAAATAGTAACTTATAGATCTTCATTATTGAATAGAGTTTTCCAGATAAAAAATCTTTTTGATACAAGTTTCCGAGTAACTTTTTGAAGCTGAAAGTTCACTAACCCACATACTATTAAAATAATTCTTCGCTCTAGCCTTTTGTTAAAAGAACCTATAAAATGGAGCATTTCCATTAAGCACTCTATTATTTCCACGATTATGATATACATGGGGCAGCTAACTGTTTCTGGACTCCGTAGGACAACACTTATATTACCCGTATAATAATACTTCGATTCGGTACGATAATAATGCTAATGTATTTTTCATCGTTAAATTATCCATTGAGCTGGCCATCGAACGATGGAAATGGTTTTATAATCTTCATAATCGAAACGAAAAATGAAATTATGAAATTTAATGTTGGTGTATTTTAATTATTTTCGGAACAATGAAACAGTTTGTTAACATACTATCATGATAAAAAATGTTCATATTTTGATCACAATGAACATAAAAGTAATCATTGTTGGATCAAATAATTTATTTTACAATAATATTTCATATGGCGAGTCTATTATATGTATACAACAGGACCCATACGATTTACATATATCTATTTGAAATAACTCACTGGATTCACAGTTTTTTTTTCTTTTCACAGGACTAGCTGATTAGTAATAGTCAACCTGTAAAAAGGAAAAAAAATCTTTCTGGGACACAAATCAGTTATATGATATTATAAAACCCTAATATGTAAAATGGTGCCATATTCAATAAAAAAATATATCTAACTAATGTAACTTAAAACGATATCTATGTGTAATTGAATACGAGCTCATTTTATTTTATAATGTTGTGTGCATCCGTAATATTGGAGATTCAGCAGACTCACAAGTAAAACCAATATTATTTTTATTTAATGAAATATGGAAGCCTAATGCCTGTTGATGCACCCGCATAAATAAATAAAACATCGATTCCGTCAAAATAAACAACATTAAAACATAAAATATTCATCTTTAAATATAGAATTTAAAATATTTTATTAACGTGCTAGGCAATGTTCCCTGTAAGGTGTGCGCGCGCACACCTACTAAAATGTCTCCGCACACATGTTTTACCCTCCGCATAGTCAATATTATGTAAGAAAGTTTCCATTGCCAGATTTTAGTTATCTTTTTTATTTATTTCAAAAATTATCTTTGCTAGTGTTGTTATTATATAAAATCACTGTGATTAATAAATAACGCTAAAAATATACATTTTAATGAAAAATTGTATGTGTGTTTATGGGGTGGGGGGTGTAAATTTATCGCACCGCCACTGCACTGATGCGTCGAAGATCCGCACACACAATAGAAAAAATACAGGGAACGTTGGTGCTAGGTATATTCGCGATACATTTTCCGGTTCATTAAATTTTGTGTTTAAACATACTCAGTGAATTTATAATAGGTACGTATAAACATCTCTCACTGAGTTGGTAGGATAAGGCAAAGCGGCGTAAAAGTTTGTCGAGTAGTTGTATCGAGAGATGTTTATTTGAAAAACGCTGTCGAGTGAAAACTAGCGTAATCTAAAGACATACAATACTTAGTCGTTAAATGCATAATTTTCAGTGCAGCATACGATCTCAAACGTAAAGGCGCAGCCAAGTACATATCTAGCACAGGGTTGCCATCCGTCACGAAATGTCGGGGCAGTACCGTTATGAAAGTCCTCTGTCGAAATCTGTTAAATCGTCGAAAAATCAAACTATAAAAAAACGATATGTCAGTACTTGTTGGCAATTTCAGCTCACAACGCTACAGTAGAAAGGTTGTTTTCTTGTAACGTCTGACTAATGGACTGATTTTGTTGCCGAAGTCTATGGAGTGGATCTTAAAATGTCAGATAAACTTCAATAAACGCACAGAGTTCTATCATTATATAAATGAATGGCTTTGTAGATCATCGATACTTAGAATTTCCTTTTTTTAAATACCTACTGCGTAACTACTATATATATTATGTTGTTTATTTACTGTAGAAGGTTTCTAGCCATTAAGTCAAATAAATAAAAATAAATCCTGAATTGCTACAAAAAGAAAATCACTAAGAAAAGTATGCTTCATGTTCTTTTTCCGCTTCAACCAGCGGGCTTACTCTCCACTGCAAATCCGATCCCAATACGATCCGACTCGCTAAGAACCTACCTTTGTAACGGAGAATGAATGCGGTAGGTAGGTATGTTTTAATATTAATAGTCGTTCATTTGAATGTACGCAGGCGACAGATAGGTAAGTTCTAAATGAAAATTTGAAATTGGGATCGGATTAGAGTTTCAAGAGTAAGGCTATAAAATATTTTTCTGGTATTTAAAATATTTATCTAAGCATATCGAATAAATATTTTTCTTGTCAGATAATTGCATTTTTTCCCAGATTATCCCGACGAAACCCAAGTAAAATATGGCAACCCTAATTTAGCGGGGCGGGGCGGTTTAGCTATCGTATTTTATAAAAGTTCTCACTGGATGGCGGGAATATTATCATGTTCCACCAGAAAACTTTACCCCCGGCAAACCTACCTTTGAAATGGCAAGAGAGTAAAATTTCTAGAAAAAAATTATCATTCTGCTCTCTTTGTACCTACCGAATGTGCAAAAGTTCGGCGAATAATTTGCATTCTATTGAGATACGCTGCATTGTGTGAAATATTACACCGTGCAATTATTATTATTATTGCATGTATGCAAAAGATAAAAAAAATGAGATAAGCTATAACTCTTGTGCCGCAAAAAATCAAACCACAGGGGCAGGTATAAAAATTATATCCATAAACGTTAAAAAATATTTGAAAATGCTTTAAATCAGAGAGTTAAAAAATTTACTGTTCAAAGAATACTAATAGATATTAAAATTAAATCATTCAAAAAACATACAAGAGCCAAGTTTAACAAACTTCTATATATACCAAAAATAAAAACCACATTTGCGAAATGTTTTTTTTTGTTTTTTCAGCTCCGTGAATGTATAATGTTTTTCTTAAAGAGACAAAGGTGGTTGTTACTATGTCGGAATACATGTATACAATTGGGACTTTAATAAAGACCTAAATCAATTTTCGGCTCTCTTAATATGAATGTAATTATGTTATTAAATGTTATAATTATCTCTTAGGTGTTCTTTTATATAAACTATTTTGTCTCAAAAATTTTATGTTAAATAAATATGAAATACGTGATTGTAAAGAATTTTATGTTAAAAAGAAAATATAAAATAGGTATGTTTTGTTATAAAAATTATGTATAAAAATTTGTTATATAAGTTTTTTTTTATTTTCTGTTGATTTTTTAGACCTTTTTTCCATTATTTTGTCCTTTTTTAATAATTTTCATGACCATATATACTTGAAAAAGAATATTTTTAGTGACTCGCCTCAGAATAGGTTGTCGTTGTAAGACGGGGAACGAAAAAAATGATTTTCATTTATGATTTTTTATATAATCAACGTCGGGATGCCGGCAATAAAGATGATATTTAACGTTAAAAAATGTGAAATAGGACAATATTATCATTTGATGAACATAAAATAATAGCTTGTTAATAAAATTGTATTCGATAGTTAAATAGCAGTCTGATTTGAACGCAATAATTGAAAATTTTAGATTAGGTAAGTTTTTTTTTCTTCTCTTTTTCACTGCAATAGAAACAATAGCTTCTTTAATGCAGTTTTGTATTGAAAAAATCTTATGATATCATAAAAATATATTTTGTTTTTCTTTCATTTTTAATTCAGCAAATATTTTCTCTACACGTTGGTCTCCCAGCCCCCCTAGACAACGTGTCATTTAGCTCAAGTAAAGAAACAAGAAAAGATAGACTATAGAAGTGACAGTTGTTACGTGACTGAGAACTGTCACTTCCATACATTGAGTTATCTTTTCTTATTTCTTTATTGTAACTTATTTGACTCGTTTAAAAAAAAAAGAAAGGAACATTGTACTATTCTGTAGGTACATATCTCAATATCGACCAATGAGTTGCTTGTGTCAAAATGCTATTTAACCACAGACTTGACAAAAGCAAAATTTCTTGGTACACACCGCCACCAAAATTTGGTGGCAATCAATATAACGTATTTGAATATTTTCCGAATAGTTTAAATGAAAATTTAAACTGTATTCAACACTAATATCAAAAAGTACATATTGTTAAAAAATGAGTCAATAATATCCGATTTATATTTTAACGATGAAAGTGTTTGTGATAGCCCCGTTCCACCTCACTTTATTATCCAATGCCCTGACATATACCTAGTCGTAGCTTGTGTCAGCTCTGTAAATTCTTTACTGTGTGCTTTTATCCAATTATAATTCGGTAGCTACTTTGCTTCTAAGGTTATTGAAATAATTCAAATAACTTTTGAGTAACAATACAATAACAGAATAATTCAAAGAATGTTTAATAGAAAATCCAAATGCTTATATTGTATGAGAATCTCTCTATAGAGAGCCTATACAATATACATAATTTGAAGTTGGCAACTTAGTTTTGGCTTTGGTTTATGGTACGTAAGTTATGTACAATTTGATCTTTGATTTTGAACTTGATTCCCGAGAGTAATGAGAGATTACTATTTCCAAACTTTCCCGTATTAAAACATTCGATTTTCTAGTCGATTGAATCATTCTTATTTACTGTCAAGATTCTAGTGTTTTTGTCGTCTTTGCAAAAACATTGGCCACACTTTTGTTTTCACGCATAAACGTGTCATTCATACAAAAACATTGTAATGTAAAACAGTGTAATCTTCTTGAGCCAACTAGGAGTTACGGTCATCGTAAATTTATACAAGTGTGAATACAAATTTTAAAATATAAAATTCTTGGGTTTCACACTTGTATAAATTTACGATGACCGTAACTCGTAGTTGGCTCAAGAAGATTACACTAAGAAGTCGATTGAAACACTGTTGTTCGATTATTGATAATGCGAGTATTTAAGGTTACTGGAATATAGATATAAAAAGTAAATGTGGGCTTAGGTAAATATAACAAAATTAATAATTACGGAGAAAGTCGAATGGAATCTTTTAGTGATAATTGAATAGTGACATGAAGTTATTGGATGATATTTAATATAAACATTTTAAATATATAAGATATTTATGTAAATATTTTATGTGCCCAAATTATATTTACTATCGCGTTTTTAAATATTGACTAGATAAGATAGATGCATTAAATGAGTAAATTGGGTAGGTATATAACAAAGGGGCCGTTGGCGTCGTGTGGTGGGAGTAGCGAAATATCTTAAGATATTATAGAACTCCATAAGGTAATCACATCCATGATGTGGGTTATCATGAGGGTTTTGATTCCACCGTTTGACTGGACTTGCCCCCCAGATCTTACAACAGGTGTGTTGTAACTTAGATGTCCGTTTACACTCAGTGGGTTAAACGAATTTACGTGAACTATATTATAATTATGTACATATAAGTATATAGTAGGTATAGTACTTATTACGAAAAATAATTTGCAAATATTAAGTAAAACTATACAGATAATATAGTGCTGCCATAAGCATATTGAAATTAAGTGTTGCTACCGTACAAAATTTAAATTATTTATAAATCTAGTTGAACTACTCCGACGTTATCTTTTTTCATAAATGGTCCTGCCCTCGATTTTCGAGTGAATATAACATATAACATCCGTCATTATATGTAATTTTTTACTTGATGGGTGGTGTTGATTGTTAAACGGATTAATTATTTAAATTTAAAATTTTTATTATTTAATTTAATTTATAATACATATATAAAAAAAAACAATGACAACATATAGAAAAAGATGCACAGTAAAAAAAATATATTTCTCTTTACCAGGCACTCGTGTGTAAAGGAAACAAACATATTTGATTTATTTATTCAATTACGTCATTTTAATCATAATAATATATTTAAATCATTTTTATAGTTTTATCAAAAATATAACAGTGATCCTGTAGCGCATTAAATTTATAAAATTAATGATCAAAAATAATGATATACCTAGTACTAAGAAATTGTAACAAAGAAGTGTTGAACTAAAGCGATAAATTCTTAAAAAGAAAAATCCATCAAATAATATATTTTATAGGAAAAAAAAGAAAGTATTTTCGACGTTCGTTTTTACTATAACGACATAAAAAAAGTTTTTCAATAAAAAGTGAAACTTTCTTCGTGAAGGTGTAGGTATGAATGATATAATTGAAAGGAAAGCACCGCCTGACTTTCTAATGATTTTCTCCAATAGTCGTGATACAGACCCATATCAGAAGTCTCACGAAGGAAACTTAAGTTATAAAAAAACGCCAGTAAGTAAAAATACAGATGTGGGTGAAAACTCCGTTTCTTGACTGATGACCTTGGTAAAAAAAATCACTATTCCAGTCATAACAAACCCTAACTTATGACATGTAATTCTCCATGTGACGTTTTGTTGAAATAAGCTTATGAATTTATATGATAGTTAATTGGAACGGACACGTGTCGAGAATGACAGATTCAAGAACCGTCAAGTAACCAGGGATGAAATTACCCAGATAATTAGACCTCCAGGATGTCCTCACAAGAGGTGAAAAGACAGCTCGATATCCGCGTGATAAGAGACTGACGCAGAACTTCAACAACGCAACAGGCCTAAAAATAGAAGAAGAAAAAGTCGTTTAATCCGATTTTTTTATTAATTTTTATACCTATTGTTTTAACATACTTTTTACATACCTAATATTCTCATTTAGTTACCTACAACGCGTGCATTTTAATTTCTCCAACAAAAGTTTTTTTTTTTTTAACTTTTAGTGAAAAAAATTAAGTAAGTAGTTCTTAAGAGACTTTCATTGAATATTCTTTAAAAATAAAAATAATATTTTGTTAATCTATGGTCAAATTAAAATATATCAGTCAAATAAAAATATATTCATTGAAAGAATATATTAAAAAATTAAAATGAATTATTCCCAATTGGAAGCTCGATGATGCGTTTGTTGCATTTTATTTTGTTCTATTAAATAATTTACAATTTACGCATTGATCTGCTAATTCTTTTGAGGAAGTAAATAATGGTAATCCAACTGTCGATTCGTTCAAGAGAATGAAATTCTTTTGAAGGAAGAGGCAGTTTAAATCCAAGACGCGTGTATGAAGGAACATTTTTATGGCGTAGTGGACTTTTTGCATGCTAAAAACACCAACTTAGAGGCTTCGCAGCATATATGTTCCCGTACATGGATTTACTCAGAATTCGGAGTAGAATATTTTATGTGAATTTTGTGTGTCTGTGTGCGTGTTTGTGTTTGTCCCCCCCCATTACAACTTTTGATCCGCTGGATTCACAAAGCCGCAAATTTCAGACTATATAAATTCTATTGAAGGAAGAGACAGTTAAAATCCAAAACTCGTGTATGAAGGAATTGTATGCAGGGTCTACTTTTTTCACGGTTTTTCCAACTTTGAAGTCAAAAAACACCAATTTAGAGGCTTCGCAGCATATATGTTCCTTATACGGATTTACTCAGAATTCGGAGTAGAACATTTCGTGTGTCTGTGTGTGTGTCTTATAACTTTTGATCCGCTCAATTTACAGAGCCCAAAATTTCAGAATATATAAAAAGTTATAGGCCTACAAAACTTTTATACTCAGAATTGTGAATTTTTGTTTCAGTCAGGGGTTATCAACTTTTGAATTTATGGTTTATTTTTCCATATATCTCAGAAACCATAAAAGCTAGAACGCTGTGAATTGGTACAAACATAGACAAATACAAAATCTCAAACAAGTTTTTTCAAAAAAATTCCAGGGATTCTCAAACATTTTTTATTAAGAATAATATTTTTTTATGATAAACTTATGAGTTTAACTTCCTATATTTCGAAAACTTTTAAAAATATCGAAAAAATTCGAAATATTCCAACTAGACAATTTAATTTTCTATAAAAAATATTATCTTTGTATAAGCACATCTCAATTTTTTTTAACAATTTTTATAAAAATTGAATTTAGTGACGACATTGCTTCATACAATTTGTATGGCAGTCGCCTATACACAATATTTAAGAAGACTTAATAGTTTGATATCTCCAAACATACATACAGAACCATCATGCTGTTTTCATATTCCGGGTAGGAAAAGAGGACTGACCTCCATTCTGTCCTATCTTGACATACATACTAACATGTGTTAAATTTTTCAATTATTTGGATTTATGGGTTTATAGTTTGATTCTTATTCTTTAACTATAGGTACATACACTCGCTATCGACAGTTGGATCTCATGTGTTACATGCAACTAGTTGTTATTAATATCATTAGTAAATCAGCCAGCGCCGTTAAAAATGCATAATAAATTTGATTAAATGTACTTTCTCAAATTCACTTGTTTTGTTGTTTCCATGTTTACCTTCCTGCATTTGTTTGTTGACTTATTTATTTTCACGAAATAAGTCTAAAATTATCATTCTTGAAGATTCTTTAAAAATAGTTTTTCTTAGAATTTATGTTATTCAAAATCTATTTTATGACAAATTTGTGACATCTCATAAGAGACGAAGATGGAATTATAGGAGAACCAGGAACTCAAGGCACTTACAGGGCTTACGACCTGTCTTCGGCTGGTTTACGCATTTACGCTGGTATGCGCATGAGCAACGTTCACTAATTATGCCTTCCTATTAAGTTCCCTATCGATCCATTTTTTAAAGTTTTATATTTTTTAATCATGAAAAGCATGGCTAATATATAAAATAAAAAAATCATGATTAGAATATACTTATAGAATTGTTAAAAAATTAAATTAATTGGGAACTTAATAAGAAGACATTATTGGTTATAGTTGAGCAAGCGCATAAAACGATCATGTAAACCAGCCGATGACAGGTCGTATGCCCCGTAGGTCACGCAATTTTGTTACCTAATAGAATTTTTTTTAGTTTCATGCGCCTCTATAAATGAGTAATTTTATTTGGTATCGAATCTCCGCAATTACTTTACGAAGCAAAATAAAGATAGGTTATAACATTCAAAAGATGGTTAGTTTGTAAGGTTAGTCCTAGTTTGACCTCATTATAACATTTAATGAGGTCAAACTAGGAATGAGGTTGACTAATCATGAAACACTTGAGTTTTTGGTCGACCATATTGTTTGAAATTTAAATTAGAAGTAAACACAGCGGACTAGCAAAAAACGTAATAAGAAAAATCTTTAAATACATGGGTTTCTCTACACAAGTAGGTACTCTTTAAATACATGGGTCTCTCTACACAAGTAGGTACTTTCATTCATTTTTTGCGTTCAGTTTTTAAAGTAGGCAACAAAATTTATTAACAAAATATTTACCTTATTTCCATTAAAATATTATTATGAAGCATATTTCGCGAAGAGAGGTAGTATTATTTACAGCGACCAATAAAAATGTATACTGTACCGATTGTCCTTCGTAAATTTTGATGAAGTAAGCATTTTCCCAGAATTTTATTCACATAAAGGGAAAGTCTGGGGAAAGGTTATAAGAAAAGTTTTGGATAATATGCGAAAATAAACGTAAAGAGGTGTAAAAACTTGAAAAGTTTCTCTTCTACTCACAAACAAGATTATAATATTATTACGATAGAAAAGTTTAAGCCCATCCAATGATATATTTTATAAAAGTTCGACACACACGTAGCCAACGACTATAATATGTTTCTTCTTTCTAATTAAACTAAGTAAATTCATTTTGGTAATATAGCAGGAAGAAATTATTCTCTTTGTATGAATTATAAACATTCTTACAATTATGTATGTATCTGCATAACATAATGTAAATTGATTATTAAAATATTGCAAGACGTAAGACAAACATAAATATACAAAACCCATATAAAGTAAATAATATGTGTTTTTTTTTTACCTTGTTAAGGTTAAACGTACATTGACAAATTTACAGTCGCATTATTTCTGATTTTGCATACACCATACCAATAATATCTAGTATCTACACCAGTCCAAGTTCAAACAACTATCAAACAAATAAATTATATAGTAATTAAAGTTTTTTTTCTTTTATTCAGTAACTAATAGCTCCGCAAACATATACCTATATTCTAAAATAAATTTCAAGAACAAACTAATACAAAACCTTTCTTTGGTTTTCACCAGATAAACCTGTGAAAACAATGCTTGTTTAGATATAGTTACATACATACCATCACGCCATATCCCTGACGGGGTAGGCAGAGAGAACTAAAAGCTAAATGTTTCATTCATGTATCGTCTCATACGTGTTCATGCATCTTACATTTCCGTCTTTTATAATATCGTCTACATGGTCGAGCAATCCTTTTCTTGGGCGCCCTCGACCTCTTATTCCGTTCCTGTCAGCTTTGTATATTTTTTTCGTCAGACACTCTTCATTTATTCTTCCCAAGTGCCCAAACCATATCAATGTATAAACTTTCTTTATTGATGACATCTTTCTTCATCTTGCATTCTTTCATTTTGTCCTTATTTCTTACTCTCATACATTCTTATTACAAAGTCTTAGCGATCTCATTTCAACTGCATTTATTCTACTTTCGTGCGAATTCTGCCTCAAGATATAGTTACCAACTGTCATGTAAATATAACGAAACCTTCGTTAATTTATGGTCATATGATAGACCATTTGCTTATTCACGTTTCAACTGGATCGCACCAGGCATCATCGGGTAACTATGTAATTTCCTCTTCGAAATATACTGCAAGCACATTCGTTTGAATCAAGAACCTACCATCAAATGACGCTACAAATGAAACACATAATATAATATCTACCTGATTGGTGAATATGGATTTTCCCAACCTTTGTTAGCCTTAAGGTTATTGTTTGGCTCCTTGTTATTTGCTTTGTATGGTTACCTGGTCTATTGTGGGATTTTGATTGAGTTTTGAATGTTTGTCATCATCGGGAGCTATATTTGAAGAAGAATCGTGTGTAATTACATTACTTTTCACACCACATATTTAATAACAATTTTTCTGAATATTTTTTGCTAGTTTAAGTTTTACGAAATGTATGGATATTTTTTTTTTGTAATGTTAACAAAATAATTATTTTGAAATGAGTGTAGGTATTTGTTTCTATATACCTAAATATAAGTAAAAATTTTAAGTGCTATCATCCGTTGTTCACTTGTAAGTGGACATTTAAAGGAATCCTTTAAATGAATACTATTATTATTTTGAGCATGGACCATTTACTTCAACTATCTTTATGTTGGCTCCCAGTCACGAGCACGTTGCTTATAAATTGATTAAACCAAATGGCGTGGAAATGTCAGTAGTTCATTTGTACTGCTGCAGTTTGTAGTTACCTACGTGCTTTCAAGTTGTTTCATTCACTGCTGTCTGTGTATTTGTTCATATTTTGTAAAAATATGTGTGATTTCACATATTTGGTACAATCGTATTCCAACTGTCGATTCGTTCATGAGAATTCAATTCTCTGAATGAATCGACATTATTAAGCCAAGATGCGTGTACGAAGGAAAATTTTGTATGGCGTAGTGGACTTTTTGCATGCTAATAACACCAACTAGAGGCCTCGCAGCATATATGTTCCCATACATGAATTTACTCAGAATTCGGAGTAGAACATTTAATGTGAGTTCTGTGTGTGTGTCTGTGTGTGTGTGTGTGTGTGTGTGTGTCTGTGTGTGTGTGTGTGTGTGTGTCTGTGTGTGTGTGTGTCCCTTATAACTTATGATCCGCTCAATTTGCAGAGCCCAAATTTTCAGAATATATAGACAGTCATAGGTCTACAAAACTTTTTTACTCAGAATTGTGAATTTTTGTTTAAGTCAGGGGTTATCAACTTTTGCAATTTTGATTTATTTTTCCATATATCTCAGAAACCGTAAAACCTAGAACGCTGAAAATTGGTATAAACATAGACAAATTCAAAATCTCAAATCAATTTTTTTAAAACAATTCCAGGGTTTGTCAAACATTTTTTTTTTTAAAAAATATTTTTTTTATGATAAATTTATGAGTTTAACTGCCTATATTTCCAAATTTTTTATAATATCGAAAAAAGCCGAAACACCCCAACTATAAAATTTAATTTTCTATAAAAAAATATCAATATTGTAGAAGTACATCTCAATTTTTTTAACAATTTTTATAAAAATTGAATTTAGTGACGACATCGCTTCATACAATTTGTATGGCAGTCACCTATACATAATAATATCTAAGAAGATTTAATAATTTGATACTAATCTCCAAACATATATACATACCATCATGCTGATTCGATATTCTGGGTAGGATCAAAGGACTGACCTCCACACTATCCTATCTTGACATACATACCTAGGTACATGTGTTGTATAGAAAACCAAATATCTTAAAATATTAAATAATTTGGATTTATGGGTTTACAGTTTGGTACTTATTCTTCAACTATACATACTATCGATATCGACAGTTGGATCTCATGTGTTACATGTAACTAGTTATAAATTTATATAGGTACGTACCTGTTTCCTACTAATAATACTGTTATTTTTTTATGTGAATATTTTTTTTCTCAAAATATCATGAAAAATTTCAAGCAATGCTAATTATTCGTTCATCTTAAGACATAATTTATGTAGATATGTACCACGTTATCCTAAATTTTAGTAGAAAATTTCTGAGTTGTTAAATCTTTTTTGAATACAGTTGACGTTGTTTCCGAATAATAACCCGATAGACCAAAACACCTTATCAAGGAATTTTGAACTTTCTCGAAATAAACAGTAATGAAATTAGGTGGATAATATTATAAATTTCAGCAAAAATCTGGATCAAAGGCGAAATTTTGTTCTAATGAACGTGGATCACCAAACAAAAAAAGGAGTGAGAAGAAAAATACCCCAGAGAAATTTTGCGATATAAATTGCTCCAAAAAGATTTCAGCAACGAAAATGAAGTGAAATTCCTTCTTCCCGTTTCATTCTCGTGTGACTTATTCGCAGGAATTTTTCGTCCACCCCATTCCAAGAGTTTTCGTCAATTGGATTTGCCAAAAAAATTAAATTGAATCCATGTGCCTATTATTATAGTTTTGCTTGTTCAGAATTGTATAAATCAAACAAACACAAAGGAATGAAAATATAAATCGTTATATAATTTTATTCCAAAATACTTCTAGACTATTTAAATATGTATAATGTAATATATTTGAAATATGTTGAATTGATGTATCTTTTTAATTTTATGTCATTTCGTTTAAAATATCTTAATTATTTTAAATTTTAATTTTTTTTTACTTAATTTCCCGGTTTATTTGAAATAAGGTTTATGCTTTTGTAAGTATTCTCGTTTTCTTTTTACACGTTTCTTTGTTTTATTATGTCGTATATTACTTTTATTTTCTCTAACAGTTGAATTATTATATTTCTTTATTTTATGATGTTTTTCAATTTCTTATTTTTAAAGGCAATTAATTCATGTTTAAATATTTTTATGTTTTGTTTTATTGTACCTACTTATGTGTTTTTGGGTTGACTTTGTTTTTTTTTATTCGCATTAAGGCCCTTGTATACCCTGGGCATACGGATGTAAACAAATACTTACTTACTTCTACACAAATTTACACAAATATGTACAGTAAATTACCTTCTTATGTATTAAACACGAAAAAATATCGTATATCACCTAATTGTGCTAGGTATACAATATTATGTTTTCGTGTAGAAAAAGTAAAATTTGGAGGTTTTTTTTAAATAGCAAAAATAGGTACTTAAAATATTTCAATAGTAAAAAACTCAGCCGGTAGATTTTCTTTTGTCTTTCGAGTGAACTAAAAATCATCTTCAAAGGTCTTATAGTTTTCTTGTTACTTACAATAAAAAAATACAAAAGGGGTTTACTAAAACTAATTTTAAAAGAAATGTATTAAAAATAATTACATTTCAAAAAAACTGTGCAATAGACTATAGATGTTAACACAAACTGTTCTTTTAAGATATATCTTTTGAGGGTACTGGGGAAAAGATTTTCAAAACATACTATATAGCCTACTATAGCTTTTTAAGTGCGTATTGAATAGTATTTTGTTTCTTGTAAATGGCTGTTTTAGCCGTAAATTAAATAAATACTGTATAATACAACTGTCGATTTGTTCAAGGGAATTTATTTCTATTCACATATCGACATAGTTTCATGCCAAGATCCGCGAGCTTTTGTATGGCGAGGTCTACATTTTTTATGGTATTTCAACTTTAAATAAACACTAACTTAGAGGCTTCGCAGCATATATTATATGGATGAACTCAGAATTCGGAGCAGAACATTATTTAGGATGTGTTTCTCGAAGATTGAACTTAAAGTATAGCTAATTTTTTTTCATTTCCTAAAATTGTTTAATATTTTCGGTTGTTTCATTGAAATTTAATGACGTCAAACGACTCGATATTAAACAATTTTATGAAATTGATCTATTTTTTGTCTATTACCGATACTTTTTTAGAAACAATCCAGCCTAAGTGTGTCTGTGTTTGTCCCTTATAATTTTTAATCCGTTTGATGCCAAAAATTCTGAAAATATAGAAAATTTTAGGCCTGCAAAACTTGTATACCTACTCAGAATTTTGAATTTACGTTTGAGTCAGAGGTAATCAATATTTTAATTCGAATTTTAAATTTTCACATATCTATAAAACTATAAAAGCTACAATTCGTCAAAATTTTTATCAAGAAAAAGATTTTTTTATGTCCAATATGTGTGTCTAACTGCCTTTGTTTAACAATAATATTATTAATTAAAATAATTAAAAACAATTATTTAACTTTTTTCCACTTGACAAATTAGTTTGACCACTGACGCGTATCGCTCAAAGAGCATCTACAGAATGGGCATTTATTAAATATGTTGTCATTTATTTAATATTTATTTAATATGTTGGGCCTTTATTTAATATGTTGTTTCCAAATTACATACTCGGACTAGGAAAAAAGGACTGACCTTCACACTATCCTATCCTGATATTCATGTTCTGTATAGAAGACCTAATATCTTAAAATATTCAATAATTTGGATTAAGTTGTTTGTACTTTTGCACGTATTCTTCAACTATACATACTATCACCACTGTCTGTTGGATCTCATGTGTAACATGCATCTAATAATAATTATTGCATCTACTAATAACTTCCAATTAGACTGGTTAGATCAAAAACTTATATGTCTAATGTATAACACCAGCATAGACGTACTGGTTTCACAAAATATTAACAAATTAATCGAGTAGGTACCATTTTCAAATTGAAATTAGCAAACATATTCTTCCCACATATTAACCCAAAACTGCCTAGCTTTGCCATCGCATTGTTTTGTACTTGTAGGTACGTTTATTTTTTTGTATAAACAGTAATAACCTTGTTATGAATATTATCAAATTACTGGTAGTAGGTTGATAAGTAGATAGAGATGTCGACACGCCTAACCGAATTATCTCTAGGTGCTGGAGTTGAAAATTACATATAAATTATTTATAACATATAAAAACTTTTTTGCTCACAAAAAACCTCGCATCCGCTAATTATGCATTCCTATACAAGTACGTCTGTTGTATCAGCTTCACAAGTATTCGTGTTAATTACCTACCTACATTTTCGCTTTTATTCTACCAGATAAAAAAGTAACATTGCGTTTTAGGTACAAAAAACAATGATTTTTAGAAGGAGGTTATATTTTTTTCATTTCCTGTGGATATCGCAGTCATTGTAAATAAATAATTCATTTAATATATTAGGAATACAACCTAATGTTTCTTAGAAAAAAGTTTGTCTCGAATAAGAAGCGGTTGTGATAAACAGTCTCAATTTAATTTAATACAAACATTATCGGTCTTACTTATTAGATTTCATTAAAAACCTACTAAATACGTAACTAGATAAGCCCGACTAAAATAGTTAAGATTAGTATTAAAAAAAATTTAGTATAATCTTACAAGTATAAATCTTACTTATGACTAACTAGTTCACCCAATTGTTTACGAACATACTCATTTATATTTTTCAAATGGCCACATTGGCTTCACAGATGTCAAAAAATAGATGCCGTGGCACAGTTGGTAAGCCGTTCGATTTCTGTGCGGGCGTCCTGGGTTCGATTCCCAGCAGAAGAGAAATTTATTTAAATTCATTTCTCACGGAAATATTGCTTCTCTGGGCTGGAAACACTGGTTAGTTGGAAGAAAATGCTATATGGCAATAACTCGCCACTTGCGTAGTGTGCAAGGAAGTGTATATTATTATTATTATTATTAAATGCATCTAATGTTTGGATAACTGGCATCTAAAAATAATGAAAAAAAACACCACGTTGTATAGTTGTCGCCAAATAACTTGAACTTTTAGCCGAGAGGGGGGGGGGGCGATTTGCACGCAAACCAACGAAGCAAAAAGACACAAATTTGCACTCTGCGCAACCGGAAGCTCGTTCAAGATGTTTGGCGAAAATTATACCGGGTTGAGTTAAATTAAAAACGATTGCGATGACGAATAACATGGAAAAACGTTATAAGTATTAAAATGTTCTGTCAATCTCAAATATGCGTCGGATCAGGGGGGCAAGTCTGGTTCAATCGGCGATATCAAAACCCTCACGATTACCCATATCATGGATATAATTATTATATGGAGTTCTATAATATCTTTAGATATCATTGAACTCCACACGATAATTATATCCATGATATGGGTAATCACTAGGGTTTTGATTTCGCTGGTCGAACCAGACTTACCCCTCATATGTGAAAGATCCGCCATTTTGAAATATTTGGTATGACGCGTTAGTTAAGTGACAACCTCTTACCTCTGACGCGTTAGTTAAGTGACGCGTTAGTTAAGTGACAACAAAACCAACCTCTCGACCTTTCCTAATTTGACGTCTATGAAATAAAGGTGTAATTATGATAGTCACGGTTTATAAGTACCTATACTTGTTAATCACGCTCTATCACCAAGTACTACAGATAGTTTACATTTATAAGTAAGACGATATATGTATTATATTCTTCCTTAACCTCATGGCTGAGGATGGTGACTGCATTCAATCAATGTTCCAATGTTCCGCCTCCATGCAGTAGAACGGTATTGGGCAGATTGAATGGCTTCAATAATAGAAAATTGATGAAGCGGACTTAAATTTACTTTTTTTCGTTCAGTATTACAGAATTAAAAATGTTGTTTTGGGGAAAAGAATCATCATTTCTCAAAATAATAAAACAAGGAAATATAAGAAGAATCGATAATACGTATTTATCGGTGAAATGATAAAGTGGCCAAGTGGAACATTGAACGAAGAGGATTTTGGAAAAAAATATGTTTACAAAGAATGAGAAAGTTTTAAAGGGTTTTAAGAAAAACTTTCACTTGGGGGAATCATTCGTTAATAATATGTAGGCGCATGATAAATTTCTTTGAACTCGTAAAACCACTATTTACCCTTCATTTCATCACATCTCTAGAAGATATAAAATAATAATCTTTTAAAATTTATCGCTCCATGAATATAAAATACATTTCTATTCGCGAGAAAATCACACTGAATATAAAATTCGACATTTTACACTATTTTCAATGTGGACGGTGTCGAATATAAATCAAATTCAATACTCAAATAGTGAAATGTATTCACATGCTTTCATAAGATCATCAAACCATCATCATATCTGAAATATATTTTTTATATATCTAATCTTACTATGCTCTTGTTAAAATTAAAATGTGTGTATGTATTTATTTGTGAAAACTCAACAGCGTAATATAAGCATCAAGGGTTGGTATCTTTATGTGATGTTATTAAGTATATATTAAATATAATAAAGAAATATAGTTTCTCTCTTTTTTTTTCTTGTTCGTGTTGGTGTCGCATACAAAAACCAAGGAAGGTTGAATGTTTTTTTAGATTTTCAATTGTTTATTTATTTATCTTGCAAATGATTTTTTTTTTAAAACGATGTACTGACTTAGAATTCATTCAAAAAGAACTGAGAGAACCAAACAAAATTCATTCAAAAGAACTGAGAGAAACTAATTTTACTTAAAATTTGTATGCACCCTTGCTTCTGATGCCGATTTATAAAAACGAGTGGTTTACGTTCAACACTAAACTCTTTCCAATACTTATATACAATCGCGTACGTAGTAGAGAAGTCTCCCGCTAGATGATGTTAGAAGAGACCTTCACGAAACTGACGAAAAAGCTGTGTAAACGGAATCTGTAGGTTGACGTTTGAGCGTAGTGTTGAGTTTTTCTTAATATAGTTTTATTTTTCTTAAATTTAAAAAGAAAAGTGTGTTTGAAATTTTTTTTCCTGCTTAAAAAATCGGCCACGTAATGATACCAAATGCTTAAACAGGCTTTTAATGAGGGTTCTATTAGCCGTACACATGTTTTTGGGAGTTTTGAGCGCTTTGAACGTGATTAAGGGAGTTTTGAAGACCATGCTCGTTCTGGAGGTCCTTCAACATCGCGTTAAGTCGGCCTTCATGGCTCAGTTGATTAGATATCTGACTGGTGATCCAAAGGTCCCAGGTTCGATTCCCGGTGGAGACACAGTTTTTAATTGTGTTTTCAGTCTGAATCTGTGAGACATCTGTGAATCCATCAAAAATCAACGATGATTGTCGTTTCACCATCGAACAAATTTCAGAAGAGACAGGCGTGAGTTGGAGCTCGTGTCAGCGGATAATGACTGAGGATTTGCAAATGAAACGTGTTTCATTTGCAAATCCTCAAAAAAAATCGGTTGATTTGTGCCGGGACTTAAAAAAAAAGATTAAAAGTGATCCGAATTTTTCGACCAGAGTCATTACGTAATATGAGAGACCAAGAATGAAAAAATATCTTAAAGAGAAGCGTTTTGATGATATGGAGACAGTAAAAACAATTACGCAGAGGTCACTGTATGATATCTAAGTTGAAATGTTACATAGATGCTTCAAAAAGTGGATAAAAATATTTGATAAATGCATGCCATCTAATGGAGAGTATTTTGAAGGTGACTGAAGGAATTATGTAAAATAGTTAGTAAATAAGGTTAAAATTATGTTGAAAAATAAATAAAATAAATATACAAAAAATACGGTTAGTTTTGAAACCACGAATATATTCCAATACATTTTAAACCATTCCCCATACTCCACTCTTGCTTAAATATACACACTTGAATAAAAATTTGCGTGGGTTGTGACCAACACATAACTCTTTCCAACACTTATATTCAATTATAATCAACTAAAATTATGAAAAAATTATATTTAATTTTACGTTCTACTTAATTTTTTTCGCAAACGCGACTCCCATTCACCGGTATCGCTCTATGCTGAGCATCGTCAGAATGGTGAACAATAATGATGAAGACCATCTATATATAGATTCTTAAAGAGGATAACAATAATAGATAAGAAAGAGGGTAATTCTAAGAAAAATTAAATACCCGAAAGACATTAAGGTAAATATGTATGTAGGTATAATAAAATACAATTGAAGTGAATGAATGAATATACAAATATTGTATTAAAAGGACAGCAATTATACTGAATAATGGCCAACAGAAATACCCGACATTAACTATTCTAATGGTAATAATAATGGAGAAGTATTAAAATCGATGTGTGCGTTAATCAAAGGAACGTTACTGTTACATTTTACTCTATTTATCTCTAATATTTCAAGTTTGTCTAATTTTTTACCTTTTCTTAAACTATGTATAAGATTGATCCCAGTTTGTGAGTTAAACGAATGCTCACTCTGTCGCACGTAAAATATTAAGTAGAACGTAAAATTAAATATATTTTTTTCATAATTTTAGTTGATTATGGAGTTTTATCATGAAGTAACAGTTTCAAATATTGAAAAAATCAATTATAATCAGTCCAATCTTTCTGGATTTTTTACACACTTGCTTCCGATGAAATAAAAAAAAAAAAACAAATGAGTTGTGGCCAACACAACACTCTTTTTTATATACATAGTTAAAAAATTACAAAAACGATTTTCTTGGTGAGTTACATAGATTGTTACTTCACATTTACCTTCCCGAACAGCGCCTGGTATAAAAAAACTAGAGTTTAAATAAAATTTGTAATTTTTCAAGTGGGTGTTATAATAAAAGATTTCAAGTAATAGATTGACCTACAGATCTTGGTTTTATTGACGAACATCGAATAAACTTTACGATTAAATAAAACTTAAATAATTATATCGCGCAGAAATTATCGATAGACTGTTCCGTGTAGAAATGTCCTTGCCCGTTGGTGGGATCAACGCATATAATTATGTAATATTGCCATTAGTTTGGTCTTCCATTCAAAGGCGTCGAACGTGAGCTGCGCATGCGCAGCTGTCTCGTAAGCGGAAGTAGATCCTTCATAGCGTAATGTAAGTGATGTTGCTACAAGAGATATCAACTACATAAGTAAGTCTTAAAAATCCAGATATGAACCACCGGCAGAACAGGCAATCAATCAATCTTTTAAAACGATGAAATGAGTTTTATTATAATTATAATTTACTTAGGTACTAAAAGTACGTAATGGATGCCAAGGTAAAAAATATACGGATTTTTTTTTTCTTATTGCCCATTTTGAAATGAAAATTATGCACCTTATGGTTTTCGTGAAGGAACCTTGTCATATAAACTCGGTAATGTTATGAAAAGACACAAGTTCTAAAATTCTTCTGTTCACTAACATAAGACATTGTATGTAAGACACATAAGGATAAAGTAGGTACTTAAATAAACCTCTGTTAGGATCGTCTGAACCGTATATCTTCATATTAGGTAGGTCCTGTACAAATCTGAGATAAGGAACCCCGACTTCCTTAATAATATCTATATCGTATTTCCGATTCTTGATCAAACGTCTTAACAGGAACAATAATACAACGTTGATTTCCTAATTTAGATACAACACAAGTCATTCTCTTTAAGAGTGGGATGTTTAATATCAAATTTGAGAAGGAAGAATGCTAAACCAAAATTAAATCTGTAAATAACCAATCAGGTAGGTAGGCTTGTTTATTATAAGGCAGCCACATTGATTAAGTGTACCTATCTAAACATTATTCGATTTCTGGAATATATAACCTTATTATATTAACTATTGAAAATGCTTTAAAAATCCCGTATCGAAAGTTGAAATGCAGTGTACATATAATGAAGAAAATTTTTAGATGATTTAAAAAACAGGTTTATTTAAAAAAAAATTACTGCCCAATTTATTTGCAGAATCTTATTAAACTATTAATTGCAAAAAATAAAGGTTGATAGTTTTCAGTTTGAATAATTTTAAACATTAAACTTTTTATTCTCATTGAATAGTTAAAAAGCTCAAGCATAAGGAATAAATTATCTTTTCCCACTGTCGATTCATTTAAGATAATTTATTTCTCTTTAGAATCGAGAAAGACGCGGGTATTAAGAAGGAACATTTTGTATGGTGTAGTGGACTTTTTGCATGCAAAAAACACCAACTTAGAGGCATCGCAGCATATATTTATGATGAATGTCTAGATGAATTCATAATTCGGAGTGGAATATTATTTTTTTGTTTTTTGTGTGTGTGTTTTTTTTGTGAGTGTGTGTCCTTTATAACCTTTGATCCGCTAGACGCACATTGCCCAAATTATATTCACAATTTTAGGATTTTTACTTTCTTTTTCCACTTATTTCCTCTTTATTCTTCCATTTATTTCAAAACAACATAGTATGCTAGAACGCTGAAAATTAATATAATTATAGATATACATAGATAGACAAATAAAATATCTAAATTTTTTTTTTTTACTAAGAAAATTTTTTGTTATGACAAATTTGTGTTTAACTGCCTAAAAATCGTTTTTTTTTAATTATCGAAAAACACAACAACTAGATTATTAATTTTTCATATAAAATTGTTAATTATAGCAGTATATCTCAATTTTTTTAAGTTTTTGTAAAAATTTCAATAAGTGACGACATCGTATTATACAAAAATTGTAATAGATAATATAATGGATTCTGCATACAAATTATTTGTATGCAGAATCCATTATATTATCTACGGTGACTCTAAATATTTTGTAACTTAATCTCCATCCATACAAATTATCATGCTGTTTTCATATTCTGGGTCGGAAAAGAGGTCTGACCTCCAAACTATACTAATCCTGACATAGGTGCATACATGTTTTGTATAGAAAACAAATTATATTAAAATATTCAATAATTTGGATTTAAGGATTAATAGATTGGAACGTATTCTTTAACTATACATACTTTCGGCATCGACAGTTGAATCTTTTGCGTTACATGCAATTAGTTTTAATATAGCTATGCAGACAAATCCACGTAGATATTTTGATTTGTATCTACATACTTTCATGAACTGTAGTAACCTCTCAAAAATAATATTTGCCCTAAAAAATATGTAACGAGTTATTCTTTATTGATATTCCTTTTTAGAGAATTTGTCTCTTTGTGATTTCTTTGAGAGTTTGTCAAGGAAAACAGAGTATTTGGTACTTACCTTGTACAGTATGTAAGAAGCATAAAGAATATTTCTCATGAGACTTGATGTCATATAATATCCGCGAAGTATTATTTGAGAAGAAGCTCTCGTTTCATAGTAAATACTCACGTAAACAGTAAACATAGGATACCAGCTACAAGTAACGAATGCATACAAACATATACTGTCTTTAAACTAGGTCATAATCTTCCTCTAAAAATGTACTAACATGACATATATTTATCTTACTTTGAGGGTGAATAAGTCATTAATTATTTCAATCTACATACATATTATGTAAGTAAGTACCAACCAACATCAACTAATTAAGACAGCTGGGTCTTTGGTGAAAGGTGCAATTTAGGTTTGATTAAAGCGAATTGCACTTATTCCCTTAGCTAACATAAATGCTGAGCTAATTCTTCAAACCTTTGACGAAATACACTAATCAATATTTTAAGACTTTTATTTACTACGACGAATACGAGTACCTACGCTGATGATTTTTTTAAAATTCATTCATTATACAACATATCATTCATGTTTATTGAAGTTTTTGAATAATGTTTTCTGGAACAAATTCTGATAATAATTTGATGAAAAATTGTAATCGATAATATACTCATCAGTTGCAAAGGGTTTAAGGAAGTAAACCAGGGGGCAAGTCTGGTCAAACCGGCGAAATCAAAACCCTTACGATAACCCATATCATGGATATAATTATTATATGGAGTTTTACAATATCTCTAATGTCATAGAACTCCATAAATATGATAAATATATCCATGATATGGGTAATCACAAGGGTTTTGATTTCGCTGGTTGGAACAGACTTCACCCCCTAGAGTCTTTTGCTCAGGAGTCAGATAGTTCATATGTAAATAAAACACTAAAACAAACAAAATAATGAATGTTAAGTCAGTTAAACTCTCTGAAGTATCGCAATAGATGGCTCTATAAGTTATTTTCACGTTGGGTATTAATATG
Source organism: Molanna angustata (assembly GCA_963576475.1). NCBI lineage: Eukaryota > Metazoa > Arthropoda > Insecta > Trichoptera > Molannidae > Molanna > Molanna angustata. Next base: position 23,362,529 of record OY754964.1, on the reverse strand, counting down.
AGGCATCGGCTTTGAATTTTGCATACACTCTTTTTATAACTATAGGCTTAGAGTGTCCCGAAGGTAAGAGTCGGATAATCGGAAAAACGACAGGTAAAATAACGACCTTCATCGTTCAGCAATGAGTTTAGACATCCATTCTGAACGTTGCCTTTAGGTGAGACGATACTGGTGTGTGGGGATACACAGTTTTGTGGTGTTTTCTTTTATAAGCTAATACATACCCACACACCTGAACTGATTATCCCACGTTGAGGGATATGGTGAGATGGTATGAATGAATGAAGAGGTATTGTAATATTGTTAGAAAATATGTAGATTTCGTTTATATTAATATAGGGAGTTCATTAATGAAAATATGTAATTGAATTTTGCATATGAACTTAGTAATTGAAGTATGAAGAAAATTACAAAGAGTCAAGTTATAAGTGTACTCAGTCCTAGAAAATAATTTATCAAGCAACTTTTTTGCAAGTTTTTCAAAAATATTGGTACATCCGATAGATCACAACAAAACAGATAAACTAGAGGAGAGTGTCTCTCTCAAGTTTTGGCAAGACAGAATGATAAATAAAATAATTCAAAACATGAAACCTTCCGTGGACCCGAACACAAACATAAAAAATATATATCCATGTACTATATACATACGATTTACACTACACACTCAAATATTATTATGAGTATTTAAGAGGGTGACTGCTGCCAACGTACCTATTTTTTCAATTTAATATACCATCATTATTACTAAACGAATCATTTTGAAAAAAATAACCTAGTTAGTTTGGATATTAATAAAGAGAAATATACATTAACTTTTTGATTATGTTCTGTATATATTCTTGTAGGAAAATAATAAGCATACCCCGATATTAGACATTTATCTTAAATTTCTAAAAAAATATAAGGTATAGAGTAATATTTTTTTTTTATAAATTTAAGAAGAACAAAATACCTGGAAAAATATGATATGACGTTGCATTAACGCATCAGGTTAAGTAAATAAACCAAAAAAACTTTTATTACGCAATGGCGCTGAATGGAAAATAAATGTTTTTTAGGTTTATTTACTAAACCTGAAGCATTAATGCAACGTCACATCATATTTGTCTAGATATTTTTGTCTTCTTTAATTAAAAAAAAATATATATTTCTACGCCTTATAGTTTATTAAAAATACATGACAAACGTTGAAAATCGGGGTATGCCATTATTTTTCTACAAGAATTTATACAGAACATTATCAAAAAGTTAAGATATATTTTTGTTTATTAATATCCAAACTATCTAAATTATTTTTTTCAAAACGATTTGATAAGAAATATTGATGGTATATCAAATTGAAAAATAGGTACGTTGGCAGCAGTCCCCCCCTTAAATGATCATTACTATTGTAACGGAGATCAACAAAATGTTTGGAACATTTTCCAATTGTCGATTTGTTCAGGAGAACTTTGTTCTCTTAACATATCGACAATGTTTCAAGCCAGGATACGCGAGAATTGTATGCAGAGGTCTACTTTTTTCACGGCTTTTTCAACTTTGAAGTCAAAAAACACCACTTAGAGGCTTCGCAGCATATATGTTCCATACACGGATTTACTCAGAACTCGGAGTAGAACATTTCGTGTGTCTGTGTGTGTGTGTGTGTGTGTCCCTTATAACTTTTGATCCGCTCAATTTACAGAGCCCAAAATTTCAGAATATATAAACAGTTATAGACCTACAAAACTTTTATACTCAGAATTTTGAATTTTTGTTTCTGTCAGGGGTTATCAACTTTTAAATTTTTACTTTATTTTTTTTTTTTTTTAATATAAAAAATGAATATGTCCTTGTTAAACAAGTACAGTTTATTTTTCCATATATCTCAGAAACCATAAAAGCTAGAACGCTGAAAATTGGTACAAATATAGACAAATACAAAATCTCAAATCGGTTTATTCAAAAAATTCCAGGGATTCTCAAACATTTTTTATTAAGAAAAATATTTTTTTTATGATAAATTTATGAGTTTAACTGCCTATATTTCCAAAGTTTTTAAAAATATCGAAAAAAGCCGAAACACCTCTACTAGATAATTTAATTTTCTGTCAAAAATATCAGCATTGTATTAGCACATCTCAATTTATTTTTAACAATTTTTATAAAAATTGAATTAAGTGACGACATCGCTTCATACAATTTGTATGGCGGTCGCCTATACCTACACAATATGTAAGAAGACTTAATAGTTTGATAGTTAAATCTCCAAACATACATACAGAACCATCATCCTGTTTTCATATTCCGGGTAGGAAAACAGGACTGACCTCCATACTGTCCTCTCTTGACATACATACCAACATGTGTTAAAATTTTCAATAATTTGGATTTATTATCAAGTTTGATTCTTATTCTTCAACTATACATACTATCGCTATCGACAGTTGGATCTCATGTGTTACATGCAACTAGTTTTATGAAAATCGTTATAACAAGCATTGAAAAGTACAGCATTCATGCGTGCATACAAAATATAAGTAAAATTAGTCGTCGGGTCCTTAGGTCTTTCTAGAATGAATTCTAATCAAGTAGGTACATCGTTTTCTACAAAATCCATTTTGAGATAAATAAATGAAAATCTATGTAATTATATGACACCAACACGAACAAATAAAAAATACATATCCATGTGCTATCTACATAAAATTTACACAACACAGTAAATTATTATGAGAATCGTAACAATGCGAAGAAAATCAACAAAATGTATGGAAAATTGGCTACATTTACACAGGAAATACTTATTATAATATTTATTAGGAAAAACATTAAAATTAAACGAAATAATCCACGTTCCACGTGTTTTACACTTAAACGCTAAGTTATTACTTATGTACTTTACTTTATCCAACCGTCTCTGTCCAATGCTGGACATTGGTCTCCCTCATATAATCTCTCCAGGTTTCTCTATCCTGGGCCTTCTGCATCCAGTCACCAGCTACCCCCTTTATGTCATCGGACCATCGCGTAGGTGGACTGCCTCTACTTCTTTTGTCCTCAACGCTAAGTTATACTTGAAAACATATCAAATATTTTTAAATGTTGCATATACGCAAACATTTGATTATTACCTGTCTGGATGATATTTTTGTCAAATTTTAGACGGAATTGAAACATAACACAAAGCACCTACAGGACTTACGACCTGTCATCGGCTAGTTTACATGATCACTTTATGCGCTTGCGCAACGTTCACCAATTATGCCTTCTTATTGAGTTCTCTTATCAATGTAATTTTTGAATGTTCTATATATTTCAATAATGGGATACAAGTTCTTCAATAATATTCCAACTTCGTCTCTATTGAGATGTTGAAAAGTTGAAAACATTTGTTATTCGTATGAATACGTATTTTTTATTATTCGAAAGCCGTCATTGGTTGCGAAAAAAGTAATGTGTAAAATATTTTTCGTTTTCAACATTCTCGTTTTTGATTGATGCTCGGCAAAAAAAAATTGCCACACACATACGTACATTTCTTAATTCATATTACGCGTTTAAATTATTATGATGAGGATTTTTCTTTTTTTATTGTTTCAAATTTTGTTATATGAACTGTCTTAACTATTTATGTTTGTCGTTGTTCAGGCTAGCCCTAGTGAGGTCGATAATTATATATTATTATTTTGTATGTAACCTGTAAAGATAATTACCTAAATAAAATAAACTGTAATAATACTTCAACAGCGTGTTCCATGCTAGGTTTAACAACATTTAGATTGTGACTTAATTAAAATTCTAATAATTCAGAATAGTCTACCTATACATTTTTTACTCCTAACTAATTTATTTAGGTTTCGTATAAATGAGTACCTACTAAAGAATCTTAGAAATAAAAAATCCATACCTTCCTATTTATGTGACAATATGTTATATGAACTCATGTTTATTTATTTACAAACTAAATGCGACATTGACCGAAAAACAGCTTATATTAACGTCATTTTGTTACAAAAGATGTTTACGATTATGTGTGATCATTCGCCTTGCCATACTTTTTTTATTTAGCAATGTTATTGAGGAAATCAATAACATTGCTATTCTTACATTCATTTTTATAAATATTGCGTTAGTTTCAATTCTAGTATAATTTTTAAATTTTTATCAAAACATTAATAAATATTATATAACATTATTATTTGATATAATATTTAACCAATATTCTATCGAACATACATACATAAAACATTAACATTTTTGCGACATGATACCTAATTGAATTAAAAAAAAACGTGATATGTAATTAAAACTCATTTACATAATATATTATATAAAATTCATTTTGCCTCTAGAAATTGCACAAAGATTGATAGTGAAAATAATAAATATAAAACCATCTGACTACCCAACTTTGCAACTATTTCGTGAATTTCAAGTGCCGTCTTTAAAAATATTATTTACTAGCTTTTATGTCCCGCCGTTGGCCAAGAATGTAAAATTGTGAAAGAAAAAGCAATCGTTTTTATAATATTGTCACCCAATTATTTTGCAATATCAGACTATGAAAAGTGGTTTGAAATTTGATTGAGTTTAAGTATTGTAAAATGTTCAAGTGATGGCCACAACCCATTCTTTTTTATATATTGCTATAAAGTGTGAATGAAGTATAATATTTATACAATTTCTGCTCGCATGGACTATGCGTAATGGTTTTAAATATGACTGTTTATCAACGTTGTAAAGAGATTGGTTTGGCCACAACCCCCATTTTTAAATATTATCATCGAAAACAAATTGTAATGTGTACCTATTGAAAATTTAGTAATTTTGGATGTTGGGATGTGGTTAAAATTTGATTAAACAAACGTAGGTACTGAAAAGATCTAGTATTGGTCACATCCCATTCGTTTTTATATTTTTTCATCAAGTGTGCATTATATTTTTGCTCAATTTGACTGAAAGTCTTCATTAACGAAGAAGAAGAGGACTTGAACTATAGTAAATAGTTTTTAATTTGAATATAAATGTTGTGAAGAGTTCAGTAATGGCCACAACCCCCATTCTTTAAATATTAGGTGTTGAAAATTATTCAAAATAGGATGATATAAATGGTTTAAATTTAATTAAACAAAAGTATTGAAAAGATTCTAGTGCAGGTTATATCGTCACATCCCATATCCCATTCATTTCATATGTATTTTCATCAAGTGTGCATATCGTTAATAATATTTCTGCACAATAGACTATTAGACTTAAAACTAACCCAAAAGACTAAATAAAAAAGAGAAAAATAAGTATAAGACTATAAGAAATAGTTTGTATAAAAAACTATTCCAATGGTCTACATAAAATAAGTAAAAATACATATACCTAATAGAAGAATTAGACTATTGGAAATAGATTGTATAAAAGCTCACCCAAAGGTCTACAAAAAAGAAGAAGAAGAATATTTAGACTATTGGAAATAGTTTGTATAAATACTGACCAAAAGGTCTACATAAAAGAAAATGAATAAGACTATTGGAAATAGTTTGTATTAAAACTCTCCCAAAAGTCTACGTACTTAAATGAAGAAGAATAATAATTAGACTAAAGGAAATAATTTTTATAAAAAAATGACCCAAATGTATACATAAAAGAAGAAGAAGATGAATTAGACAATAGGAAATAGTTTGTATAAAAACTGCCCTAAAGGTCTACATAAAATTAAGAAGAAACAGAATTAGATTCCAGGGCCGCTTCAGGCCCTTCAGTACCTCCCGTCCCTTTAATCCCTCATTACGTCCCTTCCCATCAGACCCTTCACTACCTTCCGTCCCTTCAGGCAGTTTTATACCTCCCGTCCCTTCAGGCCCTTTAGTGCATCCCTTCCCTTCATTACATCCCGTCCCATCAGTCGATTAAGAAAAGTTTAAATCCAGAAACCATCCTGGAAGAACCGCGAAGAGATGAAAGAACATTCTTTTCCCAGGATGCTCTACTTAATAGGTAAAATGACTAAATACACGAAGAAGAAGAAAAAAGTTTAAAACCAGATACCTGCGAAGAGATGGAAGGACAGTTGGACCTTCTTCTCCCAGGATTCTCCAACTTCATAGGTAAAATGACCAAAAATACACGATGAAGAAGAAGAAGAAGAAATAAGCTTAAATCCAGATACCTGCGAAGAGATGGAAGGAAAATTGGACATTCTTCTCCCAGGTTAGTCCACCTTCAAAGGTAAAATGACCAAATAGACGATGAAGAAGAAGAAGAAAAAAGTTTAAATCCAGAAACCTGCGAAGAGATGGAAGGAAAATTGGACCTTCATCTCCCAGGATAGTTCATCTTCATAGGTAAGATGACCAAGTACACGTTGAAGAAAAAGAAGAAAAAAGTTTATATGCAGAACCCGTCCTGGAAGACCTGTGAAGAGATGGAGGGACAGTCGGACCTTCTTTTCCCAGGATACTCCCCCTTCATAGGTAAAACGACCAAATACACGAAGAAGAAGAAGAATAAGAAAAAAGTTTAAATCCAAAAACCATCCTGGGCATACGCTCGACAATTCACCAAAGTTTCATTATAATCGGACAAACGGTTGATAAATAAATAAATAAAATAATTTTCCTATAGGAAATCAGTATAGGTATATTATTGTTGATTTGTAAGTAAATAGTATTAGGTAGGTACCTACCTACAACAACCTTCTAAATAAATTCGATTCCTAACAAATTTTATTTGAATATCACATTCTTTCTGTAGCCATGGAAACGATTCGAACACGTAAGTAATATCGAATGGTTCGGATACATTTTTTGAATATGTAGGTACCTACATTGGTTTGTTCGATGCCATAAAAATGAAAATTGTCCGAAATATCAAATATTATATACAAATTATGCAATTTTATTATGCCCATATCTTTACTAATAATTAACAGACTTTTACAATATACGTCTTAAAACTTGCTGTAATGTCTTGTGTTTCATTTTATTATTTCATATTTATATTTATTTCAAAGGTTTATTATTTTCAAGAACATATTCATTCGGTAGGAAAATGAAATATTGTATGAAAAGATATTAAAATGGCGGCATTTATGTACAAAACGCTTACTTTAAAAATAAGTTAAACATTATAATTATACAAAATATTCACCATGTTTTTCACTTAAACGCTAAGTTATACTTGAAAGTAAATTTTTTTCGTGTAAATACGTACTTCTAACTTTTAAACTAACAGATATATGCGTGCAAAATGTACACTTTTTTGACAGATACGACTTGGAAAATTTTGTATGAAAAAAATAATTATTGAAATATTTTTAAAATTCAGCATTTTTATCGCATTATTTTTAGCGTGACACTGCATCAGGTATACAGGTACACGTTCGCACATAAATTAGATTTTTAGATGCTCTTGGTTTTTCAGAAGGCGTGAGACAAACACACACACACACACATACACACACACATACACTAACATTTTGATTGCTTTATTACTTTAGATAAAGAAATGTGCTATTTCAAATACATAAAGACATAGGAAGGTCGCACCATGCCTTTGTACGTGTGGCGAGTGATAGACAAAATATAGTGGGTCAACTGTGTACCCCGTAAACACATCATACCACAACTTTTGCACAGCACTACTACACGTACAATGGGATGGTGTGGTTGAATCTACAGATTTGAGACTAGCAAATGAATAAAATGAATTCAAAAGAAAAATAAAAAATGAAATAAACTTATTAAATTTGACTGTTTTTTAAATTATATTAACTTCTTATTATATTAACTTTTTGCATAGATAATAATTATGTATTATAAAATTTTGTGTCTTTTGTTTTGAAATATCCCCTTTACACACGAGTGCTTGCAATGTGGTAAAGGGAAATATGTTTTTACTTATTGTGTATCTTTTTCTATATTTTAAGATTGTTATTTTTTTTAATAAAAAATGAATATGTCCTTGTTAAACAAGTACATATACATCTTCCTACGTTCCCTAAAATAAGCAAATAAATGCTTGTGCTATAGGTGAACGAAATCGGTCGAGGCAGGATTCGAACTCGCGACCACTGGATTACTAGACCATCGACCATCGACCCAACGACCGCTCTGCCATCGACCCAACTAAATTTGTTTGTTTGATTGTTTTTTTTTTTTTATAAATGTATTATTAAATTTAATTTAATAAATATATATCCATCACGCCTATTCCCTATTCGGGGTAGTGAGAGAAAAGCGAACGTCAATTTCTTCCATGCATCGCGTCAAACACGATCACCTATTACTCGTATTTTGACATCCAGTAATGCCATCTTTCAAAATTTCAGTTCATCGAGTAGGTAATGCCAACTTTTTCAGTCTTGTTTGCTTGGTTTTTCAGAATTTCATTGTTATTTTTTGTGCATCGCAAAGCAATCCTCATCATCTTAAAATAAATATATTTTTCAATGTTTTATCTTTCCTTCGCAAAAAATCCTAATTGTTTTATAAATTTTGTGCTGTCTTGATTTGATCTGAGACTCGACTGAATAAAGATATGACTGATATAATAATATGTACACTGCTGCCCTAGAACAGGTATACCTAGTTGGGCAGAAGTTATCTATATTTAATGACGATTATTTAAATTGTGTGATAAAAAAAATGTTTAAGAATACCATGGTGTATTGTACCTACCTATTCGTATTTTCTGCTTAGAAAATAGACTTCTTCCAAATTTTCGGATTATATCCATGGATAAAGTATCTACAAGACGCGTGATAAAAAATGGACCTTCTCAAGTTCCATTCGTGTCAGACCCTTAAGGCCCACGAGGTTGTGAGGAGACACGAAAATTGGTATTGGATACGTTTGAAGGAATTGCTAAGTGTGATTCACTTTCTGTAATCCTCTCAATGAGGACTCTTCGGACACGTGAGATGAAAGGAGGATTGATAACTTCATTGAGAGTGATGTATTTGGATTACGAGGGTCTCTGTTCCTTTTAGATATGGACTAACCAACTTAACAAATTGGATCGATATCATTTAAGCTACAAGTTTTGTGATTTCAATCCAAATATATTTTATTTCATATTCTACATGCTTAGACCTAGGAACAAAGTCAATAAAATATACTTGTATTGTAACAAAATAAAATTCAAGTATAGGATTCCATATTCGTTAGGCATGATTTTTGTTTTGTGTGTGTTTGTGTGAGTCCCTGAATGGTTTAAATAAACAAAATGGAATTATGCTGCAACATCCTTTTATGGGTGAAAAGCCTTAAGAGAAAAAAAAAATGGAATTATAAACATTAATATGATAAAAGTAAAATAAAAAAATGGATTTTTTATAATTATAAATGACAAAAGGTGGCGCTAATGTCGAATTGGCAATGTTTAGTTTTTTTTTTCCATCTGACATTTAAAGTACTTTTCGCTCTGTTTCGGTATTATTTAAATTTCAATTATATACATGTGCATGGAATTTTAAATTCTGCTCACTGTTTCTTAATTATTCATATTTCAATTCGTTCGTTTCCGTGTCCAGACCATCTATGCTGTATTGCAATTATATACGAAATAACAATCAATCTAACCTCAGTGTTTGGCGGCTCATCGAACAAGAAAATGTAAGTTTGCTCAGCGAATAATAACATCATATATAATATGTTACATTTTTTTTTTGTTTCACAAATAGTTCGGGCAGGACAACGTCTGTCGGGTCCGCTAGTTTTACTATAAATTACTAAATACTGCGGTAGTTATATCTTGATTTCTTTATTTAATTGTATATAATAATCAAAGATAAATATGAACGCCCATGAAATATACTATAATTATCGGAGCATAACTAAATTTATAACATCAAGGTGGGACACATAAATTTATTATGTTTAAGTAAGCGTAAATACTTTGTCAGATCATGCAGCTGCTCACAAATATGGTATTCGTAGGACTAAATCAAAATATGTATGTACCTACATATGATTTCAAAGACATCTTAAGACAGACTTAAAAAAAGGTTTTTTACAAGAGAAATTATTCATTAGAAGATTAGTCAATCCTTAAGAGGGTGACTGCTGCCAACGTACCTATTTTTTCAATTTGATATAACATCATTATTACTAAACGAAACATTTTGAAAAAAATAACCTAGTTAGTTTTGATATGAATAAAGAGAAATATACCTTAACTTTTTGATTATGTTCTGTATATATTCTTGTAAGAAAATAATAAGCATACCCCGATTTTAGATATTTACCTTAAATTTCTAAAAAAATATAAGGTATAGAGCAATACTTTTTTTACAAATTAAAGAAGAACAAAATACCTGGAAAAATATGATATGACGTTGCATTAATGCATCAGGTTAAGTAAATAATCCAAAAAAACTTTTATTACGCAATGGTGCTAAATGGAAAATAAATGTTTTTTAGGTTTATTTACTAAACCTGAAGCATTACTGCAACGTCACATCATATGTTTCTAGATATTTTTGTCTTCTTTAATTAAAAAAAAAATATATTACTCTACGCCTTGTAGTTTATTAAAAATATAAGATAAACGTTGAAAATGGGGGTATGCCATTATTTTTCTACAAGAATTCATACAGAACATTATCAAAAAGTTAAGGTATATTTTTGTTTATTAATACCCAAACTATCTAAAATATTTTTTTCAAAACGATTTGATAAGGAATAATGATGGTATATCAAATTGAAAAATAGGTACGTTGCCAGCAGTCCCCCCCTTAAGGCAAACTGAAAAAAAGGTTTTTTTACAAGAGAAATTATTCATTAAAAGATTAGTCAATCCTTAAAACAATTATAAAACATGTATTATAATTCATTCTTTGGCAAATGACGTAATGTGAAATAAATTAAACATTTATACGAATTAAGCATCCATCCTGCCTATAATATATGCTATTGATGCTTCGGAGTACAGGTATGCTATTCCATAGTTTTTCAATGTTTTATTGCATGCAATAAAAATAAAAATATGGCATTAAAATAAATTACATCGCATTAAAAAATATACCATTTATCATTTTTTAAGAATAATATATTTACAACATACAAACATAAATTTCAACATACATTTCTTCAATATCAACTTATTTCTCTCAAATTTTTATTTCCTTGTTACAAATACGTATACATCCTCATACATTCCCTAAACTAAGCATACATGCTTATATAGGTGAACGTAACGTAATTGGTCGTGGCAGGATTCGACTTCGCAACCACTGGATTACTAACCCAGCGCGCTAACCGTTTTGCCACCACCAAACCATTATTTGCATTATTTAGACAAGTACATTTTTGCAGAAGAAACTATACTTATTATTTTTTCCATCTTTGTTTAGAAAAATATCATTGCAGACGTCATGAATATAATATATGTATCGAATAAGCTGATAAAATAAAAAAATATATAAATAAGGAGACCATCAAAAATATTATGTATTTTAGTTGCCACAAACTATTTAAAAAAATCATTGAACGGTACGTATGGAAACTTAATTTTTATGTTATATGAATGCCATATTTATTTATTTATTTATTTATTATTTTCATCAACGGCTAAATAGCCTTTTACAAGTACATACAAAATAAACTAGTATAAACACGTTTAATACATACATACAATAATATTATAAAATAAAACAAAAAGAGATGTATAAATGTACGAAATATCTACCAGAACATTTTTTGCATATTATATCTAAACATTTTTTAAGAAACAAATATCAAAAACAAAAAGAAACAAAAATAGCATATATAAATTATATACCTAGGTATAAAGTAATTTCAAAAGTGTCATTAAAAAAGAATGAAACATAAAAACAGTTGAAAAATAAGCCATGAAACTAAATATAAATTCAAAATAAAAGAGTAATTGATAAAATAATAATAACATCTTATAGGGAAATAAAATTGACATTTTGCATCAAGAAATATTGATGCAATAAGTTTCTATATTTTGTCAATAACAAGTAATAAATATCGCCTAGACCAGAGTATGCATTACCCAAATAATGAAGCCGTGCTATTGGCGAGTAATATTGTTGCAGTGTACGTGTGTTAGAATAGTAAAAAGGTACCGTTTGCCTGTTAGAACGATTTGGCGCATGGTATGTAATTTGTTCAATAAGAGCAGGGCTGTCAAAACTCGAATGTACCATTTTGTGTAATGTAATTAAATCAAAAATTATTCTACGGTCAGATAACTTTGTTAAATTAGTGCAATGCATAGTGAGATTATAATCCATTAGTTCTCTGGGTATGTTCATTTTAAAATTTATATACCTAAGAAATTTGCGTTGTACTTTTTCAATTAGTTGAACTTGATTATTGTAATATGGTGACCAAATTGTTGAATTATATTCCAAAATGCTCCTTACAAGTGATATGTATAACAAGCGAATACTATATGTATCTGTAAACTTTTTTGTGATACGTATTATAAACCCTAAGATCTTTACAGCTCTGTTTACTATGTTAGTAATATGACAAGTAAAAGAAAGTTTCGAATCAAAAATGACACCTAAATCGTTTATTTCATCTACTGAAGTTAATTGAATCAAGTTTATATCATAATCATAAACCAGGGGATTTTTTATTTTATAAAACCTTATTACTTGACACTTATTTGCATTGAGAGAAAGTTTGTTACACTGACACCATTCAAATAGCTTGTTCAAATTTTAAATAACATAATATAATTTTAAATTTTAAAATATAACATAATCTAGCTTAGAAGTTCATTCGATGACAAGTACCTTACGTATGTATGTTGTAGTTCAGTATCTTCTGACCAGCGCAGCATCCGTAACTACATAGAAGATCTCCCCTCCTACAACAGAACATTGGTCCGGTCATCTCTTATATAAGAGTTGTATCTTCTTTTCACGTGCTTAGTCACTCAGTGCTGTAGGAAACATTTGCATACATATTAAAGGTGAGTTTTGCTTGACCTCATTTATTCATACATTACCAGTGACAATGTTATCAAATTCACTTTATCTATGCTTTTAATCGTTCATTCAATTAACATACTTATGTACAATATGAAATAACATTTATATTATACATATCGAAGATGACTTAACATCAAACAGTGAAATGATGAAATGAAATCGTGTGTAAAAATAATTTGACCTTGGTTTTTGATTCATAAAATACAAAGAAAAAAGTGAAAAAAAATCTCATCATTTCATTTTGTCTCTAATAGACGTGTTTAATAATAATAATAATAATAATAACGCTCCGTTGTGAAGGAAACTACCGAACCATAACCGAGATCAATCTCCCATAATAATAATAATGAACACTTCCTTGCACCCTGCGCAAGTGGCGAGTTTATTGCCGAATGGTAATTTCTTCCAACTAACCAGTGTTCCCAGACCAGAGAAGCAATATTTGCGTGAGAAATAAATTCAAATCTGTGAATCGAACCCAGGATGCCCGCACAGAAACCAAACGGCTTACCAATTGTGCCACGGCGTTCGACAATAATTTAATAACTATTTATAAATAATAAATAATTGTTGTATTGAAATATAAATGATAAGAAATATTCGTACGGATTTATTGTTGATCTTATTTATAGTTTTGTTTCACCGATAATGTATATTTTTAAATTAAATTTGTCGATATGTTTGTCATTTAAACGTTGCATTTTTTTAAAGATCACGTAATTATAGAGTTTAAAAGAGAACATGTTTTTAAGAATTTAAAAAATCGAACTACAATCACAGTATCACTTCGGGGTAGTGTGGTGTAAAAAATATCTTGAAAAACCTTTGGAATCTTTTTGAGAGATAAATACTATCAAATTTTCATGTAGCATGTTTATCAAAATTTAAAAGAGCTTCCATCTGTTCTGGTGTTTAATTTCATTTCTGGGGGCCAAGTCTGGTCAACCGGCGAAATCAAAACCATCTGTAATATCTTAAGACATTATAGAACTCCATAAGATAATTATTTATTTAATGTAGCTTCTCGGGCAACTAACAGGTACTATGTCAAATAATAATTTAACACGCACCCAATAACAAGTTGCCACATTCTGGAGACTTACGATATTAATCGTCTCACAGATCCAGTCTGAAAACACAATTAAAAACTGTGTCTCTACAGGGAATCGAACCCGGGACCCTTGGATCAGCAATCAGATACCCAACCAACTCCGCCACGAAGGTCGACGTAAATGGGTAATCATGGATGATTTTTATTTCACCGGTTGATCAGACTTGCCCCCAGATCTAGATTTCTCTCCTTAAAATTATACTTCCAGGGAGTTGAACAATACATGCGTTTATTGATTTTTCAAATGAGTAGGTGTGTTGTATCCATGTTAATACTCTGAAAACTCATCTTAATTTTGATTTCCTTTCTGATTAAATATTCGCTGAACATAATAATTGTGATATGTAACATTGTCATTTTAGCAGATGATTTATTTATTATTAATACAACATTTTAATTAAACAATTAATTTCATGGTTAAATGGCACTTCGCAACTTCCTTGTCTATATGTATTAATTAAATACTTTACGGCTATTTACCAACTTCAGTCTTCTAGAGAACATCTAAAGTTAATAGAATTATACAAAATATCAACATCATAAGTATTTATCTATCTTTATCATCAGCAATTGATCAGCATAATTTATTGAATCATTCACATACAAATGTTTACATGTTCATTAGAATTTATAACGAATAATCATAGAATAAAATATAAATCTCTTCTCGTAAGATCCTTTTTATTTGCATAAAGAATTTTTATCAATATGTTTTGCAGTCTGTTTTATTTGTTACGTGTTTTTTTATTCGTGTCGGTCGGTATATAATTTATGTGCTAAAATTATAAAGACGAATAGGTCGTAGCCAGCATTAAAGTTTATGAACATTTTATAATGAATCAACATGAGTTAAAGTATTCAACATTTTTATCTTCTTTTTCACTATCCATGGTTGCTTTTTGATTATAATTCATTGAACAAGAGTTATGTAAAAATTAACTATTTTTCGAAATTTAAGAATTTTTTGAAAGCTTTGACGTGTGAAGATCTAAAGCTTCGACTGCGGAAAACTGTATGCTCTAAGTTTATGTACTTAACACATATGATATCGATGTAAGGTCGGTTGAATTTACAGTTTTGGCATTAAAAAACATTCAAAGTTTGATAGTACACAAATAATCAACAAGATTAGTAGTTCACAAAAAATCAACAAGATTAGACATTATTTATACAAAATATAAACAAACATAAGGCGATTTCTTCCAACCAAACAGGAAATACACTTGGACATGATACGTGTTGAAAAAATAGAGAATTTTAATAACGTGATAGTATTGTTGTTTAATAATAAACTAAGACCAACTTAGATGATCATATAAATTTACATGTATACATTCCTTTTAAATAAGATTTTAAAGTACTTTGGACAATTTTGATTTTTTCGAAATATAATAATTACGTTTATCTATAAAATGTATATGAAAGTACCTTGGTAAATAAATTCAATCATCATTTGTTTTTCAAACATTGTACTAAACATTTTTCCAAAATAATTGTTCATTTTGCCTCTAGAAATTGCATAAACTGGTAATATAAATTAAAACAAAATAAAAACATCTGACTATCCAACTTTGCAACTATTTCATAATTTTCAAGAGTCGTCTTTCAGATATATTTGTCAAAAAATATGCTACTCAAATACATAAAGACATAGGAAATCACAAAATTATAGTGCGTCAAATTGTGCACCCCGTTAACACGTACAAATTTTGCACAAATCCATCACTACAATATTCACTTCATTTTGTAAAGCAATAATTCTCTAGATATAAAAGTTTTTTTCTTTTGTTTTTAACTATATCCTTTACACACGATTACATGTAGGTACTTTGATAAAGGTATGTTATTTTATGTTAATATAATATGTTATTTTTTTATCATATGGTTGTGTATTTTGAATTTGTGTTGTATTATATAAATATAAAAATAAGAAATTAATAAAAGAGATTCCGTACGAATTGTTTTGTACGGTATAACTAACAGATGATAATAAAATAATCATGATTTTTACATTTTTTTCATATCGAATCGAAATTTTATCGGAAAATTTCATGACTTGGAAATACGTAAGTAGTTCATTATTTTTTATCGATTCTGTTATATCCGAATCCTGCGATTGTTAAACAATGCAAAATAGTCTTAAAGCAAACACACGCACAAAAATAAAACAAGAGGATTCGTAAGTTTTACGATACGTAATTGAGACATAACAATTCTATTAGAAGGAATAAAATCCAAAAATTATGCGGATTGATAAAACAATAAGATACAAAATATTTTTACGAGCTCTAGAACTCGTTTGCCCTCACAACAATTCTTTTATATTAACATCGATAATTCTACCTTCGTTCGTGTTAAATGTCAATATTTGACATTTTCTTATTTTTTGTTTTCTTCTATACAACGATGTGATGTTATTTTAATAATAATATTATGATGACTTAACCGCGAGATTTATTAAGTGGTACACACACACACATCAATATTGCGTGTATATTTAGTTTCGGAGAAACTTGTGCACTTGGGTAATTCACTGTGGTTTTTACGTTGTATTGCGATGCTATTTCTAGTTTAACTATAAATCTTGCTAAACATATTTCAAAACAGACATTGATTTTTTTACAAATATACATAAAATATATTTATATAGCTTTACATTTTACACGGTCGTGGAAAACAATAAACATTGTACACAACATGTGAAATTTATTTTCATGCTTATACCTACATACATTTTTAATGTTAAGCGATCACAAGATCAATGTAATTGAGTTTTGTTGAACTCTTTGATTAGTTTGCACTTTAAATGACATATTTACCTATTAAGTAGTCTATATTTGTATATTAACCATTGACAAATTTTAACAAATTTGATTCGTTCTTCCGCAAAACTCAATCGGTGATTGAATGTCACTCACATAACTATTCATTTATTTATATGTCTGAATTCATCACAATTTTTAAATATTGTACAATTTATACCAAAGTATGTTAGAATTAAGCGCAGGGTTGAATTTCTTGCTTGCCAAATGCTTCAATATACATTCCCTATATATTAATCTCTATAAAACTTATTTCCTACATACGTTTTTAAGCTAATAAATTATGTACCTACTTACTATTGTTTCTGCTACAAATTTTACTATTTCCTTGACGGATGAAGACTTACTCGGATTGAAATAATTACCCCGCAATATTAACGATAACACAGATACTTAAATGTAGTTTCAACATAAATTCCTTCTTACTTAATTGAGTTAAGTCTCCGTAATTCCGATAAGATAAGTTTAAGTACGCGAAACTATTTGAATAAAGACTTCTATACAAGTCAGGAATGGCTCTGTGGAGTTGTATTCATTATAATATATAGGTAAATTCTAGCGTAAAAAATTTAAAAAAAACGGTTGCCAACCATAAAACGAACATATTTTTCTATTTAGGTAAAATTCTTCGATTTTTATATATGTATTTATTTTTTAAAACTATGTTTAGAAAAATATGGAAAAAGTCTTTTTAGTTATGTTTTCCCTTAATGTGGATTTTTTCGCCGTAAATACTTTCGTAGCTAACATAAACGAAACAAAAATTTCGTATTGTATTTCGATAAGCAAAAATATATCACATTTTGAACATATTGAATCAGTTGTGTGAATATAAATTTATTTAGTTACGTTAATCGGCCCTCACTTATATTCAAGCCATCAGATGGAGTTGCAATATCCGTTATTTTTTAAAATATCCACTGCAATGAACGGCGCTAAGTTGATTGGATAGTTGATTCGCAATTCACAATTATTATAATTTGGAAAATTTTAACAGCCACAGATAATAGTATTCAAGTTTTGTCTCGATGTTTTTGTTTTAAAATCGTTATCAAATATAAATATGTACAAATCTGTTGACAACAAATAAAATAAATAAATAAAAATAATAAATAATTCTGAAGTTTTTGTGTTAACATAGTGGAAATCAATTTTAAAAATTAACACATAGAATAGAACACAAGGACACAGTAGGTACATTTAACATAATTTACACACATTTGAGACATATCGGCGAAAAGGTTCGGTCGTAATAAATCGTGATCTTTTATATTTGCTATTTTTTTTCAATATTTTGTGTTTTTCAAATAAAGTAGGTAGGTATCTATGTATTCGTAATATATTTCAAATATAATCATTTAGGTCTTCTCTGTTCCAAAATGCATCGATACATTCATACCTTCTATACGAAACTACACTTATAGAATGGAAAAAAATATCCTTGAATTTTGTTTTAATTTATAATTTGATATTTTTTTTATTTTGTTTTTAGTAGTTGCGTGGGACTATATCAAAAACATTCAGTTTTAATCCCATCTCGACAGATTTTATTTATGTACATAAAGCACAAAAATGTCCTTGTTTTAAGGAATGTACATAGGTAATAAAATGTGGAATGTGAGTTGATATTAGACACAAAATGTGGATTGTCCTATATGAGTATCAACTCGTTTACCTTTTAATGATGATATAACATGATAATATATATTTAAAATACGGAGCATTTGCTGTGGTGCAGTGTGATATTGCAAACAATCAATGTCCAATAACAAGTTTTTATTTGGATTTCAGATGAAATTTCAAGGCAACACATGGAACATATTAACAATCTTTATTATATTTGCAATCGAAAGAAGTACAGGTGCCGACACGAAGCCAAGATTACTAGTCGATCCAAAGGCAGAAAAATGCAAAACACGTAAGTATCAAATTATGAACTCTTAATTGAATATAAAAGCTAGTTATTATGTGATTTTCGTTCAGACATGCTATAAGATTTTGCTGCAATAAAACAGTTTAAAATGTGGGAAATTGATATGACATTTGAAATATTGGGAATGACCTTATATAAATAAATGTTTTCCTACAATCATCTCCCTTTATGATTCAAATGAAACAATCGTATACACGGAACAGTGTAATTAGCAGTTTAAAAAATTATTTTGATATCAAGGTCATTGTTATAATAATGAAATATATGACCATGTGTATGACGGTAAACGTTTATTTAAGCAACAATTGAAATAGTCAAGTTCATTGTTTTAATCTAAACGATCATTTTAATAATACCTACTCATAAATATTTTTTTGCACCCTACGCAAGTGAAGAGTTTATTTCCGTGTGGCGATTTCTTCCAACTAATCAGTGTTTCCAACCCAGAGGGGTAATATTTGCAGAACAACTTTACAATATTTCATAAAAAAACAAATTTTAATACAAAAAATATGAACCTTGATACTCTCTCGCTAGTAAATAACTCATGTTCCAGAGATTAGCGTATTTGAAACATTACATAAGTATAATATGTATTTACATCACATGTAGAGCATCTTACCAACTTATAACATTACATATAACATTTCACGAAAAATTAAATATAGTTAAGGTTTTTACTAAACACCAAAAAAATTACAACTCACATGATCTAGATTCACCAAAAATTCAACCTTTTAAGACCTTTTTAAAGTTGCTGTGTAGTATCCCTTTTCACTTCGTCTTCCCATTTTCAACGCGGTCCGGTTTTCAACGCCTAAAACAGCATCTAAAATACAGGTTTTTCCAAACATCACTTTAGAGGACTATTATTTTCTGCCTAATTTGAGACCCCTTTTATTGCAATTAATTAAAAATAAAATATGTCTTTTTTATGAAAAATTGCAACAGTGTTTTATCTTTCTCTCGTTTGACTTTGCATTTTGACTACCCGGTATTTGACTTGAATTGGACACGATTTGATTTTTTTTTTGGACCAACACTTTATTATTTTTGTTTTAAAACATTGCTCTCTTGTCGAGAGATGCCAAATAAACAAAAGATACCGCAAACTTCAAAGTCAACACAACACAAACGGCAGCCATGTTGACTCGTCGGCAACGAATAATTTTACAGATTTCTGATATACGAAAAACAATACAAAACGCGTTGAAAAATAAAACACGTTCTATTTTTCTTTCTCCACGCCTTGAATACCCGTTGAAAACCTCGTCCGTGTAAAGTGCGCTTTAGCCTGGGTTTTCCGATTCGTTTCCTTCTACCTGGGGGTCAAGTCTGGTCCAACCGGCGATATCGAAACCCTCGTGATTACCCATATCACGGATATAATAAATTATCATATGAAGTTCTATGACATCTAAAGATATTTTATCACGAGGTTTTTGATTTCGTCGGTTGGATCAGACTTGCCCCCCAGATGTTCATTCATTATTGTTTTAGGGGCAAGTGAATCACGAATTCGCTGTAGGTACTTGACCAATCCATCTCAATTTGTTAATTTTTTTATTTGTTTTTGATTGTTTTTGCTGAGTATGTTAATGAATTTTAAATGAATAAAGGAAATCAGTAGCGCGAGTACCTAATAGGTAATAATAACATTTTTGTAAAAAAAAATTTTTTTTATTTAATTTCCATTTAACAAAATGTTAAAGAAAATTTATGAGTACAAAAGATTATTTTAAAATCAAACGAAATGTAAAACGTGTTTTTATGTCTACCGTTAAAAAAGAATCGAGGTAAAATGCATTTGATTATATTTTTTTCATTCAATGCATAAGTTATTATCGTATCCATATTTATTAATGCCGGCATATGAAATGCCAGAAAATTATGTCTTGCAGGTGTCCCCAAGGCAGTCATTCGTCATTATATCTATACAATATTAATGGAATACAGATGTGTAATTTTAGCATTAAATTAATATAACAAATTATACGTCAACACACATTATAAGCGATATTACGAAATTGTCGATTCAACCGCCGATGTCGACCTATAGTACAATAACTATGTCACGCAATTCATAAAATATGGCTTCTTTGATTATCAGAAATCAAATATCACTCGTCAAAAGGTTTCATTATATGTATAGAGATTGTGCGCCGAATCACCGAGAAGAAAATGAAAAAAATAACAACCGATGTACCTATGTACATAAGGTATCAATGTTCGATATGACTCAATATAATTTAGGTTCAATGCTGGCCTTTTACTCCGTGCCATATGAATCATTATTAAAAAAAGAATACTCACAATGATTGCCGGTCGACTCGTAAACATATTCATCATCATCAGCCAATATTCGACCAGTGTTGAACATAGCCCCTTTCTACCTCCATTCTTCCCAATTCCTCGCCATCCTGTGTCATTGACCTCCTGCCACTCGTTTGATGTCTTCTGCAGATATTGCTTGTGGTCTGCCCGGGTTTCTACGACCAGTTTCGTTCGCAGAAACCCTGTTATCCTGCTGTTCTTGTTAAATGACCAACCGTATGTAATAATATTAAAAAAAAAACGGTTTTTAACACATTTATTTTAATGAAATATTTTCTTGTATGTCTTGTATGTAATAATATGCTTATTTTAACGTCGTAACAGAAAAGTATTTTTTTGTTTATATCATAATTAAAACTATAAAACCATTTTTTAATATTTCACTACTAATAGTTTATTGTGACAATGACTGGTTACGCGCAATGCATATTTTCGAAGAATCCACATAAATGAAAAAAAATATTCAAGTAGCTAATTGCACAAAACTAATATTAAATAATTGATGAAAAGATCAATTATAAATCAATGAAATTCCAATAAGAACTATAAATCGTAAAACTAATTTATTTAAGGGACAAACACAATCTTATATAATATCCAAAAATCACACATACACTATGAAATAATAAAAAGACCAATTACGTTTCTCCACAGATGATCATTAAAAAATCACTATAAAAAAGTATATACACTTATTTAACAGTTATTGTATGTTTTCCTGTGATAGGAAGGAAAATTAAGAAAAAAGGACGGGGGAAGGATCAAATTTCTTACTTCTATGATATAAAATAAAAACAAAAAATATAATAGGTTCACAAATTATAGATAAAAATCAATAGGTACACAAGTTTACACTGTGCATCTATAGATATTTCATATAGCAGCGAATACATCAGGGGAGAAAAGTCTGGACAACAGGCGGAATCAAAACCATCCATGTTTACCCATATCATGGATATAATTATCTTATCGAGTTCTATAATATCTTAAGATATTATAGAGCTCCATATGATAATTATATACGTGACATTGGACTTGCCCTCCAGAACGAGGAATATAGCCCGAAAGGTTGACATTATAAAAATGACATGCCCTTTTGATAAATTCGTTATGTTTTGAATTTGTGTTGTTTGAATTCTGAATATATTTAATATTTTTTTTTGTTTCAATTCAAATTCATTTTTTTTGGTTCTCTTTGATGGATCCCTTTTTTTGTTTTATTGCGTTTAAAAAAAATCTGTATTTCACTTGTCATACAAATATACTTGCTAGAAAAAAACTACACATGTTTTTTGGTGTAGGTGAGATTAAACAAAGGTGAACCAACCTGTAACTCTGTATATATAAATAGGAAAGTTATTGATATAAAAAATTAAGAATGAACTTTGATAATCTTATTTTATTGACACATTAAAAAAATATAGATATAGGTACATAGACTCAACATCGTTTTAGCAGACAATTGAACACATAGTCAATGAAAGTGCTCTCAGATCATACTGTGGTAACGCATCGGATTTCTTCACCCTTAGCGACGGAGCGATCGAATACGTCAGAAACCTGGACTTAAACATCTGACAAGCAGGAATCTTGACCCTGCGCTCAACTCTAACATAATAATATCCATATATATTACTGTAATCATAATTTTCTAATTTGTGATGTACTGTGCTGCCATACGATAAATAAATAAATAAATCGTTTTATGCACATAATTTTAAATGAAATTCAGTTTTTGATTATTATAAAATTAATCTTGGAATATTTTTTTAATTGCATACGAGTAGGTATACGCAAACATTGGATTTTTTCCCTGTCGGGAGTCAAGTGATATTTTTATTGACAAACTTTTTATCATCTCAATAGAGACGAAGTTGGGATATTATAGAAGAACCAGGAACTCAAGGCACCTACGACCTGTCATCGGCTGGTTTACGTGATCACTTTATGTGCTTGCGCAACGTTCACCAATCATGCCTTCTTATTGAGTTCCCTTATCAATGTATTTTCAAAAGTTCTATATATTTGGAACTGTTGCTTAATCTTAAATTAAAGCCAATACAAATATAATCAGAGTTATAAACAAAATTTTCTTCACAAATGATCGTAAAATGATTCTGCCAATTATCTCAATGCTCATAGTTCCGCAAAATTAATTTGATAATTAATTTTTATACAACTTCTTGCCAGTTCAAGGTAAACTAGAAGGTTAAAATGAGAATTCTTCGCAAAACTAGCCACATTATTATGTAACAACGACAAATGACTAATTATAATTGCATTACTACATCAACCATTTATGCTCTTTTATACTCTTAGTCTAAATTTATTAGTCTATTTTTATTATTGCATATGCGCAAACATTGGATTTTTTTTTCCCTGTCGGGAGTCAAAGGTATTTTTTAACAGATTTTTAATTATCTCAATAGAGACGAAGTTGGAATATTTACTGTAGGAGAACCGGGAAATCAAGGCACCTACAGGGCTTACGGCCTGTCATCGGCTGGTTTACGTGATTACTTTATGCGCTTGAGTAAAGTGATCACGTAAACCAGCCGATGACAGGTCGTAAGCCCTGTAGGTGCCTTAATTTCCCGGTTCTCCTACAGTAAATATTCCAACTTCGTCTCTATTGAGATAATTAAAAATCTGTTTATTTTTTACCTTCCGAGTGTCATTCAAAACTTTATCTTTTTACTTTCACCCTTTATAATTTTTTTTGTTTTTAAATATATTTATCTAATTATTTTTTTTTTATTTTTCTCTATTGTGTGAAAAGTTTTGTCTGTTTTCTTATATTGTGTGATGTTTTGTACATAAAAATATGCCTTGTGTAACATTGCACTGCACCTGCTCACGTATTGGATTTAATATTTTTATTTTTCTCTATTGTGTGAAAAGTTTTGTCTGTTTTCTTATATTGTGTGATGTTTTGTATATAAAAATATGCCTTGTGTAACATTGCACTGCACCTGCTCACGTATTGGATTTAATATTTTTATTTTTCTCTATTGTGTGAAAAGTTTTGTCTGTTTTCTTATATTGTGTGATGTTTTGTACATAAAAATATGCCTTGTGTAACATTGCACTGCACCTGCTCACGTATTGGATTTAATATTTTTATTTTTCTCTATTGTGTGAAAAGTTTTGTCTGTTTTCTTATATTGTGTGATGTTTTGTACATAAAAATATGCCTTGTGTAACATTGCACTGCACCTGCTCACGTATTGGATTTAATATTTTTATTTTTCTCTATTGTGTGAAAAGTTTTGTCTGTTTTCTTATATTGTGTGATGTTTTGTATATAAAAATATGCCTTGTGTAACATTGCACTGCACCTGCTCACGTATTGGATTTAATATTTTTATTTTTCTCTATTGTGTGAAAAGTTTTGTCTGTTTTCTTATATTGTGTGATGTTTTGTATATAAAAATATGCCTTGTGTAACATTGCACTGCACCTGCTCACGTATTGGATTTAATATTTTTATTTTTCTCTATTGTGTGAAAAGTTTTGTCTGTTTTCTTATATTGTGTGATGTTTTGTACATAAAAATATGCCTTGTGTAACGTTGCACTGCACCTGCTCACGTATTGGATTTAATATTTTTATTTTTCTCTATTGTGTGAAAAGTTTTGTCTGTTTTCTTATATTGTGTGATGTTTTGTACATAAAAATATGCCTTGTGTAACATTGCACTGCACCTGCTCACGTATTGGATTTAATATTTTTATTTTTCTCTATTGTGTGAAAAGTTTTGTCTGTTTTCTTATATTGTGTGATGTTTTGTATATAAAAATATGCCTTGTGTAACATTGCACTGCACCTGCTCACGTATTGGAATTAATATTTTTAATTTAATTATTTTTTATTCTGTTGTTTTATTTTATTTATTGTTACGTGAAAAAATAGTACGTACATGATCATTTTTTTAAGTGAAAAATAGTTTTGAATAATAGCATAAAGTGCCTGCATATAACTAATAATACTTTATATATTTTTAAAAAATATTTCAACTCGAATTTCTAAAGAAACAAATAGAATGAAAACCTTATATCCTTTTTTACCCTTATGGTCTTTGCTCTTACTACATACATAGATCACATCTTGTAAATATTTAAATATTTAAGATTTGTTCTCTGTATTATTATTGTATTTATTTCTTCTCGTTCATATTATTGTAAATTAATTTATTGTTATTGTTAATTCCTCTATCATCATAGTTTTATTTATTTTATTTGTTAATACTTTTTTCTACCAAGCATTTAAATTTGTAAAATTTCACGAGTAAATTCGTATTTGGAATGATATTATATTTTTAATATTATGTGAATAACGTTATGTAATACATTCTGTGAATTTACCAACAAATAAAAAATAAAAATTAAATAAAATATATTTTCATTCTTTCCTAACATGCTTAGTTGATGATAGTGTTTCTTATTCAACCTGTATACTGTATATCCAACAATGGAGATGATAATATACAGTATCAACTCCATTGTTCGAAATAGGCCTCCCCTTTGATCCTTCACAGTTCCCTGTTCTGTGCACACTGCATCCCATCTTCCTCCGGCACATATTTTGATATCATCGGACCACCTAGCCTGGGGTGCAATTTTAAAGGCCACCGAGCATCAATTATAGTGTTTTTGCACTGTATAGTTTTGCGTACAAAGGCCGCGTTCACCAAGGAACATCAAATGAATCATCAACTAACTACCTCCTCGGAGCTCAAATCATTGAGTGCATCACTCAATGAATTTGAAAATTACCAACTAAAAACCAACATTCTTAATTGAGCCCTAGGCTCAACCTCTCCTTATATTTCCGGTGTACATGAATACGAACTCAAGTTAAATTATACAGAAATAGAAGTATATAAAAATCAAGAACACATCATTTATCTTGTTTCTTTTATAAAAATATCAATCACAAACAGCAATATTTTACATCATGAATATTATTTTGTGTATTTTGCCCTGGTCTATACTACCCACTTCTGTCTAATTGAATTATTTCACACATCTGGGTTTTCATGATAATAATATACCCGGGTAGGTATATATACACAAGCATTACGTACCTATAGCACAAGCATTTATTTGCTTATTTAAGGGGAACGTAGGAAGATGTTTATGTACTTGTTTTAACAAGGACATATTCATTTTTTTATATAAATAAATAAAAAATAAAATACAGAAAACATACAAAATATAAATTATAACACGACAAAACTAACTACAAAACAATATTGTGCTAAAATGTTATAATTTTAGTTGTAAAGTACGTTGATGAATGGCTTGATCCACAATTGACAGTCACTTAAGAGTTGATGCGCCGGCGTCACATCACGGTGGTAAGATTATTTTATGAAACGAAATTTTACGCTGAGTGCATCAAAAGATGATTTTTGCGCTTAGAAATCCTACGCGACTAGCCCTCGCTTTTACCGAGGTTCCTAAGGTTTGGTTAGGTTAGGTTAGTCCTTCTCGGTACTATAGTTTCCGCGATAGTGTTAGCGTTTGTTAATGGAAAGTATACGCGATAAGTGCGTAATAAACATGTACAGTTTTCACAAAAGCAATAGAATTTTACAATTTGAAACTAAATGTAAGCAGTCCGAACACGTGCGTTAGCCTATCAAAAGTACTATCAAAATCTATATACTATCCAAAGTCACACCAGGGCTGTGTTCAGATTCAATGCTCGACATCGGGCGTCGAATGTACCTGAATTTGCAGATTATGGGGTTTTCCACACCAATCTTACTGAACGCTTTCGAGCGGCGTTTCAATCTGAATTTTAATCCGCGTTTTAAATAGCAATTTCATTTATAATACATGTCTCTTTTTAGGTTATATTTTCATCGAAAGACAACAAATGGGCAGTGGTGTAAATAATGATCTCTGACCTTTTATTGAAAATTGTCGAATGATATTTTTATAAATTAACCTTTTTGTGAATGCATTTTGTTATCATAAATAATGTCAACTGACATAACAGGTACCACAGAAACAAGTAGAATTCATCATGTCATAGATATAATTGAATTCAACAGATATTATAACTGTCAGAGGGTTTTTCACCCGACAATTTTACCGAGATTTTGGTGCGTACACTCGACGTACGACGACGTTCAGTCTGAACGCCACCGAGTGTCTTTCGAGCGCCTGTTTCCGGTCATTATGAACGGCTTAGAGCGTCACTAATTGCACTCGGCGTTCATTGTGAACGTAGCCCTGGGATCTGTCGATACTTCTTCGGCTTATTCTTGATCTTCATTCTTCGATCTTCATCATGAATCCTGTAGTTGATGGTACAAGAAATAATAATTGCATATTTTACAATTGATGACTGGTTTTTTGGTGACTGTCACTTATAAGCAATGATAATGTTAATAATGAAATTTTGAAACTCGAGTATTGATTATTTCTAGATTACTGCATATTTTATGATGAAATTTTCTCGTTCGCTAAGTAGTTTAAATATTATATGTAATGGTAGGTATTAAAACCAGAAAAAAACAACATTACAACATTTTAAATTATGATATCGCCATATTGAAATATTGAATATATGTGTATAATGTGACCATCATTTAATACTCATACATCGAAAGGTCAACGCATAGGTTAATGCTGTATAAACATGTTGTATCTATTTATCTTTCAATTTTAATGAAAATGATCTCACTTTTTCATTTCATTACACTTAATATTTTTTTTAGCAAATTTCACAATACATTACCAACTTGAAATTTTATCATGTATTGTTGGGACTCATATTGCTTGCAAAAAACATGTACACAGTAACATAAGTAAAGTTTAAAATAAACGATATATTGGAAAATAAAACTTCTTCTTCTTCTTCTCCTTTTGAAAATAAATCAAATTTTATAATTACTTGTGATATTCTTCATTGAAACAAGCCAAAAATATGCTATCCAGATTCAATCCCCGGTGTTGTAAATCGACGCGTGCTTTAAGGCCGCACATGCACTGAGATTTTTTTCGTCGAATTGTACCCCACTTATCGTACTGAAGTTGAAGCGGTGGGGTTCGTTCCGCCTTACATTATGTACGACTTGACTAGCGCGAAACAGGAACGACGTTTGTTGAACGAATTATACCTTTTTTTTAAAATCAAGTGTTTACATATTTATGTAACATTTTTGATCAATTATAATTTTACATTTAACAAAGTAGACAATACTATTGAGGCGAGAATGTCAGTATTGGCTGAGTAAATGAGGAAACGCCAATGTAAATAATCATATTTAAGAGCCTGCGCAGCCTTAATTAATATTTGAACTTTTATGAGCCATGTGAAATGTTCCGGAGTTACGATATCCTAAAAAAAATTATAACAATTCCAAATAATAAATCACAATTTCTAAAAAAATTCACATTACTCATACTACGAGTAAATAGACCCCCTAGAACCTATTAGTAGCTCGAGAAGCAATGTATCTATTTTTGAAGGAAGTAATTTAAATAATGTGAATAATCGAATTTGTGTTGTATATTTTTGAAAAAATATTTTTTTAACAAACAATCAAATCTGGATATATTATTGAAATTTTGTTTTAATATGTTTCTTTCTTGTCTTATAGGTCCAAAGGAGTTTAAATTCAAAGGAGTCAATTACTTTATTAGTTCACACCTCCCAGGATACAACGATACACAGGTAGACTGGTTGGATGGAAGAAATATGTGCAGAGAATACTGTATGGACCTCGTGTCTATGGAAACCTTAGAAGAAAACGAACTGATTATAAAAATCATTAAAAACAGTAAGTTTAGCTTATATTTCTTTGCAAGTAACACGTATAGGTATGCTGATTCAGGCCCTTCTTTATTATTATAAATTAATAGAATGTGCCTAATCTTTATTATCTTGAAATATTTTAGTTTTTTTTAAATGTTGTTCCTCACATATATTTGAACGATCGAAAGTAATATGATTATACAATTTTATTTCCTAACAATTTACAACATCGTTGACCAACTTATTAATAATATCAATAAAAATTAAACACTGCAAAAAATAATACTCAATTACTTATATTATTATGCACTTCTACAAAAGAATTGGCAGATAAATGAGTATATTAAAAATTATTTATGAGATCAAATTAAAATGCAACGCAAGGTTGCAAATTGGGAATAATTGACCCATCCAGATATTTTTATATGAGGACTCTGCATATAATAACTTCTTATCAACTAACGGAATTATTTATTTATATTTTTGTACATTATATAAACATATAATATGCACACTGAAGGGACAATTGCCATAAGGCAATTTCTTCCAACTAACCAGATCACAAATTATGACAAAATTATATATGTACACTAACAAAAGAAGGAAAGCGAAAAAACAATGAATTGATACATTAGACTAAGATATAGATTAAAAAGAAACAAAAAAAAGTTTATATAAAAAAATACATTGGGAAAGGACATGAAGAGGAATTGGGATCAGAGGGGTTAGTCTGGTCAACTGGCGGAATCAAAACCATCCATGTTTACCCATATCATGGGTATAATAAATTATATTATGGAGTTCTATAATGTCCTTAGGTATTAAAGAAGATATTATATAGGAGTTTTAAAATATCTTAAGATATTAAAGAACTCCATTTGATAATTATATCGAATATACCCAACAAAATAACAAGACGTGTTTAGCCTGTTTGCTCGTAGGAAGGTACTTTAAATGTATCGACATAACCCGTGGAATAAAAATTAACCGATAATTTCATATTTCATCATTACCAAAAGTTTTTGTTGGCATTACCAAAAGAAAATTTTGATTAATGAACTCGACAAATAAATTTGAGATTTAAAAAATAATAATTGGTTTTATGTATTATTTTATTATATTATTTATTATTTATTTATTTGAATCTTCTTGTACATATAATTAGTACACTGGCGGGCTTATTGCCATTTACATTAACTATTGACATAACATTAGTGGCCTTCAGTTGTTGTAAATCCTCATGCTGTTTTATATTCATTTCTAGTTCAAATAATGAGAATCAACAACTCGTTTGAACATGACTATTTTAAAAAAGAAAATATCGAATGACATTTGAAGAGCACATTTTTTTCGAGCTATGTCAAATGAAAGACGTTATTTAAAGTTTATTATTTTTTTTTCAATAAAAATGAACTATTCGTCAATCTGTAGGTACGTAAATGTATGTTTTACAAAATTTTTATAGACGTGGGAAAGTCGAATGTTGTTTGATTTCTTGTCAGTGTCCTGATTTAGGTTTCCAGAAAAGGGAAATTTATTCAGAAATATTACTTACACAATAATATGATCTTCTCTAGAATGAAAACACCTCACCGGTTAGCTGCGAGAATATAGCTGATCAGTTGTAAAATTGTCACGCAAGTGTTTACAATTCAGTACAACAGTATAATTCTTACTTGTATTACAGATGTTGTGTAATCTTTCGAAAATCTCGGACCCCTTACCTTATATTCCTATATAATTCAATGGAATGGTAAATAACAGATTGAAATTTCTGGTATGCCAAATTCCAATAGTCGACCCTGCCTGAGATTACACGTTATGAAGATTAATCCAATAAGGTTTCATTGAGCATCATTTAATATTTGTTACAGACTTTTACTTGCTGCCATTTGTGAATACATAATGTTTCCATAACAAATTGAATAGTAAAGTTATAATCTAGACAAAGTGTGTGCAAACTAAACAAATACATATTCGATATTAATATAACATTTCGTTTAACTGATAATAATTGGAATTCTTCTTCTTTTTTTTAGATAACATCCCATACATTTGGACAAGTGGTCGTCTTTGTGATTTTGCTGGTTGTGATGGTGGATACTTGTTTCCCAAAAATATAAATGGATGGTTTTGGTCAGCAACAAGAGCCAAGATATCCGCTACAAATAAGGTACATTCAACATCACATGTTATATTGAGATTGGAAGTTAATATAAGAAAAAAAACCTTACGATAGTGTGTGAAAGCTAAAATTAAAGAGATGATGTTCACTTAGGAAATATTTGAAGTCAACCAATAAAACCTGTGCAAAAATTTTTACGAAAAGGTAATGAGGTACATATTACGATATGTTTACAAAAAAATACTGTTCTTCTTCGATTTCGAACTTGGGTATTGGTGGGTAGCAATGCGATGCATCTCTTTTTACACTTAGCTTGGCCTTCAGCGACTCTCTTCAACATGGCACACATTTTCCATATACTCCCGGCGGGGTCGCCCTCCGCCAGTGAACCCTCAGCCATTCCTCAACCAATATTTTTTTTTGTTTAGAAATACACTGAAAAATGAATAAATACGTGAATTGAGATATGGATTTATGACGCTAGTGACCAAACTATTTGTGTATTTTCATTTTGAAGGAATTTCTACTTTGCTATTGTAACGACCTTTCCATTTTTAACCGAGTTCCTAAAACAGGGGAGGTTATCAATTCGATGTAAATTATTTAATGTATGTTCAGAGATAGCTTTTTACCACGTTGTCAGATCTATGATTCTTTTTTCATAAGAGAAGGGGTATCTTCCGATTGGTTCTATTTCAGTTTGGTCAAGATCTGAAGATGGGATCCAAGACGAAATCATCAAAAAGTAAAAAAAATCTAAATCAGCCACAATTATTTACCACGTTGTCCGAATACGATTATTCAGTTTTCATTAAAATGAGATTACTTCAAAGGTAATTCCATTTGAACTAAGCCAAGAGATTTGATGATGGGAATCATGAGAAATCATGAAACTTATGAATTTGCGAAGGATATGCGTATTATTGTAAAGGCGAATTGTATGAAGGATAATATTACTACATACTGTTTATACATACCATCACGCCATGTCTCTCATGGGTTAGGCAGAGATAACCGAACACCACATTCTTATATCTTGACATATATTAATTTTTGATTTAGTTTTTTTACAAATTCTGATCATCATTCTTCATCATTCCTGAATAAACAAAAAAAAATCAGATCATCATTTTTTTGGGTGTTACTTTGGATAGATTTCTAAGGTGCGATGACCATATCAATAAAATGTCAAAAAAGTAACGTAAATTGACATATACTTTTAAAGACTTGAGACACATTGGTATTGGTGAACTGTAATCGGTGAATCACGCATTAATTTAATCAATTATTTAGAGCATGCTGGGGAGCATGCTCTAAAACTGCACGTGCTCCGCTTTGCATAGTACAAAAAACTTTTTTTTTAAAATTATGTAGGTATAGAAAGGATTTTCGTTATCCCACTGACAATTTGTTTAAAGACTCAGGTATACTCAGCCCTAGACAATTATTTATCAAGCAATCTTTATGCATTTTTTTCTTTAACATTGGTACAGCTACTAAATCACAACAAACAGATTGACTAGAGAGAATGTCTCTCTCATGTTCTTGGTCAGAGAAATAATTTTTACATATCACCCGTTATGTTTGATGTTCTCCCTATTACTATCATGTCTGTGAAAACGATTACAAAATTTAAAAAACTGGTCCACTCTCGTCTCTCATGTTGGTTCTAATTTCGTAAACAAGCTTTATGTTTTTAATAGTGTATATACAATAAGGGATGGTCACTCTATCATTTTTTTTTGTTTGTATAATGGTACTATCATATGTTGACTTGTATGTCTATAGTTAGTGAGCCTACATATGGGATTGTACGATTATTGTTGCAGTTATGTTTCCTTTTGTGTTCAACTTTTGTTATAAATTATCGACCTCAATACAGGCCATCTCTAGTGAGATCAAAAATTATGTGTTATTTTGTATTTTGTTACCTGTAAAGATAAATAAATAAAATAAAATAAATAAATAAATAAATAATTCTGTATGAAAGAAGATAGAGAACATACCTAGCATTGTTTTCGATATATTTTTAAACAAACAAAAAAATCTTGTCATTATTTCAAGATTCTTGTTACTTTCGCTTACTTGTCTTTTGAAAATTTAAATTAAAACTTTTAAAATTAAATTTCTACGCTATGCCATTTAAATTATTAAATGATAATCTTTCAAAGTTTAGACATCCATGAAATAATTTCAAGTTTTCAAATTATGTTTTAGTTTTGTTTTTAATTAATACTTTTTGATGACACTAATCAAATAACATAGGTACATTGAAAAAATAGTTAAAATTTTTAAATAATTTTAATCATGTTTTCTGTCTGTCCAGGGTAATTTGAACTTTCTGTGGTGGAGCCACATTTCAAATATTTCTTATCTGCTTCTTTCTATTCATCAACGGTCTATATTACAGGAGTTAGTCTTGGTCCTGGGATGTGAATATCTAACTTTCCCTCCATCTCTTAAGTACCGTTGTCGATGAAACCCTCGGATTTCATACATCAGCACTTCATTCTGTATCCATCCTCTCCACACGTTCCCATCCAATAGCGCCTCCATTACATGCTCCACCTTACGATGTCCTGTTAATCGCAGGTTCTTTGGATCCCTATTTTTTTTTGCCAAAGAAGCATTTAAAACAACTACATTTGCCACATTTTTACTCCTCACTAATCCAAGGGGATATAGTGGGGAGTTATGATTTCGCAATTTTTAAGGCTATTTTTTATTGCAGATTATCATCACAATCTATCTGTATGTGTGCGACGTGCTGTGTGCTATGTACGGCGTATTTATTTTACTTTATCGATTATAGACTAAAGTACTCAATCGATTCTTTTCAAATTTTGTTAATTTGTGTATCTGATACTCACTTAGACCCTATTAGATTTTGAAGGATATCTGAATAGCGCTTCTCATTTTTTTAAACTATCAAATATTTCAAAGTGACCCCAAGCTCAGGAAACTTAATATATGAAATTTTTATTTTCAAATTAGTAAAAAGGCTCATCACGTTCATAAAATGGCATTGAAGAATTCAAGTTTTCATACTAAAATATTTAAATAAAAAAATAATTTAACATACTCATTTCATGAAAATGCTGAAAATTTTCCATACAAAATTTTAATACTTTATGGAGTGACTTGAGTAGTTTAGCGTTGGCCACAGCCCACTCGTTTTAAATTATTTTTCTTTTGTTGTTAGATCCCTAAGGGTTGGGGAAGCAATCCCTGGAGTCGTACCGGATACAAGAAGAAGCCTCAACCAGACAATGCAGAGTATGATGTCAACCAAACCCATGAGGCGTGTATGGCAGTACTAAACAATGTATATGATGATGGAATTCTATGGCACGACGTCGCGTGTTATCACAAAAAGCCATTCATATGCGAGGACAGCAAAAGTCTCTTAGAATATATAGAACAAACCAATCCTGGAATCAAACTATAGTTTTTTTAGTTATCTACCTATTATAAATAAGTCCTTTGTAGTTATCATTTGTAGTTACGATATAGAAACACATTTGATATAAATAGGAAAAATTTTGTGTTGTTGAATACTCAAAAATAAAGAAAAATAGAAACAATTCAATATATATTCCAAAATATTGGACATTTTGAATATTTGCAAACTTTTTCCTCGCCTTTTAAGTATCTTCATCTTCCTCCTTGGCATCATGACCGAGAATGACGGCTATACAAGGTCACTCCATAAGGGGGACAAATCCGGTCAAACAGTGAAATAAAAATTCTTATGATTACCCATATCATGATTGTTTTGATTGCAACGTATGACCGGACTTGCCCCCCAGATCTATGAGCGACCTATGGATTTTCTTCCCTCCACGTTTTCCATCATGGGTTATCATGGGCCCTTCTGGCAATAGGTAAGTCGAAAATACTGAAGGATGCGTTGTATAATCAGATTGCTATAAAGTATGTTAGAACGTAATTAGGTACCCTGTAGATTTATCAATTATGATATATGCCGACCACCGTAGCGCAGTAGGTAAGCCGTTTGGCTTCAGTGCGGGCATCCTGGATTCGATCTCCAGTAGAGTAGAACTTTATTTAAATTCATTTCTCACGCAAATATTGCTTCTCACGCTTGGAAACACAGGTTAGTTGTAGAAATTGCAAATAGCATTCATCTGATAATTCTTTTTAGGAAGTGTATATGGTTGTAATGATAATTCAATATTATTTTTTGTAGTATTTGATTGTTATTAATATCATTAGTAAATCAGTCATCGCCGTGTAAAAAAATATAAAATTTATATGTTGTCGTTAAATATATTAAAATGATACTTTTTTTTTATTTTTCATTTTGCAAAATTAAATGTTCAGCTAATAGGAAACTGCTCAGCTGGAGACCCACAGTGCAGCAATGCCCTGAATGTTCTCAAAATAAAATTGTCGGCCTTTGTGGCTCAGTTGGTTAGGTATCTTATTAGACTGCTGATCCAAAAGTCCTGGGTTCGATTCCCGGTGGCGACACAGTGTTTAATTGTGTTTTCAATCTGGATCTATGAGACGATAAATATCGTATGTCTCCAGAATGTGGCTACTTGTTTTTGGGTACGTGTTAAATTAATATTTTATATAGTACCTGTAAGTTGCCCGAGAAGCAATATAAAATAAAATAAAATAAAGGATATATCCATATATGTATATTATATCCAAAATGGTGTGTGGATTTATTCAAACACATGTATTTTTCTCAGAAGTAGGTACCTAAGTTATACTTATTATAATTTTTTTATTAAGGTTTACTGTCTGTGATTCTTAAAATACGATATTTACTATTTTCTCAAGATTGAAAAAAAATCTCTTTCATCAAATCAGCCTCTATTGTCAAGTAATATGTATAGAAATGTAGCAAGTTTAATTTACTAAAAACTCGATAGAGTTTCCGCAGTAGACTCGGTTCATTGATTAATATTTTTGTATTGTTCATTCAAAACGATCTCTCGCTTTTGTCATAAGAATAAAATTGCTGTGAGAGCTCGGAAAATGTGAAATTCATTCGATGAGTTGACTATTGACTATAGGCATTCAGAGTCTATCTTTCTTGTGAAACCAAAAGTAATATGTGTGAGTACCTATGTATATGTCAAAACACGTGCCATTTTTGTTTTACATTCATAAATTAATATCAATTAACAAATACGATGTCCAATTAAAAGTTTGTTAAAAGAAAAACAACAGAAGATGTGATTTTAGAAAATTAATCACATTTATACCTTTAAAACAATTGGTAACTGGTGTATACCAATTAAGTGGTGTTATACTGGTCTGTTAGCTTGACTCCGTTTAGACCAATATAAATTACTCTGAGCTGACTCCAGAAGGGATATTATACATAGCTCGTGTACTTTATTTCGAGTAGCTTCTCAACGTGACGTGCTAGAGAAATTATATTTGATTTAATTATAAGCGTCACCAGACTGAATAGTCAATCGAACTAATTGAAGCTTAGTTTCATATAAACAAATTTTCCTTCTTAGCAGATCACGTCAAGAAGTCCAGATATCACAGAAGGTGAATATCAAGATACTCGAGTTTGATACAGTTTGTATTAAAATATACCTACAGACAGTGGTAGAGAGAATGAAAAGAAAGGAAGCAATAACCAGTTTACACACAGGTAAATTTACAATCAATAATACAATAATACGCGTACATTTAGGAAAGTCGCAGTCATCTACCCCACTCCATAGGGAACGTTATAGAAACAAGCGTTCTGTTCATCCCCGAAGCGGCTACTGTCATGCATATTTCATACCACTACCACTAAGAGTCCAACCACAATCGTGGAGGTCGGCGAGGGTTTCCCTCCCGACAGCGCCACGGTACACTAGACTATCACAGGGAGCCTTCGCTACGCCTGTAGTACTTTCAGTTCTTCGATTTCCACGCCAGGTGCAGCGTCCGCTACAACTGTCTCATCATCATGGCGGGCTCCTCCACCCCTTAGTACTCGTGTTGGCGAATTACAGATACTCCACCACTGAACTTTCAGTACTTTCAGTTCTTCGATTTCCATCGCCCAGTGATGAATCATCGCAGCAGGCTGAATCATTGCTACGTTTGACGAGTCACCGCCGAGCGAGGCATTAAGGCGTCTACCCTGCTCTTCCATAGGTAAGAATTGAAGGGGGCACCGACCTGTTGCCCAGAATCCTAGGTTGGGGCTGCGGCCACCCCCAACTTTACTGTCTAGGCCCCTATGCTCACAACCTAGCCCATATAGGTACGCGTACAGAGAAACTTTCTCACGATGAGTAGATATTTTAGATAAATCGATACGAAACAACGAGCGAGTTAGCGAGCGAGTCGAAGTGAGCGAGCGAGTAAGTAAGCGAAACGTAGTAAGCCGAATAATGACCATGAAGAAATGAAGTGACCGAGTGTTCGCGTGGTACCATCAAGCTCGCGGGGTCGAGAGACAAAGTGACGGCGTGCTCGCGTAGTGAAGTTACGGGTGCTCGCGTAGTGAAGTTACGGGTGCTCGCGTAGTGAAGTTACGGGTGCTCGCGTAGTGAAGTGACATCGTGTACAGGCGTACGCTCCCTTAATATGCTGGTGATAAGGATGGCAAGTTCAATATCCGCGAATCTTTTGTCGTATTATCATATCGCTGTTGTGGTTTAATGTCGCACGCTCGTCACCGAGGACGATGAAATCGGCCTAGCGACGAACATATTATATTCTTGTTATCACTAGGCACGCGCGCGACAGAAATTTCTCGAAGTGGTCTGCCACACCTACTATATAAATTGACAGTTAATAAAATTATTACTTTTAAATATAAATTGGCAGCCTAACCGGAAAACTACAATTAATCATATATAATGGTTGAGTACCTACACAACACAGACTAACTAAGTCTCACTTATTGAACAAGTAAAATATTGTCTGAATGACTTGCAGTTCTTTAAAAACTATTTGTAGGTATTTATTTATTTATTTATTTATATATTATTTAGGTATTTCGTTCAGATGTCATAAGTCATAAGTCGACCGTAATTCGTTGAATTTAAAAGTTTGATAAGTAATTGGGCCTTATCTATGAAATAAATCATCACCTATTCATCAAGGGGTACAAAGTAAACTTTTCACATATTGCAAAGTGTAATTGTTTACCTAAGTAGGTACCTACCACATATTATAATATATTTTTTCAAAGTAGATTATAAATTTTTCTTTAACCTATTCTGTATTTAAATTTTAAACAACTGTTTTTAACATTATGATTTTGACATTGGCAGTATGAAAGTAAACATTCAATGGTTTGTCGTGAAATATAACAACTGTCAATAATTTCTCTGAATAGATCGAGGCTACTTATGACACGTTTTTAATCTTGCCTTAATCTTCAGAATGTATAAACAGTACTCGATCATGATCTAATAACATCCTTACCATACATTTATTCATAAAACGAGTGAGTTTGGCCAACACTAAACTCTCCACACCATAGTAAGCGTTCATTTTTTCTTCTTGAAATGTAGAAAATCTCTAAATACATTTTTATGAAGTACATTTCTATTAGATTCTTAAACGTTTTCACAATACACCATTCACACAAAAACATTGTCACGAAACTCATAGTATGTATTTTCTACATGATACCTGTTGAGAGATTTTAAGTAAAATTGTATTTCTATGAGGCGATGTATGCATCAAGATAGAAGAATGCGGTGTTCGGTTCTCACTACCTACCCCTTGAGGAAGATAGAAATGGAGACTAAAAAATACACTTGTCTATAGAGACACATACAATATCAATATGAAGTTGATCACTCAATTTTCCCTACAGAAACTATATTACTACTGGGAAATACATTTTTCATACAAATATGCAATTTATTTTACATTGATATGGCAAACCATATATTTTTTTCTTTATATATTGAAAATATTTAAATGGATTTTTGATGAGTGTATTTTTGTTGTATCGAAATTTCAAACAGTTTACAAAATACTCGATTTTCCAGATCGTGAGAGCATTTTGAAAATTTGGGACAGATGAAATCATAGAGAAGAAATTAACGGATATCTATGGAAAACTAATCAACTCTAAGTTTATGAACTTAAAATATATGAAATCAATATTAAGTCGATCAGACTTACAGTTTGGGCTGTAGAGAGGACACAAAATAAACAACGTAAAGGATGATAAATATCATAGAGAAGGAATTAATAAAAACGAGTGGGTTGTGGCCAACACTAAACTCTCCACACCACAAATATTGACAATCTCAATATGGTAAAATATGCTTATGTTATATGAAATATTTTATTCATTCTAAATTTTACTTACAGGAATATAAATTTTCTAACGAGAGTATATTTTCATGTTAAGATAGACAAACTATTAATGCAGTATGGTGTAGAATGCTTATGTTGTATGAAATATTTTAATAAAAGCAGATAAATTTTGTTTTAAAGAACGCGAGAGCATTTTGAAAATTTTGACACGTGATGTCATATGAAGAAATTTTTTGTTATTTATGGAAAGCTAATCAGTTCTATGTTCAAGCTCTTTACATTTTAACATAAAATCAAATTACTGAACTTTTCCATACATAGAAATTTATCTAATTACATTTTTATTCATACTAAATTTTACTACCAGGAATTTAAATTTTCTTCCGATAGTATATTTTTATGTTAAGATAAACACACTATTAATGCAGTATGGTGAAGAATGCTTATGTTGTATGAAATATTTTAATAAAAGCAGATAAATTTTGTTTCAAAGAGCGTTAGAGCATTTTGACAATTTTGACACGTGATATCATATGAAGAAATTTTATGATATCTATGAAAAGCTAATCAGTTCTAAGTTCAAGCTATTAATATTCTTATATCAATATGAAATCAATGAACTGAACATTGCCAAATATAAAAAAATTCTCTTGTTACATATAAGTTTCATACAAAAATCCATTAAATAAAATATAATTTTTGAAACCGTTGAATATTTTTCTTTTAACATTGACCAACTTTGAATACAATTTTATGAAGATTCTTGGTGTTGTATAAATAGTTGAAACCAAATTAAAATATCTCTAATTTCCAGGTCGTGAGAGCATTTTTTCAGTTTTAATAGATGAAATCATAAAGAAATATTGAGAAAAAATGAACCGTTGTCTATGGAAAACTAATCAGCTCTAAGTTTATGGACTTAACACATGTGATATCAATATGAAGTCAATCGAACTTATAGTTTGGGCTGCAGAGAGGACATAAAAAAAATAACGTAAATGATGAATTCATAGAGAAGAAATCAAAAGTTGTCTATGGAAAACTAATCAGCTCTAGGTCTTTGCACTTTACACATATGATGTTAATAAGAAGTCGATCGGACTTATAGTTTGGGCTGTAGAGAGGACACAAAAAAGATAAATGCTACGGCGTACGGCGTATACGCCATACACACAAACACATCACGACGAAACTCATAGTGTGCATTCTCTACATGATACCCATTGAGAAATTGATGTAAAAAAATACGCTTAAATTTTGCGAAATCATGACTCTCCCCTATTCCATAGTGTAGAGAGTAAAAATATGCTTAAAAATTGTGGTATCATGACTAGTAAATAGAGTGGAGAGTAAAAATACTGAAGTTACAAAAAACATAATAAAATATAATTTTATCCTAATTTTAAATTCTTATATTTCCAATTCTTTGAAATTTTTGACTTGTTTTAGTTAATTGAAATAATCATGATCCTTCGTGGAATATAAAAGTTTTTGTACGTAGAGTTTTGTGAATATTAAATTGAATATAATTGTTTCCAAAAATGTTAATTTCAATAAATTAATTTTGAACAAATATTTTCGATAGTTAAGAATTAGGTTTCGTTGAATTAAAAATGTTTTTACGAAAAATATTTTTCAAATTACATTTAATTTATATTTTTTCCTCTCCGTACATTTTTTCCTCGTTATTATTTATTCGTCAAAAAACTTACAATCTACAAACAAATGTTTCAACACATATTCTATCGACTTTACAAAAATGGATGAGTTCATTACTAATATATTTAGTTTGTCAAACAAAAAACATGTAGATTTATTTTACCAATTCTGTCAATTTCTGTAAAATAAAAAACTTGTAAAATATGATATAAAAATATTATTCAGATTTATATTTTGTACAGCTTCAATAAAAGTAATCCGATACATCGAAGAAGTCAGTAAATTCCATATTTACGATATAATTTATTGAGGCTGTAGAATGTTGAATATATTTTTTTAATGCGGAAATTGATACCAACATATTTATTACCCACAAGAAAGTATTTGAAAATTTCTACTTAGGGTATTTTCGCATTTTTTATAAAATTTCTGAAAAATTATATTTCTGTTCTAATTTGATATTTGATATTTTGGCGAAGGAAACCAGCGTAACTGCTACAGTTACATTACGTCGTTTGAATATGATTATACCGAACATCTTATAGTTTGAAACACTGAGACGTATTTAAAAAATCAAGGTTGAAATAAAGTAATACTTTAGTTAGAGACAAGCGTGCCAAATACAATGAAAATGAACAGCTAATATGTGTCTCTATTGTATAGGCAATTAGATACAAATATGCTAAGATAAGTTTTGTCAGGAAATAAGTAGGTATAGCAAATTGAGCACATATACCAATAATCAAGTCAGTCTGAATTTATATATGTAAAACTTATAAAAGGGTCAAAGTTGCCAGTACGTTTTTTACGTATGCAAGTGAGATATCGATACGACTCAAAATATGAAAGTTAATTGCAATTTAAAATATTTTAACGTAATATTATTCAACTGAAAGAGTTTTTACTGACCATATGAAAAATAAAATATTGCATTGATTTGACAATGTTGTAAGTATGATGGATAGAAAAAAAAATGTTGTTGAAATGTCCAAAAAATTGAGTCAGATAAGTGAAGAGCAAACGTCCTGCAAGTCTTGCAGTCTTGGTCTTATTTTATCTATTTTATTTTACAAAGAACAGCACATAGTACCTACATGCATACAATTATTAAAAGTAAATAAGTAAAAATACAAATATGACTTGTACCTCTTTCGTACTATACCTAATATCAAAAGAAGACAATAAAAAGTGTGAATTAGTTTGAGTGCGCGCGTCAGAGAAGAGTAACAATATGTATGTGTATGTGAAAGAGATATCTAGAAAGAGTGTGAGTGTGTGAGTCTTGCGAGACTTGCAAGATCAAGACTACATCTGCAGATTCTGCAGGCTTTGGAAGAACAAAAGTCTTATAAGACTTAATGTAGAGCCTTGCGATTTCACAA
This sequence comes from Molanna angustata, assembly GCA_963576475.1. Lineage (NCBI taxonomy): Eukaryota > Metazoa > Arthropoda > Insecta > Trichoptera > Molannidae > Molanna > Molanna angustata. The sequence continues at coordinate 23,320,179 of OY754964.1, read as the reverse complement.
AGTTTTATAATCTTATTTATTTTTAATTAAAATGAATCAATAAACTATTTACTTACTATCGGCATTATACATTGTAGGTATAAATTAGTGTTTTTTGTCATATTTTATTGTAATTGCTGAATTTCATCAGTACAATTAAAAAAAAGTAATAGTTGCAAGACCTGCAAGGTTTGCAAGTCCAGACCAAGTCTGGGTATGCAAGACCAAGATCAAAACCAAAACCGCATCTGCAAAAGCAAGACCTAGACCAAATGTAGGTCACGGTCTTCATTTATCATGCAGAAGTTGACGTTTATAAGAATTCGTGACCATATGAATGTTTTGATAGTGGAAAAAAAGCTTTAATAACAGACGTACATGCACAATATACAAATGAGACATGAACTGAATGATGTGATGGATTATAAAGACAGAAAAATGTGACGTTCAGTCTTCACGTTGTACTTTTTAAGAAACATGGCACGATGGTAGGTCATCTGATGGTGATGGTTCATCATTTTTTCTTAACTTTGAATGTTTCGTAAGTATCGCATTGCAAAAATTATGAAAAAACTCGATAATGGATCACAAAAAAGTAAATAAGTGTTATTTGACGTTTACCTGCATATGTAATAGGTAAATAACTAGGTACATTATTATGATTTGAACTAGAGCCAGCCTAGAACACACAGTAGTAAACTAGTGCAGGACCCTAGAACCAATATAGCCTATTGGCATAGACATTATACTTCCTTGGCACCTAAAATATATAACTTGTTAATTTTGTCGACAGATAATTCGTGGTGAAACTCCATTATACTAGGTATAAATGAAAACACTAATTAGTTTTAGTTTCATTATTTAATTTTAACACTGGCACTGACCGGTATCGATCTGTTGAAGATCATCGTCAGAGTGCGTCAGAGTGAGTCATCGTCAGGCACTCTGACGATGATCTTCAACAGATCGATACCGGTCAGTGCCAGTGTTAAAATTAAATAGTGAAACTAAAACTAATTAGTGTTTTCATTTATACCTAGTAAAATATATAACTTCTTCATCAAGGAAAACCAAAATCCAAAAAAAACTTCTGGAGCACAACTCAAAAATACACTGATTTCACACTGGCTTCTTACCAAAAAAACGCAGACTGCGAATATTATGTGACAGTCGTACTACACTAATTAACTTATTTAATACAATAATTGATAATAATCTATTAATAATTACATAACAATGTACACTCTAGCACACGCCCGTGGGCTAGTATTGTTTTAATTATTATTTTTACTTGTAACCAATATTCTTGATTTAATGGATTTTAAATAAATATAAATAAATACATACCCATGATAAATAATTTCTCCGAATATAAGCCTACATAATAAATACGACTTATTATAATTCACAATTTGTAAAATAAATCAATATCCACGTTGAAAGATCAGAGTGAAATAATTATTGTTGTATTCGAAGTAAACCAATAAAAATAATTATCACTCTGTAAGCTTTCATTAAGCCCTCCTAATACCCTCGCAAAACAAGTGAATAAACATTCCTTTATAATAATGCTAATGGAATTGCTCTAAAATTGTTTCAAAGCACTGTTTAATTATTATAAAATGTTGCGATTCTCTTCCACTTCTTACATTTTATTACTCCGATTTATATTCTTATTTTTTTCCAACATGTTTATCGTTGAAAGTAATTATCGCTTTCGTAGAAAATATATTAGGTATTACTTACTTACCTCCCTTTTCTTTGAAAATTAATTTAAGAAGAATACGACTAATGGATGTTTTATTAACGCACTTATTTATATACACCGATGTTCAAGAAAAACTTATAGAATAATACGTCACTGTATTTGTTCGTTTAGGGGACACTGGGACAAATTGTCAGTTGTCGCTTTTCATATTTTTTTATTTATTTATTTATTCAAAATCCTCAATAACCATTCAAAAAATTACAACAATACAATTGTGAAACATAGTATAACAAAAAATATGAAAAATAGACAATTTAGTATGTTGGCACTGACAAAATGAATACAATCTATCAGTACCAACATTCAGTGGATAAGAACTAACTAAGCTGTGCTTGTGTCGGAATAGCTTTCTATTCATTTTAACTGACACAGTCCATACTTATGAATCCCATTATGTCCAACACATAATTATAACATATCATAAAAACAAACATACAAATTAATATACAGCTATAAAATCAAGGTTTTATAATATCATTTCATAATTTAAAAAAATATATTTTCAATGTTCATTCTACCTCCCAATTTAAGTTAAAAACTTAATGAAAATAAACTTGATGTGAACATATATTGTGTATAATTTTGTACTGTTCGTATTTTTATAGAATATTTCGCGCGATCTTTTAGATCGCAGTATTAAATCATTTATGTTTAAAAGTAAATACAAATTAAAATAGATGGAACCTGTATCAGTTCTTCCCTTTCAATGCCCTCGAAGAATATGCAGGTGTCCATATTTGTTTTACATCGACACACCTAGGACTAACTACTCACGCTAATCATTTGTGAATAGAGCGTGTAACTGTTACTATGTATAAAAACTATATGAGTGACCCTAAGCTTGATATTTTTACCTCAAATCTCTATACATAAAGAAAATGTTTGATGGTGATGGTAGATTTCTGATTATATTTTGGAAATGCCTGCGCTGAGATTGGTCTTTCGATTAACGCGACAACGTGCAATTCAAAATGGGAACAAATCCGTCTCCTCTCCATCTCCAATTTCCCTCCCTGACCCTTCCCTATATACTCAACCCTTCCTGCAATGATATAATATATGTCGGTACAATATTATTAAGGTTCAATATTATTATAGTATATATGAGGGTTTTTTTTTAATAAACTCAAACCAAATATTCATAATTCATCTGATAGAACTCTGTAATGGCCAGCCAGATTAATATCTGGTTGCCTAAAACCGACGCCCACTAAATAACTCTATCCAACTGTGGGTATTGCCCCCCCCCCCTACGATCAGACGGCGTTTTGCAGCAGAAGTCGAACGGAGCAAGCAGCAAACTGACCCTAGATACCCAATGTATGGCACACAGCCGCATCAGTGCAGACTCAAGTCCAGAAGAAGCTTCTTGGATATAACCGCACCTATAGTTGGCCTCCCCAAGGCCCGAAGGCTGTCACTGTGGCGTGATAGTGTCGAACGCACGCAGCTACCACCCGCGGAGGACGTGTCAGTGGGACACAACCTGCCTTATCCAACATGGAGAGCGCTCAATAGGCTCAAAACGGGTGTCTTCTGCTGTTACAGTGACCTCAAGAAATGGGGATACAGAGAGGAAGACATCTGCGAGTGTGGCGCCAGACAGGACAACGTGCACCTACTGTAATGTCCCATGATAGGAGCGACATGCACCCACCAAGACACAGTGATAGCAAACACTAGTGGAATCCGAGTGGCCGAATATTGGGGGCTACGAAAATGATGGTGTTCCGGGCGCGGAAAGTAAGTATGGGTGTTTTGAATCAATGTTAATTATGTTTTTAATGGTTAATACTATTTAGGGCTGTATTTAATGTTTAATACTATTTAGAGTAGTAAATTTTATCCAAATAAATAAAAAATGGGAAAGTTTTACGTATGTTTACAGCGTTTATATCTCATTAAATATCATTATCATTAACTATATTTAATCGAGATTACCTTGCGACAAAAAAACATCTTTATGCCTATTTTTATCAAATAAATTAATACATCTATTACGAAATCTGTCTCAGATTTTTTTATGTCAATAAAAACTAGAAGCTGGGTTGAGAAATTATATGAACTTCTGCATACTTTTCATGTTAGAAAAATGTCTGCTTTGATTCTAAAATAGTTGAACTTGTATCAATTGGATACAAAAATTATTTAAATATATATTTGACAAAATTCTAACACTATTCCTTTCCTACTGTTTTTTTACGAAGCCGACAAACTTATTAATGATATTAATAATAATCAAATATGTACTACAACTAATAATACTCAAGCATCATTATTTTACTATTTATTTATATATTTATTAATGATGCAACACCTCAAAATAATTCGCTGACCGATGCGTAGATGAGATATTTATTACAAGATTTATTTTTTCGTTATTCAAAAATATTTACCCAAGATGTTACTACAAAAAAAAATTTAAAAAATATTCCGATAAAACAAATTTCTGCTCACCCTACCATCTACAACCACCCCTTTATTGTTCATAGAGAATTAGTAGGTTTGCTCCCATTTATTGAATCCTGGAAAATAGGTAAAGAAAATAATAAGAATTCGAATAACTTACTAACCCTTGAAGCAACGGCAGGAAGTGCCGAACTGGGAATATTATTGTTAAAAAAAATTCGTATGGTAAAAATATACTACTCAGATATCATTCAGAAATTCAAACTGATTTCAACATCTGTGTACTAATGGATAGTTATGATATTGATTTTTTTTTGTCCCACTCAAAATACTAGAGCAAATCTTACTTTCGGATTGCCTCTCCGCAGAACTAATTGTGTCCGAAATTCATCCATCGAAAGAGCATGTAACATTTATAATGTGTTTTTTTATTAGAATGTTGATATTGTGTGTCATACTAAAATTAAATATAAAAATTCCATTTCAGATATCCTTGAAATTTTACGGTAGTTGATTCCTGCTTTGTTCAGTTTAACTACGAATGCCGTATCCTTCCTTTCCCTCTTTTTTCCTTTTTCTTCTTTTGAATTCAGAGTACCTACTAATAAAAATAATAATAAAATAGTTGTCATGATAATTTTGTATGTAGTTTACGACTAACATATGAGTACCATGTATGTAATTTTGTATATTTTTAACAGCCCAAACAAGTAGAAATTGGAGTAGGTACCTATTACCTACAGTAGTTTATAATTAAAATTTGTCATGTGATACCTACCGACATACAAAATTTTGTATGAATTCTCTGTGATAATATTCTCTTTATTTAGAGAGTAAATCAAATACTAACTTAACTTACTTTTTTTTTTTATTTATTTTAAAAAGTGAATACACAATATTCTTTAATCGATAACACATATACATAAATACATAATTGTAAATATATATTAGTTACCCGATGGAAGGATTTCATACGTGAATATCAAACCGATTCACCTTTGAGTTTAATTGTAATTGATAATCGCTATTAAGTTTTAAGAAGGGAGAAGAGAGGGGAGGGAAAGGAAGAAAGGATAACAGTCACTGTCTTATTGATTGTTATATAAAACGAATTTCATTCTTATACAAATGTCTTTTCATGTGTAGAATGTCTATGTCTTTCGATATACTCTCCAAATTTGTATATGAAATAATATATCTGTATAAGGGAGCATTTTTACCGATGTTTGTATTACATTTATTTAAATAAAAAAGTGATGAGTTTCTAGTCCGTCTAATCGGTACGTTAAATTTTATTTCGTTTAGCAGTTCATGGCAGTCAATATTATTATTTGATAGATCATATAAGAACATTAAATCACTGTTTCTACGTCTTATATAAAGTTGTTGTAAAAACATATTATTGTTGATTCCAAATTTATAACATAGGTATTTGATAAATATCTTCTGTATTCGCTCAATACTATTAATGTATATGTTGTACTGCGGGTTCCACACAACCGATGAAAACTCCAGCTGACTTATTTACTTAGACAAAATCGAAATTAAAATATTAATTTTAGCTTTTGGTACTTTGCTATATTTTCAAAAATGAATAGGTAGGTATGTACTTGAATATTACATTAATCTTTTGAACCTTATTTAGAGTGTCTGTTTAATTACCCGAATTCTCTGGTTTAAAAAAAAATGAAGTGGTTATAAATGAATTCAGAAGTCTTTTACCCTTTGTATAAAATACCATAGTATTTGCGTAATACTTAATGTTCCCAATTCATCCCCTAATATTGAACGGTTTAACCCACCAAACATTGTGTATAAATGTATCATTGGATTTCACCACCAATAATTACTTAGCAACATAAAGTTTGTTCAAATAATTTGAGTAGGTATCCTTTTTAAAATAATATTATTAGAAAACAAATCAAAGGCTCAAAAGCGTTCACATCGCATGTAAAGTGGCTACAATCGCAAATATTTGTAATTTATATTAAAGCGAATGTTTAATTTTAATCGTGCGTGTTTGTATTATTTACCAATATAGAAATTCGTTAATCAAACATTTTCCTAAATTAATACTTATATTATTATTTGCTAAATCTCGTGTGTGCCGCCACTGAGTCTATAGCAGACTCAGTGGCGGTGGGTGGTAGAATATACACGGAAAGGGTTATTCTTAAATTGAATTTTAATTTAGTACGCACCGAAGCGGGAAACGAACTCGCATAAATTAGCAAGAGATTCGACCATTGTTTGTTTACGATTCTACGAAAGGCGAGAATCGCTCGGAGATTTTCTGCAAAATAAAAGGAAAATCTTTGTCTTTCGTCGGGCTTATAATACTTGTATTGAACATTGTCCCGTTGTGTTTTACTAATTCTTTTTTTTTACTTTTATATTTAACGTAGATGTGGAGATATAAATTAAAAATATTTTTGTTTTGAAAATACTTTATATTTAAATTTTAAATTTTAATTTTGCTTCTCGGGCAACTAAAACGTAATATGTCAAATATTACTTTAACACGCACCCAATAACAAGTTGCCACATTCTGGAGACTTGCAATATTAATCGTCTCACAGATCCAGACTGAAAACACAATTAAAAACTGTGTCTCCACCGGGAATCGAACCCGGGACCTTAAGATCAGCAGTTAGATACCCAACCAACTGAGCCACGAAGGCCGACATATTTATATTGAAAGTGAATTAAAAAACTCGAATTTGAAAAAACCGAAATTCAAAAAAACACCTGTAACCTTCTTCCCATTCACGTGTAATATTTTGCGATAAGTTTCACTAATGTTTACGTATCACAGAATGTAAAGTGAAAGTTATGCAAAGTTATGCAGCTGTCATTCATAACTATAATCTGTGAAACGAACGAATGTGTGTCCGCGTCGCTTTTTGGCTTTTCACAGAACTTAATACAACCTCGATATGCCACATTAAACTTTGCGAATAAATTATCCTGTCGAGTGTATTTCGCTCCTATCAGAATTCCGCGTTACGAACGGCGAATGGTAGTTTTCTTGATATAATGCGCGGAAGTTTACGCGCACTAGTGTCCGCGGAAAACAGAATAACGATCTACTATAAGAAACGCATATATAGCGTATAAACTTGTGTATATTGCCGCGATAAGAGAACCGGAATAGGCCTGCTGAGATGTTAATAGAAAATGAGATGTTATTTGAAATACTGTGCACATTGCCTATATCAAGTTCAAACTTTTCTATTAGTTGGTAATTTACATTTTCTTATACACAAACGCAAATCCATTTTGAAATTAATGAACATTTATATTTGTATTAAGTATTTATCCACAAAATTCGATTACAACGACCGAACATTTTCGCCGAGGTGACATTATTATTATAGGCCAAAAGTGAAACTAACCAATTTAAACCAAAATCATCCTACACTACATTAATTTATAGCGTTGCCACACGTGTGGTTGGAGAAAATAACAGTGATTTTACAATGTTGCCAAATATGAGAAATGGGGTAGAGAGAAATCAACTTAAGCTAGCGTATTGCTTATGTATTAGTGACTTCTAGACATATCCGTATAGGGCTAATGTTCACAAAATGTTATTGTGTGAGTGTATACCGACACGGGATGGTTTTTTGTTTATTTGTGTAACAGTCAGTACGTCGAAAGCTCTCAAGGTGGAAGGTTGTTTGTTAGCGAAAGGTGACCACACGTTATATATATTTTTTAAATTTTTATTTTTTTCCAAGATGGAAATAAAGATGTCAAATTGAAATAAGCAAACCAATGCATAAAAAGTCTAAAGAAATAATGATGAATGTGTATAAGTATTGTAAAGAAGATTATGAAAATAACTCATCAGTGATACCCGTTACTGACTTATTAAGTTACTTTATTATATACCTACTAGGAATGCATTTTATATTATTGTTGTATTATTATACTTTACTATTCATATTTGGTGTACATGGTTATTTCAGCTGGTAAATATTCCGTGTTAAGAATCTCGGGTGGTGACATTTATCAGCAACAGCATTTATAAATTAAAATATTAGCAGAGAAAAACTTTTGCTTCTTTTTTCAAGAATTATAAAAAAACATAAAACTTTTGGTTTCCATGAAAAAATTTATATTGAGAAATGTGTATTTTTTTAATAAAACTGCCACCATGTTTCATAAATATTTTAATTGCAACATAATCAAAAATCCAATAAAATAGTTTTGTAAATTATTATTATTATAAACCAATAATTTCAAAATCATATAACGGCAATTCAATGTTCTATTTTACACTATTTCATCATATTTTCGTATTATAATATTTACTACTTATATGTAGGAACTATTTTAATTTACTCTTTTCAATCTTATTCTGATATTAAAAAAATATTTTTTTATGATACATTTTAGTTGCTGTGTATTATTAAATAATATTATTTATATACTTTGTAGAAAACATATGCCACTTGGTCACCCTACAACTTTAGTTACTAATACATAAGCGATACACTAGTCTAACTCGATTCCTCTCTACAAGGATGTTAGCAACGTTGCTTTTTTTATTTTTACTAATTTCTAGCATTTATAGAGCGCTAATTTTCCATCCTTTTCATTCTCAATGCAGAACCTCCAAATTTTCCAAACCAAATGAATGATTTTGTTCAATGCAGTGGTCAGCCATTTCCGAATAACCAGACAGTCCCCTAAATAAATTACTTATATATCAATAAAAAAAATTATAATTTAACAAATGAACAAAAATAATAAAATAATCGAAACAAACTATTCGTGATAAAAAGTAAAAAAAAAATTGGATGTAAGGCAATCATTTTAAGTCATCAACAATGTTACGTCATATTTAATGAGGCAGGCATCTACCTTTGGTAAAATTAAATTATAGAAATTAATGGCATTTGCCATTCATATTATTTAATCGAAAAAATATAGAGATATAATGGAGAGTGTGATGAAAATTCTCAGTTTAATAATTAAAAATTTAACCGTTTAATGCCGGATAATTATTTTTAACGAGAGAAAAATGGAGCTCCATTATCTACGGTATTGACTGTCATCTACCTACTTGCTGCCATTTCAATTATTCTAACAGTTCATCATTTGATGTCAGTCGTTTTTTAACATTTGAGCTTTAAACCCTCACCAAAACATACTAAACATGATTCCCCTTATTGACATTCGGAATTAAAAAAATAAACTGATAATTATTTGAAGTACACATAAATATATAAGGTTTAATAAAGCAGTCTTCTTCTTCGCGTACCACTCCTACTGAAAGTAAGCGACTATCCTTCAGAACTTCTCTCAGTCCCAGGCCAGCCTTTTGAGGAAGGCTGCTCAGGAAAGCCTAACCTGAGATTTTTTAGCCATGATATCCTTAGTAGGTACTAGTTGCATGCAACACATGAGATCCAACTGTCGATGGCGATAGTATATATACATAATTAAAGAATACGTACCAATCTATCAACACTTAAACACAAATTAATAAACATTTTAAGATATTTTGTTTTCTATAAAAAACATGTAGGTATATATGTCAGGATAGGATAGTTTGGAGGTCAGTCTATTTTTCCTACACAGGATATGAAAACAGCATGATGGTATGTATGTATGTTTGTAGATTAAGTAGGTATCAAACTATTGGGTGAGATATTTTATAGTTTATTCTGCCCTACAAATTGTATGAAACGATGTCGTCACTAAATCCAATTTATAGAAAAATTGTTAAAAAAGTTTGAAATGTACTAATACAATTTTCATATTTTTATATAATTTTAAATTATCTAGTTGGGGTGTTTCGGCTTTTTTGGATATTTTAAAACTTTGGAAATACAGGCAGTTAAACACAAAAATTTATCATAGATTTCAATCTATTTTTCCTATCCACAATATGAAATAAGCAAGATGTATGTAAACATTGTAAGACTCACTAAATGTTCTACTAGTTGAATCCTGCATATATTTCTACAGAACATATATGCTGCGAAGCCTCTAAGTTGGTGTTTTTTACTTCAAATTTGGAAAAACTGTAAAAATACAGACTGGCAAGCGTTTGCGCAAGCGCATAAAGTGATCACGTAAACCGGCCGATCACAGGTCGTAAGCTCTGTAGGTGCCTCGAGTTCCTGATTCTTATACAATATCCCAAATTCTTCTCTATTGAGATGTTAAAAAAGTTTGTCCATAAAAATATCATTTGACTCCCGAAAGGGAAAATATCCAATGTTTGCGTATATGTAATTAAAAAAAATATTTAATTATTTTATATTTTTGAAACACTAACTTTTATTTGTATCATGAAATCTGGATTCTGCCTTCTACTTAAAACTTCTCTCAATTTAAAAACCATTGTTTTATAACTCAACTCGCCATAACATGAAATGAAATATTATTTAAACGTTGACTACAGAAAAGGACAGCTATTTTTTAATTGTTGTCATATACCGAACCGAATATATTTATAGGTAATTGGTTAATTTTTGTATTATCATATCAGTTCTTGTAATTAAGGGATAACACGTATATTGATTTCATAAAAATAAAATAATGCCTAATTATCAATAATATTTGTTTAATCAACAACATACTTGAAAAAAAAAATACACTGAATAATATTATTGTTTATTTTTCTAGAGTAGGTTTTGAATTCCAATTTATATTTTCATCTCTATAAATTTTAACGTATTTTATATTTTTCATGTTTGCTTTCAACTCATGTTCGATAAGTAAAATTTACTCAATTACAACTCTCGTTTTGAAGTACGTACATAAATCCAAATTGATTAAAGTTTATATTTTTCTATGTACTTATATATAAATTATATATTTAACTTCCTATATTTCGATTAAAAATAGGGGGGGAGGGACATAAAATAATATTGATTCACTAAACATCAATGGCGATTTTAAATAACTATTTTATTTACACCATTTTTAGTGTAAACATTGCTTTAATGTCTTATTTTGAATCGAATATTCAATGATCGCACATATTACAGACTCAATAATCGGATTATTTTCCCTGGCGGTAGTCAATGCTATTTTTGACAAACTTTGTATCTCTATAATATATTCTACATAACTTCATCTCTATTGAGATAATATGAAGTTTGTTAAAATATTTAAATATGAATATTTACGGGGACAAGTAATTTACATAAAATATTACATATATTAAGTAGAATATGTTAAAAGTATTATATTAAATTTAACGTCTTCAGAATATATGTATCGATTCATCTTCGGGTTGAAAAAATTTGATCATAATATGTATATCATCGTACCTACTTCTTTGTTGGCCCAGAATACGCCAGCGGCGCTATATACTTATACATATATATAATTATACATTCTGTCCTTATTGTACAATATTCTTTCTAATCCAAACCTACCACAGAACCTTCAAATAAATTCACTTATTTATCCAATCATGAACTTCCACTCCGATCTGCTGAACGTACAACACAATCCATCCCTATCCATAACACAGAATTTCTCATATCGTTATTCGAAGTACAATCAGAATATCAAAGTCTTTTAAGTACGCATATTGCATCGTCTAACTCACTCTGTATTTTCAATAAAAAAACTTTAAAAGGAATATTTGTCCCTAAATACCTGATCTCTTAGTCATTTCCTTATCCTTTTTTGATATAAAGCATTTGTTTTTTTGTATTAATTGTTATCTAAGTATATATTTTTGTTTTATTGCTTTCATCCTTTTATTGATTTACATTCAAAATGTTTTCATACTTTGTAATCTTTATAATATAGATCTTGGAATCTTCATCGATGATGACCTTTCGTGTCATTAACAGGTGTCGTATGTCAGCAAATCTGTTTTCTTTGCCCTACATTCACATAATGAACATAAAAACCTCCTTCTACTCCGTTGTAAAATATTTCTAGCACAATCAATTCTTCTTCCATTGCTTGATTATGCCGATGTATGCTACTTGGATGCTAATGAAGTGCATCTAAATAAACTTGAACGTCTTCAGAATATATGTACAATTTTGTCATACTTCGTAAGCCCGCCAATGTACAATATATTTAATTCAGTTTTATTTTCGAGGAAGTAACTTTGTGGCGTCATTATAATTTTTATTTTATCATATAAATAATAACTTAGTATACACCACTTATGAACACAAATAACTGTCGACCGATTTCGAGAACGATATTCTCATCTTCAGGATGACTTACGTACTAAATTAAAAATGAAAATATAAACTTAACCTAAAATAAAGATGTGGGAGGAGTCAATTTGAAAGTAGTGAGGCAAGCGACAGCCCGGTGCTTAGGAAACACTAGATATTTTTTTTTTACGGCTCTGGCCGATTTACTAATGATATTAATAACAATTAAGCACTACAAATAATAACACTCAATTATTATTATTACCATTATACACTTCCTCAAAAGAATTAGCAGATCAATGGGTCTATTGTAAATTATTTAAAAGAGCAAAATAAAATGCAACAAACGCATCATCAAGCTTTCAATTGGGAATAGTTCACCCATCCAGATACTTAACATATCAAAGGATTAGGCTCTGAGGAGGTCTCTATACTACCTAACAACCCTACTGATTCCCGAATATTAACGTTAAAAAATCTTTAACGATTCTACATGCATTCATAATTACCGTTTTTTGCATTATTATTATTAAATTTTTCGATAAATCTATAATTTCTAAATTACGGATTAACGATTTTGGAATAATTCCAGTGGCTGAAAATAATATTTATTATTATTTTAATTATTATTTTTTATTTTTTATATACCTAAGATATGTTAATTTATTTGAATGGGAATATATTTAACAGCGGGCTATTAGGAAAATTTATTTGATTGTTTATTGTATTCTGGTTATTGTTTATACTTTTCTTTATTTCTAATATTTCCAAATCAGCTAATTTTAAATTTGAATGTTCTGTATGTAATATCTGTAAACCTGTATTGATGTCAAAATGATGATACGTAAGTCATCCTGAAGATGAGAACATCATTCTCGAAACCGGTCGACAGTTATTTGTGCTCATAAGTGGTGTATACTAAGTTATTATTTATACTATAAAATAAAAATACAATATATTTGTTTATATTGTGTACAGAAAGATAAACAAATAAATATGAGAAACCTTGGTCCAACCAAATAAGGCAAAATATTTATTTTATTTCACACACATTTAGGTATTTGTACGCCTTTAATGGGGCATTCGCATTGAATAATATTGATAGGTGGGTAAGTAGTGTAGAATAATAAGTATAAACACATTGATAATACAAACAAATCCAAAAAGTAAATAAAAAAAGGGTAACGAAAGAAAATACCAAATTAATTAAAAAAGAAAAATAAGCAAATGAAATTCCTGCTACAATAGGTAGGTACTCCAACTCCATAGTATAACAAAGCTGTTCAAAAATTATATTTATACGATTTGCGAAAATTTTATAGAAAATCAAATCTGTTTTACTTTAAGTCAAATATGTCTTACGAGGAAGATAAAGAAAATTGTGCTAAATATTTTTATTACTTTGTCTTTATACTCTCACCTCCTTGATATATTTTTAAGATTTAAAGGGGAAAGAAAAACATACAAGTTAATAAATAATGTTCTTTCAGCAATAAAAATCCCAAAGCAGCGACACAAATCGCTTTATGAAGATGTAATTCGCAGGTTTTAGTGGTGGGCCATCAGTCAAGTACCGCGGGAGCCCCAAACGTCGGCTTAATAAAACGATTTAAGCGATTGCCATTCAACTTCTTCTGCGACATGTAGAACATAGAATCGTCATTAATCAGAGCAGTCACGTGACTTATCTCTCGTGCGTAAGGAGGATAAGACTGGCTCATTAAGCAGTTAAATTTATCACAGCTTTCATATTCCGACACGCCCGGAACGTTTCTAAGACGAATAGCATCCACACCGCTCACAGCACCACCGCACCGAACCGCCTTCCCATATAATTACACGCCCAAGAGTATGTTGTAATTGTTGTGACGTGATGTACATAAACCTTTCGTATTATAATTCCGCGAGAAATATTTCATTCATATTACCAACACTGCTGTTTACAAGATTTGCACATTACACTAAAGCGAGCATCTTTTGTTTCGGATATCATTTATATTATCTACAAGCTTTATGTAGATATCCGAATGATTGATTAGTCCTATCTATCATCTACCTACATTATATCTAAATATTCCCATTGGTAAGCCATTATTTCATAAAAAGCCAGTTGGAAATTTGATCATTATTTGGTTAGAGATTTAAGACAGATCAAATTTGTTTTTATTTTTCGTAGAAATAAACGTAACTGTCTCTTTATATACCTAAAAAAGAACTAAACGATATAAAATTTTGAAAGGTAATTGCTTGTCATTAAATAGACATTTAATTCACAAAAACCCTCTTATATTTAAAATGCACGCTGTGTCCTTCTTTAAATGAGTTCAATCTATCTAATCGTCAGGTTAACAAAATAATATTTAATTTAATTTTGCTTCTAGGGCAACTTACAGGTGCTATGTCAAATATTAATTTAACACGCACTCGGATTCAAGTTGACAGATTCTAGAGACTTATGATATGATCGTCTCATGGATCCAGACTAAAAACACAATTAAAAACTGTGTCCTCACCGCGAATCGAGCCCGGGGCCCTTCAACAGACGATACAAAACAAATTACATGCTTTAAAATTACTATTATATGCTTTCAACATCATCGAATGGATTCATCGAAGAATGCTTCGAATACCGTAGAAAGATTTAGTATCCAATGTATAAGTTTTGCTTTGAGCACATACAAGCAGAGAACTCCTGACAAATTTAAAAATTGGTAAAATATCATATTTGGGGTCACATTCTGCGAAGAGAAAAGTATCAATTGTTTCAGATATACAGGGCAAGATTGAGGGACGTCATGGAGTTGAGAGACGACAAATGTCTTGGCTGCGCAGTATTTGACAGTGGACTGGAATAACGCAGGTGGGAGAGCTGGTCCGAACGGCGCAGGACGGAGAGGCATTCTCCAGAGTGATCGCCAACGTCGGGGGTACCTGATACGGCACACAGAGAAGAACTCTTATAAAACCAGCATGGCTACTCATGTAGTTGATTAAGATTAGATTCATACTTTAGAAATATTTAAAATTAAAATTAACAAATTAATTTCCATTAATTAGCAATGGTGTATTATTTTTATCATGCACCATTACTGTTTAACTTCCTTCCAAAAAATATAAAAGCATTGAACACGCTTGCTTTGTTCAAGAGCAATGTCAAGCAGCACATTTTAATTAAAACCTCTCGCATCAATTCATTTTCATTTTAATATTTTTATTTTGTTTTGAAGGAAGGCCTTTGAAGTGTATGGTCAAGTGTATACAGTCATGTTCTTTTGTGTTAGTTGTCTGTATGTTGGTTGCATAGATATTATTGTCACAGTTTATCTTCCTTGTGCCCAACTGCAGACAACATTGTATCATAGTATTTGTTAAAAATATTTTTTTTTTGACTTAGTGTTTGTTATTGTTTTTGTTTTGTTTTGTTATTCTAAAATTATAATATTGTTCAAATTTCACTCGTTGTTGTAAAGTCGCTCATCTCGATACAGGTTCAACCCTTGTGAGATGATTGACTGTAATGTTTTCTTTATGTATTATTATAATTGTTGACAAAAAAATAAATAAAATAATAAAAAAAAATGTTTTAATTAATACAAAAATTCATGACAATTTCATACTAATTTTATTGGTCCTCTAATGGAGTTTATAACTGTAATTCATGTATAATTTGTTATAAAGACTGTATGTTTACAGAATAAAATAAAAAAAAATACTAAATATTGATCATAATAACGAATTTTTATGATTGAATGTAAATTAATATTAAGATAAGATTATGATCGAGTACTGATTTATACATTTTACGATTATTAAGATAAGATAAGAACGTATTAAGATCGTATCATGAGTAACCCTACAGTTTTATAACAATTAAAATGCAATTCTACCGGCTGTCGACTCTGGGCTTTGTGTTTAAGGAATTAGATATGTTAAATCGTCGGATATACATATTATTTATCTCTATATCGCCATGGTCATTCTTATTTTTCTATTCACCATATAAGGGGAGACTTACGCATCATTAATTCTTAATAAATATTAAAAGACTAAAACTGTGATATTAATCATCACACCTTCATAATATTTTATTTTGGGCATGGTGTAAATATATTCATTATTTGGGCGTTTCTTTTATTATTTTTATTTTCTCGTAGAATAATTTTTTTTTCTCCCTTGGGTCGCTCTCATACCCTGCGGTGAAGAGTCTTTTGATATACGGCCGTGATAATTAAAGTAATATTAAAATCAAGATTTTCCTCACCGCACCGAGAATTCAGAGGAACATTGTGAATCTCGCCATATAAATAATTTATGAACACAGTGGACGCTAATGCTTCCTCTATGGAATCCAAGATGTGCCACTAGAATCCTACTTCTTGGGAACTGTGCCATAATTCAAGTTATGTTGCAGCGCCCATTTTTCACACAAACACTTGAATGGTTATTTTATTTTCAAAAAGTTTTTATTATGCACTATTATTGTCTAAGTACTTTTTGGACTTTAAATAAGAAATCGCTATTGTATTTTTGTTCCAACAGACAATAAGTTCCATTCACTTCACTACTACATGTTGGAAATCTCACAAATGACTTTTCAGACCAACGTCCCGAATATACGAGATCTCCAAAATTGGTTGCAATATGTCTGGTAGATTTAACTTATTTGGGACATATGGTACTCCTTGTATGAAGAAAATGCTGAATACAAAGCGTCAAAATGAAGAAAATAAGGATTGATGTTGCTACCACACAAAAGTAAAACATTGTATGAGTAAACGAAAGTATAAAACATTGCACTCCATCAGTAATCAAATGAAAACGATACTGAAGGATGCATAAAATATATTTGCACCTAAATTGTCGATATAAAAAATATTCCCCTTTTTAATTGGACTTTGCACAAGGAAACGACCTTTTAAAATACCCTCGTGCAATATAATTGATATTATGTCGCCGTGTATTACAAATTTTGACCTATTGGATATTGCATTGCTTCTGTTATTCCTCAAGTTTATAAGCTCCACTTTTTACATACACCGCTAAATGCCATGAAACCTGCACATTTGTTCAAACCATTTTAATTTGATAAAATAAATATGTAATAAAATTTCGTTTTAAATTGTTAGAAATATACTACACATTTTTTTTTCCTAAATATGGTTGAAAATTGCTTAGAAAAAAGTCCGCTTATTCGAACGAATGTAATAAAGCAATTAACGTAAAATTTTATTAGGATCACTATTCAGAATTAAGATCGAATTTGTTGAAAACATTTTTTTTTATTAATTTTATAATAAATATACAAACAATAACAATAAAAAATACAGAAAAGATGCACAGTAAAAAAAACATATTTCCTTTTACATAAATATTGCTATACAAAAAGAAGTTAATAGTATGTACAAATCAGTCAAATATAACAAGTCAATATTATTTTTATTTTTCTTTTGAATTCATTGTATTCAGTTGCCAGTCTCAAATCTGTTTCTAGTCGGTTGAACCACACCACCCCACTGTACGTGTAGTAGTACTATGCATGATTTGTATGATGTGTAGGTATATTAATATAATTTGTATTAAGATTTCTTAGTTCGAAAATATAGTTTTTTATTTCTGTCCAGTATCGAACGTAGGCCCTCTTGCTTTCGAAAATTTTTTTTATGAACAATATTAAGATAGAAATAAAAAATATTTTTGGTTGAATAATGTATATGAATATTCAATTTGTTGGTGTAATTCTGTAGAATATTCATATTGGACAATTATAAGTAGGTACTTACAAAAGAGTGAGGTTGAGGTGGTGTGTGTCTGATGAAAAGCTCTCACTCACATGAAGGTTTAATATCATATGGATGGATATCTTAACAAATTAATGTCAAGTGAGGTAACTGCGCGAGGAACAATACGTAGGTACCTACATATTATACTCTGTCGTTAAAACAATATATTATTATATTCATGTTTTAACTGACAGTAAAATGTTAAGTACCACACTTTATTACCACAGAAATTTGAGCGCGATGAACCTGTGTGTGATTGGACCAATTTAGCTTTATTTGAAATTTTCACATTTGTATATTTAACGAATCAAAATTGCGTTCACAATACCAGAGTTTAATCACGTGGGTGTTGCTATTATAATTCAAACATAATTTATCATATGCACATATTAAACTCGTTTACAAATTTGAAAATAAACTATAGGTAAGTACTTAAATATTTTAAGCCTTATGTCTGCTCATAATATATTATAAAACATTCATCTGGCGTTTATTGATTACCGCAAAGCGTTTGATTCTGTTGAAACATGGCCTATACTGAAAGCACTGGAATACGAAAGATTGATTCACGATATTTTAGATTGATTATTATTTTTTTTATCGTACGACATAGTGAATACATCAAAATAAACTAACACATGTTAAACATAAACAAAATACGATCACACACTCAGTTTGAGGGCACGTATGTAGAGTAGACAAGTATCACGCGCTGTGCCCCGGGTAATGCCAAAGTCTACTCAATAAGAGGCTGAACAATTTTTATATTAAAATCTCCCAGCCACACATAGTTAATTTATTTAGATTGATAAAATATATTTTATAATCCTTTTTTTCCCTGATATTACCATCGCAATAAATTATCAAACAGCTAAAAACAGAAATAATTGGAAAATTTTAGAAAAGGCCTTTATCCAGCAGTAGATTGAACATGGCTGGTAAAAAATTATTTAATATCTAAGTATACTGAATTATTTATTCAGCATCAGCGTATCTTAGCATGTTTTGAACATATCAGCATATCATGTTGTTATCTAATCTCATTTGCTATAAAGGCCCTCGTATACCCTGGACATACGGATGTACACAAATATGCACACTAAATTACCTTCTAATGTATGAAGCACGAAAAAATATTATATATCATCTAAGCTGAGAAATTCAATCTTTTTTCGTGAAGAAAAGGAAAAATTTAGAGATTTTTCAAATAGTAAGAAAAGTCATTAAAATAGTAGATTTTCATATTCTGTTTCGATGGAAGTAAAAATCTACATCATAGGCCTAGTTTTTTAGTTACGTACAATAAAAAGTAAAAAAGGGTATAACTAAAACTAATTTTACAAGAAAAGTTCAAATTTAAAAAAACTCATTCAATTAAATAAGGATGTAAAAACAAACTGTTCTTTATTTCAAAGACGTATATTTTGGGGGTACTGGGGAAAAGATGTACTATATAGCCTCTAAATGTGAACATTTTTTGACTGATTGATTTCATTACATAATATTAATTTCGTAGAATAATTTTTGATTTAATTACATTACACAAAATGGTACATTCGAGTTTTGACAGCCCTGCTCTTATTGAACAAATTACATACCATGCGCCAAATCGTTCTAACAGGCAAACGGTACCTTTTTACTATTCTAACACACGTACACTGCAACAATATTACTCGCCAATAGCACGGCTTCATTATTTGGGTAATGCATACTCTGGTCTAGGCGATATTTATTACTTGTTATTGACAAAATATAGAAACTTATTGCATCAATATTTCTTGATGCAAAATGTCAATTTTATTTCCCTATAAGATGTTATTATTATTTTATCAATTACTCTTTTATTTTGAATTTATATTTAGTTTCATGGCTTATTTTTCAACTGTTTTTATGTTTCATTCTTTTTTAATGACACTTTTGAATTAACTTTATACCTAGGTATATAATTTATATATGCTATTTTTGTTTCTTTTTGTTTTTGATATTTGTTTCTTAAAAAATGTTTAGATATAATATGCAAAAAATGTTCTGGTAGATATTTCGTACATTTATACAACTCTTTTTGTTTTATTTTATAATATAATTGTATGTATGTATTAAACGTGTTTATACTATTTTATTTTGTATGTACTTGTAAAAGGCTATTTAGCCGTTGATGAAAATAATAAATAAATAAATTACTCAGTGGTTCTTGAAATGGAAAGCTGAGAATTTTTTTACATTGGCATGATTGTTGTAGTTTTTTTATATTAAGTAGTTTTTATAAAATTACGAATTGGAATAAATAAAGTAACGAATGGACTCAAATCCAACACTGTTTAAAGTGATCGCATTTATCAACCGATGACTGGCCCCGTAGGCGTCCGATTTACTGGTTCTCATATAATTATTAAAACTTCGTCTCCATTGAGATATACATAAAGAAAAAAAATGTGTTTTTATCTTCTGATCTAAATACAGTTTCAATTATATGTCCAGGAGCAGAATTGAATTCCCACTAATCATAAAATCGATATTTACAATAATGGTAATTTTTACGATAGCACATTACATGCCTTGTTTGAAAAATAAAAAAGGTCACTTTTTTAGAGTTTCAAATTTACAGCACTCACTTGATTGATAATGACATTATTATGACGCAATTACATTTTAATACGGACATGGATTATACTTAAAACCTTCCCTATCGCATAAATTGCCGAAGTTTTGGGATATAACTGTAATCCTATCGGAATAAATTGATTACGAACATAAACCATCTTACTTAATGGAATTTTATTCAATTGGTTGAACCCACCAAGCCAGCTTTTTTTTCTTTTTTTTTAATATCTTATTGAATTCGTATCTTTAGAGAATGCACGATACTTTAATCGATTTTTAAAATAATTGTTCATTGGAAGTTTGAATGGAACAGAATATTACAGTCATGAGCACCTGAGACATAGGTCATAGTGTTCTTGAGATTTATCTACTTAGAATTTTTAGTTTAATGTAGAACACTATATTTATTTATTTATTAAAAAACCTTTTTCACAATTATAATAATATCTGAGGTAGGTACAATATAAGTTGATAAAGTAGTTAATAAAATGTATTACACTATATTTAAGTTAAAAGTTTAAGTCATCAGTGTATATAATATATTTATTTTTATTTGTAGATGAGGCTACTCTACTTGTCCCAAAAGTTATGCCTGTCCCAAAGTAGCGTTGTACAAATCAATTCTATTATTTTTTATTCGTCATACTGTAAGTTAATTTTTATAAGGTTTAGTAGTAGGTTGAAGTGAGACAGAAGTGCTAGTGTACGTATTAGTGTGTAGTATGAAATATTACTTGATGTTAAAAGGGTTAATGCTAATATAATTTAGTTTTTTTGTAAATCAATTACATATGTAGAAATATTAAATAAATTTTCAGTTCCTTTCCTTCCTTTAGAAAATAACCAGTTATTTTATATAGCTTTCAATTTGATATGTGAGTAGGTTCTATGAATGCAAAGTCAGTTTTAAAGAGGTTAAATATTTTAGGCCATATTATTTACGCGTAATCTTTATATATATAATTCATCTGTACGTGTGTATGTCACTGAACTCCTCCTAAACGGCTGAACCCATTTTGATGAAACTTTTTGTGTGTGATAACCCGGCTCTTACGGGACACCAGAAAATAATAATCGAACAATTAAATCAAAATCGGCCGGTTCAGCCGTTAAGGGATTCAGTGAAATACACACGTACAGAAGAATTATATATAAAGATACTAATGAATCCCCTGTTATGCAATTTATTGTATATTTTAAAAGCTATACTGTTTGTATAATAACAGGCGTACGTTTTTTTAACATGCTTTTTTATATTTTTTTATTTATACTTTTACTATTCTTGATATGAATTGTAAATCGAAACCATCCAGGGACCTACTTAAAAACACAAAAAAAATCATCAAAATCCGTTTAGGAGTTCAGTGACATACATACGTACAGAAGAATTTATTATATATAAAGTTACGTGTTTTAAATTCATTCAATTCAATAAAAATATATTTCACGTCAAACCATAGATATCACGTCAAACATAGCTTACTTTCATACTGCCAGCCAATGTCAAACGCAGTTTTTTTTTAATTAAAATACAAATCATGTTAAAGAATAATACATAATCTACTGTGAAACAATATAAATGTTACTTATACAATTACACTTTGCAATATGTGAAAAGAAAAACTGAAATGTTTTTACCATAGATCATGTCCAATGAATTTACAAACTTAAAAATTTAACAAATTACGGTTGAATATTGACCCACCTACGTATAATCACTAGTATGAATAGTTTTGTGCTACAAAACTATTCATACTAGTGAAAGCACAAGCTCATACCAAGATGTGACCCTTGTTTTTGCAATTATGAAGAAATTGAATATTTTATTTATTTTATATTGGTACCATGTCAAATATTAACGCGCACCCAATAGCCCGTGTTCAGTAACTATTGGAAGATAATTAGATTATTATTAGATTTACTTTCTATAAATGTTTGTATTAGTAATATATACCTATATTTAATATTCAATTAAACGATATATATTCAATATATGTTGTAAACACCTGTTATTGGAGCATTGGAACTACTATGCTGATTCTTACTGTCTATATTATGTTTTATGTGTATTCCTATGTTCTGTTTGTGTTTCTTTTAATAAATTAATAAATTAGGAACGTTATAAAATTGTAGATAAATAAATAAATAAATAATAATTTATTTATTGCATATATTATATGAAAAAAAAAAACAAAAAAATATACAAGTTTTGCATTATTTTATAACAAATAGGCTATTGCTCAGCTGTACACCCGTGGAGACCCACAGTGCAGCTGGTTTTCAGCAATGCCTTGGACGATCACAAAATATATAGATAATAATACAAAAAGAAAATAAAATTATATACAAAAACAACTAAACAGGAAAAAAAATTGAATAAAAAAAAACATAAGAAAAAATAAATTAATTAACAAAGAACGCACTATTACTTGTATTATAAGTTAATTTTGTGTACTCAATAGCCATTCACTGCAATGCTTTTTAAGGCTCTGCAGTGACTAGATATAGATTTAGATTTTAGATTAACGGTCTTATTTCAGCGTTATAAAATATAAATGGACTAAATTGAATAGAAACGTACCTATTTTGACCGGAACGTTCTTAAAAAGTTACTGAATTAGACGTATTTTGAATAATTATGAAAATGATAAAAATTTCATAATTTTCCAAAATACGTCTAATTCAGTAACATTTTAAAAACGTTTCGGCCAATATAGATACGTTCCTATTCTATTTTTCCAAGTTGATATTTTATAACGCTGAAATAAGACCGTAAATCTAAAATGTACAATTTTAGTATGTTCCTATTTTAGTTCCAATAGTTACTGAATACGGGGTAATAAACAAGTTTCCTAAGTTTGCTAGACAGGGAACAGAGAGATGGGCACCCAGAGTTATGAGGTGGAGACCATGGGGAAATAAACGGGGAATAGGTCGACCGATGAAAAGATGGGCGGACGATATTGTCCCTGTTGCGGGTAGAAACTGGCCGAGACGAGCCATGGACCGAAATAAATGGAAGGATTTTGAAGAGGCCTACATCCAGCAGTGGAGAGACGGCTAAAGAAGAAGAAGAAGAAGAAACAAGTTTCCACATTCTGGAGACTCACGATATTATTCGTCTCACTGATCCAGACTGAAAACACAATTTAAAACAGTGTTTCCATCGGGAACCGAACCCAAGGACCTTTGGATCAGCAGTCAGATACGTAACCAACTAAGCCACAAAGGCCAATGACAATGCCATTTATGTAAAAAATTGCAACATTTTATTTCTCTCTTGTTCCGCGTTTCGTTCAACAGTGTTTTATCTTTCTCTAGTTTTCTTCGTTTGACTTTTTTATTTTGACTACACGGCATTTGACTTCAATTGCACACGATTTGATTTATTTTGGACCCTCACTTTTTTGTTTTTGCTTTAAAACATTGCTCTCTGGACGAGAGATGCCAAATAAACAAAAGATACCTCGAACGTCAAAGTCAACACAATACAAACGGCAACCATATTAACTCGTCGGCAACGAATAATATTACAGATTTCTGTTTTACGAAAAACGGTACAAAACGCATTCCATGTAAAGTGCGCTTTAAATTATTTCTCAATTAAGAATTGAACTCCGAAGTGAGGACTTGGACTTAGAAGTGAGATATTTAACTAACTGAGACCGAATTATATCTATGTATGTTTAAAAGTACATAAATGTTCTTTATATATAGGTATAATGTTATTTTTGACTAGTTAATTTATAGAAAGTATCGTTGGGATCGAAATGTATCCAATTTCTATCTGGTATTAACTCTGGCAGAATTATTAGTTTCGATAAATCTGGCTGTCAGTGGAAGGAATTTAATAATAATTTATTGTTAGAGTACAAAAAGGATAAGTCTATAACATAGTTTTGTTTGTACAAATCCATATTCTCGGTTTCCTCATTATCCCCCGGAATGTCTGCGAGTCTGTGCCCACTACCCACTCACCTTCGGGCAATCTTTTCACGCCCGCCGCAACTTACCTTTGATGTTATTGTGAACCGTTTATTTTGGCTTTTAATTCCATCTCCGAGTGCTATATATGTAGTACCGTACGACCCCTTCCACCCCAGGGTCTGCCCTTGACTGAATAAGCTTTGTGGTGAATACTAAATATCACGTAGCAAATAATGGAAATGCGGCCCTGCCGATATCTAGCGCCAGCTTTCGGTAAATGCCTTAGGCTTAGATTTTACTGTATCAGAGTAGCACGTGTTAACACGCGTTATTAAGCATTGCGAAATGGAATTTTCGCAAATCCCATCGTTTCTTTAAATGCGAATTCACTTCTGAATCCCACTTTAATTTCGTTAAAAAATTGAATTCTGTGATTCGGTGACAGAGTTTTATATATCTACCTACGTTAAGTCCATTTTTAGCTCTACTCGGAAACACGTATTTTTTATGTTTGAAAGTATTGTGTTTTCTTTTGTGTCCAATTTTACATATATTTGATTTTGTTTTGTTAACAGTTTTGTGTTATAAAGTATTCTGTTTTCTTTTGTGTCCAATTTTATATTTGATATTATTTTTTTTACAGTTATATCTTAGAAAGTAATATGTTTTCAATTGTATCCAGTTTTCAGACCATGTAAAAAATTACTAAAATATTACAAGTTTAAATAAGCGTTTGACATGGAGTTATTTAATTTGTACCTACTCCATAGTTATACATGTAAAAATCCAACGCCATTATTTTATGTGTTACGAAAATTCGTTTCTCTTTCCATCAGGTATTATGACATAACTATTCCATCTGGTCATCATTTGATCAGTTGAAAGGCCCTTTTTTGACCTTGAATACTCCCACTGAACGTTTCCATTGAATGCCAATGAAGATTCAGTTAAAAATTAAATTAAAAACGCTTAGGCTGTTATACCTGACTAATAACCCTAAACTATGTAACACTCATTCATCCTCTCTCTCCTCCCACAACCTCTATCTCACTCCTACCTTTGTTGCTATGATTTGGCATTTAATAATGTTACTTGTATATTTTTATGTTTGTTGTTGTTATAACTTTAATGTACCTTCCGCTTCACTATTTATGGCCTCACGTTGCTTTGATTAGTTGGAAAAAAATGCCATATAATAAACCCGCCATTATATACATAATATTGTACATGAAGTAAAATAAATAAATTCTAAATAAATAATTTATGTACTTTACACAGTACACACAAAAAATGATAATGTATGAAGTACAGATAATAGATATCATATCATAATGAGTATTTTCTTGTGATCTTCTAGTTTTATCCATCCATGAAGAGTTTGATATCAAAAATAAAAAATTGAAATAAAAATATATAAAATAGAAATAAATTGATAATTTTAAATATTAGGTCACCATTTTCAAAGTTTTCTTCACACTTTTCATTTAAACTGATTTAACATTAGCATAATTAATTTTAATTTAGTTGACAGTTAGGTAGTGTTAATAAATGTTATAATATTGTGATTTCAAACATTGACAACAGTAAAAACAGTTCAATATTATTGTTGCATATGACCAAATAAAATTAAAATTCCAATAACGCCCAACCGGAAACGCGTTATTTTATTTTATTTATTGGTTGATAGAGAGTTATAAAGTCTACACAATTTATAAAACAAACATCGTTGAATTGCATTATTACTGAATCAGTGAAAATTCCATACATTATTCAATAGGATAATTAATATCAATTACAAAAAAATACATTTACTAGTACCTACTTACATAAAAAAACAGTAAAAAAAGATGGCTGGGTATTTTTCAAATTTTTTGCAGTTAATTTTGTCCCTCAAGAAAAAAACCGTTATAATTACATAATATCGTCAAAACCTCTTGTTTTTTATAATTAATACTTAATCACGTGTTTAAAAAATATGTTATACTATTATTTTATTAGGTATATTTTTATATAGTTTGTGGAGTTTGCAGAGAAAACAACTCTGTTACGAGAAATTACCACATTGTTTCTTTTAATCTATTTGTATGTAACACATGAGATCCAACTGTCGATAGCGATAGTATGTATAGTTGAAGAATAAGAATCAATCTTTAAACCAATAAATCCAAATTATTGATTATTTTAACACATGTTGGTATATATGTCAAGATAGGACAGTATGGAGGTCAGTCCTCTTTTCCTACCCGGAATATGAAAACAGCATGATGGTATGCATGTATTTTTGGAGATTAATTATCAAATAATTGAGTTTCTTAGATATTGTGTATAGGCCACTGCCATACAAATTGTATGAAGCGATGTCGCCACTAAATTCAATTTTTATTTGTTAAAAAAATTTTGAGATGTAGGTACTACAATATTAATATTTTTTACAGAAAATTAAATTATCTAGTTGGGGTGTTTCGGCTTTTTCCGATATTTTTGAAAACTTTGGAAATATAGGCAGTTTTAAACACATAAATTTAACATTAAAAAATATTTTTCTTAACAAATAATGTTCGAAAAACTCGGGAATTTTTTTGAAAAAACTAACATGATATTTTGTATTTGCCTATGTTCATACCAATTTTCAGCGTTCTAGCTTTTATGGTTTCTGAGATATATGGAAAAATAAACCAAAAATTCAAAAGTTGATAACCCCTGACTGAAACAAAAAATCAAAACTCTGAGTATTAAAGTTTTGTAGGCCTATACTAGAGTGCAAGCACTCGTGTGTAAAGGAGACAATTTAATACAGAATACACAAAATATTATACATAGGTACATAATTATTATCAAAATTATTACATATCAGTCAAATAATTTTATAAACTATTTGTATATTAGAAATTTTGGGCTCTGTTAATAGAGCGGATCAAAAGTTATAAGGGGGGGGACACACAGACACACAGACAGACACACAGACACACGAAATGTTCTACTCCGAATTCTGAGTAAATCCGTATATGGAACATATATATATGCTGCGAAACCTCTAAGTTGGTGTTTTTTGACTTCAAAGTTTGAAAAACCGTGAAAAATATAGACCCTGCATACAATCTCGCGTATCCTGACTTGAAACATTGTCGATTTGTTCAAGAGAACAAAGTTCTCTAAAAAATCGACAGTTGGAAAAGAGGAAAAATATATTAAGATTATTATTGTTTAAAATTAATGTTTACTACTGATATTTTATTGAGATGGAAGATGGAAGTTTAAACATGCATTGTCATCGGTAATACACAAATTCTGAAAGTTTTAGAGCTCTAACTGGTCGGGAATACACTTAAAAATCTCTTGCAAAACATGTGAAGTTAAAGAAAAGGGTTTTAAAAAATGTTTGCTATAAAAATGTTAGGATATTAGTAAGTATTTATGTAGGTAGGTAATAAATGTATGATGATCGTGAAAAAACCAAGTGAGATAATGAAAATTACAATATGTACCTACAATAGGTACACACATTTTCCAAATAACGCTTACTACATAAATTGAAGTACTTATATTTTTTTTACGTCATGCTTGATTGAAATTAATTCAATTATCACATTTTAGGTAGCACCAGGTTTTTGTTTATTTAAATTAAATAAAAACGTTCTATACAGTGACAGTATTCATACAAACAATTTCTCTCAGGTCACGTTGAATATGCCGGGCCGGTAAAAAACATTATTTTTTTTTTTTAATAATCCAATAACTGGTATTCAGAACAGTCGGTCCGGTATATTATGTACGTGTGTATGGCCAGGGCCGGATCCAACCTTGGTTCAAATGGTGCAGTTTCACCAGGCGCAAAAAAAAATTGGATGCGAAAAAAAAAAGGAAAAATATTTTGAAATAATTACAATAATATAAATATAAAAACTAAAGAAAATAATTATATTTTATTTTTATTAACTCCCATCTTAATTCTAAAGGCCTTTTCAACTTTAAATATATAAATAATACAAGGGTAAGTTATTATCAAGTGCATGAGGTATTTTTTTTATAATTTAGGTGATATAGGTACATACATACATACATACATACCATCACGCCATGTCCCTTACGGGTTACGCCATACTTCTCTATTTTTGCACACATTTCTGGCTTCTTTTACATCCATGCATCGTCTTATACATAATATACATGCTCGTCGATTGTTCAAACTTTTTATATTTCCTATTTTCAAAATATCACTTTCATGGTCATGCTTTTCCTTTCTGGGGTGACCTCTGCTATTTACTCCATCTCTTGCACACATGTATTTTTTAGGTGATTAGTCGATTAAAAGGAATAAAAGTAGTTTTTTTTGTAATATAATATAGTATTGTATCTGTGATGTGAGGCGCCGGCTTAGAATAGTGCTTCCACTCTTTTCTATTATCATCGTTTTCATGTTCCCCGTAAGAGCTGGGTAATCGAAAATAAAACAGGCAACATTAATTCTCACGAAATTCGGCAATAAGGTTCACTGCCCATTTTGAATATTGTATTTTTACCTCTTTAGGTGAACTCTCGTCCACCGGTTTGGCTTTGGACCCTCGGGATACCAAGTACCTGATCTTGGTTACCGAGGACTGGGTTGTGCTGCCGATCAAGTTATATGAACCTGTCAGCGTCACCCAGGATAGGCTATGCCGGTCTATATAGGCTTTAGGTATTTCAACCTGTTTGCCTATCCCCAAGCGAAGGTATTGTAATAACTGTGTAGGTACTTACCTAACACAGCAATACGTACATATAGATATTAAATATTATAGTAAAACACAGGTAATTGCATGACAGAAATCAAAAGATAATGGTGCGATTACTTACATGGATTTATTTGAATGATTGACTCTAATACATTGAAAATAGTTTGACTTATTAAATACTTATATTTTAAATTAGAATAATATACGAAGATTACACGGATTGAAAACTATGAGGTCGCAAGGACAGCGCGACCGCGATGACTGGTACTGGGTAGATCGAATGGCCGCTACCTATCTGAGGCGTTTTTATATAGTGCTGAATCGTCCGGATTCAGACACTAGCGCGCGCCATATATTTTTTGGTGAGACGAGATTGGTGGATGGGGATAAACGCATGTGTCATGTTTCCTTTTATAAGGTAATGTTTTGATTTTTATTCATATAATTATGATGTTTCAGAATAGAAAACTCTGTAATAAAGAAATATTATATTTTATTTCTTCTCGGACAACTAACAGGTTCTATGTCAAAAAATACTTAAACACGCACCAAATAACAAGGAGACTTGCGATGTTAATCGTTTCACAGATCCATACTGAAAGTACTATATAAACTGTGTCTTCGCTGGAAATCTAACCCGGGACTTTTGCCTCAGCAGTCAGATATCCTACCAACTGAGTCACGATGGGTTATCTAGGAACCTTTTCAAAACAACAGCAAGACAATTAAAAAAAAATGATGGAGAATTTTCATTATTATGACGTTTTATAAATTAGCGCGCCAGGCGCCAGAGTTCTGGATAGCCGGCCGTTTGTGGTGATTGCCAAGAGATGGTGTGGTATCGCGAATCACTCCCATCTCTAATATTATTATTATGAAACGTTTTCACTTTTGAATTCACAATGGTGCTTTAATTGTACCTACCGGGGCGGCGGCGCGCGGTAAACCGGCAAATTAATTATTCACATATCTAGTTCCCTAGGCCCCTTGGTACCATCGCATACATAGGTCCATACCACGCGGATCGGGTTCAAGGGGATTTATTGTTTCTCTCATGCGAAAAAGGTGTAAGTTGCGTAAATTTGAATGGGTGTAATTTATCGTTTTTTTTCTCTCTCTCTCACTCCATCCCCTCTCTGTATCTTTCTCCTAGAACGCAATTAGGCCATTATTTGTTTTGATTAGTCGTATTAGACAAAAACAAAAGGAATCTGTTTTTCATTTCAGTGGCCATTAAAAATATTTTTTAAATCTCATTCCAAAATAATATTTACATTTGAGGCCCTTGCATCATATCTACAAACGGTTTAATTTTTAATCTTGTAGTACATATGGTTAGAATAAAATAAATAAATAAATATTAGTTCTTGAATTTCTTAACATAATATTCATAGGCAAGCCAAGATTTTCGGCTTATATAAGCAATTCCGCTACTGCTATGTAGGTACTCAATTTTTCTCGTGCCAATTAATTTGTTATCTCTGACTTCTTCATAAACACAATCGAATTTTTAATTTAATATTTTAGTACAAGACTTAATACAAGCCACGCATGTACTAATGAAATTGACACGAATATATCAAGTGAGATACATAAAATTATTAAAAGTGTTGTATACTTACTTACTTTCCGTGTCCGGAACACCATCATATTCGTAGCCCCCAATATTCGGCCACTCGGATTCCACCAGTGCTTGCTATCACTGTGTCTTGGTGCGTGCAGTTCGCTCCTATCATGGGACAATACAGTAGGTGCACGTTGTCCTGTCTGGCGCCACACTCGCAGATGTCTTCCTCTCTGTATCCCCATTTGTTGAGGTCACTGTAACAGCAAGAGACACCCGTTCTGAGCCTATTGAGCGCTCTCCATGTTGGATAAGGCAGGTTGTGTCCCACTGACACGTCCTCCGCGGGTGGTAGCTGAGTGCGTTCGACACTATCACGCCACAGTGACATCCAGTTGGCCTCGGGGAGGCCAACTATAGGGGCGGTCATCTCCAGGAAGCTTCTTCTGGACTCGAGTCTGCACTGATGCGGCTGTGAGCCATACATTGGATGTCTAGGGTCAGTTTGCTGCTTGCTCCGTTCGACTTCTGCTGCAACACGCCGTCTTATCGTAGGGGGGGCAATACCCACAATTGGATAGAGTTCTTTAGTGGGGGTCGGTTTTAGGCAACCAGATATTAATCTGGCTGTTTCATTAATAATTGCCACATCTACCCTTTTTGCGTGTGATGAGTTGTACCATAATGGTGCAGCATATTCAGCAGCGCAGAATCGCAGTGCCAGTGCCGAGGTTCTTAGGACATGGGGTTTGGCTCCCCACTTTGTGCTGGTAAGCTTTCTTATGATGTTTTTTCTGGCACATACCTTCTTCTAGACCTCTTCACAATGCCTCCTAAAAGTCAAGGATCGGTCCAGACGAACACCCAAATATTTTGGTGCGTCATTGTGTTCCAGTTCCTGACCCTGCCACCATACTCTTAGCTTTCTTCCCGCATCCCTATTTTTAGTGTTGTATAGAAAATAAAATATCTTAAAATATTATATATGTGTTTAAAGTTTGGTACATATCCTTCAACTATACATACTATCGCTATTGACAGTTGGATCTCATGTGTTACATGTAACTACTAGGTATATTAATTTATTTTTAAATACATATTTATTCAAATTATCCCATTTCTAGATCATTGATTCTAATTAAATGCGTTTTTTCCACGACTTGGTTTAACATTTATATGACAAGGCATACGACTTTTAGCAGTATACGTTATATGTAAAAGAAATATTTTCAAGCACATGAAAAATAATATTGACAACATAATTTCCATTTTCGTTGTAAAGGTGTAATAATATGGCAGTAACAAGACACATTCAAAACTATTTTGTATTCGTTATGAGATGGTTATCTGTTAGAAATTGCCTATACTATTGACAATAAGCTCGACTTGTGTCATGTAAATGAAGAAATATCATTAACATAATATTCAACTTTCTATGATATGGAATCTTATACATATTTAGGAAAGCTTCACTATACTATTAAGACTGTATTATGTGCCATAAAAGAAAACTGGAAACGGCTCCAAAGAATGCCGGTTCTATTCTTTATTTAAATTTTCTGCTATTCTTTTCTAAAAAAAATAATAATTATTTTACAAATAATTCGTTTATTTTATTGACTAACATATATCTCATTAAATGTTGACTTACATACTATCTCATTTAATGTTGACTTACATACTATCTCATTTAACTCAAATGGCTTCCTATCAACACACTCTTTGTCTTCTGTTTAATATTTTGAACAACTCTAATGCTCCATCATATCTAACCGAATGATTTCAACCTCTGGCCTCTCATGGATTCCCGCTTCGATCTAGAGAAGAGAGAACCCTTGCCGTCCCATCACATGCCACGGCTTTCTATTCATCGTCCTTTACTATCCATGCTGCCCAGTTATAGAACTTCTTGGCCCTTGACATTAGAACTGCACCAATATTAGTAACCTACAAAATTAGATTTAAGTGCGCGCTCCTACTTTCTATTTCTTAACCAACATACTTCCCATTAATTTCCCTATTCCTGTAGTTAGACAAATCTCCTCTCCTCTTTTATTCTCTTCCCTCCCATAGTGTTGAATCAGGTTTCATCTAAGATTTTTTTAATTGTCATTGGTGTACAGAATGTCATGATAAGACAAAGAACCAAAATAGCCGATGTGGCGGAAAGGGTCGGTGGCCTTAAGTGGAGCTGGGCTGGGCATATTGCCAGATGCCAGGATTCAAAATGGACCAAAAAGATCGTAGAATGGCGACCGAGAACAAGCCGAAGAGGTGTCGGCAGACCCCAGCCAAGGTGGTCTGATGACATCAAGAAATGTGCCGGAGGGAGATGGATGCAGTGTGCCCAAGACAGGGAGTTGTGGAGGATCAAGGGGTAGGCCTATGTCCAAGAATGGATAAAAACAAGCTGAAGAAGAAGAAGAAGTACATATATTTATTCATTTTACTTTTTGTATATGTTTATGTTGTATGTTTATACAAGTTTTATGTAGGTTTTCTTTTTTTGTACATGTACCCATAATTGTTACAGATGGTTGTCTGGTAGAAGTTGCCACTAGGCAATAAGTCTGTCATTTGTACTGGCAAACAAGTTATATACAATGAAGTGTTAAAAGAAATAAGTATATAAATAAATAATGTGTACTATATCAATATTTATTTGATCTTTTCGATCATTTCACAAAAGAGCTGTTGACATAGAATTAATCATCCCTATATTTATAACTGGCACAGGGCGTCCCCGCCGGGAGTGTAAAACAGGTTTGCCACGACATGAAGTGTACCTTCTGCACAGAGTTGAAGAGAGTCGCTGAAGACTTAGCAGAGTGGAGAAAGAGAAGTATCGCTTTGCTGCCAACTAATACCCAAGATTGAAACCAAATAAGAAGATGTAATGATGTAAATTCATAAAGACTAAAATACAACAGTTAAATTGATTAGTCAACCCAAAAACTAAGAGCAACTGCAGAATTTTCAATTAATCTTAAGCGAGGTATTCATTCCTGTTTTATTCTAAAAATAATTTTAAAAGGAAGTTATATGAACTGAAAATATAGATTGGTAGTTGTCACTGTGATCAAAAACTTGCGAAACTCACTTGAGAATTAGTTCAAGATAATTAATGTTTTTTTTCTGCGAAAATGTATGTTATGTTTAGTAAAAATTATGTTTATTTGAAATATTTTAAGATTCATACTAATTGAATCACTTTTAGTATTTTTTACTATACACAAATTTTATACGTATCTGTAATGTGTGTGCGATTGGTTAGGCCATTTTAACCATAAACAAAATAAATATGTATGTAGACATGCATTGGCCGGGAGTCAAGCTATGATAATATTATATCTGAAAATTTTACTAGTAAATAATTATCTTCATCATGCTAGTATTCGTATGTTTAAAATGTGTTCGTTTAGCTTCGTCTACCACTCATTTCCTTGACGGTTTCTGAGTTTCCAAGTTTCTGTTATCATCCATATCCCTTCTACTCAGTCCAGCCTCTGGCAGATGCGCTTATTACAAACTATGCATTGTCTTAGACAGCTTACCTGAGAACTTGAAACGTAGTGGCTCTGTTTTAGTACGCTTAAGTCACTTTAATGTCAGAGATGTCATATAAAACTTTGTATTTAATTCATAATGCACCAAAACCACTTAACCATTTCAGACCGGAATTCTTTTTAAAGGAAAATATTCTTTGTTTGATTATTGAAATCAGTGGCACATTGAAAATAAATTTATATTTTTTTTTATTAATATTTTCCAATTTTACAGCATCCGCATTGTGCATAACCAAGAGTCCACAAGAATCTATCTAAAGAGTTAATTTACAATTACTTTGAAACATTAATAGATTTAAATTAAACGCCTTTGAAATAACATCTTTTTACCACAAAATGGGTAGCTTTTATGTTAATATTTCCTGTGATATGCTACAAAACAGTTTCTTTCTTTTTTACACATAAATTTTAATTGCAATTCTTCTTCATCCTTGCTTCTTCCCAGTTCATCGAGAGTCGGCCCTTCTGATTCGAACATAATCATCAGCACTTTCGATCCTGCATCATCTCTCTGGTTAGCTGCTCCTCCCTCAGCTCCCTTTCAAAATTTGTCCACCAGGTGGCCTGTGGATGACTTCTAGTCTACATAGTGGGTATGTCCAGGCGAGTTTAACTACGTGATCGTCATTTCGTCTGTTTACGTGTCCTGTCCTTATCATCGGAGTCTGGTCTCCTTCAATTTATCCGGAATAGGCGCAACGCTAAAAGTACCTCGAACATATTCGATTCTAATTCTATCGTCTCTTTTAACACCTGCATACCACGTGAGCATATTCATTTCTGCTGTGCGCATCGTATTTTTCTACATGCTCCAGCATTCTGAACCGTAGGGCATAATTGGGCGGGTGGCTGTCATATATACATTGCTCTTAGTTTTTATGGGCAAACTTGGGTCACACATAACACCCGGCAAGGCTCTCCACTTCATACAGCCCGTATTAGCACGGTGTGTTACGTCTGCATCTACGGTAGCATCTGGAGGTATTTGATATGATTGACTATTGGAAGAGGTGTGTTGTCTTTGTATATATCAGGACCAACTGCACTCCCATCGTAGATGTATGCTTTCTTTTCAATCTTTATTCTACTGATTTTATGACCGTTGAAAAACAAAACAATATGTATAAATGTACATTGCACTTATCGCAATAAAAAATGAGATTTTTTTATTACATTTACTATTTTTGCACCGTTTCCCCTCTTTGTTATCAATTAAAATGGCATATGACTATTGTGTCATATTGCACTTTCGGAATTGGATTCACATATTTTTTTAGTCATTTACATTTTGCTTCGGGTTCTTCAGAGACACAAGCATCGCTGATACGTCCAGGTTTCCTTTTTGTGACCGTTTCGCAGACTTTGACCGATGCTTCTTCAAGCCATGCGAAATTGTAGCAAATCTAGTTGATCTAGAATTTTTACGGCAGTCTTTCCTGTGCTCAAACCAACAGTATACAACTGCCAGATCTATACAAAGATGAGATACAAAGATGATTAATTCCCATTAAACTATCCACACCCTACCCGACCTGCAATCTTCATGACCTACCCTGATTCACCTTTGTTATCTACGATAAATTCTTGAATATTTTTTTTATTCGCATGTCCCATTGATGGTAGTTATGTCTTGTAACTTTAACAGTTCCTTTAACTGTTTCATTGCGTAGACCTCACGTAGTTATTAACCAATCATCATCATCACAAATTGCGCTACAGCCCATCATGAGCCTCCTCAAGAACTTTCCGCCATTTCAACCGGTCCATAGCCCGCACCTTCCAATAAGTTACACTGATTATTGCTTTCAAGTCCCTTTCTACACCATCCATCCACCTTCATCTGGGGGGCAAGTCTGGTTCGACCGGCGAAATCAAAACCCCAGTGATTACCCATATCATGGATAATTATTTTAGTATGGAGTTCTATGACATCTAAAGATATTGTAGAACTCCATATAATAATTATATCCATGATATGGGTAATCACGGTGGTTTTGATTTCGCCGATCGAACCGGACTTGCCCCCCTGGATAGTTTTTTTTTTCTTTATTTTATATATATTAACATTTTAAATATAATACATACATAGTCAACCATCGAAAATTATCCTACGGTCTTATCCAAAAATTCCGCTCAATGCTCAGAGCCTGAAATTTTAGAA
Source organism: Molanna angustata (assembly GCA_963576475.1). Lineage (NCBI taxonomy): Eukaryota > Metazoa > Arthropoda > Insecta > Trichoptera > Molannidae > Molanna > Molanna angustata. The sequence goes on along the minus strand of OY754964.1, from coordinate 23,283,562 downwards.
TATATAGAAAGTTTTATACTCAGAATTTTCAATTTTCGTTTCAGTCAGGGGTTATCAACTTTTGATATTTTATATTTTATTTTTTTCATATTTCTCAAAAACAAAGCTTGAATGCTGAAAATTGGTATAAATATACATGAAAAAATACAAAATCTCAAATTTGTTTTTGAGTTGCTCAAAAAAATTTTTTTAAGAAAAACATTTTTTTCTGATAAATTTATGTGTTTAACTGCCACTATTACCAATTTTTTAAAAAATTTAGAAAAAAGCCGAAATATCCCAGATAATTATTTTTTTTTAAATATGATCATTATATGTAGTTGTAGGTACATCTCAAACTTTGTTTAACATATTTTTTAAAAATTAAATTTAGTGACGCCATTGTTTCATACAATTTGTAAGGCAGTAAACACTACACAATATCTCACTCAATAGTTTGATACCTACTAATCTACAAACATACATCATGATGTTTTCATACTTGGGTAGGAAAAAACAGACTGATCTCCATACTATCCTATCCTGATATTACAACCTACATGTTTTATATAGAAAACAAAATATTTAAAATATTTATTAATTTGTGTTTAAGTATTTGGTACCTACGTATTCTTCAATTATACATACCATCGGCATTGAGAGTTGGATCTCATGTTTATTCTTTGTTTTATGCAGTAGGTACTTGTGGTGTTGCAACCTTTTTGCATATTTTAGTATTTTTGCATCTTTTAGTATTTTTATTTTTTGTGTTACATTTTTTATTCCGTTGCATTTTTTTTGTAATGTGTAAATATCTACATAGTGATTAGGTGTATAAAAATGTATAAGGGCATTAAAGAAACGAACCACAGTTATGGAATTGGTGTCGGCTAGCATTTAAGTTAAACCGCGCGACTTGTTGTGTGTTTTATGTGGATATTATGTACCTACTCAAACATACAACATTTTAAAGGGTATATTTTTTTTTTTTATTTTAATATTTATGTTTAGTTTTTGGTATTGTTTATTTTATGTTTTATTAAAAATTATTCAAATATGCACTGTAGATTGTAGATATATTTCATTTTTTTTATCATTTTGTAATACCCACAAACAGGCATTGCCTGGTGGGATTTCTCTTGTTTATATTATATTGTCTAATTTTCATGTCATATTATGTAAGTTTTTATAAGTTATATATTTCTGTAAACTCCTTTATGTTATTTTTTTTTTGTCTTTTTATGCATATATGTTTTTGTTATAAGAGAAATAAAGAAACCTTTATTATTATTATTATTATTATTATGTGTTACATGAAACTAGTATAACATTAACTTTATGACTTATTTAATACCATTCGATTTGTTTACACTACGAATGAAATATATCATAAGTTAATACAAAAAGTAATCAGTTAATACAAAAAGTATAAGTTAATCAGTTTCGAAGAGATCGCTTCTTCCTCGTAATAAATTACTACAAATTTACATTTGAAAAATTAACATGGAACCGAATTGGGCCACAAAATAAGGTAACTGCTATAGTAAAGGCCTTATAAAACACTTTCATAAGTACAATTGATTTGTTATTTTCCAAAATTAGAATAAACAACGCATGTAATTATATACCTACTTATTTTCATATAGAACAAAGCGAGACAAAACAGATTGAAAATCCATTGGAGTAATGAGAGAAGTTTAGTGAAATTTATCAAAAATTCTGAACATTTTTGACGTTTCACTGTCGTAATTTCAATTTAATCTTAAAATTTTTGCAAAGTTAGTTTAATTAGGTAGGTACAGCCGACGCTACGAGAGAAACAATTACGCACAAATTTATTATTTAACTAACTCAATAAAACCGTTCTCGGAACGGACAATTATTATGTAATTATTTCCTTTTTCAACCTTTTGGCTACTTTCGAAACATTGTTATGAGAAAAAATACTTAAGTGACAATTTAAAATTTATTTTCTTACCATAATATACAATGATAAATAATGTTAATTATTTGTTTTAAGTTTGTTTTTTTTTTTAATTATTTTTCTGCAATTTTAAAAACACATATAAAAAATAATCTTATAATCGATTAATTATACGTGTGTCATTATCATTTGGTTAAATCATTTATTCTCAGCAATATTACAATAATGGTAATATATGAAAAAAATACATAAATAATAAAATGAAAAAAAATATTTTTTATACCTATAGGTAATGTAACGTGAAAATATCCGTTCCTTATGTTATTAAGAATTTAATTTAGATGTTAACTTGATCTAATTCTAAAGATGAGGAAGTCCGGTAGCTCAGGCTGGAACAGTTGCTCTCATCATCAGGGTTTGTAATATGTGGGTGGGGGTCAAATATCGGGGTCAATTAGAAATCTCCAGTGTCATTTGAATTGCATATATTGTGAAGATAAAACATAGAATACAGTTATGAATACTCAAACTTACATAAAACATTCAAGGTAATATGACAAGACAATCTGTAAAATAAATAAACAAAGAAACAGATCACACAGTTCACATTATAAGTATCAGAATTGGTGAGCCACAATTTGTAAATTATTGCAAGTTCTAAATTGTAATTGGTAGCTGGCTGTAAATAGGTATGAATGAATGAATATGTTCAAAGGTAAGCAATTTATCAAATGATCAAATTAATAACGGCGGTTAATTAATTACCTCTAATTGTAAATTGAACGGCGTACCAAAGTGGTATGCATGAATGAATGAACTCAACAAGTTAAATCTAGACAGAGTCATTGCAAACGTTAAATACATTACATTAATAATTTTATAATTTGTCCAAGCACATCCTTGGCTGTGTCCATAGACATGGGCACACCTACATAGTAGACATGACTGAATGAACAGAAATTAGATTTTGACAGAAACATAGAAATCTTAACAAACGTTAAATTCAAAATAGGTGGTACAACACATGACTCAAGTGGGTCTCTAATCAAGGTAATAATTTAATATGTAAACATGGTAAACCTTAGGTTAAATGCAGTTAACATAAACAGTTAGTAGGCCTGAATGAATGAATAACATTTAGGCATTTAAATTATTCAACTTATGATTCAAAAATACAATGAATTTATACAGGCAAACTTTATAGAAGAAACTTCGAGTTACTGCGAGGGTTGACCTTTGGTATAATTAGTTCACGAAGAAAAATAACAGTTAAAAATAAAAGATCTGACCATTTTAGAAGAGTATGCGATGGGGAGAAACTTCCTAGGGTCCGGGTATTTCAAAAGAGATGACGGGTGCCGACAAAAGGGGCGCACGTTGTGGAATAACAGACATCGAGGGTAGAGGTAACTCAGCTGTCTCGATCGGTTGGGGTGTCCGGAAGAGTCGGAGAAAGATGCCGTCAGGGGTTGACTCACAAACATCCGCTTGGATCTCGTACAGGTGAGGGTAATCCAGAAAAGAACAGCTTCCAGCGAGCAGTGGTGGCTTGGATATAGCGAATCGAAAATATGGGCGCACTATACCAATGGGTAGAGTCGGTGCCTCGAAAGGTCTTCATTATATTCAAACTGAAGGTAAGTAAAGTTCGGAGGATAGCTTAGCGACAAGAAATATACGTCAATAGTCCAGTATATTTGAGTATAAATCATTCGTTTGGGTGTTAGTACACAAACTATAGACACGTGTGCACAATAGAAGACATAACGGTCGTGATGAAAGCAGAATTTGTATATGTAACATGACGAAATCTTGACTTCGTGGTTAGGTAGAATTGCAGTTAGAATTGAAGATAAAGAATGTCGTCTTCAATAAATACATTTGAAAGGTCTGTATGCGAATTGCACTCACTGTATAATTAAGATGATTATAGTTCGTTTTGATTATTAAACGAGACACTTTTGTGTTGGAACCGTTGGACTTGGTATCCATTGAGGTTACATTTTTTAATTGCACACGTAAAAGTCACTGAGGAAAGGCCTGAGTATCACTATCACAATGTTTTAGTCACAGATACTTAAATAATAACTGGCTTTGGGCTCGTAAGCAAATATATTCGTATAAAAACATTTTTTGATGGCGTAAAAACAACTTGGCGGTTGAGATCAAGTTGCAAGATGCAAGATGGCCGACCGATGGTTCTAGAAGCGGCGCGTCCGAGAGAAAAGGACGGAAAAAAAACTCAGTGCGAGTGTGACGGAGATGGAAGATCACTGACAGCGTTTGTGGTGCAAAAATAAATTTTAATAGACAATCGTCGGGATCGGCGTTCGTAAGAATATTTATTTTTTCTAAGGAGGCAACGAATTTATTATGAGGGAACAAATAACGTTACAGTAATTGGGATGAAAAATATTTTTTTTTGTTACAGTATATATTTACTCTCCACACCATGGAATAGTGGAGATATTTCACTATTTTTAAGCGTATTTCAAAACATCTTTTTCTCAACGGGTATCATGTAGAGAGTGCATACTAAGAGTTTCGTCGTGATGTGTTGTATGTATGGCGTACGCCATATCCTTTTTGTGTCCCTCTACAGCCCAAACTATACATCCGATCAATTTCATATTTACATCATAATATATGTGTAAAAAGAATAGACCTAGAGCAGGTTAGTTTTCCAAATAAATTTTAAATTATTCTCTATGATTTATCATTTACGTTGTTTTTTTTGTGTCCTCTCTACAAACATAACTATAAGTCCGATTGACTTCATATCGATATCATATAATATATAAAGTCCATAAACTTAGAACAGTGGGGCAAGTCTGGTCCAAACGCCCAAATCAAAACCCTTGTGATTACCCATAGATACCTATCCGTTAATTTCTTCCCTATGATTTCATTTATCCAAATTTTCAAAATACTCTCACGGTCTGGAAAATCGAAGTATTTTTATATTGTCAGAACTTTTGATACAATCAAAATACACTCTACAGAAAAGTATTCAAGAATTGTTTAAATTTAAAGAAAAAAATCTACGATCTGCTATATGAATATAAAATAAATTTTATTTTTAAATTTCATATTCATAAGTAATAGCTTCTGTATGGGAAAATTGAGTTATCATCTTCATATTGATATTATATATGTCTTTATAGACAAGTGTATTTTTTATTCTCCGAACGATTTTTTTTCTCTCAGAACCGAACACCTCATCTTTCTATCCTGACACATATCTCTTACATGCTCATCTTGCTAGTAATGCATTTTTTTATATAAATTTCCCAACGGGTATCCTTTATAAAGTGCATACTATGAGTTTCATGACAATGTTTTTGTATGTATTGCCTTTTTTAACAAATTTTGTCCTCTGTGAAACTTATATTTGTTTAGGAAATTTACTTCATAAAATTCATTTAGAGATTGTCAACCTTTCAAGAAGAAAAAATATACACTTACTATGTAGTAGAGAGTTTAGTGTTGGCTACTCGTTTTAAATAGATGATGTGAGTTTGAAGACGTAATATCCGGACTAGATCAAAGGCTCTTATTCTTCGAAGACGCCACAACCTTTATTGACTAGGTTCTTCAACATTTGCCTCTACTGCGTCAGTATCTGCTGTTTTACAGCTTGCCACATGCAGGAGATGCACCGCATTCCTCATTAAATTATCATCCTACCATCTTAATCTTCGTTATTTACACAGGTTTCAATGTTTAGTCAATTGTTCTGAATGCTGAGTATTTTAATTCAAAAAAATATCATTAATTAACATCATCAATATTGATAGCTGGGGAGTGCAATGCCATATAGACAATATATATTACAGACAACAAATTTTACATACAAAAAAACAACATTAGAACCATGAAAACCCTTTACAAAATAACAAATATGTATGAAAATAAAACAAAATAGAGAAATACATTTTAGATTCAAAAAAGGAGTTTTATCAGCAGTTTTTAATCTGTCGATTGATGCGGCTTCCAAACTGTAGAATTCCATAATAATTATTAAAAATATGAACATATATATTTTACAAAGAACCGTTTCGGCTTATAAGGCCATAATCAATCGATTTTGGCCTTATAAGCTTATAATATAAGTTGATAAGCTTATAAGTTGAATAAATTCTTTGTAGAATATATGTGTTCATATTTTTCATAATTAAAAGAGTTATACACAATACCGCCGTAAATTCGACTCCACTCGTGCCCAAACCGTATTAAATAAATGTCAATTATGGGACGTAAATTAAAACAGATTTGTATACATTGTTTTTAAATAAATTAACAATGAGAAATAAACAATCCAACTTCAATATCGCCATAAATTATAACTAAGCAACAAAGAAAATCAATGGTGACGGGAGAAATAACAATTAGGGTTTGTAGTGAACAATGTAGTAGGTTGGTTGGTTGGCCCTTTCGTGTTGGTCCAATGATTAGTACCTACCGAGGAGGTCTAATGGCGCATTAAGGTATCCTATATTACCTAACGGAAACCATTCTGCTTCGGACTCCGGCGGGAGGAACAACCTACCATCCTAGATACACCTATAGATGATGCAGCATCGCATACATACATACTTACATAGTAGATTCTGGACACTCACTACACCAGCACCTGAATAACCAAACACCAACTAGTTATTTTATTATACGCGATGTGTTCAAGGGAAATTCAATTCATGCAAAGTCGGGTCGGTTAATAATAACAGTTTATACGTATTTACACAAAAATAACGTAGGTATACGCTGGTGTAAACTGTTCGTTTAATAAACTCGCCGTACTGCGGGGATTAGCAATATTTTATGTAATTGTAAATAATTTACATGCTAGAATTCCATTTTAAAATAAATTAAAAAGTAAAACACTATTCTACATAATTTCTACATTTATTGATGGTCGATAGCTATTTCCCCTTGTTAGGGCATCTTCAACACTATCTTGAAGTTTAAAAAGGCGAAATGAACGATCATCAATAAACAATATCTATATATTATGTAGAATTAAACATAGCGTTTTACTTTTAAATTAGCAAAATTAATTTATTTATATACATACTTCCTTACACACTTGTGCAAGTAGTAAATTTATTGCCAAATGGCAATGTTTTCCAAATGTCATAAAAACGGAAGTTTTTTAAAAATATTACAAGAAAATTCAAGGTCCTGGACTATGTGATGATTGCTGTTCAGGACCTCAACTTTTTCTTATAATTTAAAAAAAAAATCGTAATACGACCTAAGTGTTTCCAGTCCAGAGAATCAATTATTATTGGGTGATTTTTTTTAATAAATTTACCGTCGATACGTTTACGGAATTCGTAGTATTTATAAAATTTCTAGGTGGGTACATTAAGGATTATTATACTACTGAAATGACTCAGGTCCGAAATATATGGAATTTGCGTACCTAGCAGAAAGACCGACCTCAGATAAAATGGGAAAAGGCAAAGAAGCTGGCGGCTCAATAAGTTAAATATCTGACTCTTGAGCTAAATGTCCCATATTCAAACTCGAATGGATACACAGTTAAACACTGTATTTTCAGTCTAATTCTTAGAAACGATAAACATCTTTGGTATCGAGAATCTGGAAACTCTTTGTGGTCTGCCTTCGTGGAGTATCTCCCGAAAAAATGTCCGACTGAATTAATTTGGAAACCGGAGTTCCTCAAGGCGGAAATCTCTCTCCTCTACTCTTCTCAATATTCATCAATCCAATTGTGAGAGGTCTTCGGTTATCCTATCACATATATGCTGATGATCTTCAACTCTCCATAGATTTCTTAGCTAAAGACATAAATATATGTAACCATACAAACTGTGAATTCTGATCTCGGCCACATAAGCAAATGGGCCAATGAAAATAGTATTCTTCTTAACCCTTATTTGAAAAGAATTGAATTTGCACAATTTGAAAAGAATTGAATGAGTACATTAGTCTATAATTGCTAAAGTAAAATGAACACGCCGTACATAACACATAGCACACAGTACGCAGCACACAGCACATAGCACACACACAGGTACATTGCACATAGCACACAGTACGCAGCACACAGCACATAGCACACACACAGGTACATTGTGATGAAACTTTCAAAATACAATCTCAGCACGATACTAGTTGATAATCTGCAATAAAAAAATAGCCTTGAAAATTGCGAAATCATAACTCCCCACTATATCCCATTGGGTTAACGAGAAATAAAAAATATTATCAAATTGTAGTTTATATAACTTTAATGTACAATATATTAGATTTAACAATTTTATATTCCTTTGAAATATTATGTAGTTGAAAGCAGCTTTACGTGACGAACACTTGAGAACAAGGATTATCTTGTACTTACAAATCTTTGTGTTTTATCTTAAATACCCTTACCTACATAGAATGGCGTTGGTGAGTTTGACCTTCCACTACTAAATTTATACAGTTAGGTATATTTATATACATGGGGATATTTATCTTACATTAGAGAAACCTTTGAAACATGAAAATGACATGAACTCTTTATAGCACATTCTGCCATCCGCAAGTTTAATTGAAATATAAAATTAATATACAGGCATTTGCAATAAAATTAGAGATGCGCATTTTTCAATCTTTTGATTGCGACGGCTTCTTATTTGTAAAACTCCATAACGAAAATGAAAAATATGAATACATGTAATTCTACAATCGATTTATTTCACTCCCGACGCCCGTTTCGGCTTACAAGGCCACAATCAACTGGTGTTGAGTACACAGTACACATTTATTTAATATAATGTTAAACAAAGGTTAAAAGATAAATGAATGTTTATAATACTATTAATGATGGGAAAAATCCGGACACATAATGAGGTACTGGAAAAAAGGGACGGAAAACGGGGTATTTGTGTGAAAGAGAGAGAAGGAAGATATACAATTAAAATTAAAATAAGCCATGTGTATAGGAATTGGATTTCTGGTATAGCCCATTATTACTATTTTCAATATGTCAACTTTCTTTATTATTATGGGTGGCAATTTATTTCTTTCTAGAAGTCGTCGGGAGTGAAATAAATCGATTGTAGAATTATATGTGTTCATATTTTTCATTTTCAAAATAAGATATACGAAGTAAAGACATACATAAATTAATAGTAAAACAAATTTTCTCTACTTCCAATCTTCCTATCACTGCGCGCGTGTGGGCAATTACTTTATAAAAGGAAGTATGACACAGGAGGGTACACCCACACACCAGTCTCGTCTCACCTAAATAGACACTACATTCAGAAAGGGTGATGAACCTCATTGTTGAACTACGTGAGATGTTATTTTGCCTCTTGTATTTTCGATTACCCGGCTCTTACGGGACATCCGAAAACGATGGAATCACTACTCTAAGCCGGTGCCTCATAGAATGAATTTCAAATAAATATATTTTTAATTTTTAATATTTTTATTTTTTTTAAATTCAGTTTGTTTAAACTACGAAGGATATCTCTGTAAAACAAACACTCGCTGATGTGAAAATACATCCACAAAACATATAGGTGTGGGATATGCACGGCGGTTAGTAATCCAGTGGTCGTAAGTTCGAATCCTGCCACGACGGTTCACGTTCACCTATAGTACAAGCATATATTTAATTTGGGGAACTTATGAGGATGTATACAAGATATACAAGAACATATTCATATTGTAACATGCGCTTTTGATTCAACATAAAAATGTCAACTGCTATCTCTAAGACAATGATAGATCGTTTGACTTAGGTGCCGGCGTTCTAGTTTTGATTCCCGGCAGATGAGGGTTTTTTTTCAATATTTAAGGGTATTTTTTTTATTGCAGATTATCAACTAGTATCATGCTGAGGTTGTATTCTGAAAGTTTTATCACAATGTATCTGTGTGTGTGTGTGTGTGTGTGCTGTGTGCTATGTGCGGCGTGTTCATTTTACTTTATCGATTATAGACTAAAGTATTCATTCAATTCTATTAAAATTCAACAAATTTGTATACCTAATACTCGATTAGACCCCATTAGATTTTGAAGGATATCTGAATAGTGCTTCTCATTTTTTTTACCTGTCAAATATTTCAAAGTGATCCCAAGCTCAGGAAACTTATAATTTGTAAATTTTATTTTCAAATTAGTAAAAAGGTACATCACTCTCATAAAATGGCATTGAAGAATTATTAAGTTTTCATAACAAAATATTTAAATGAAAAATATTGTATCAAACTCATTTCATGAAAATGCTGAGTATTTTCCATAGAAATTTGAATACATATTTTATAGAATGACTTATTAGTGAGGAGTTTAGCGTTGGCCACAATCCACTCGTTTAATCATGAAACGCAGGTTAAGTGGAAAAATATCCATATTATGACAATAAACTCGTACTTGAAGCACACTGAAATATTAACAGTATTATCACACGAATAATTATATCGTTATTTGGGATTACGTTACGATGTTATATTTTTAAAAAGAACAGTTTAGTTTTTAATTTGTATTAACTTTATTGACACAAAGAAACATGATTTACAATTCATTCATGATTAAAATGCTTCATTAAAACATTCCTGCTTCATACAAAATAACCTTGAAACATTCCTGTTTTTTTTCAAATCAATAGGAATAAATATTATTTAGTTCAGTTACAGAATTAACATAACCAATAAATTTTCAGCTTGGTAGACAATGATAAATTATCATTTTACAGGTGCATATTAAAAAAATAATTTTCCTAATGGCACACCTACTTAAAATAATCCGTTCTAGTTAATGCTCCGGTACTGGAAGCGGAAAAGGCTCGTGAAAAATGAGCCAACCAGTACCGGCCCTGGAACACCACGCCGTCCCTGAATTATAATATCATATAGGTAATTTATTATGACGGGGGGGGGGGGTGTGTCGTTAGAACACAACCTTCAAATGATTACATAATTACTAAATGTATTTTACATACAATCACGTTTGTGGTATACCGCTATATCCTGGACAAGTCTATTTCGATACAACATAATATAAGAGACTATAGGTACATATTATTTACATCAGGCGTTATAGATCAACCGCTCGATAGAGACATTCCCTTCCAAGAGTACACAGAGATATAGCTGATGAACCTCTACCACATGTTTTGATACTATGTACCAACTCCTGTTATTGGCAGTAATGTCACTCACTCTATATTCAACTTATGTAACACTAAGATGGTACTCGTGTATATCGTGATTTTGAACATCCTTTTAGCAACTCCAGTCGTCAATTTACAACATTTTCTATCAAACAATCGTCTTATAAGTACCTACATTATGTCAGGTATCGGCATTTTATATATCAACATACTTTTAACATACAATTAGTTGTTTTCAACATATGAGATCCGGGATAGTATGTATAGTTGAAGAATACGTACTTAGTACCTACCTATAATTTCATAAATCCAAATTATTGGATATTTTAAGATATTTTGTTTTGTATACAAAATATGTCAGGATAGAGGGTCAGTTCTTTTTTCCTACCCAGAATATGAAAACCGCTTGGTGGTATATACGTAAGTTTGGATATTAAGTATCAAACTATTGAGAGTCCCCGTAGATGTATAGTGTATACTGCCATACAAATTGTATGAAACGATGTCGCCACTAAATTCAATTTTATAATGCACATATTTTTTGTAGAAAATTTTTAGCTTTTTCGATATTTTCAAAAAAAATGGAAATATCGGCACTTAAACACATAAATTCATCATAAAAAAATGTTTTTCTTAATATGAAATGTTTGAGAAAATCAACTTGAGATTTTATATTTGTCTGTATTAATACAAATTTTAAACGTTCCAGCTTTATTGGTTTTTGAGATATATAGAAAAATAATGTAAAAATTCAAAAGTTGATAACACTTGACTGACACGAAAATTCAAAATCCTAAGCAAAAAAGTTTTGTTGGCATATATATTCTGAAATTTTAGGCTCTGTGCATTGAGCGGATCAAAAGTTATAAGGGCGGGGGGAGACACAGACACATTAAATGTTCTTCTCCGAATTTTGAGTAAATCCAAGTAGGTATGGGTCATATATGCTGCGAATCCTCAAAGTGTTTTTTGACTTAAAACCATGAAAAATATACAGTTATCACAATCATAAATACTGTCGATCCATTAAGAGAAATAAATTTTCTTGAGCGAATCGACATTTTGAATATATGTACATATTTTAACATTATAATTTATTTATTTATTTAGAGGACAACATACAGCATATAATAAATTATATAAAATAAAGATGATTTGATTAATAATAAAGCCAATTACAGGTTGTCGCTGAAATTATTGTTGTATATTAAGATACATTAGGAATGGTTACATATTATGGTGAGATATTGTGTGAATGATGAGTGAAATTGCATATATAAATGTGTCAGTATATTAAGTGTTAAATTTGATTATGAGGATGAAATTTTAAGTTTGATATATTTTTTATATGTGGGCGCTAAGTAAGAATATGTCAATCTCTTGGAAATGCCTATTGTATGTATTACAGATTCTGTACATTGTTGCATGTTGAGCATATTTGGTGTGTTGAGTGGTTAGGTGGAAAAGAGGAGTGTGTCTAGTGTCTACAGGTGTAGGTAGGGATGTTGAAAGATATATAATTTAAGAGAGCAGGAGAATCAATTTTATTATTGATAATACTGTGGAGAAGCATCATATTTTGAGTAACTGTGATAACCTTATACCGTAATCATATACTTTTTTATACATATGTTAAGATTCATGAATCCCTCACCATAATTTCTCGTATTCATACAACTTTTTCTCGTATTTTACAATTCTTATGGTTTTAATTACAAGTTAGTCACAGTAGTGAGTTCGTCATATTTACAAGTTTATCATTAAATCACTAAAAGATTTCATCATTAAAAAACTCGGTCACCCTACTTTTATTATTACAGAGATTTAAAAGTTTATCATATATACCCAATATGTTAAATAAATCTGATAATAATATGTCTCCCCATCCAAATCTGTATAAAAACTCCGTTAATCCAGTAATAAAATATTTGTAAATACAACTGAAAAAAATATACTTCGGTATTTACAACCTGAAAAACAATCTCATATAAGGAAAGAATTTTATGTGAAAACCATTCATAAAATAATATGATTTCCTGTTACTTATGCTCGATCGATCATTTCCGTCTTGTCACTATATATTTCACATGGAACAGTGTATGTTTTTTTGTCAATATTCTTGTTTGCGATTATAATTGTAAGGCAATAAACTTTTTATCTAAAAATACCTACATTGTTATTATATTCTAAATAAAAGTATATTACTAATGTGTTAACATGTTAACATACTTAATATAATATATGAAATAAGACAACGTTAACCAAAAATAAATAAAATGTGTCTAGAAATTTAGGTTTATAATAAGCGAGATGGTTCCTTTCATCAGTCTAATTTCTTTTATAATATATATACGAATACCACATCAACCCTATGCTTATAACCAAAATAAATAACTTTACATCATAAATCATTTCCTTAATAGGGCTGCTTTGATTCAATTCCTTGCTCATTTATAACGAACACCTGACTTGTGAAGATTATTTTCACAGGCTCGGAGCCCCAAGGAATATTGCTGTATCAGCCAATACATATAATACCTACAGAGAATATGAAAAAAGTAATTTGGATAGCAAAGAAAACTAGTCTGTATTTAATTGTTTTATTACGAACAATCAACCTGAAAGTGAAAATTATTATTTCATACTTGAAACATTGTGATACACAAAAAACAAATTTAAATAAGTTTTCAGACGAAAAACTTAATTTAGTTTTTTCCGAGAAATAAAATAACAGACTCAAACAAATAACTGTTTTAAAAAATTAACCTTTATAAAACAAAAAAATATATATATTTTATTTAAATCGTGTCTGAATTACTGAAGATCTCAACTCCATTGATTTCTCACAATGTATTCATTTATATAATCAGCCTTGTTTATTATATTTAAGAAGAAATAATACCTATACATTCTTTATTGCTTTCAAGGTCTTTTTTGCACACCAATGTAAGTGACTTTCCTCCTTGTATATCGAGTGTCAGAATCTGAAGACACATCTCAGACGGAAACGCAAAAACATCGGTTATCTAAAAACTATCAAAACAGATGAAACATCTTTGTTTCTTAGAGCACCACATATCTAAACTATCAGCTCCCATGGAATGATCTTGAATAATTAAGGGCGCTATAGACGGCAACCCCCTATTATTATTATTACAAGTTGCATGTAACATATAAGATCCAACTGTCGATAGCGATAGTATGTATAGTTGAAGAATAAGTAGCAAACTTTAAACCCAAAAATCCAAATTATTGAATATTTTAAGATATTTTGTTTTCTATACAACACATGAAGGTATGTATGTCAAGATATGATAGTATGGAGGTCAGTCCTTTTTTTCCTACCCAGAATATGAAAACAGCATGATGGTATGTATGTATGTTGGGAGATTAAGTATCAAACTTTTAAGTCTTCTTAGATAATAATGTATAAGCCACTGCCATACATATTATATGAAGCGATGTCGTCACTAAATTCAAATTTTATAAAAATTGTAAAATAATATTGAAATGTAATGTACAATGTTCATATTTTTTATAGTAAATTAAATAATCTAGTTGGGTTGTTTCGGATTTTTTCGATACTTTTAAAAACATTGGAAATATAGGCAGTTAAACACATAAATTTATCATGAAAAAAATATTTTTCTTTATAAAAAATGTTTGAGAATCTGACGCTGGAAAAAACGTGAAAAATATAGACCCTGAATACAATCTCGCTTATCCTGGCTTGAAACTTTGTCGATATGTTAAGAGAACAAAGTTCTCTTGAACAAATCGACAGTTGGTTCAGTGTTTTTTTTTATATATTATAGTTTTAACATAGTCGAATTTTGTAGCCGCGCGACTTAAATTACTTATAAATTCTAAAAATCTCTCATATCCCACCCTGCATCTTGATTTATACAAATTATCTCCTGACAGACTTGTTTTGTCGAGCTCTGATTATAAAAATCTGCATAAAATACATTTATTATGGTTTGTTGGAAAATTTAATATTCGACTGACATCCTAAAACCACGGTTTTTTATAATATCTTTTAAATATTTACAATATATTTTCGACTTCAAAAGCGCATACTAATATTTATGTTTCTATTTTACAAACACTCTTTATTAACTACATATTCAAAGGTCAATGTGGTTGAGATATATGTCGACAGGATCAAATAGAATATTAGATAATTTATAAGTAACTCGTCATTCACTTTACTTTTGATAAATTATTAACGCACAACCGAACAATTTAACTAGGAACTAGTTTTAGGTCAAAGAAGGAAGTAGATCATCGGGAAGAGAAGATTCCCATTTGTGAGTATTTATGTAAAAGGTTTGTAACAGTTTCGGTCAAACACATCGATACAATAAGACACACATCAAAGTCGGATGAGGAAAATCGTTAAAGGATCGAGAGGATTAGGTTCCCTACGTCTTATGTATTCCTTGTGTCTAGAGACAGCTGGGCCTGAAAGTATTTCTCATTGTTTTCTTCCTTTATATATATAATTTTGTAGGTACCTAGCTTCCTTTAATTTTATACATAGAAAGTTTATTTTACGTATGAATGTTATCATTGGTTTAAAAAACCATCACAATTACCTCCAAGTTTTATTACTTAAGGCCCTTGTATACCCAGGGTATGCGGTTATACACAAAAATTCACACTAAAGTACCTTCTAATGTATGAAACACGAAAAAATATTGTAAGTATGTCACGAAATCTGTGAATATTTTTTTGTGAAGAAAAGGTAAAATATAGAAGTTTTTTTATAAAATTGCAATAATAGTTATTAAAATATTATAATACTAAAAAACTCAGTCGGTAATTTTCATATTCTCTTTCGATTGAAAAAAAAATCTACTTCATAGGCCTCGTAGTTACGTACCTACAATAAAAAATATAAAAAAGGGTTTTACCAAAACTAATTTTACAAGAAAAGTATTAATCAAAACAAATTTCAAAAAACGCATGCAATAGAATAAAGATGTAAATACAAACTGTTCATTATTTCAAAGAAGTATATTTTGAAGGTTCTGGGGAGAATATTTTCAAAATATACTATATAGATTACTATACGGTCATGGTCATTATAATACACACTTTCGTTAATTAATCATATTGCTTTTATTCGATGCGTGTTAAATTATAGTGAGCAAAATAATAGGTCAATATTATTGTAGTAAAATTTAGAAAACCGTTGCAAGGTATAAATAAATATTTAAATAATTTTATACACATCAAATACGTAAGAATTGGCAGAGCGTAGAATAGTCAATAGCAGAGCGGTTAGCGCATTGGGTTAGTAATCCAGTAGTCCAGGAGTTCGAATCCTGCCTCGACCGATTTCGCACAAGCATTTATGCTTATCCGAAGTAATGTAGGAAGATGTATATGTACTTGATTATCAAGGATATTTTCATTTTTTTATTAAAAAAAATACAGTTAACAAAAATACATTCAGTGTTTTTTTCTGACCAAACCTTCTGAATTTGTTCATTTTCGTTCCTATAAAAGTATTTTTGTCATACAGTTGGTCATTTCAATTTTTATGCAAATAATAATGATTTTATTTCCATTGAACAGGTTTCACTGTATAAACGATTAATTTATTATCTGCAGCTTTTGCCCATTTATTTTTAAAATATTTTTTTCCATATAAATCGCCCCAAAAAGGAAACGTATGTTTGGCACCCACCTTTTGAGTAAGTATCAACATATAGAGATACGCATCATTCGGGTGATTGATTCCCGCCCAAGGGACTGTCTGGTGGTTTAGAATGGAGATAGGAGAGAAGAAACCAGTGTAGAATTAATCTTCTGACCAGTTCAAAGCGCTCCGGGCGCTTTGCACGATGGGTATCCGATTACACAATACAAATTGGTACATTTATGTATTTCTAAAAATTGCAAATTACATCATTATTTATCGTTTTTTTTTAAATTCACCAAACACAATATGTTTACCTTCGTGATTCAGTTGACTGCTGATCCGAAGGTCCCGGGTTCGATTTTCGGTGGAGACACAGTTTTTAATTGTTTTCTCAGTCTGGATTTGTGAGACGATTAATATCGTAAGTCTCCAGAATGTGGCAACTCGTTATTAAGTGCGTGTAAAATTAATATTTGACATAGTACCTGTTGGTTGCCCGAGAAGCAATATACAAATGTCTATATAAAATGTTGACCAAACTATTTAATAACTGCAAGGCAAACCATTCATCCTTTTTAAGAGGAATAAAAATTCGAAGACATCTCGTAAATTCACCAATATATGTCGTTTTATTTTACCAATATATTCATGTTTTATTATTACATTTTCAAATACCTTCTAGCGATCTGATCTTAATACGAGAATTATTTAAACCATTTTTGTGTTCATAGACTAAACAATAAAAATACTTCACAAATCGAAATCAAAAAGTCACGTTAAAGAAAAAAGAATATTTTTTTAGTAAGTTTTTCAATTTGAATATATGTACTTACTTTGGGAAAGAAAGGGAGTCACATTAAAAGCGGTAGGTAATTTATGTTATTTTTTTCTATAAATCAATTTTTTGTGACTTTTAACTGTCTAAAATTTCAATTTTACCGGCTCTGGTATAGAATTGAGAAAATAACCTATTACGTTGTCTGGAAAATCGATTCAGATGTGGCTATCGTTTTCAAATGCTTTCACAACACTCACATCTAACAATGATATTACCAACCCAATCTATACTAAAGAACTTATTTCTATTTTAATCGAATAATCATCGACTATTTAACAAGAATGGAAATTTTCATTTACTCTTAAATATTATTACAATATTATTTTTTACATTTTTCTTGTGTTAATAATAATTACTACTGAAATTATAATATGTAAACTGATAAAATACATAGTTTTTCAAATTTAAAAAGAATCCCAAATTTCTTTAATGCAGCATTCATAGTAAGGTATTGAAATTGAAGTTCGTGGTCCAGTCCGGGTATTATAATCTCCTATACAACTTGGATTTGTTGTTTTAATGCTGGATTACTGTTGTGCAATATATGCTGGATTGTAGCAGTAAGTATCAACTTAACTTATTGCAAATGATTTTTGATTGTTTTTTTTTTAATTTTATTGTACATTTATAAGAATAACAATAATATTTTCCTTCCAAACTGCACAGCAGGTTTTTGGTAGTCACACAACATCTCTTCTAAACGAATTGTACTTGAAGTGGAACTGAATTTAAGTGTCCAAAATAAGACTTTAAAGTTTGGTTGATGGTTTTCATACTTGCATTCAAAATCATCCGAATCTAATGACTATGATCACGGAAAAATACTAAGGTAATATAAATATAACATGAAAATTGATAAAATTATTAAAATACACATTGCAATACGTTCTATTAACGCTCTTCATTTTCCAAAAATATTTTATTTATTTATTTATTTTATTTATTTTAACGTTGTTTCTCGGGCAACTAACAGGAACTATGTCAAATATTAATTTAACACGCACCCAATAACAAATTGCCACATTCTGGAGACTTACGATATTAATCGTCTCACAGATCCAGACTGAAAACACAATTAAAAACTGTGTCTCCACCGGGAATCGAACCCGGGACCGTTGGCTCAGCAGTCAGATATCTAACCAACTGAGCCACGAAGGCCGACAAATTTTATAGTATCAATATAACGGTTAGGTAAAGGACAAGTTTATCTGAAAAGAAAAATTTTAACCTCCATGTTCCATGAAGTATTTAAAAAAATATTGTTCTTATGTGGCTATAATTTGGTAAAATTTCGTATTTCAACAACTATCGAAAGACTAATAAAATACCTTAATATAATTGATTAATGGGTAAGTAAATGAAAATCTTATCACCTCAGATGGTTGGAACATCTCCAGCGCATGGAGAACAGCTGAGTCCCTAATACCCGACTATAAATGGGAGGCAAAACTTGGGAAGACCCAAATTTCAGTGGATGGATGGTGTATAAAAGTAAGAACTTGTAATAATTGTAATAAAAGGTGCGAATGATGAATCGGGTGGAATGGCGAAAAGTTTTTGAGAAGGCCATGGCTCATAATGGACTGTAGCTCCATTGATGATGATGAAGTTAGTAAAAACACAAATAATTTTATTCAAATGCCACATCGTACCACATTTAAATACTAGAGATTGCGCAGAGGTAGAAATTCGACCGCAGGTTATTTATTAAATGTTAAAGTTTGAAAAGTCATTGTACTGATCTATAATAATAAAACATCATGTACTCATCAAGGAGTACAAATTTTTCTTTTCACATATTGCAACGTGTAATTTTTATAGTACAACATATATATTGTTTCACACATATCTAGTTTTATTCAAAATCTTCTGAAATTCGTTTTTATACAATTGCGTTGTAGGAACCACATTGACAATTTAAACGTAAACAACGATCACGAAAGAGACGGGATACGTAATTACGACTACTACAGTGTAACTACCTCTGTTATTTGAATATTTTCGTCACAGTCACTTATACTATATTAAAGTTAGGCTTCCCCTTTCTTTTGCGTTCTAAGAAAAACAATATGGTTTATCGTGAAATATTTTTGTATTTATGACACATATTATGTTTGAAATATTATCTATCTTAACTGCTTCTATGAACATATGAACTTTAACTATGCCATATTTCAAACTCCTCCGTGCGAGCAGTTTGCTTTAAAAGGAGTCCGAAGTTTTCGCTTTACGTATTAATATATAGAAGATCATAGATAATTTATACTTACACATAAAAGGAGATTTTAATTTTCTAAATTAATAAAAAACACAAAAAACACAACGTTGGGAACAATGCTGAAAAACCATACATTCTTCACGAGAAGACATCACATAGTATAAATTATTTTGTGTATCATGAAACGTAGAAAGTATATTTTTTGGTAGACAATAAAATGTGAATTTATGTGGATGGCTCAGGTAACAACACACATATTATCATGTTCAACTGTCGACTTACAAACAAGACTTTTGAGTTATTACCCGTTTAAATGGAGGATTTGAAAGAGGGTAAAGAGGCGAAATAAAGATAGAAATGAATTGATGTGTTATAATTTAAGGCGCCTTTGGGGAGATCCAGAAAAAGCTTTTCATACAGCCAGGATGAATAATATATCAGTCGTAAGAGCCAGCAAAGATTTTTTTTAATTACGCAGGTACCAAAGTCAAGTATTCATGACCGTTTTATCGCAAACTTAAATAAACCTAATCGACTAAGATCCAGTGACAGCGAAAAGTATGAAGGCTGTTTTTTTCTGGAAAGGATACCACTGCAGATAACAACAATTGAATAATATAATATAGGTTTATTGACCGAAGATTATTCCAATTATTTGAATACAAATATATACTGTAAAATAAATTATTGACAAAGATAACTTCGGGGAGTTGACTAGAAGATAGCAGAAGCAGCGTTTCGTTTTGCATAGCGTCGCTCGAACTTTCGCCGCTGGCGCCGCCACATGCACACGCCACACTGCTATATAATATGTTTTCAGCCAACCAGTGAATATTTTTTGGAGAAAGATTGATTCATTCTTATTTTTATTATGAATACTTGAGTATTAGATTTAAGTAAACATAATAATTTGATAACTAAACTTCTAAAAATTCGAAATTATAGGAACTCTATAGTAATATTAAATAGGTATACCAACGTTACAATATTACCTCAACTGTTTACTGGATATTTGTATGTAGTATTTACATAATACAAAAATCATTTCCATAAATATCAGTCAGTGTAATAATTCTTTCGCATAATTCAAATAAGTTGACCTTTACAAACGTTAAGGTGTAAATATGTCATAAAGTTAGGCACACGATAAGAGGTCGATCATGTGACAACACTTCCACAAAACCATACAGTTGGATACTATTGTAAAAAGAAAATATAAAATCACAATAGAAAATCCTCGGCTTCGGTTCTTATACTTTTCTCTGTTGCTGAAAAATAGCCCATTAAGACCGTACCCTCCGTGTCCGAGCTTTGTAACCGAAAACCTTGGAAAAGTTTGCATCGTAAACATCGATTAAAAAGATAAGAAAGTAGACAACTGGGACCTTTTTACAAGATCTGGGCAACTCTCGTTGCGAGCGAGATGCAATATACCATCCATTTACAGCAGATTGATGTACCCTAAGAAGCTTTTATAAAGCCGCTGTAAGGGAAGAAAAAATGTATGAAAAATGTCGGGCTTTTTAAAGCCACATGCGTGTGCCAATGTGTTTTTTTATTATGCTCCTTTTGTCTCTTGTGTCCGCACAGATTTTGTTTTTTTTATGGAAACTTATTCTTATTTTATGACTTTGTTTTATCCTTATTTTTATTTTCGCCACATATTTTTGATATATTTTCGCATCGATGTATTTTTCGAATTTGAACTCACACGTATATTTACATTTTAAATGTCAATAAACTAAATAAATAAACACGGAAAAATATACCTCGATTAAAAACAACCGAGGAAATCTGTTTCAACACTGGTAAACCAGATAAGTGTAACTAAAAATACAATTAAGGCAGGAAATAGTGAATGGACAATGAATGGCTGATCCGAATATAAAATAGAAATGGAAAAACACAGTCCTTGCGAATATATAAAAGGAATGAAAATTGAATATGGCATAAGACGCATAGAAATATACTACACATTTATGCTACTGAAATGATATCTTTGAGAATAACGTGAAACAAAACATTAAATTAACAATGGAATAGAAATGTAAAAATAAGAGGCAAGGACTCGAATTTAATTAATGCGCTGAGTCCATTCGTCCATCCAGAAAGAATGAGAGATAAACCACAGACGAACAATGAATTGCTGAAATGTTTAGCATACATACATACATACATACCATCACGCCATGTCCCTTGGGAGGTAGGCAGAGAGATATTTAGCATACAAAGAGATATTTTTTTATAAACAGATATCTATTTGTTACACGTAAATTAATAATAAATTTTTTATGGTTTCTTCGCTCAGCCAAGAAATATATAGATAGATAGAAATATTTATGTCATCCGCTCACAACAATTTCTTAAACATTATTATGAATATAAATACTTGTATTAGTTTCTAAAATGTCTATGCTGATTTAGATTATAGATATTTATATTTATTTTAAAGTAGGTATGTACAAATGTATATCGCTTTTATCTATTTACGTATAATGAATAATCAAGACAAATAATTTAAATTTAAACGATAGTCCAAATTAACGAAATATATTCCAAAGTTCAATGGAAGTTTATTAAACTTTCGATTGATTTGATCTATATTTGAATATTGTATTCAATTTTTGATATATTTATAAAAAAAAGTTTTATTTTCTTATCGAGTGAATCTCGAAAATGGATGGAATCTTCCTATGAATATAAATAACTACTTAAACTTTAACATACATAAGGGGTTTGACCCGTGAATTCACAAACCTTCAATATAGTTTTATTTTATTCTTTTAGGTATTGTTTTCGTTTCATTTTCTATTTTTCATGTTACCACAAGTTGTATCAGAAGGTTACAATTTAAATATTTGTTACTAAGCTGAAATATAAATTACTGTTAAAAATCTTCATTTATCTTATGTACCATTCTATGTGGGGTAGAAAAAAAAACTGAACTCCATACAAATTCATCAATTCAGCTACTAAGATATACAATGGACACTACTTACACTGTATTTGTCTCCAGAATATAGCACCATATTTTTGGGTGCATGTTTATATTTGACTAAGTAAATATATTAAATACATTCAACATAATCTTTCATATAAATAAAACGATTTCAAAATTAATGTGACA
Organism: Molanna angustata; assembly: GCA_963576475.1. Taxonomy (NCBI): domain Eukaryota; kingdom Metazoa; phylum Arthropoda; class Insecta; order Trichoptera; family Molannidae; genus Molanna; species Molanna angustata. The sequence continues at coordinate 23,260,696 of OY754964.1, read as the reverse complement.
TTCGGTTCTCTCTGCCAACCCCATGACGGAGTTGACTTGATGTTTTTTGTGTATATATGTACATATTATCTTTCATACAATTCGCCTTTACATACAGTGATACGCAAATCCTTCGCAAATAGATGAATTTTATGATTTCTCGTGATAACCATCATCAAATCTCTTGGCTTAGTTCAGATGAAAAAGGAACCAACGAATTCAGAGGACGTGGTAAAGAATTAATATAATTGAATTGCAGAACTTTGTTTTCTGGTAATGAAGACACTGAATATACTCCGTGTAGGACGTAGGTATCACAAGGTGTAAAAAGAACTTTTACAAGTAAATGCATGACGAGAAGATGTTTTTTTGCGATTGTGGGGAGGTCCATAAAGCATATTATTGTCTGCCGAAACATGATATAAATATCGCCATATACCTTGAATCAAGCTTCCGGGTGCGCAGAGCGCAAATTTGTGTCTTTTGCTTCGTTGGTATACCTGCAAATCGCCCCCCTTCTCGACGAAATTATACAGGGATGAAACGAGGAAGACTTGATTCTGGCAAATGACGTGGCAATTGCTACTGCAACGTATTTAGCCTCTACGTCAGACAACACAATATCCTCCTATCCGCGGGTTCAACCACTACCAATCTCAAACGTGGGGACACCGCTCGGAATCGGTCGCAGGGGCAAGCCCCTGGGGCAGCGATCGAGTCGGAGGGGCTTGTCCCCGCACCCCTCGGTACTCGTGTTGGCGTCCGAAGGTTCCGCGGGCTAACACCGGGGGCATCCGGCGCATCATCACCTGTCAGATTTGACGTCTCTTGTCAACACAGATTGTCTGACCCGACGTCTGCGCCGGCGGTGTGCCCGAACCTCACACAACATTCGCCACAGTTGACGAGTTGCTGCCGAGCGAGACTAAAGGCGTTCGTCGTGCTCTTCTCTAAATACTGAATTGAAGGGGGCACACAACAACGTCGGCTATCATATTTACTGCCTATCAAAAATGAAACTAATCAGATGATTTTCCCTTTGAAAATAAAAAAAGAAATCGAAATCGGGTTAAGTGACAAAAAGTTATCACTGAACATACATAAAAAAATCACGTCGAATTGATTCCTCCTCCTTCTCCTCCATTTTCGAAAGATTTATAAATAAATAAAATAAATAATCTATGGTCGTAATTTTCTTCTCGGTGAATTTCTAAGTATTTTGGTACACTTTGTTCAATTTTCAAAAACATCCTTATTAAACTTTCGACAAACCCAAGGAATCTTTCCTACCATATCTTAACCGTAGCTGTTAAAAATATAATTGGATTTAAATATTAACAATGTCCATCTTGTCTCTTCATTTTCATCATATAATTGATCGCGTTTCTCTGTATTTGATTATTTTGTGTTAATATTTTGAGTATTTGTTTTATTTTAAAAATCTTATATCTCTCCCGGCGATTTTTTTATTAAATATGCAGACAAGAAGGGGAGGCAACGGGAGTGTTTAAGGAAGTGAACACGCGCGGAAAACCTTCCCTTTGACGTTGACTAATTCGATTAAAGAAGCAAATTACTTCTGTCTTTACAAGATCATCCTTTCTGTATCTTTTCACTGTCCTCCGTTTTCTGGAACTCCTTCATAGCATGTCCAATTCAATTAAAAATTAAATTTTTGAATGTTTATCGATCAATATTTTTTCAAGTGATATCGTGTTATTATACTTAAAATTTTGAATATCAACATTTTCTGAAATCTTTCTGGAACTTTTTTCGACATGAAAAATAATAATGAATCTATTTGTCATATTCCCGTTTTGATATTGGCCATATACCTACTCATATGTTGTACCAAAATGATATCACATTGCATATTCAGTATTCAGAGTATAAAATATTTTATGGTAGTAGATGCTTTGAATAATCAACGCAGGTTATTCAAGAACTATGTTCTAGAAATCTTAAAGCAGATTAACTCACAAGTAATATCGTCCAGATAAGAATAACAACTCCCAAAACTCGGTTAGCAGAGTTATCAAAGTGGATAACTATGTATGATCAAATGTGAGATGTCATATAAAATTAAATACTTATAACATTATATACCTACAAGGATTTTGTACAAGATCCCCAAAACAAGAGCGACCAATATAAATAAACTTATAACATTTATAATATTTTTATTAAAATAATGTTAAATTCTTATGAATCTGTCATGTGACTCATTCTAATATTTTACAATTCCGTCGTAGAGCAATAGAACGTATTAAATATTGAAAAGATTTGTTTTAGTCTAAAAATAAGTTTGCTGACCATGATGGTGAAATATCTTCACATATTTCATTATGTGCCTTGATGTACTGCTAGAACCTTAATACCATCTATAATCTGCCTATTTACATACATGAGTACATAACCAAAAACATTCCTTAATAATATTTTATGTCTTCCTTTAAAGCCTATTTTATTGCTGTGTCATTTTTAGAAGACCGCTTATGTGGGATTACCGAAATACTCTAAATATTTAAACAACAACAAATATTAACAAGCATATAAGATCCACGTTTACTGATATAATAAACAAAAATTACTTACCATGATTTTTTTTGCTGATCAAAGGCTTGTTATATCAATTTCTAAACATACAATCAAATATAAATTAAAATTTCGACGATATTGCACAAATGCGTAGACGAAGAAGAAAAATACTAATTCATTTTCATTTCGCAAATTTATATTTGATTCTGTATAAATGAAACTATGAATAAATGAAACTGTATTTTTTAATACAAAGTAACAGAAATAAGATACAATATATTAAAATAATGGTAATCTATGTAAATGAGTTTTGATTAAAAGGTTTCACAGAGTGCTTTATTAGTAGGGTTAACATTTATTCTATACTCCGTATCTCTCTGAAATTCCTATGACCGTTTTGTTCGCTGTTTTTTACCTGTCTGTCTATAATCATAAAAGTATATTTCCAGTTCTAGCAGTTGAATATCGTATAGTATATGTACAATTGTGGAGACGATATAACATTAATCCATCAGTTATATCTAGTACAGAAACGGTCCGCCGTCATTTTCTCAATGGAGCTTTCCTTGTCCCATCGAGGGACACGGCTGTCATAGTGACATCGCTCCCACATCAATCAATCACAAACTTTATTTGTTTGAGGAAATGGATCTAGTTGTTTTACACTACTTTTGCAGTGTCTTCAATTAATTCCTATAAACTTACCGAAATCAATCAATTTATACAGCTGAATTATATTTTAAATGTCAATTTTGCAACACTCTATCCAAACGGTGTAAATAATAAATCTGACAGATTGGTATAAATGTTCTGATTCTAGTTTCCACTTGATATTGGTGTGAAATGGCTACATCAAAGTTATAATATTCGAGTAGTCTTTCTATTTTTATATAACTAAATTACGTCGCCAAAATAGGAAGAAAAATTCTAATTAACTTATTTTCAATTTATGTTTATAATTGAGGAAGAGATACCGTCCAAAGTAATAAAATAATTTTGAAGGTTTTTCTAGATAGTTACCTAAATATAAAATACCACAACACGATTGGCTGACTTACAAATACGAAATAGTAAAGGGATTTTCTTTTCTCGAGAAAATCCAATGTTTTCATTTTTTTCATAGAAAATCAGTTCAATGAATCCTTTATCAAAAATAACCATTTTATTCCAGCTATTACAATAAATACTTCTCTTGAAATGAATAGCAGTAAAGCATAAAATTATTAAACGTTGGGTAGATATTTTTCGAAACTGTTTCCTTTATAAACAATAAATACTTGGATTTTTTTAAAAAATATACGTAATAAAAATATAAATGCAACAAAAATTTAAAAACTCCCATTGGACATATTTTAACTCCTAATTAGGTACCCCAAGGAGAAGTGGGAAGTTATGAATTCGCAATTTTCAAGGTTATTTTTTATCGCAGATTATCAACTAGTATTATATAGTTATATGCCGGACGGAAATGCACAAAGCAGAAACACTTTCTACTCACTCTCTGTATGACCACGCCCCCCCTGACATAAGACTAAGATCAAGCAAAAGTTTCCTGACATCAACGCAGCCACTTCCATCTCATCCTGAGCAGGAAAGGCTCCGTCTATGGCAGCAAGAAGCCCCCGATAACTTCGTCCGCCCTAAGGAGAGTCTTCCCCCGGGCCACAACGCGGAGTGGCGTACGTGGAAGTCACTAAACAGACTGAGGAGGGCGTTGGGAGAACGTTGGATAACCTGTCTACATGGGGCTTCCTGCAACAGGGATTACCAACGACATGTGACTGTGGAGAGCAGCAGACCACCGCACATTTGTGCAGCTGCCCCTCAAGTCCAGTCAACTGCACCATGCACGATCTTATGGTGGGCAATGATTGTGGTATTGACGTTGCTAGACACTGGCAGAAAATTATTTGAATGCGTTGCTGACACGAAAAAAGAAGAAGAAGATGCTGAGATTGTATTCTGAAAGTTTCATCACAATGTATCTCTGTGTGTGTATGTGTGCTATGAACTTTGTGCTATATACGGTGTGTTTATTCTACTTTATCGATTATAGTACCCATATTATACTTTTTTATTATACTAGTTGCATATTACTCATGAGATCCAACTGTCGATGGCGATAATATTTATAATTGTAGAATACCTACCAAACTATAAACACTTTAACACAGATTTATAAACATTTTAAGATATTTTGTTTTTTATATAAAACATGTAGGTATCTATGTCAGGATAGGATAGTATAGAGGTCAGTCTTTTTTCCTACCCACAATATGAAAACAGCATGATGTTTTTGAGATTAAATATCAAACTATTGAGTCTCCGCAAATATTGTGTAGTGTATACTGCTTTACAAATTGTATGAAACGATGTCGTCACTAAATTCATTTTTATATCAATTGTTTTAAAAAGTTTGAGATGTACTACTACAATTTTTATATTTTTTATAGATAATTAAATTGTCTGAAAATTAAATATTTTTTAAAAACTTCGGAAATAAAGGCAGTTAAATTCATTTCATAAATAATTTGTGTTTAATAAAAATAAAAAAAGACAGCGCGCTAACGTCATAATCTTCGTGCACGCGATCGAGTTAACAGCCTTGATAATGCCCGATGTCGAACGGGTGAAACGTCGGTATATGTGAAGCAGCTTGATGCTTTCGACAGTTGGATTATTATAGAAGTATATTATATTAAACAAATTAGATTATTTCAAATATTTCAAAGTGACCCCAAGCTCAGGAAACTTGCTAAAAAGGCACGTCACTTTCATAAAAAGAATAATGAAGTTTTATGATATAATATTTAAATGAAAAATATTTTTACAAACTTATTTCATGTTAATGCTGAAAATTTCTCATTCAATATTTGAATACTTTATGGAGTGACTTGGTAATGAGAAGTTTAGCGTTGGCCACAGCCCACTATTTTTTTTATTGAAATACATATACCTCGCCAAAAATATTCCATTCACAATTGACATTATTATATAACAATAGCGTTCAAATAGACAAGGGTCGTATTACAGGAGTTATTTAAAAATAATGTAAGAAAAAGATGAGGTCCCGTAAGAAGTATTCTCGCAGTATGGGATCTTACTTTTTTCTTACATTTTTATCAAATAACTCTTGTGATACGACCCTAAGTAGGTAGGTACATCTTATTGATATTCGGAATTCGTAACATTATTCATAGTGTTCCATTTATCAACCACACCTTCATTTAATCAGTAAGTGATGGTGTCTCTAAAAAAATTAAGTGAAAGTAAATTGATGAATGTTTTTTTTTTTTATTGTGTAGGTAGTGTTTCTATTATTCATATCGTCGAAGATTTTTTAATTTGCTTATAATAATTGTGAACGATATTATTTTTGAGTAACAGTTGAGTGAAGATAATACGAATTGAGTGTAATTATATGAAAAGTTACATTAAAAATATTTTGCGGTGGGTACCTACATAGTTCTATCACGGAATCTTCATTGAATTACACTAATGGAATAAGGATTTCATAAGAATCCATTAATCCTCGGATCCATATTGCGGAATCCAGTTTTAAATCTTGAAAAAAAATGAATGGTGCTATTTTTTGGCGGGTATGCCTTGAATACTAAACAAGCTAGGAGGATACCTACCTACGATTATAACCACCAGTTAAAATGTTTGTTGATGGGTATTATTATTTTTCAAATTTATTTTCGTTGGAAGGAAAATGTGCCTTGTGGTAAAACAAGGGCGGCTGAATCACATCTATTTATTATTCTTGTTGAGATTTTGGTTTTATATCTACAAATTATTTTCAACACTCTTTGTTTATTTATTGCAATACTTCGAATTGCAACTGCATTGTCCCATTCGACAAACGATCTTCCCAACGTGGCTCTAGCATTGCAAAAACAATCTAACTGTTAAGAGAATAGACGACATAAATATGTCTATCTAATAAAATAAACGAATCCGAGCTGAAAAGAAATTTATTTAAAATTTCTTCGCAAAACTACCAGCGGATGTTATTTGAAATAAAATTGCAAAAAGGATAAAACCTGTCTCTTGCACATGATGAAAATGAATGAATACGATAATTAATTCCAATACATATTGACGATGGTTTGAAATATAATATCTTAATAAATTTTTCTCAAGACCGTACAGGCACTGAGAATTTTTAGCGAACTGTAGCCCACATCTCGGACTGAAGTAGAAGCGATGGGATTCGTCCCGCCATTCATTTATTACGACATGACTAGCGCGAAGCAGTAACGGTGTAAGCGACAAGATGATGAGCAGCACTCCTGGAGCTGCAAAATGTATGTCATAGATTCTCGAATACTTCCGAAGATTTACGAGGATCAACGAACCATAGCCCACCGTTGTTGATACAAACCTACAAGTCCTTATTCGTGTGTTGATCGTTGAATAGATTAGAGTCGCGTTTAATTTTTATTCATTAGTTCCGACCCACGACATCACAAATTTATCAAGTTATTTTTTATATTGTATTTTCAATTGTTACGAATAAACCAGTGTTGATCATGTAAGTAGTTCTTTGATTGAAACCCTTCATCACAATAAAATTACATATAATCAATTATTTAATTAGCTGACATAAGCAATATTATATTTGGAGGTATATGTTTTAAATAAAATAGAATCTCTTTGAACACGCACCTTTGCAATATAATATTTCTTCATTAAACTAATAAATTAATATATACCCCCCAAAAAGATATATACCTATTTTTTTAAAAAAATCAACATACCAATTTAAAAATCTAAAACAGACAAAGCGTTAAAATCATAATATTTTACATTTTTTTCGTCAAATCGTAGTTTTAAATCTAACAAATTACAATATCATAAATAAAACTTTAAAATTGCTTGGCTTTATTTTGAGGAAAACTAGAGATTTTAAATCAATCAACCCTTTTAAAGTACTTTTGTACATCTTTAGTTAGGAATCAGGTAGAATACAATACTCCGGTATGGTCACCGTATTACGCAGTCCACTCAAGCACCGTTGAAAAAGTCCAATATAAGTTCTTGCGTTTCATAAATTTTAAACTGAAAATACCATTAGAAAACTTTTATTTTTAAAATTATTACTATCTTCTGTCACTGTTTGGGTTGCAGAGGTTGTCTGAAAGAAGAAGAATAGCAGATTTAATAATGGTATATAAGATAGTCAGGGGGGTTTATGATTCGCCAGATTTAACTCAATTGATATTGTACCACATTTCAATCTATGTACTAAAAAAAAGTATTTACGAGTTGTTGATTATTCGTTATAATGTTTAAGTGTTTTTATATGTGTGTTTTTATAATGGCGTGAAGCCGTATATGTTAAAATAAATATATACAATATTTATCTCAGTCTTTGGTTTCAAGACGATAATGTCAATACTGTCTTGAGTAAATGAGGAAACGCCAATACAACTAACTAATCACATTGAGTGGTTGTGCGACTTTAAGCCAGCCGACACATTTTTTATACATTTATATTTATTTATGTACAAATTCAAAAAGTATAGTATACTGGCGGACTTATTACATATTATTATAACCAGGTAGCATACCTGCAAAATATTGATTGCGAAAACAAGAAATAACAAAATACATTACGATTAAAAAATAATAATTAATATTGAAATTGTAATTAATTTTTCGATAATGATTTATCCTTTGTATTAGAAAAAAAAAACATTTATGTTCATGGAGATTTTTATATGACGGTGACGAGTTATATTAAAAAGAGCCAAATTAATGAATTGAATATTTTTCATTATTGCATATGCGCAAACATTGGATTTTTTTCCCTGTCGGGAGTCAAAGATATTTTTTAACAGATTTTTAATTATCTCAATAGAGACGAAGTTGGAATATTTGTTGTAGGAGAACCGGGAAATCTATATATTGTAAAATTCCTTATTTTCAAGCGAAAAGAATTTCAGTATTACAATATATAGAACTTTCAAAATTGAATTGATAGGGATCTCATTAAAAAGGCATAATTTGTGAACGTTGCGCAAGCGCATAAAGTGATCACGTAAACCAGCCGATGACAGGTCGTAAGCCCTGTAGGTGCCTTGATTTCCCGGTTCTCCTACAATAAATATTCCAACTTCGTCTCTATTGAGATAATTAAAAATCTGTTAAAAAACAAATTAATTATTTTATGTAAAATAATACTTTTTATCTAAAGAATTCTTCATCCTGTATAAATTTAAAGACGGATTATTACCCATTTCGTCTTCGAAAAATGTTAAGTAGACATACTTTCGCCATAATAACTCCTTTCTGAAATCGTCGATGGCACAAAGAGAAGTGAAAATGTCGGCATTATAGGTAGGTACCTATATTTCCTCTCTACAACCTCCACCAACCACACTCGCTCATTGAGGGAACACGGATTGGTGTCAATATCAATCACCTGATCCCATTCAAGGAACTTTCAGGTGAATTAGAATTAAGTCTTCCTCGATTGTTCATTACGAAGAACATATTGAAATCACTCGTCAGTAACACCCCTTAATTTAATGAATTTGAATAGACGAACGCTGCTACTCAAATAGAAATTTAGTGAAATATTAGCATTTTCATTATCTAGCCAATTTCATTGTGATTTCTTAATACATTAATGTAATCGTCAAAATGATTACAATATTGTTGTACCTAACTATTTTTCTTTTTCATTCAGTATTGGATATTATTTGGTAGCAAAGCGATTCATCTCTTCCTCGTTCCTCTTGGTCTTCGGCGGTGCTCATCAACAAGGAGTTTTAATTCATACCACGGCACATAAATGTTCCAGATACTCCTGGCGAGGACGTTCTCCGCCAGACACGGACACGGACCTTTAAGTAAGTTTGAGAAATGAATGTAAACGATTGCAAAGTAGCGTACCTACACAAAGTTAAGTCTCTAGAAACTCAATCAAAAATATTCAAGAAGCTCAATCGTTGTTCGTTGAAATGTGAAAATAAACTGCAAGAAATCTATGTAGGTACATAGTTTTGCCGACAGTCGCTAGAGGTTAATAAAGACGAGGCAACAATATTGAGTCTCCTCTGTACTTACACAGCAAAGGGGTATGATTTTGATCTACTGAGGTCGAAATCTCGTGTCATTTACCTTGAGATGGCAGTCTCTCTACCATTGCGGATCAATCGGAAATGGAATCAGAGAAAAAACTAACAAAAGAATTTTCATATCTTACTGATAAAAGAATAAAGAACAAAGAAAAGCACAATGTGACGTCCAAAAGATCATTTTCTCTTCCCATCTTTAACATACTTTTATGCAATTTCTACTCAATTCAACTACGCATAGGTATTATGTAGGTTTAGTAGCGTAAATTCATATTCTTTTTTTTTATCTCTTTTTATTATCGTTGCCAAACGTCATATTATATTTTATGGCATCTTTGCACTTGTACAATTTATGATAAATATTTTCTGAATAAACTTTGTGTCACATTTCCAAAATTTTATTACATACAATTTAACCGTGAACGAATAATTTAAATAATTTAATTTCAAAGCAACCGCTTCTTCCACAAATTGTCATCCATTCTGAAAAAGAAACAAACTAAATGAATTATAATAAATACAATTATTTTAAAGGCAATTCAAGCCAATAATTTTAAAGGTGACAGTGTGATGAAGCTTTAAAATTTACTTACTTAAAAATATATTGTAGGCATGGATGAAAATATTCATTATATTTTAACCAAAAATATTTGTCGTATTTTATAATATCCCAATAAACAAATCAATTACTTTTTATCTATATAACCTCTTTAAAGGAAAAACATACCAATATCATAAAATTGCGTTATACTTAGCAAAGAAAAAAGTACCAAGGGCTTTCTAAATCATTTAGGAAATTTTCTAAAAGAATTTTCAGGTCGTTATCCATCTTTTATAAAATTATCAATCTAATTTTTAAGGTATCAATGGGAAACATCCTCAATTTATTTTTTATAATTTAGTCGTTCACTACTTTAAAGCTTTCTCATTATTCTATACAACGTCGCTCCAAAGAAAGCTATAGGTCATTTTAAGTAAATTGTTAATTTGATTTATAAAATTGTTAGTGATATAAAAATATATTGAGACCGTAGACTAATAATTTGTATTCCTTACTATGTGATTGAAACTAAGTTGCTTATTACATACTTAACACTAAAAAAATAAAAGATTAAATACGAATTACTTTAGTATACTATTATAATATAATATTATTAATGTTTATTATAAATATCAAAATAACCATGCTGAACTGTAAAGCTAGAGAACTAGATTTCTAGCCAGGGGGGCAAGTCTGGTCCAACCGGTGAAATCAAATCCGTCACTATTATCCATATCATGGACACACTATTGTACATACACACTATTGTACATATCGAGCGAAGCACGTACTTTTGTCGCGGAACCTAAAAGTTAATCAAATCCGCACAAAAAAAAAACATATTTTACATTAAGTTTCATCGATATATCGTGGCAAAATATTTACTTCATACTATACTATCACAAGATCAGTTTAAGTGCATAATTAATTAACAATATCAATAAAAACATAAAAATAAAGTGCAAACTCAAAATCTGAAAGAAAAGAGACAGCTGGTGTGTCACAAGATCAAAACACAAGAAAGGAACCGCATTCGTCCGCTGATTCCTACGTCACTTTGCAAACAAGCGACTATTGGTGATATTCACGGCAACGGAGTACGGACTGCATTAACGAACACTCAAGGTACCGACTACCCACTACTCAACAATAATAAAGCCTGTGTCACTTGGAGCAAGATTCAAATCAAAGTTTCGAGTTTATATTTATATTCTATTTTCTTGTTTGGTTTCGTTTCTTAATATAATATTATCTCTATTGCATACACATAAAGCAATATGTCCACTAGAAACAAACAAAAGAATGAACAGGAGAATACATCAAGGATGGACTCGAACTCAGATTTGAAAAAATATTTTGATCTTAAATTTGATCAATTCAAAATAGAAATTAAAGCTGAAATCGAACATTTTACCAAATCAATTGAATTTTGCTGCGCAAAGCTTGACGACATAGAAAAAAGAGTCTCGATAACTGAAAACAAACTGAGCAAACTTGATACCATCACAGCAGATCTGCGGGAATCAATGAATGAAGTCAAGTCCAAACTGGAAATCATGGATGCATTGTCCAGGAAGAACAATATCATTTTGCATGGCGTTCCCGAAAGGAAACAAGAAAATATATTAAAGATAGTTGAAAATATCGCCGAAGTCACCAACTTTCCTTTAAAAGAAGAGCATATTGATCACTATTGCAGAATGAGACATCCAGCCAAAGAGAACGCGCCGAGAGGAATACTCCTTAAATTCACTAAACAGTTGCAACGCGACAACTTCCTGGCAGCAACAAAAAAGTTCAACTCAAACAAACCATCTCAAACTAAACTGAATACGAGCCACATTGGATTCGAAGGAAGCCCAACTCCAATATTCCTTCAGGAACATTTGACCCAAAAAACCCAGAAACTCTTGGCTCACACTAAAAAATTTGCGAAGGAGCATAATTTTAAATATTCATGGACACGAGATGGCAGAATATTTTTGCGTAGAAACGACATATCACCCCGTATAATTATTGATAGTGAGGCAAGATTGCACAGGCTCGCAAAAGGTACTGATGACTAATGTCATCTAAATGTTTATTCTGTTTTTATATTTTCTTTGTTTTTCTCTTTAAGCAGTCTCTAGTAACTTTCTCTAAATGAATTTAACTCTTTATTATATGAATGTGCGTGGCACAAGAACTAAAGTAAGTGAGGTGTTTAGGAATATACTAATATCGAACTACGATATAATCTGCTTGACTGAGACGTGGCTAAATGAATCTATATTCAGTGGAGAACTTGTCGACAACCGTTATGACATTTTTAGGGTCGATAGACAACATGACACAAAAAAAGATGGAGGCGGTGTTCTCATTGCATGTTTAAAATACCTTGAATCCAAAATTATTAAAACGGATTACGATAAGCAAATTGAAGACGTATGGGTCCAATTCAAGCTGAAAATAAGAAATAGAGTTAAAAAAATTAATCTTTGCACTGTATATATTCCACCAAACAATGATTTAGAATCGTGTTATAAATTTTATGATAAAATTAGACTTTCATATGTAGAAAATCCGAATGCGCTTAATCTCATACTCGGAGATTTTAATAGGCCTGATATATCTTGGACCCCTGATGAATCCAATACTTTAACCCCAATACTCTTAACTACAAATGCAAGCTCATCAAATCTAATCGATACAATGTACTTTTGTAGTTTTACACAACGAAACAATGTGGCGAATGCTAATAATAGAATTCTCGACCTAATTCTAACGGACATATCAGAAATATCTATCACTCGCTCAAAAAAACCTTTGTCTAAGGAAGATGCGCATCATCCGGCATTAAAAATTAAAATTCAACATGAAGATGTTAAAATGCTAGCATTCAAAAATGATAACAGACCAAACTTTTACAAGGGAAATTATGAAGAAATTAATAATGAGCTTAATGAACTAAACTGGGAAACCTTATTTCATAACAAAACTGTCGACGAAACTGTAGAACAATTCTATAAAACTTTGGAGTCACTGATTGACAAATTCATTCCTAAGAAAAAATCAAAAAATAATTTCCCGCAGTGGTACTCGAAGGAATTAATAAATGTCTTAAAGCAAAAAGAAAAATACCACAAAAAATATAAAAAATATGGAAACGAACTTGATAAACTAACATTCAGTATAATGAGAAAAAGAGCCAAACTACTTACGGCCTCGTGTTATGATAATTATATCAGTAATATGCAAAAAGAATTCAAAGCAAACCCAAGAACTTTGTGGAAACCGATTAATGATAAACGGCAATGTACAACCACTATACCAAATCAGATGATCCTAGGAAACGAATCAGCTATTAAAGGCGACAATATATGTAAACTTTTCTCCAAATATTTCCAGTCAGTATTTAATCCACTAAGTAATAATTTTTACCCCTGTAATCAAAATACAGCGACATCGCGCATATTAACCAAAGTTTGTTTCTCACTTGAGGACATTATAAATAAACTAAAAAAGACAGACATAAATAAGGGAGCAGGCCCAGATGGTATATTGCCTATTTTCATATTTAAATGTTTTTCAGGTATAGCCAAACCCCTTACCATAATTTTTAACAAATCGATTTCAAATGGGCACTTCCCCACCAGATGGAAAAATGCAAATGTGACACCGATCTTAAAAAAAGGTGCCAGAGATGATATAGCTAACTATCGACCAATATCTAAGTTAGATTGCTTTAGCAAAATATTTGAATCACTTGTTCATGAGGTTTTATTCAGTCATGTCAAACAAGACATAATATATGAACAACATGGTTTTCATCCTAAGAGATCTGTAACTACAAATCTATTGACATACTCACAATTCATTGCTGAAAATGTGGATAACAGAATCCAAGTTGATAGCATATATACAGACTTTTGCAAAGCATTTGATAAGGTAAATCAACGTCTTCTAATAAGAAAACTGAAAATATATGGCATTAATGGAGAATTACTTAAATGGTTTGAGTCTTATATTTCTGATCGATCGCAAACAGTAACAATAGGAGGGCATAAAGCGCCACCATATAAAACAACATCGGGAATCGCACAAGGATCACTACTTGGACCGCTTCTATTTTTATTATTCATAAACGACATAGCCTCGTCAATTAAATACTCTGAATTTTTGCTTTTTGCCGACGATCTAAAACTGTACCGTAAAATAGAATCTATCACAGACTGTAATCTACTGCAGAAGGACCTTGCCTCCCTATATACTTGGTGTAAACTTAATGACCTTTATTTTAACTACAGCAAGTGCCAATATATTTCCTTCACAAATAATAAATCTAAAATATCTTTCCAGTACAACATAAACAACAATTATTTAGCAAGATGTGATACTGTGAGAGATTTAGGAGTCCTATTCGATTTTAAACTTAAATATGACGCGCATATAGATGAAATAGCCAAAAAAGCTTCTAAACTACAAGGGTTTATATGCAGGCAGACAAAGGACTTTTCGGACCAAACAGTAGCATTGAGTCTATACAAAAGTCTCGTAGTTTCTGTTTTAGAATATAATTCGGTTATTTGGTCACCGAATTATGAAGTGCATAGTCAGAGAATTGAGGGAATTCAAAAAAAGTTCCTCAGGATTCTGGCTTATCGCTCAAAGAAATCAAATCTAGATACATACGAAAAAAAAATGAACTTTTATAAAATAAACTCCCTGAAGGAAAGAAGAAGAATGGTTGGTTTAATTTGCCTTTATAATGTCGTCAATGGCAGACTAGATGCCCCCAATATACTGCGTCTATTAAATTTTAACGTAAAAAAAGTGTATACAAGATCTCGGGACTTTTTTATTTTAAATTCATATAAAACTAATATAGGATATTTCTCCCCCCTCCCTAGAATTACTCGCGATTTTAATATTATATCGTTGTCCAGACCTCTTGTAGATATTTTCTCAGAGTTAAATAAATTTAAAAAATGTATTTTCTTGCCTTGATTTGTGGAGCTTGTGCAATCTGTGCCCACATAGTATGCAATGCGGGATAGTTAATGTGTGCGAATTTTTTTTTGGTTGTTTCTTTCCTACCTACTTCGATTATATTTTTGTAAACAAGCGAATGACTCTTGTATGCTTTAATTTATTTTGATTTTATACCTACTACCTTGTATGCTTTTGGATTGTTTTAATTTTTATACTTTGAAATTTGAAATGTTATACAAATTTGATGTAATTATTTTTTTATGATTAATCGTGTAAAATAATTGTAGGTTTAATCCTGTATATTTTACCTAAATAAATAAAATAAAATAAAATAAAAATAATTGTCATATGGAGTTCTATGACATCTAAAGATATTATATGATCTCATTGCTGGCTCGTTATACATAATAAGACAGTACGAGTACCTATCGTTATCGTTAAATCATCATTTCTATCACCATGATCTGCAACTCTGCGCTATATACTGTGGGAACTTCTTAATATTCCCATTATAAATTAAATTTCAAGTTGAATGTGTTATATAATGCAGAGTGCCTAATAATGTGAAATTACAGTCCATCAGTTAAGACGGAATAATGTGTAACGTAAGTGGGTACTATTTGCGATGCATTCGGAGATATCGTTAAACCTTCCGAACGGTGGGGCATCTGGGTCACGTATCTGCCATAAACCTTTGCCAGTTTATGTAGAAGGAGCTGTTTACTAGCGAAGAAAAATACCGTACCTATCTTAAACTACATACCTACCCATTCTGTGTGTACCGATATGCTGCATATTGTGTTCGGTTCCAAGATTATACCAAACGAACGACTCATATCGCCGACAATTCATATTAACGCCTTTCCTACTTACTACGAGTTGACAAATAAAAACGCGTGTATCCCATAATTGGCCTTCGATAATCAGTTACATAGTTAGATATCTGTAATCTGAGCTATGTCAAAATTAAATGAGTTTATTTTTTAATATCATCCTATATATTCGTCCCATAAATGGTCTTCATAGTTCAGTTGATTGCTTATCTGACTTCTGAGCAAAGTCAAAAGTAAATGCGTTTATTTGTTAATATCGTCCTATATTCGTCCCATTAATTGCTTTCCATGGTCAGTTTATTACATATGTATCAGATTTCTGAGCTAAGTCAAAAGGAAATGCATTTATTTGTTAATATCGTCCTATATTCGTCCCATTAATTGCTTTCCATGTTCAGTTTATTATGTATCAGATTTCTAAGCTAAGTCAAAAGGAAATGCATTTATTTGTTAATATCGTCCTATATTCGTCCCATTAATTGCTTTCCATGTTCAGTTTATTATGTATCAGATTTCTGAGCTAAGTCAAAAGGAAATGCATTTATTTGTTAATATCGTCCTATATTCGTCCCATTAATTGCTTTCCATGTTCAGCTTATTATGTACCAGACTTCTGAGCTAAGTCAAAAGGAAATGCATTTATTTGTTAATATCGTCCTATATTCGTCCCAAAAATTAATGGCCTTAGTTGTTCCGTCAATTAGATGTCTGACTTCTGAGCTAAGTCAAAAGGAAATGCTATTATTTGTTAGTATCGTCCTAAATAATTAATGCTTTGAATGATCTAGCACCGGATTACATACAAGAACTATGTCAAAGAAAATAACTCTCTGGGAGGCACCTCACACTCAGGTCGTCTGGATCACAGATCACCAACTCCTTGAAGAAGGTGGGCAGAGCTAACAAAGCGGCTTACTATAATCGATGCTTTAGTGGGAGTGGTCCATTAAAGTGAAATAAACTACCTCCTGATGTCCGCAGTGCTCAAAGCAAAGACACCTTCCCTAAAAAACTAAAAACAACTTTGTTTCACGGAGTATTACAGAATTGAGCTATCAGCGCCGTTGGAATGATTTTTAAATCATTAAACGGCGCTATATAAATTACTTATTCTTATTATTGCATTCATGCTATTATCTCGTATTTTTACTGGATTCGAATCATTATGATATTCCAATGTGTAGATTATCTCTCCACCTTCAAAATTAACATTTATTTTTACACATTCTATAGAAATCTAGGAGATAACCCGGGGACGCGTTTACTCCACGGTACGTGCTAGCTGCAAAGAACAGAGAAGACATGACCCTCAGCATTGAGCAAACGAATGAAACATAGACAACACATGTTAGATAAGTTTTAAATGCTACTCAATATGAAATAATATGGCTATGAGTTGTGTATCATACCCAAACAAAAAATATCCTGGGTTTTTATTATGATTGCTCTTCAGGATATAAATGGGAGTGGGTAGGTACTTCTACCTATATATATATTTAGGGTTAAATGTGTAATGTTGACAAGATCTATTTGGACACGTACGTCCTGAACTGGAAGTGACCCGCCATTCTGAGTGATATCCCGAAACATTTTAGAAATTCCCATACATAAATAATTATTTTACCAATGTCATGATCTCATATGACTACGTATTTTGACGTCACCATATTATATTTCATAATTTTATTTTCGTTTGCGTACATAGTAATTCTTAGAAACACTATTCACTCTTATGCGAATATTAAAATATTTTTATTTTATTTTTCTACGACTTAAATAGTACCTACAGCACAAAATATTACAACTAGGTACTAACATAATACATATTAATGTATCTATAAATCGGCGAACATATGTCAAAATAATATTTTTTGTAATTTATTGATTTGAAATTGATTGATAGATTTCGACAATACAATATAATAATAATTATTAACACTTCCTTGCATTCTGCACAAATGGCGGGTTTGTTGTCATATGTCAATTTCTTCCAACTAACCAATGTTTCCAGCCTAGAGAACCAAGATAGCATGAAAAATTTATTTTATTAAATTTCTCCATTGCTGAGGATCGAACCCAGGACGCCCACAAAGAAACTAAACGGCTTACCACGGCACGGCAGTCGACACACTTGGTAAAATACAGCAAAATGTTATGAAAATCAAATTAATAATTATGGGTACCAGTTTCTTGCACCTTGGGTAACTTCTTCCAACAAACCATTACTACACCCCAAAGAAATTTCGCGTGAGAAATAATTTTAAATATTTGTTTCTTATCAGTTGGTCATCGAACCCAATACATCAACTCAGAATTCAAGCCACTCACCGCTATAACACGGCAGCTTTTTTTCTTTCCCCACCACCACTCGTTCTGCTTATGGGGACTAATAACGGCCCCTTGCAAAACTCTGAAAGAACACATAATGATCATACGAAGAGTCCGGAGAACACTAAAACCTTGCAGACACTGCACTTAAACTGCCAAAGAAAGCTAATCATGTGGAAATAGCTGGCCCACGAGAAATTTCGGGTTTGTAAATATGATTTGATCGTCTATACTCACATTGAAGCACGGTTCCTAAGTCATCTGAACTTCCTCGATGACGGGCCGCTCTCTCAACGCACGGTGAGCTCGAGTCGAAGTCCATTTAAAGATGTCTAAGCCAGGATGCCACCATTCATTAGGAGACATATGCCTTTTCGGCATTATTAATTATACTCTGCGTATAAGATGAGGCCATGTCCGCAGTAATACAAGATCTACAAGATAAACGATCAAGTAGTGAGCATTTAAAGTATCGGTCAAAATCTAAGTAACGCCACCTGTCACATCTTATCCGGAATCTTTTTAGCAATGGTTTCGCTAAAGGAATTGAGGGTGCATTGGAAATAACAACAAAACACTGCAATGTCTTGTTCGTAAAAAGGTCCGTTGAAGATTAATTGTACAAGTTATAAAAAGCGGATTGCCGAAAAAAGATTGTACCTTTAGGTATATCCGGAAAAAAATGAACCATTATATCGACGTTTTTATCTGAAAGTAAGTATTCTTTAGTGCACCAAAGTGAATTCAGTGTCTCAAGTAATACGGTATTCATATCTATATTTAATGTACATAATATACTTCCAAGAATTCCATTTTCTATTAACTTTAATTCTTTTTTTTACTATTTCCTTCCCTTCTATTATATACTTGATTCCTCTCTCTTTGATACAGTATTTAATCACATTTTCCTATAAAGGATTTATTCAACTACCCTACGAAATAAGACGTTCTACAAAAACTTCCCGAACTTTATTTTATATTTCATTACATAAAAATAAATTTGGTTTCATCATTTTACGCTGTACGAAGGGTCATTCGTTTAATTTAAATAGTTTATTATGTATAATAATAATAGTTTACACCATGATAGCTAAAATTTCTTAAATTTAAATTTCTTCTTATTGTTTAATTTAATTTCTTCATTATGTCATCATCATCATGACCAATGGCGCTACAGCCCATTATTAGCCTTGGCCTCCTCAAGAAACTTCCGCCATTCCACCCGGTCCACCGCCCGCACATTCCAATAAACACTGATTGCTTTATTATGTTGGTACATCTATTTTATTTTACGTTTTTGATCACAATGATTGAAAAATAAATATAGTAAGTTGACCTTCGTGGTTCAGTTGGTTTGACATCTGACTCCTGAGCCAAAAACTTCTGGTTCGTTTGAAGACACATTTTTCTTCAATCTGGGTACGATTCCCGCTCGGCGGTAGTTCGCAATACTAATGAGACAGATATAGCCGACGGACGCTGCGCTCGGCGTGGAAATCGAAGAACTGAAAGTACTAAACGCGTGGTGAAGGTTAGTAGCGTCTAGTCCCAGCTTTGCTTTTCTACATTCTTAGATTAGGTTTAAGTCTGTTTATAATAATAATAACGACTCGTGAGTGAGATGCTTCATAAATTGAATTATAAATTAGATTTATATATTTTATTATAAATTTTCACAGCTCATTTGACTTAATACTACGAGATCTCAACCAATCAGAAAGCCAATCGGAAACATTGACCAACTAAACCGGAAACAGGTGAATGCGGATTGTAAACGCCAGTGTGAAGGTTCCCTGTCGAGTCACGTGTTACCGTGGCACTGTTGGGTGGGAAACCCTCGCCATGATCGACGGGCCTCCACGTTTGTGGTTGGAATCTTAGTGGAAGTGGTATGAAATATGCTTGATAGTAGTTATTGTTTTGTCCGACAAACAGCCGCTTCGGGGATGAAAAGAACTTCATAATTCTAAAACTTTCCCAGTAGAGTGGAGTAAGAGAAGGAAGACGAAATCATGTTAATGTTCACTGTTTGAATGTAAGTGAACATTAGTAGGTAGGTATGTACTTGTTTATTGACCGAGAAATAGTGAAATTAAAAAAAATAAATTAAAATATACCTTTGTTTCATATTTCCCGTGGATACTTATTTAATTTTGTTCCTGTACTGGAACGAAATCATACTAAGTAGGTAGGTACTCATCATCAAATTACGAACGTTGGCAAGAAGAGTGCTGCCATTGATTTTGAGTGCGATAGAGTGATGCAGGTATAGATTACGTTTCATTTAAAAACGCACTTCGTGGTTAAGCTAGTATGATTGGAGTTAGTGATACGTTAAAAACTGAATATTTCCTACAATAGGGGATTATTTTATTTTTTGTTTTATTTGTAAAATTTATTACTGATAATTCTGCACAAGTCGTTTAAAAAGTTTGTTTTGTTTGAAATAATTCTGGTATCATTCTATCATATTAAACTCATTTATTATTATTATTGTTTTCATTTAAAATTTCTCATCATTAATTAATTTATTTATTTTAATATATACGGTTTCACTCCATTATAATATAAATACACATATATAGATGGGTGGTGGCAGAGCGATTAGCTCTCTGGGTTTGTAATCTTGTGGTCGCGAGTTCGAATCCTGCCACGACCGATTTCGTTCACTTATAGCACAAGCATTTATGCTTTATTTAGGGAATGTATGAGGATGTATATGTACTTGTTACAAGGACATATTCATTCTTTAAAAAAAAAAAAAAATAGATTATTCAAAACACTTAAAAATTACAACAAAAAATCAACAACTCCTAAACATTTTTTTCTTTTGGTACATATGTACATAGATACACAATGAAACATTAACACAAAATATTAGATTAAATATGAGATTAGAGGAACTTAATTTGGAGATATGGCAACATTATTTAGTTTATTTGACTGACTGACCAACGTAACCATGGAGTGCACTTTTAAGTAAAACGCAGAATACCTTGATTCTTCCCAAAGAATATATTATTTAAATAATTTAGATAGGTAAATCGCATTGTTTTCAAATAAAAATGATTCACCTATACCTAGCTACAGAATTTTTCATCAGTCGCTTAGTTAAGGGAAAACAGATTAACTTTGTATGACGAAAAATGTCATCAAAAATACAAATAGATAACAATTACTTCTGTTAATATTATATACAGCACAACTTAAAACGAGTGGCTTGTGGCCAACGCTAAAATCCTCACTAACAAGTCATTCTATAAAGTATTCAAATTTTGTATGGGAAAATATTCAGCATTTTCATGAAATGAGTTTATTAATTTATTTTTTATTTAAATATTTTATTATGAATGCTTGATAATTCTTCAATGCCATTTTATGAAAGTAATGTGCCTATTTCAGCAATTTGAAAATAAAAAATATATATGTTTTAATTTCCTGAGCTTGCGGTCACATTGAAATATTTGACAGTTAAAAAAATAAGAAACACTATTCAGATATCCTTCAAAATTTAATGGGATCTAAGTGAGTATCAGATATATATATTTGGAAAATTTGAAAAGAATCGAATGAGTACTTTAGCCTAAAATCGATAAAGTAAGATAAACACGCCGTACATCGCAAACAGCACGAAGCACACAGCACACACACAGATTCATTTTGATGAAATTTTCAGAATACAATCTCAGCATGATACTAGTTGATAATCTGCAATAAAAATAGCCTTAACAATTGCGAAACCATAACTCCCCACTATATTATATATAATATATTTATTAGTATAATATAATATTAGATGGCCAGAATTATCGAGCCATCAGTCTGCTGAGTTCAGTTGGAAAACTGTATGCGCTAGGATATTAGATCAAAAGTTACGAAAGGTTTCTGAAAACAAGGTATGGGATGCGCAAGGAGCGTTTGTTAGTGGTAGATGATGCACTGACCAAATTTTCTCCCTTCGAATGGCAACTGAAAAGGTTCTGGCCAAAAACCAGAAGCTTTTCTGTGCTATCATTGACCTGGAAAAGGCCTATGATAAAGTCGACCGGGAAAACTTTGGGACGTGCTATCAGTGTACGGAGTGGAAGGTATGTTGATAGGAGCAATTGCATCTCTTTATGAGGGTAGCCAGGCCTGTGTGAGGGTTAATAACTCACTCACAGAATGGTTCCCCATCAAAAAGGGAGTACGACAGGGTTGCGTCTTATCACCGTGGCTTTTCAATTTGTACATTGACTACTGTGTAAAAGAACTGAAGAATGTAAACATCGGTTTGAAGCTGGAAGGGGTCAATGTATGCGATCTTATGTAGGTATGCGGATGACAAAGTATTAATGGCAGAAAGTATGAAAGATCTAGAACGCTTGGTAAAAATGGTATTCGAGGGATGCATCCGAAATGGACTGAGAATGAATGGAGCTAAGTCTAAAGTAATGGTAATTGAAAAAAGCGAAAGAAGAACAGAATGCGAAATACGAGTGAATAATGAATTACTAGAACAAGTGGATGAATATTTGTATCTAGGAAGTATGTTTCAGCGTGATGGAAGACTGGAAAAGGATATAGAAAGAAGGGTAACGGCAGCAAATAGGGTGAACGGTGCATTAAGAACAATAATGGCCGACCCGATTATCTCAAGGCCAGCAAAGCTCGCTGTGCACAATGCAATAGTCGTACCAACATTAATGTATGCAAGTGAGACATGGACATGGCAGAAGACGCATGAAAGTAAAATTAACGCATGGAAATGAGGTCCCTAAGACGAATGTGTGGAAGTACGATCTATGATAGGATAAGGAATGTGGACATCAGACGAGAATGCAAGATTGAGAGTAGAATGAAATTAAATAAACTACGATGGTTCGGACATGTGGAGAGAATGAATGATGAGCGCCTGACAAAGAAAGTATACAAGGCTGAAAAGAGTGGAATGAGAGGTCGTGGCCGCCCGAGAAAGAGTTAGCATGATCATATAAATGAGATTTTGAAAGATGGTAACATACGAAGTCAGAATAATAGGAGAGCATGTATGACGCGGTGCATGGATGTAAATGAGGCAAAACATGTATGTCAAGATAGAGGTGTCTGGCGTTCGGTCCTCTCTGCCTACCCCAAGTAAGGATACGGCGTGATGGTATGTATTTATAATGTATTTATATTATTATACCAGGTCTACTTTATTTATATGCAGATATCCCCACTATACCTTGGGTTAGTGAGGATTAAAAAGGCAGACGCCATCATCACGTGGGACTTATAAGGCCAAGGATATGTAAGTTGTTTTTTTTTATTGAATCACGGTTGTCTTAAATAAAAACTGGAATAATTATAACCTACTTTTTTTTCCTGTCCTTACTTGAAATTTAATTATAACCTACTTTAAATTAAATTAATACATTGTGTACAAGGCTGAAAAGAGTGGAATGAGAGGTCGTGGCCGCCCGAGAAAGAGTTAGCATGATCATATAAATGAGATTTTGAAAGATGGTAACATACTCTATTGTTGTTGTGTACTTTAACAATATACTATAAATTTGTTCATATACTGTATGAATATTACATTTTAAACGAAAAAAATCCATGCCTTGTAGCTTAAAGGTAAAAAACACAGAGGAAATAATAAATTAGGTACTTTTGACAATTCTCTAGGAACACTTTTTTTAATGGGGAAATTCATTTTGAATTTTGTACTACATTAAACCCTCTCATAGCATGTAAAAGGACAAGGATTATTTTTCTCGTACAAGTATAGCTGGGTTTTAATCCAAGATTATTATTCAACGGTGATTATTTTCAGGATTCACATCGAGCTTTTGGTACAATGTTATCAAGTGGTTGATAAGAGGCCCCTACTAAATGGATACAATAGTAAGGGTACGCATGAGAGTTAGAGAGATTGCTTGCCATTTCGGTTTCATTGTGTGTGTCGACTGAGCTATTGGGACCCACTTAAAGAATATTGTAACTGCCCCTATCTAAGACCCGAAATCACACCGAGTGCTCTGTGTAGCTTCCCTTACATTTCTGGTCCAGCTATATAGAAACACATTTAGAGAATAGAAATGTTCCTTTTAAGAGCATCAATCAACCTAAAAAGTATTTAAATGAAGGCACTTTACCACAGTTTACTTACTTACCTAAATACTAGAAGTGTTTGTACATATTATACATCGTTTAATATTTTTAGAATTTAATTATGTAATGGAGTTTATTTACCATACGTACATATTATTATGTCTTACATACCAAGTGTCTTACAATTAATTTGCAAACTATTTTTTGAATTTGATACCTTATCAATAAAGTAAAATAATCAAACTCATAAAATAATAAAATTAACCATATAAATTTTGAAATTACATATCGAGTTAATTAAAAACAGGTATTTTTGCAATATATTTAATTCATTTAAACTACTCTTATTTACTCCCTCACCCTGTTTATCTGATTTGGACACTATATTGTTGTTAACAATAATATATCTATATTTCCTAATTATGTTTCAACCTAAATAAACAAAAGATTCATTCATTTTCGAGCACTTTACTAAATTTCTATTTTACATATTTTTAATAACACAGTGATTGATGAAATCATATATATTTAACCAGATAATATTTACATAAAAGCCCACACACGGCGATCAAAGATGTTTTGTTTATTAAAAACTAGCTTTTATGTCCCGCCGTTGGCCAAGAATGTAAATTAGTGAAGAAATAAGCAATCGTTTATATAATATTGTCACAAAAAATATTTGCTAATTCGTAGTATGAAAAGTAGTTTGAAATTTAATTGAGTTTAAGCGATGTAAAATGTTCAAGTGATGGTCACAACCCATTTGTTCTTATATATAAGTACATAGGTACATACAATTTCTGCACGCATGGACTATGGTAAATGGTTTTAAATATGACTGATTATAAAGAGACAACGTTGTAAAGAATTTGGATTTGGCCACAACCCCTATTTTTATATATTGTCATCGAACGCAAATGTGTTTTAAATATTTAGTAATTTTGGATGATGAGAAATGGCTTAAAAATTAAATAAACAAAAGTACTGAAAAGATTCTAGTGTTGGTCACATCCCATTCGTTTTTATATTTTTCGTCAAGTGTGCATACCTATAGATTATTATATTTTTGCACAATAAAACTGATCTACATTACAGAAGAAGACTTAAATAGTTTTTAATTTGAATATAAACGTTGTGAAGAGTCCAGTAATGGCCACAACCCCGATTTTTTATTATATTGTCATCAAAATCAAATGTATAGTTATTGAAAATTAAGCAATATATGATGATATAATAAATGGTGTAAATTTCGATTGAAAAAAAATATTGAGAAGATTCTAGTGATGGTCACATCCCATTCGTTTTATGTATTTTCGTCAAGTGTGCATGTTGTTTATAATATTTCTATACAATAGACTATAAGACTTAAAACTAACCCAAAAGACTAAATGAAAAAAAAAATAAGTATAAGACTATAACAAATAGTTTGTAATAAAAACTGACCCAATGGTCTACATAAAAGATGCAATAGAAGAATTACACAATAGTTAATGTATTATATAAAAAACTGACCAAATGGTCTTCATAAAAGAAGAAGAAGATGAATTGAACTATAGGAAATATTTTATATAAAATTCGACCAACGTCTACATTAAATAAGAAAACGAAGAATTAGATTAAAGGAAATAGTTTGCATAAAAACTAACCAAAAGATCTACAAAAAATAAGAAAATGAAGAATTAGACTATAGAAAGTAGTTACTATAAAAACTGACCCAAAGGTCTACATATTAGAAGTCTACATATAATTATACGTCAGGAAATAGATTGTATAAAAACTAACGCAAAGGTCAACATAAAAGAAGACGAAGAAGAATTAGACTAAAGGAAAAGTTTGTATGAAAACTCTCCCTTGGTCTACATAAAAGAGGAAAATATTAGACTATAGGAAGTTAGTTTATACAAAATTCAACAAAGTTCTACATAAAATTAGAAAAAGAAGAATTACGTTAAAAGAAATAGTTGGTATCAAAACTGGCCCAGAGGTCTACATAAAATAAGAAGAAAAAGAATTAGATAATAGGAATAAGTTTGTATAAAAACTCACCCAAAGGGCTACATAAAAGAAGAGGAAGAAGATGAATTAGACTATAGGAAATAGTTTGCATAAAAACTCACCCAAGGTCTACGTAAATTAAGAAAAAGAAAAATTAGACTATAGGAAATAGTTTATTTATGAACTGTCCCAAATGACTTCACAAAAGAAGAGGAAGAAGAATTAAATTCCAAGAAATAGTTTGTATAAAAAATCACCCAAAGGTCTACTTAAATAAAAGAAGAATTTCACTATAGGAAATAGTTTGTAGATTGAATGACATGTGTATTGTAGTTAACCTAAGATAGTTTAATAATTTTCCTATACGAAATTAGTATATTGTTGGTTTTTAAGTAGTATTAGGTATGTAGGTACCTACCTACAATGATGTTCTAAATCAATTCGAATTCGATTTATGACAAATTTTATTTGAATATCAGAATGTGTCCGTAACCATAGTAACCATTTTTTAGTATATGTACTGCCGAAGCAAGTACATAGTAACCATAGAACATGTAAAAAAATATCAAATGGTTTGTAGACATTTTTTGAATAATATGCAGGTACCTACATTGGTTTGTTCGATGCCATAAAAAATGAAAATTGTCCGAAATATCAAATATTATATACAAATTATGCAATTTTATTATGCCTATATCTTTACTAATAATTAACAGACTTTTACAATATACGTCTTTAAACTTGCTGTAATGTCTTGTGTTTCATTTTATTATTTCATAATTACATTTATTTCAAAGGTTTATTATTTTCAAGAACATATTCATTCGGTAGGAAAATGAAATATTGTATGAAAAGATATTAAAATGGCGGCATTTATGTACAAAACGCTTACTTTAAAAATAAGTTTAACATTATAATTATACAAAATATTCCCCATGTTTTTCACTTAAACGCTAAGTTATACTTGAAAATATATTTTTTTCGTGTAAATACGTACTTCTAACTTTTAAACTAACAGATATTTGCGTGCAAAATGTACACTTTTTTGACAGATATGACTTGGAAAATTTTGTATGAGAAAAATAATTATTGAAATATTTTTAAAATTCAGCCTTTTATCGCATAATTTTTAGCGTGACACTGCATCAGGTATACTGGTACACGTTCGCACATAAATTAGATTTTTAGATGCTCTTGGTTTTTCAGAAGGCGTGAGACAAACACACACACACATACACTAACATTTTGATTGCTTTATTACTTTAGATGTAATATCTTTTTCAAATTTTATTTATCCTATGAAATAGGAATGGGAATAACAAATATATAATCAAGATTTTTTATGTGTATTATTGTTGAAGGTCGATCCGCTCAAAGGTTTTTTTTCACTTGACGTAACTCGTTATGCGGTGATGATTTTGAGGAAAGTAATAAAACAAGGAACATAATATTTTTATTACCCTCTGGCTGTTATCTGAAATTCGCGATTACCCATCGCCCTGTCGTTTACAATTATTACACTTGAGAATCGAAATTTCACTGTGTACAACCGTAAACTAATACAATCAATACACTTGACGTCACATTTCACACAGAATTGTTTTTGGCATTCAAGTAAGCACCTATTATTCGCAATTAAAAGTGACACATCTGTTTATGACGGTCCAAACGGAGTCAATATATGGACAATTTATTTTACGCCAGATCAAATTCCCATTAATAGGAATATCATGAGAACCCGTGCTGTGCAAAATATCAGATAAGCTTTGTGGACATATTATATATAAATTCACCGTTTCCTAAACCTTCAAATACTATTAATAGTTATATCGGTTAGCTATTTACACTTTAATATGTTATATTTATATTACAACGTACTTTACTGAGATGTTTTGTAATATAAAGTACGGTTGCACACAATTTTTATTAGATACCTACCTACATAATATATTACCCCCTATTCAGTAACTATTGTAACTAAAATAGGAACGTTCTAAAATTGTAGATTTTAGATTTACGGTCTTATTTCAGCGTTATTAAATATCAACTTGGACTAAATGGAATAGGAACGTACCAATATTGGCCGGAACGTTCTTAAAAAGTGAATCAGACGTATTATGAATAATTATGATATTTTCATCATTTTCATAATTATTCAAAATAGGTCTAATTCAGTAACTTTTTATGAACGTTCCGGCCAATATAGGTACGTTTCTATTTCATTTATGATAGGAACGTACCTATGTAGATGGGTCGATGGCAGAGCGGTTAGCGCGCTGGGCTAGTAATCCAGTGATTGCGAGTTCGAATCCTGCCTCGACCGATTTCGTTCACCTATAGCACAAGCATTTATTTGCTTATTTTAGGGAATGTAGGAAGATTTATATGTACTTGTTAAACAAGGACATATTCATTTTTTTATTTAAAAAAAAGTCCAAGTTGATATATTATAACGCTGAAATAAGACCGTAAATCCAAAATCTACAATTTTAGTATGTTCCTATTTTAGTTACAATAGTTACTGAATAGGGGGTATTATGATGATAATTATATTAGGAAATGAATTGTGTATCGATGTAGATACTGTAAAAAATCATCATCATCATCTGTGACTCTACAACCCAGGTTGGGTCTTAGCCTCCTACAGAGCCCGTCTCCATGACTGTCGTTCTTATGATGCATTACGTCATTTATGGATTCCGATGTTGTTTGCATCCTTCACTACTCCGTCCAGCCATCGAAGCTTCGGCCTTCCA
Source organism: Molanna angustata (assembly GCA_963576475.1). NCBI lineage: Eukaryota > Metazoa > Arthropoda > Insecta > Trichoptera > Molannidae > Molanna > Molanna angustata. The sequence goes on along the minus strand of OY754964.1, from coordinate 23,231,592 downwards.
ATTATTCTTCGTCCCCCCCGGTGCACCATTCATAATTCGTCTTGGGAGTCTTGGGAGGAACAATGAACCTCAAAATATCATTTAAGTAATCATTTTTTTTATTTGTTCACGGGCAATATATGGTGAAACTCCATGACAACAGATTCTTGAAGATGATTCTTGAAAGTCCAAAGATTTTCCAACATTGAAGTGCACAAACAATGGTTGCTAACTAAATAACTATTTTCTTTTCTGTTATGACCATAATATATTTATAAAATGATATTAAAGTTCCCAGGATGTACTTTTTTGTTTGACAGTTTTATTTGTCAGTTCTTTCTGGGTATACGAATCGAATTGGCGTAATTCATTTAAAGAAAACAAGCTAAAATAAACAACGAAACAAATACTTGCATTTTAAAAAAGCTAAAGCTAATAAACAACAAAACAAATAATTGCATTTTTTATTTTTTTTTTCATCCTAGTTATGGTAAAAATAATTATTGATTTTAAAAAGTGATATGCGGCTCTGTCGAAGTGTCGAAGTTTGATACCTAATGAGCTCCTCTTACATTCCTTACTCCATGGTTGTCACAAATGGAACCGTAGATCCTTCTCAGTAGTTTTAGTGATAGCCCAGCATTCCAATCCATATGAGAGTACTGGCCGGATAAGATTCTTACAGAGAAGGACTTTAGTTTATCTGGTGAGGTGACGAGATTTCATGTGCCTTTGCAACCCAAAGTTACATCTGTTTGCGGCCACTATTCGACGTTTGATTTCGGTCGATGTATTGTTGTCGTTTGTCACCATTGTACCGTGATACACACACTCACCAACAGTTTCGAATGTGTAATCGTCAACTCGCAAATCTGGCGGTTTTCGGCGTCCATGCACTGGCATATACTTTGTATTTCCCTCGTTCACCACCAACCCCATGTTTCACGCCGATGCGGCCAGGGCTACAAAGGTAGTTTTTTAAATCATTATATGAAATAGATTGCCGGTTTCCAAAAAAAAATATGGGTCATTCCAATATCTATTGCCACATTTGTTTTTTTCCTTCTTACTTTTTTTTTAATTAGATTTAACTTTTTGATCGTCAGTTCTTGATGGAATTCCATACATAACTAAATTTCATAAAATATTTTAATAAATAAAAAAAAAAAAACGTTTTTAAAATCAATTCCACTATTTATTTAGACTACAACCTACAGCCGGTTTATATACTGTATAAATGAATAAAAAATACTCAAATCAGACAAAAATATAGTTTTAATAATAATTAAACTTACGTTCTAAAAAAGCACTACCCACATTAATCATTGAACTAACGGTTTTATTCTATACATGAATGAAGTTGTGGCCAACACTATTGTTTGATAGGTACCCATTAAAATTTCATCTATTTTTGGATTGAATCCGCTTATGGCAAAAAGTTTAAAATATTTATTAATTATTAAAATAACCACGAGATAAACTGGGGGACAAGTCTGGTCCAACCGGTGAAATCAAAACCCTCACGATTACCCACATCATGGATATAATTATTGAAGGTATTAAATTCTCTTATTTCTTTTTTTTTTCCTTTTAGTTGAATATTATGTTTTGAATCATTATAAACTTGAAATGTTGCTCTTACCTACATGCCAACCTATGATCATATTTTATGATTTTTTGCAAACTTATTGTATTATTTTATACTAGCTTTTATGTCCCGCCGTTGGCCAAGAATGTAAATTAGTGAAGGAATAAGCAATCGTTTATATAATATTGTCACAAAAAATATTTGCTAATTCGTAATATGAAAAGTAGTTTGAAATTTAATTGAGTTTAAGCGATGTAAAATGTTCAAGTGATGGCCACAACCCATTTGTTTTTATATATAAGTAGGTACATACAATTTCTGCACGCATGGACTATGGTAAATGGTTTTAAATATGACTGATTATAAAGAGACAACGTTGTAAAGAGTTTGGATTTGGCCACAACCCCTATTTTTATATATTGTCATCGAACGCAAATGTGTTTTAAATATTTAGTAATTTTGGATGATGGGAAATGGCTTAAAAATTAAATAAACAAAAGTACTGAAAAGATTCTAGTGTTGGTCACATCCCATTCGTTTATATATTTTTCGTCAAGTGTGCATACCTATAGATTATAATATTTTTGCACAATAAAACTGATCTACATTACAGAAGAAGACTTAAATAGTTTTTAATTTGAATATAAACGTTGTGAAGAGTCCAGTAATGGCCACAACCCCGATTTTTTATTATATTGTCATCAAAATCAAATATGTAGTTATTGAAAATTAAGCAATATATGATGATATAATAAATGGTGTAAATTTCGATTGAAAAAAAGTATTGAGAAGATTCTAGTGATGGTCACATCCCATTCGTTTTATGTATTTTCGTCAAGTGTGCATGTTGTTTATAATATTTCTATACAATAGACTATAAGACTTAAAACTAACCCAAAAGACTAAATGAAAAAAAATAATAAGTATAAGACTATAACAAATAGTTTGTAATAAAAACTGACCCAATGGTCTACATAAAAGATGCAATAGAAGAATTACACAATAGTAAATGTATTATATAAAAAACTGACCAAATGGTCTCCATAAAAGAAGAAGAAGATGAATTGAAATACAGGAAATATTTTATATAAAATTCACCCAACGTCTACATTAAATAAGAAAACGAAGAATTAGACTAAAGGAAATAGTTTGCATAAAAACTAACCAAAAGATCTACAAAAAATAATAAAAAGAAGAATTAGACTATAGAAAGTAGTTAATATAAAAACTGACCCAAAGGTCTACATATTAGAAGAATAATTATACGTCAGGAAATAGATTGTATAAAAACTAACGCAAAGGTCAACATAAAAGAAGATAAAGAAGAATTAGACTAAAGGAAAAGTTTGTATGAAAACTCTCCCTTGGTCTACATAAAAGAGGAAAAATTAGACTATAGGAAGTTAGTTTATACAAAATTCAACAAAGGTCTACATAAAATTAGAAAAAGAAGAAATACGTTAAAAGAAATAGTTGGTATCAAAACTGGCCCAGAGGTCTACATAAAATAAGAAGAAAAAGAATTAGATAATAGGAATAAGTTTGTATAAAAACTCACCCAAAGGGCTACATAAAAGAAGAGGAAGAAGATGAATTAGACTATAGGAAATAGTTTGTATAAAAACTCACCCAAGGTCTACATAAATTAAGAAAAAGAAAAATTAGACTATAGGAAATAGTTTATTTATGAACTGTCCCAAATGACTTCACAAAAGAAGAGGAAGAAGAATTAAACTCCAAGAAATAGTTTGTATAAAAAATCACCCAAAGGTCTACTTAAATAAAAGAAGAATTTCACTATAGGAAATAGTTTGTAGATTGAATGACATGTGTATTGTAGTTAACCTATGATAGTTTAATAATTTTCCTATACGAAATTAGTATATTGTTGGTTTTTAAGTAGTATTAGTTATGTAGGTACCTACCTACAATGATGTTCTAAATTAATTCGAATTCGATTTATAACAAATTTTATTTGAATATCAGAATGTGTCCGTTACCATAGTAACCATAGAACATGTAAAAAATATCAAATGGTTTGTAGACATTTTTTGAATAATATGTAGGTACCTGCATTGGTTTGTTCGATGCCATAAAAATGAAAATTGTCCGAAATATCAAATATTATATACAAATTATGCAATTTTATTATGCCTATATCTTTACTAATAATTAACAGACTTTTACAATATACGTCTTAAAACTTGCTGTAATGTCTTGTGTTTCATTTTATTATTTCATAATTATATTTATTTCAAAGGTTTATTATTTTCAAGAACATATTCATTCGGTAGGAAAATGAAATATTGTATGAAAAGATATTAAAATGGCGGCATTAATGTACAAAACGCTTACTTTAAAAATAAGTTAAACATTATAATTATACAAAATATTCACCATGTTTTTCACTTAAACGCTAAGTTATATTTGAAAGTAAATTTTTTTCGTGTAAATACGTACTTCTAACTTTTAAACTAACAGATATTTGCGTGCAAAATGTACACTTTTTTGACAGATACGACTTGGAAAATTTTGTATGAAAAAAATAATTATTGAAATATTTTTAAAATTCAGCATTTTTATCGCATTATTTTAGCGTGACACTGCATCAGGTATACAGGTACACGTTCGCACATAAATTAGATTTTTAGATGCTCTTGGTTTTTCAGAAGGCGTGAGACAAACACACACACACACACATACACACACACAAACACTAACATTTTGATTGCTTTATTACTTTAGATTAATCACAACGACAAAATGTAATAGGCCTTAATACTTGATGTTACTATTGTATTGTACTATGTCTTAACGCTGTTTTTTGTCTAAATTTAACCTAAATAAATAAATAATTATTATATGGAGTTCGATAATATCTTTAGATGTTATAGAACTCCATATGATAATTATATCCATGATATGGGTAATCACGAGGGTTTTGATTTCGCCGGTCGGACCAGACTTTCCCCCCAGATCTCAATACGATTGAAATATTATATTGAAATTAAGAATTTAAAATACAGCTCATACCTGTTTACCATTCTAAATATCCTGTTTACTTTATTCTCGTTCAGAATGAACTCAATTCTCGTACATTATATACTTACTTACATCGATATTCTCCGCTTTACAGATTTTCAAGTAAGAAGTCATTGTGTCCTGCATCTTGCAAGGAGTTCTATTGTTCATTCAACTAGGTATAACAAAGAACACGTAATCCGAGTATTGTTAGACCATTTCATTAAAAATCAATATCGAGTGTATTCAACGTTCGGTATACGTGATATTTAGTTGCACATAATGCTTAGTTCTTACATTTGCAAAACCAATATAATCTATGCTCAAAATAGTTTTAATAAAAAAATATGTTTCTATATACCGTCTAGACGATTTTCATTATCCATACAATACTTATACAATAATTTATTTATTTATTTATTTAAAAATTCAACACAGACAGCGTTTGCTGGTATGAGTGTTGACATACATTTTCGTTTATATTGACATTTTGTTACTAGATTATTACATGTTATACAATGTGGTGAACAATAGCATAAAATTGAAAATTAAACCATAGTGGAGCCCAAAACAGTTAGCCGGGAATACAGGAAAATCTATTTGTAAGCACTATCATGCAGTATGTGTTGTTTTAACTTTTTTTTGAAAAAATGGAGTTTTTGGCAGTGCTTAATGTCATCTGGTAGTTGATTGTACAAATTAATGCTGGTGGATAATAGTCCTTTGTTAAGTCTGTCTGTTCTATTGCTAATGTTTCTTAGGTTGTTTCTTTGTCTAGTGTCGTATTTATGTATGTCACTAACAGTTTCCAGGAGTGTGTTGTGTTTAAGTAAGTCATGTTTGATTTTATAAATGTACATAATTATGTCCTTGCATCAAAAAAACAACATCATCGTACTTTTTTTAAACTAAGCGAATGCTTGTTCTATAGGCGAATAAAATCTTTCGAGGCGAGATCAAACCCGCTTCAACTGGAGAAGTAATCCTAAAAGCTTTTCAACCGACCCATCTAAACCGTCTATTCATTCAACTTCTACTATGAATATAATATATTTGTACATAATATTCTATAAAATTTTAGGCTGTAGGTACTTATATAAAAAGGACTCTAGAAAATGCTTAAAAATCGTGTTACTTTTCTTGCCGTTATGACGTTATTACAAAGTAGTATTTATAATTTCTCACACCACCCTACCTACACCTGACCTTTACATTTTCAAAAGGGAAATACTATAAGGAATTTACATGAAGCTTCTTAGTGTTTGTTGGAAAATGTTTCCTTTTAAATCATACATAACTTGAACTGTAACAATTCCAATCGACTATGAATACCTATACCAATGAATCAACTATGTATCTATCAGACATATGTAGGTATGCAATTAACTATCGGTTATACCTTTAAGTAATTTAGCGCTTATTTTTCTTTATCGGTCGTCAATCTTGTAACCTCTTCGCATGATATATCAGTAATTTCGTCAAATACATCTTGTTCAAGATTGTTGGGATCCCTCGGGATGTCGAAACAGAAGACGGGAAAGATTAATGTTTTTCTCCTTATATCCGTGACACGAGTCCACGTCAAGCCCTTCGATTTTTTATCATACATTGCCATTTGTTTCAGTTTTTCCGTTAAAGAAAACGGTAAATTGTATATTTGATATATAAATAACAGTATCAAATACATAAAATAAAATAAAATAAGTTACCGTTAAAATTAACTAGGTACCTATTTATTCATAATATGCATTCAAACTTTTCAACAGGAAACATACCATATTTGTTTTTAACTCGTTTATATAACTAGATAAAATATTAAAAAATCAGGGGGCAAGCCTGGTCAACCGGCGGAATCAAAATCATCCATGTTTACCCATATCATAGTCTCGGGTTCGATTCCCGGTGGAGACACAGTGTCTTCAGTCTGGATCTGTGAGACGATTAATATCGCAAGTCTCCAGAATGCGGCAACTTGTTACTGGGTGAGTGTTAAAAATTATATTTGACATAGTACCTGTTAGTTGCCAGAAAGGTAATGTAAAAAATAAATAAATAAAAAATGGATGGTTTTGATTCGGCCAGAATTTTTTTTTAATACATGATCATTTGTACATATTTAGGTTAAGTAAGTAACGCCCCACTAGGCTAAACCTGTTCTGGGGCTGTTATTTTTATACAATAGGGTATACAAATTATTTAAACATAGAGGATACAAAACATATACATAAGGTACACAGATGTTACATTTAAATGTTACATTTAAATGTAACATTTAAAACCTTCTTCCCGTAACTGTTATGTTTTTTTTTATTATTATATATTTATACCATCACGGCGTATCAAAAACTGTCAGGTAACCAGCTACAGGTGTGCGGGAGTGCATTATCTTATAAAAGGAAGAGCGACACATGTGTGTGTCACCACAACCCTGTCTCGTGTCACCTAAAAAGGCATTATTCAGAATGGGTGGTGGACCTTATGAAGATGTAATTTTGCCAATAACAACTTACTTACATAGTGCATAATTTTTATTATCACCTATAAAATAAATACTTGACTTACGTTACAAAGGTAGGTACTGCTTATTTAGGCCATATTATATTGAATGTTTTAAGAAGTCTCTAAGGTAAGGTAACTAAAGCATATAAGCTGTGTGCTCATATTACTGATCCGTTAAGTTTAGATTTTGAGAAAGGTGTCGCTGAGACTAAGGAACCAGTAAATTAACTAGATTTACTCATCTTACAGGAAGAAAATTTAATCTATGAAAACAACACATTCTTATGTTTAACAATTTATTTTTTAATTATTCTATCAACTCTAATTAATCAAATATAATCTGATAAACTAGATAAAGATGCCGAGGTAGTTATCCTCCCGTGACTTCTGACCCGACACATATTTATATTCCCATTTTTTTCTGAATCTTAATACTATTTAATACTTTTTCTATTATTTTGATTTAAATGTATTTTTGTATCATATATTTTTTTGTTAATATTCCGATTCCTCTTTATTTATAACATGTGAAAATTACACCTGAAAAAATACCCAACTGTATAAAATAACAGTCCCAGAACAGGCTTTTGCCTAGTGAAGCCTTATTAGTAAGCCTATATATATTTATTTTGTGAAATAGTAAAAATTAAAAATAAATTAATTATTAATCAAATTGAGACAAAATTTATTAAGACAAAAAAAAGAAATAATCACACAAATACAAAGAAATATACCAAAAAATGAAAAGAAAAACAACTTTTCCGACTTAAGAGGACCATGCTAAGCTATGTTGCAGGAAAACAAGCACCCAGGAGCTGATTTTCAGCATGATCCTATTGCTTATGTATTATAATGTAAATACAAAAAATGATATATATTTTTCGCTTTTCTGATAATATGTTTGAGTAGGTACTTCAACAACGCCACATGTATGGTGGGTTTTAACCGACTTCAAAAGAAATTTATCAATTCGACATTTTTACTCTCCACATTATGGAATAGGGGAGAGTCATGATTTCACAATTTTTATGCGTATTTTTACATCAATTTCTCAACGAGTATCATGTAGAGAGTGCACACTGTGAGTTTCGTCATGATGTGTTTGTATGTATGGCGTATGGTGTACGGCGTACGGAAAATCTTTTTTGTGTCCTCTCTATAGCCCAAACTATAAGTCCGATCGACTTCATATTAACATCATATATGTAAAGTGCATAGACCAAGAGCTGATTAGTTTTCCATAGACAAGTTTTGATTTCTTCTCTATGAATTCATCATTTACGTTGTTTTTTTTGTGTCCTCTCTGCAGCCCAAACTATAAGTCCGATTGACTTCATATTGATATCATAATAATAATAATAATAATAAGTCATTTGTATAGCGCCGTTTAATGATTCAAGATCATACCAAGGGCGCTGATAGTCTAATGTTGTGTTGCTCTCTGAAACAAAGCTGTTTTTAATCCTTTAGTGAAAGTGCTCTTGCTTTGAGCACTGCGGACATCTAGAGGCAGTGAATTCCACTTAATAGGACCACTCACACTAAAGCATCGGTCATAGTAAGCCGCTTTGTTGACTCTGTCCAACTCCTTTAAGGAATTGTTACTCTGTGATCCAGATGACCTGAGTGTGAGATGCCTCCCAGAGAGATCTCTTCTCTGACACAGCTCTTGTATATATTTTGGTGCCAGGTTGTTCAAAGCATTATATACTGTCAAACAAATTTTGTAATCAATTCGCTCTGGACACTTCAACCAGTGTAATTCGTTTAGTAGTGGAGTTATGTGACATCGTTTTTCTGCACCGAAAATAAGTCTTGTCGCTGTGTTAAATACCATCTTTAGTCTATCGAGCTGATACTTCGGCAATCCAGCATAAATGCCGTTGCAGTAATCAAGCCGAGACACAACGAATGAATTTACAAGTGTTTTAGTCTCATTCTTTGGTAAATTTCGACGAATGTTTTTCAGTTGTCTGAGTTGAAAAAAACATGAACTGACCGTTTTTGAGATTTGAAGGTCAAGTGACAACTTATTGTCCAAGTGAATACCCAAGAATTTGACACTTGTAGCTGGCACGAGAGTTTCTCCGTTGATGTTGATAGGAGTACTCTCAATGAGGGTCTGTCGCCGTGGTGAAGCTACCCACATAAACTCTGTTTTAGTTGGGTTCAGTTTAAGCTTGTTGCTAGACATCCACGTGGCGACTTTTTCGATGCACTCAACAGTTTCTACTTCCAGACGATTTTTACATATGGGATTACAAAATTTGAATAGCAAGCGGTCATCGGCATAAGCAAATGAATTAAATCCTTGGTTTTAAATCAAGTCGTCAAGTCTTTTTATATACAGAATGAATAAAATAGGTCCGAGAACCGATCCTTGTGGCACTCCAAATTTTACAATTTCCGATAAGGACGTGTTGTTATTAACCCTAACAGACTGGCGTCTTTCTGAAGTATATGAGGTCATCCATTTGAGAAAATTTCCACAGATTCCATATTCGTGTTCTAAAAGCTGAATAAGAGTTCTAAAAGCTGAATAAAAATCATATGTGTTAAGTCCATAAACTTAGAGCTGATTAGTTTTCCATAGACAACGGTTCATTTTTTCTCAATGTTTCTTTAGGATTTCATCTATTAAAACTGAAAAAATGCTCTCACGACCTGGAAATTAGAGATATTTTAATTTGATTTCAACTATTTATACAACACTAAGAATTTTCATAAAATTGTATTCAAAGTTGGTCAATTTTAAAAGAAAAATATTCAACGGTTTGAAAAATTATATTTTATTTAATGGATTTTCGTATGAAACTTATATGTAACAAGAAAATTTTTTATGTTTGCCAATGTTCAGTTCTTTGATTTCATATTGATATAAGAGTATTAATAGCTTGAACTTAGAACTGATTAGCTTTCCATTTATATCATAAAATTTCTTCATATGATATCACGTGTCAAAATGCTCTAACGCTCTTTAAAACGAAATTTATCTGCTTTTATTAAAATATTTCATACAACATAAGCATTTTTCACCATACTGCATTAATAGTTTGTCTATCTTAATTTAAAAATAATACTATCGTTAGAAAATTTGTATTCCTGGTAGTAAAATTTAGAATGAATATAAATATAGATAATTAGATAAATTTCTTATGTATGGAAAAGTTCAGTAATTTTATTTCATGTTATAGTGTTAAGAGCTTGAACTTAAAACTGATTAGCTTTCCATAGATAACATAAAATTTCTTCATATGATATCACGTGTCAAAATATTCAAAACGTTCTAACGCTCTTTAAAACGAAATTTATCTGATTTTACTAAAAAATTTCATACATCATTAGCATTCTTTACCATATTGAGATTGTCAACATTTCAAGAAGAAAATATGAACGCTTACTTTGGTGTGGAGAGTTTAGTGTTGGCCACAACCCACTCGTTTTTTATATTCGTTGATAATTCTTTAATGCGCTGTCCAATTTCGAGAACTAGCTGATGATGGGATAAAAAAATTTTAAACTCTTCAAAGCAATCTGGAATGTACACGACATAATATTTATGTGATGCAGGTCACAGATGACCCACATTATGGACGAGTAATTCTTGACTGCCTACGTCAAAGAATTTTTTGGAATTGGTTTAATTATATTATGAAAGTTTACTATATCACATATTTCATTGAATTCGCATGTGCGTCATATTTTTGGAGTTATAATCTTTGAAGTTCGAAACTTTGTTTTTGAAAACAACTATGTAGAAATACTCGTGCCATATATTGAGGAATAGCGTAAAATTATATATTCATACCAATATGATATGGATAATACCTATCATGGCGATTAATTTATGACGTTTAGTATATTGTCAATGTATATTTACTTTGATCATTTTCTTGACATTCTTCCACAAAAAACCCTTGAAAAGACCCGGGATTTCGGAAGATCGTTCCACAGTCGGGCTGCTGTTTCAAGAGTTCAAGACCGGTCTGCATATGTTGGCATTTTTCGTTTTAAATATAATAATCAACGTTTCAAAGTATTGAAATGCCAATAATATAGCAAAGTGTGATTTTTTTTACGAGTGTACATAATGTTCGCTTCGTGTTAAAAAAACTTTGTTTTTACGAGGATTTTTTAAGTGCAAATAAAAACACGCGCTTTATCATTATAATATATAAACAATCAACATGTTTTAATCCACCAGAACCGTAACGAAGAAAGCCGCTGGCAAAACGTTTTCATCAAAATCGTGTTACGATCATTAAAAACGGAGCGGGGTTGTATTGTTTGCTCTAATTAATTCGCCCGAGTGTTGAAGTAACTTTATTTCTCTCACTCCGTTATGATCATTTGACCCCACGGCCATGCCATTCTACCACGTATATCTGGGCATCTACTACACAACATCTAACTACCTACCTACATATGTACCGGCTTATATTAGTAGCAAATACTAGTAGCCGTTGGTATGTACCTACATATTATATATTTTTATAAAGAATTCAAATTATCCTTCATTTCCACCACTGACCAACGCTTCCACAACGACTCAATTATTCCGGTGCAATTAGCATTTCATACATTTATGAATTAGTAAAAAAGAAAAATACATTGTTAAAAATGTCAGTTTTTCATTAACGTAGGTACATAACACAAACTGTGATGATCTTGTAAGGTAACGAATTAACTCGGTCAATGACCTGAATTTGGCGAATATATGCTTCGACTATAAGTTGGTGATTTTGACTTCAATTCTTTTATATATTTATACAAATAATTGTTTGATCTAGGTGGAGACAATCAGGAAGCAGAGATCGAACGCAGGCGGGGCCTTGCATGGGCTGCATTCGGTAAACTGTCGTATATTCTCAGATCCAAACGATTTGCAAACCACTTGAAGAAAAAAGTATTTGATATGTGCATCCTCCCAGTACTGACATATGGTTTTGAAACTGTTATTTTTACAAAACGTACAGTACAGAAACTCCGAGTAACGCAACGAGCAATGGAGAGGAGGATGCTAAACATTAGTCTTCGTGATCGAAAACGCAACGAATGGATCAGAGAAAGGACAAAAGTTACCGATGTTGCATACAAGGTAGCTTCCTTAAAATGGAATTGGGCTGGCCATGTAGTAAGGACAGCAGATGATCGATGGACCAAACGCACCCTGGAGTGGCGACCGAGAACTGGACGCAGAAACCCGGGCAGACCGCAAACGAGATGGTCTGACGACATCAAACGAGTGGCAGGAGGTCAATGGCACAGGGTGGCGAGGGATAGGGAAGCATGGAGGTTGAAAGGGGAGGCCTATGTCCAGCACTGGACGAATAATGGCTGATGATGATGATGATGATGAATTGTTTGATTGTGTCGGTGAAATTTTGTATTCAAATTTCAATTGGGAGGAGCTTTGGGATCTTCAATAAAATCAACACAGAGAAAAAACCTTTTGAACAGTAAAAACTGTCAATATTATTACATTTATAGAGACCTTTTTTCTATCCGATTCGTATATAGAATAATTTCAACACATTTCGTTTCATTACAAATATCAACAATATGTACTCTTTTAAAATTAAAAAAAAAACTTACTAATAGGTACATAATATAGTACCTAGTAAATAATATTTTTTTTAATATTTTCTTTTCAAGTCACCATAATTTGGTTTATATTGACGTGAAATTTGTTTAGTTTTTTTTAGTGTAGTAGAATTCCATTATATGTAATTTAAAGCATTCGGCTTCCTAGGACAATGTCAAGACATAGTCAGTTCTACATACATACTTTTTAAAATGTTCTAATAAAACAAAATAACTACCTACCGACATAGTTATAAAAGTTAAAACAATGCTTAAAATTGTTCTCACATCACAAAAATTGAGGAGTTTCGCGTTGGGTAGGTACAATTAATTCATTTATACTCAAAACATCCACCCTCGGTGTGACGGTTGACGATTGGTTAAAGTTCGTATTTTTCCCATCTACCTGGTGCCTTTAAATGTGGGTTAGCACACGGTTGCGTGAACATTAATGAAGAGAGCAAAGGAATTTGGCAGCATAATGAAAAGCTTAAGACACTAGTTAGGGCTTCTGGGCAAACACAAAAGGATATAACAATATTTGAACACATTGCGAAATGCCTTGGTGTACATAATATTATATTAGGAATATATGGGTAATTGGTGCGTACACCGTACAGTACACCCTTCACCCTACACTGTGGCACGCTTCACACAGTCGTTTCGGAAACATTACACACATACATAGATACAACTTGTTAAACAGATTTTATCAAATTATTTTTACATATCATCATCGTATTACATTTTGTCGCGGCGAATTGTTAATTTTCGCTCGTGATCGTTTGAAACTAAGATAGCACTTTTTTCTTCATAACACGCTACTAAATAAAATATTGTTCAAATTAGACTGTTTACAATACAGTTATTATTCATGTTTAAATACAGTACAAGTATATATTTAAATAAACATCCTCACATAATTAAATATATATAAAACATGTAAAACAATGAAAAAAATGCATACAATCGGGAAAGATCGAGATATTTCATGAGATTGTATAAAATGCGTTTTGTGGCAGAACATTATTTAAACATTATTACATTTTGTTTTCTTTATGGTACTGCCTCTCTGGCCAGCCAGGCCAGACAGTTTATTTAGTATTCACACTAATTAAGTTATTTTATTTTAATATTTTAGTTACTTCGCATTTATAACTACAAACAAACCTAACCAACCTAATTTTACCAAACTTTTGTAGGTTAGGTTTAAAAAATCGGTGTACATCCTAGGCTATCCTGGCTGGTCAGGGAGGCAGTACCTTTCTTTATATATTTTTTTTGTGTCTTGCCTTTATTTGCTTTATTTTCTTTTTATATTATTATTTTATGTTATAAACAAAATAATTTTGTATATAATTTAATTTATATACCCACAGACAGGCTATGCCTTGTGGGATTTTTATGTGCACGATTGCTTTGTAATGATGAATATTATGTTTATGTGTATTTTGCACTAACCGTATACCAAATATTAAATCTTTTCAATCTTGCCTTTCAGAAATTTATTAATAAATTATTGTCTTTGTCTAGAAGAAAAAAAAAATAAGGATTTAAAACCGCTTTATCAGAGAAAAATCATGTATGACTTATTCATACTTTCCGTGTCCGTTACAACATATTACCTATATTCCCCGCGAATCTCGCTAGCGTTTGCCATCACTGTGCCTTCATGCTCACTATTGTATCGTGTCACTCACTTTATAGACTCGAAAGCTATGTAGCCTCGTTTCTTTACGTCGCGGAATATATGAAATAAGACTCTTTCTGAATTTAATTTCTCGTTATGAATTGCAATCAGACATCCCCGGATATGGCAGAATGTCGACCAATTATTCCATCATCAAATAATAAAGCATGCATCAAACATATTAGTTTTTTAAACCTCTCAACGGACTATAATTTATTGTTGATCGAATTCCATAACAAATTAGTTAATAATGTGTTCTTGGTAAAATAAAACAATTGTATTTTAGTTCCACAGTAAAAAAAACGAGTGGGTTGTGGCCAACGCTTAACTCCTCACTAACAAGTCATTTTATAAATTATTCAAATTTTGTTTGGAAAATATTCAGCATTTTCACGAAATGAGTTTATTAAAATATTTTTTATTTAAATGTTTTATTATGAAAACTAAATATCTCATATAACTCTTTAATGCCATTTTATGCAAGTCATGTGCCTTTTTACCAATTTCAAAATAAAAATTTCAAATTTTAATTTTGTTGAGCTTGGGGTCACTTTGAAATATTTGACAGATAAAAAAATTGAGGAGCACTATTCAGATATCCTTCAAAATCTTATGGGGTCTAAGCGAGTATTAGATACACATATTTGCAAAATTTGAAAGGAATCGAATAATCACTCTAGTCTATAATCGATAAAGTAAAATAAACACGAGTTATTTAAGATTAATGTAAGAAAAAGTTGAGGTTCAGTAAGCAATATTCTCGCAGTATGGGACCGTACCTTTTTCTTACAATTTTCTCAAATAACTCTTGTAATACGACCCTTATTGGTAATATGCATTAAAAAAATACCCTTAATAATTGAAATATCATAACTCCCCACTATATCCCCTTGGGTTAGTGAGGAGTAAAAATAGTGATACTGGAGCTCAGATGGGTGGTGGCAGAGCGGTTAGCGCACTGGGTTAACAATCCATTGAATGTTCGATTCAATGAATGTACGAGAATGTATAACATCTCCTTTAAAAAAAATCACTGATGATCACTAGGTGACCTAAACGAGTCAGTTTCAATAAATTATCATACTTAAACTTAAAACTAATTGAGTGATGAAGATTGTTGTTCGTTCCCAAACCTGTGATTGTGAGTCAATGTCGGACAATGTTGGTATCTGAGAGACCAATAAAAGTGGTTTGGGCATTGCAACATGTGGCCAGGGTTGCTAGAACCCTCCCATAATATTTGCGATCTTTCAGATTAGGTATGTACGCGACCCCTACTCGTCTTGCTTACTAATTTAAAGGGTTATTTTCTCCCAGCTTGTTTTCTTCAATTTCGGATATCAAATAATTGACGTTTTTTATGGAAAAATGTAATAATTATATGACCTTCATATCATTCATAATTTTTTTGATAAGGAGATCGAAAGAAGAGTTATGGCAGGAGTGAATGGATTAATTAGACCAGTTATAAATGATCGCAACATATCAAAAGATCGCAACAATATTTTGTCAATTGACTATAGATGCAGAAGTCGCACGAAAGCAGAATAAATGCAGTTGAAATGAGATCGCTAAGAAGACTCTGTAAGAGAACGATGTATGACAAGGTCAGAAATGAGGACATAAAGACACAATGTACATAAGATAAATAAATATGTCATTAATAGAATGAAAGTGAACAGATTGAGATAGTTTGGCCACTTGGAGACAATGAATGAGGAAAGTCTGCCGAAGAAAATATACATTGCGGACAGGAATGGAATGAGAGGTCGGGGCCGTCTAAAGGGATGGCACGTCCATGTGAACGGTATTTTGAAAGACAGACGAACATGTATAAGACGATGTATGAATGTCAACGAGGCGATATATGTGTGTAAATAAGAAATAAGTGGCATTCGGTTCTCTCTGCCTACCCCGTGAGGGACATGGCATGATGGTATGTATTTTGTCATGGCATAAACCTTATTGAAATGTTTTATACGAGGAAGCGCTGAATAAGGCATTGATTAGGCTTAAAACTGTCTCTTACTGTTTTAAATAACCAATTTATGCGCTTGCGCAACATTCATCATTTGTGCATATTTTGTAAGCAACTATCATTTAAGAAAATAAGAAATACATATAAGGAATGACGACTCCATCATCTAGCCTTTTTTCTTCGATTTGCCGGGTAGCATAAAGAAACTCTCCCTCTAGTTAAAAATGTACATTGACAGTTATTCATCATTTTAATGCATCGATCATTGTTTGATGAATTGTTTTATTCTTTCTAGTTAATAATTTACGATGTGTTTTTATTTATAATTTTTTTATTACTTTCTTATTTTCGGTTTTTTGTATGGTATCTAGTGATTTGATATAATTTCTATATTTTTAGTTGTTATGCTTTTTGACTTTGTTTTGTGAATCCATTATTATTATAATTGTTATTTTATTTCTGTAGCACATCGTTTTCATCATTTTTTTGTTAAATACTTATTTAACAAAAAAAAATGATGAAAATATATTATTCTGTATTGTAGCCGTATATACAAATAAATAAATAATATGTTTATAGTTAAACTTGAAAAACAATTAATAAAAAATTAAATCAAGATAAATCGACATGAAAAACTGGTCTTGATTGAGATAGAAATATAGAAATCGTTTTTTTACTTATTAGAAAAAGGTTCACTTTCGTTTTTTTAAATTATTATGTTTATAATAAAATCTAACATTTAAAAAATAATAGTGGATATTTAGGTAAAGAAATGTGTTATTTCTTATTACGGATTATGAAACGATTTGACACGAGTTATAACTCGATTCGAATACCTACTTCAAAGTTATGCTACATTTAACCCACATTCGTTATGGTTTTTAATTAAGTGAAACGCCTCAACTAGGACATAACTTTTATTCGCACATTTTTATGTCACTAGCATTTGACTGTGATCGGTGGTTCGGTGACCAGACAGCATTATGTACGTTGTTTGTCTACTATTTACACCAATTAAGTAATTTTCGCTCGCGCAAGTCGCAATTATAACTACAAACAAACCTTACCAATTTGATCTTACCAAACTTTAAAAAAAAGGTGTGAAAAACATGGAGATGATTAAACGTGTGTATAAGTGAGACAGAAAAGTGTGTGATATAATATGATGCACAAACAGATTGTATAAATATATAGGTTGTACCTACCTAATGAGATTTCATTCTGAGAAATCAAATTACTGTTTTCCCGCTAAAATTCAATATAATATTCCCATGGTAATTTGGAAAATTAGTTAAATAGACTAGAATTTTCCGTCAATGTAGATTAACTTGTGGTACACATATGTAAGTGCATAATGCTAATGGAATAATGGAATATTTACATATTGTTCTTCACTTTGTTGCATTATTTTACATATATGTATTTACTATGCGATTCGGTACAGATATTTGGTAAAATATTTCAACACATAATTTCAAATTATAACCCCACTGGAGATCTAACCAAGGATATAAAACTGCAGCATTGGAATCAGATTTTTATCTAAATGAGCCACGGTAGCCGACATGTTTTATTATGTCGTCATATTGAAAGAAATTCAATTTATATCATAGAATTTTTAAATAAAATATAAATGACTCACTCTGTACCTATTTCAATACAAAAAATAACAAGCATTGAAATAATTGAAGTAAAAACTTTGGCAATTGAAACAAAACTCAAATAATTGAATATATACTAATTTTTACTTATTATTATATTAGAATTCTAAACGGTGTATGACAAATGCCTGCAAGTATAAAAATTAAGACGTTAGGTCTTCTTTACTTACACTTTTAATTTTATTTTATTTGATGAAGCCATCAGCTCGTTTACAATTTGATATTGCAAGTAGATATGACATAATTACAAGTAGATATGACAATTACAAGTAGATATGACATAATTACAAGTAGATATGACATAATTACAAGTAGATATGACATAATAACAAGTAGATATGACATAATTACAAGTAGATATGACATAATTACAAAGTCAAAAATAGCATTCCATCAATAAGTATAAATAATCACACAGTCAACATCACATACAAGCACACACACACACACACACACACACAGACACACACACACACACACGCACGCACGCACGCACGCACGCACGCACGCACGCACGCACACACACACACACACACACACACACACACACACACACACACACACACACACACACACACACACTAAGGTATGGGAGCGATAGGAGATTAGGAGGGTAAAGGAGGAAGATTAAGAACGCATCACTTTAATAAATATATACATACTATATTTATAAAGCAATCTTGTTAAAAAAAGTGATATGTTTTCTCAAAAATACCCTCTAATATCTTTTCCCGATCACCTATATTCTCTTGTTACAATAAGTAAAATACTCAATAGTTGGTACTTCCTATCACCTACATTCTATAATCACAATATTCGATTAAGTTCAAAGTAATCTTATATGTAATATGAATATCTATACAAAGGGAAGAATGGAACAATGATGTGGCTTTACTTCGCCTATTACAATAAACATTTTTCATACACTATTCCCACATGCGGCGGGAACACATAATTACCCACACAAACAGGAATTAAGTCACTCGCACGGGAAGTGGTCCCTTAAGATCCATCAATTCTATGAGCACATGTGCGTAGGCATTCGATATCTTATTATTATTTCCTTAGCAATTTCTTACAGTAATAACACCTACTTACCCATATATTTACATTAATTAGAAAACTTCAAGAAAAACACGCTTCATTTTTTTAAATTGTGATAAGATATCCGTTTTTCAGACAGAGAGAACTGAACGCCACATCTATCTATCTGGACACGTATCAATTATCTCATCAACAACATAAATACATGGTCTCATACATGTTCGATGTTCGCCTGTTCCATCAGCTTTCATTTCCATATTTCAAAATGCCACGCACATTCGTGTGCTATTCTTTTCTAGGACTACCCAAACGTCTTGTTCCACTCCTGACAGCTACTTCATTTATTATTTCTAAGTGGTCAAACTATCTCAACGTGTTTAGATTTTATAAATGACATATTTCTCCATCTTTGATTATGTCTAAAGATTTTTTGTGTTAACGTAGTGGAAATCCATTTTATAATAAATGAGCAAATATACAAAAGTATTATTCCACAAAATAATACTGTTCGCTCTTTCGATTACAATGAGCGAACGTTTTAGTTTCATTTAAGACCTCGATAATGCCGAGTCACCTCGGAGAAAACGTTCGGTCATTGTATTTGAATTGTGGCGCCTCTTTAAGAACCACAGAAAGTACATATCTCCGCGCAGCTTCAACGCGGACGCTCAGACCCAACAGATGGTCGAGAAGTCATCGGCAAAATATCCAGCCTTCGTTCGCCCGTCGACCGACGAGACGTCAGCTGTGTCCATTATTTATCTATACTCATAAAATTAATATCGACCCGAAGATCGTGAACATCTGTAAATTTACTAGGTGTTATTTATATCTGAAACTATTTAAATCTAAAGTAATTTGAACACGCACATTAAATCGCAACCTTCATATATAATAAATACATAATTAAATAAACCACTCCCGATAGCATCACACCACCTATAGAATATTTGTTCATTAATTTTAACTATATCAATTGTCTTTCTCTGCTTTATACATCGTCAACCTTTATTTTCATAAAAAAATAAAGGTGGTTCTCTTATTTTGTCAATTGACTATAGATGCAGAAGTCGCACGAAAGTAGAATAAATGCAGTTGAAATGAGAACGCTAAGAAGAATCTGCAATACTGAAAATTCATGACTGCAAAGACCAACAAAGTAACTGTATATGTACTGAAATAAAAAAAACTAGACAAACGAAATACTTGGGAATAACAATTGACCAATGTTTAAAATGGAAACCCCATATCTCAATTTTAAGCATGAAATTAAAAAAAATTAATTTCATTTTTCGCTCCATCAGAAATGTTTTACCGAAATCTGTCATTAAATTAATGTACTATTCACTTTACCAATCAATAGTAGAATATGGTATTATAGGGTGGGGTGGCACTTACAGAACAAATATAGTTTCAATAGTTAAAGCCCAAAAATCCGTTTTGAAAATAATATTTAATGTACCTATTCGCACACCCTCAGCCGAACTATTCAAAAAACTTGACATCCTAGACATACCACAGTTATATGCTAAAAACATTTGCACTTATATCTATTCACACCTTAACGACTTCCAATCGACCCAAACTACACGTCAGACTAGACAGACTAGACAAGCAAATATACAGATACCGAGAACCAAATCGACTTGTGGACAAAGAAATTTTCATTTCCTTGGAGTAAAAATTTTCAATTTGCTTCCAATTGAATTGAAGAAAAATACAAATATAAACAGCTTTAAATGTGGATTAAAGAAGTGGATAAAAAAAACAGACAAGACAGTGATAAATAAACAACTCTACGTTAACATACAATGACACACACGCATATACCTATATAATTATAAGCTGCTTCAGAACAGGTTTTTAACCTAGTGAAGCAGTTTACATTCCGCACCTAGTTCTTAAGGATCTTTTTTTTTTTTGTAAAAATATTGTATTGTTAAACTTTGATGTGTACCTGTATATTATTTCTTATGTTACAAAAAAAAAAAAAAAATAGAACGATGTATGACAGGGTAAGAAATGAGGACATAAGGAAACAATGTAGGATAAAGAAAGATGTTATTAATAGAATGAAAGCGAACACATTGAGATGGTTTGGCCACATGGGGAGAATGAATGAGGAACGCCTGACGAAAAAAATATACATTGCGGACAGGAATGGAATGAGAGGTCGGGGCCGCCCAAGGAAGAGATGGCACGTCCATGTGAACGGTATTTTGAAAGACGGAAATGTCAGAAGCATGAATAACAGACGGACATGTATAAGACGATGAATGAATGTCGACGAGGCGATGAATGTTTGGTTCTCTCTGCCTACCCCGTGAGGGACATGGCGTGATGCTATGTATGACTATAGGTTAATTTCATGTATTCTTTATGCTGACTCGAATTTTTTTATACACGTATCTATACTTTAGTATGTTTATTAATTGAAGATGACGTTATAATCAGAGTCGGGAAAAAAATGTTCTCTCATTTCATGTAAATAATATAAGATTACTTGAAAAAAGCATAAATTCATCGAAGGGATAATGCCAGCGAAGAAAACATGTACGTACATAGGATCGAACATAAATCTGCATGGAAGCCAGACTAGAGAGAGACGTGGGACTGAGGCTGGGCCGGGTGTACGTTTGTTACGATCTCATTTCCTTCAGGTGCATAAAATAACACATTTTATTGCAGACATATTTTGTTTGACACGTTTCTGTATGGTTTAACGGGATACTTTGCACTGTCAGCAAAGTTATCTTGTAAAATCAAATATTCGTTTCATGTTTCTGGATATTTCTCCATCTCGAAACAAATGCAGTAAATACCCACATAAAATTCAAAATGTCACATTCAAAATATAATGCGTTGTAGAATTGCATCTCACAATTCATTTGGTTCGTATGACACTGTTTTACGGCATCAATGTATCCATAAAACAGTTTTTAAAAAACAATAAATACAAACATACCGATCGTTTATTCAATGTATGCGAAATTTACTGCGATATACTTCTAATTTGGTTAAGAAAACAATTTTTTTTTTACTTTATCCATTATTTACTCCAGTAAAATTTAAGTAATAATTAAATGAAGCGGGACTTATATATACAGTGCTTTTGAATAAATAATATTATTTGAAATTATTCCATACAATTCGTCCATATAAACATGAATGGTAAAGGCTTGCACCATAAGATAAGGTTAAATTCTTTGGCGTTCATTTGGACAGTAAACTACTATTTCCGTCTACTACTTGTTTCCGTCTGTGACAGCTGAAAGGTGTACGCCAAAGTTTTTAGAAATTCACTCATACATATCAGACATGTCAGCCATTGGCGGTATATTAAGCTATGCATGTAGCAATATTGCGGTATATTTGACATTTGTCTATAATGAATAGAACATCCGAGTATTTAAATATTTTACAACGCAATCAATATTTTGCTTCGCAAGGTCAAACACTATACTTAAAAATTAAAGGTTTTTGAAATTTTTAGGTACCCAATAAATAAATTATTTGCAAATTTATTTCCCCCCTAGACGACGTGTCATTTAACTCAAGAAAAGATAACTTAATGTATGGAAGTGACAGTTGCCAGTCACGTGACAACTGTCACTTCCATACATTGAGTTATCTTTTCTTGTTTCTTTTCTTGAGCTAAATGACACGTTGTCTAGGAGGGCAGATTTGATAGTCTCTATAGCAACACCTACGTTGACTAAAACTATAAAAATGCATAGTAAATAGGTCAACTAAACCATCGATTTTCGTATGATTTTCGTATGTACCCATCGATTTTCGTATGTACCCATGAATAGGTCTATCCATTTTTTCACCGCTCCTTAAAATTGGATTGGGATTTTAAGATGATAACTGACAAAATATATTAACAATATTTTTTATTCACCTATTTGTGATGCATGATCTTATGAATATATCGAAAAAAAAATTCCTTAGACATCGAGAAAAAAAATAATTAGATGTTGTTTTTTGACACTCGGTTTTCTTTTCCTACCACAATAACAGGGACATGGCATGATGGAGTGAAATTATATTTGTATTCTTGTTTAATTTTTTTATAACGATCGATAACGATAACGATAACGTCGTTAATACTGTCGTTATAACGTCGTTATTTCGATCCTTATAACGTCGTTATGTGATGTGTTGTCGTGATGTGTTTCTAAGTATGGCGTACGGCGAACGCCGTACGCCATACTTAGAAACACATCACGACAAAACTCACAGTTTGCACTCTCTATATGATAACCGCTGAGAAATTGATGTTAAAAAATATGCTTAAAAATTGTGAAATCATGACTCTCCACTATTGCATAATGTGGAGAGAAAATATTGTGAGCGTTCTCAGAAGATGTCTTTAATTGTGCCAATTATATTGTAAGTACAAATTGAGTTATATGTATACATTACATATATTAATCATTGGTTCAAACCACAGTAACAAGAAATTCATTATATTGTTCAGTAGATTATACATAATGACATTAAAGGATGTAATGTAGGTACATATAGATAGATAGGTATATAAGACAAGGAAGCGCTCTCCCAAAAACAATAGTTGTTTGGTGAACGTGCTAATTGTATCATAATTCACTCGCAGATACATTATGGAACGCCATAATTGCAGATAATTGTACTTTGATGTTGACCACACCAATTGCACTTATTTTTGTAAAATGCTACCAAATGGGATTTTCCTTTCCGTACCATTGTATGCTGTAAGTTGTATCACCGTTGAAACTGTTCACCCTCATATCGCAAATCTAGATACATGCATCGCATCTGTAGAATACAAATCTACGTACAGTTCATGGTTGTTACACTAAATGCAATGTTGAATCTTCCCTCGAACAAGGATGCATATACTCTGTTATAGCTACGTGCTTAGCCAATTATAAAACAGATTAATTGAAGCCGCCAGACCAAAAAAAAAACTAAATACAGCGAACAAACGACTACAGGTACCATTAGTTCATAAATCTGTTTCGAAATAATTCAGCAGGTACTAATCACTCCAAATTAATTGATCAAACCAAGAAGGGATTAATTTGTCGATCAAACAAGGCTCATTAATAATTAATGAATGAACCGTGGGATATCGGAATGAACTGACGAGAAATTTGTGATAAAATATTAAAACCAATTATTTCCAGGTACGAACCTTGAGTAATCAAATTTTCGATAAATGGTTGAAAAGCGAAGATCAAAATAAAAGAGTAATGTTGATCAAAAATTGATGTAATCCATGGTGTATCTGAAATTCTAAAATCGATGACCCCGATACTAACTGTTATTCACAAACAAAAATAAAGCAAATGTCAATTGAATGTCATAAATATATGATTCTAGAGTTTTTGTGTTAACATAGAAGAAATCCATTTAAAAATGAACTATAAAAAAATAATATTTTTCCACAATATTTTTATAAAATTACTAAAAACGATCAAAATCAATCAATATCTTTAGTATGGTTGTCATTTATGACAAATAAATGGATTTACTCAGATTTATGAATGAATTATTCTGGACGATTACAAATATCATTGAATACCTACGCCTTGATATTATTTTATTCAGCATATATTATTTGTACCAAAATTTCTTATAGTTGAACAACCTATAATGACAATTATAAAAATTGGATTGTTTCATTAATGATATTTGCCAGACTCAATTACTAGAGAAAATGACGATAATTTTTAAATGTAAATTATTACTTGCAAATATGAACAAACATTACCTAGAATATAATGTTGTCATATATTTTATTTAGTATTTAAATTTTACGTAAGTATTTTTCGTGTTCGCAATGTTGAAATAAGAAAAACGTGTGGAATAGAGGACATCGTTCGGTGGAGTAGATCCAGATGAAGACATTGGAGGGACCACGTAGCCAGGATGGACAGTGATAGACTTTCGTATATAGCAGCAAAAGAAATCCTCTCTGGTCGCCATCTACCCGGAAGACCACCCAAGAGATGGCGGACAATTGGATTTCGTCATCTCAGGGGGTATAGTTTTTAATAACAAACCAACGGGTCTACTAAACGAAGAAGAAGAAGAAGTATTTTTATTTGATGAATAAAATGAAATAAACAGTTTCAATTATATGTATAAGTAACCTTATGTTTATACCACTAATGCTGTGTTTCTCGAACATATGTAGATTAAAGTAAAAGTATAGTTAAACTACTTTGATTTCATAAAATTGTTCTAAACTTTTGATTGTTTCATTGATATCCAATGCCGTCAAACGACGAAATTTTTATCAATTTATGAAATAAAAGTATTTGAACTCAATATTACTGATACTTTTGTTGAAACAACCCAGCGTAATAGTTACCGAATTACTGAATATTGATCAAACGCTACTAGATTATTTATAAAACAAACTACGAGTAATTCAAAGTTATCCGAAAAAAATGTTTTGTTTTTGCACGTTGAATGAGCAGGGGCGTAACTTCCCGCTCAGTTGGGGGGGTTGAATTATATTATGGTGATGCGAACAAGTCAACTAAGATTCAGCCAGTAAGTCTACCTGTGGAATATGAGACAGTCACTTACTTGTAACGTCTCTCCAATCTTCGCAGGCACAGATTTCGTATCTCCGGTCTCTCGTTCTGGTGGAGATGATAGCTTGTCCACTGAGAAAGTCTGAACACATACACAATGCGGTGACACAACAACTCCTCACCGAAAATTTGTGACAATCGCGATATATTATAAAGAATTCAAAAGGGCACAGTAAATTAGATTATTACCGGCAAGTTTTAAAGCAAAACGCGGCAGATTAATATATTTAATCGGCGCGACGTAATTAAAAGATGATAGCACAAGTAAATTATGGCTACTTATCTCGAAGAGACGTAACTTGATCTCGGCGAATTATATCAACCCACTCTTCAGCTGACGCGTAACTAACCACTCCAATCAACTTCCCGTAGTTAGTCCAAATCCATGGTTCAAACCATATCCGCCACCTGTGTCGCGCAGATGTTGAAAAAACATGACAAATAAATGACTATCTAATTCACTGATGGCAGACTGGTCATTCAGTTGACTTGTTAAATATAAATAAAATCAAACTAAATTATACAATAACTTTGATTGGCAAATGAATATATTGCCCAACCACACGTTAAACTATTATTAGTGAACTGGAGGTGTCACAAAACAATTACCTACTCTTGATGGTGCCTTGTATTGATCATACTGAATTTATTTGTCGTAGCCTATTTTGACGTTTTCATACAAAAATGTTTTGATTTATAAGCAATACCACCTAATATGTACATATATAACTCCTGATATGTAATCGATTAGAATCATCTGTTGACTAATAATATATAATTGGTTTGTTTGTGTTTATTTGATAATGTTTTTTTTGGTTGGTATTATAACTGTATGTGTCCCTTGAATGAATAAATTAATAAATTAGTATCGGCAAACTATTTGATAATTTGGATGGGGAAAGTTTTGCGCATCTAGAAACCAAGCAATAATCCTAGAATTGGTGTTCTGTGCATTGCTCAAGATGTTTGGCGGTCACATTAACTTGATATAATGCGTATTGTTATTTTATTTACATTTAAATATTAATGCCTAGATTTATATGCCTAATGCACCTCTAGATACAACAAGAATAGAAAATTGAACAATTTTCTCTGAGGTCTTCAGTGTTCAATTTAATAACAAAGTATTTTTATATATATGCAATAACTGAAGTAAAAGGTTCTATTTTTATCTAAAATTATTTCGATTATCGTTTCCTACTGGGTATTCTCTTATCGTTAGAAGCTTGTTTACCTTCATTTTCGAAATAACGCTTCTGAATATCAAAATAAATGCAATATCCTCCCATAAACACATTAAATTTAATTGCTTCTTCCAAGAAATTTAATTATTTTGAAATATCTTCATAAAAAGATCACGTACCTGAAAATTAATATATACATAATATATTGGATCCATATTTGAATCTATTCAATACAGATTACTAAGACCTTTTTCAGTATCTAAAAAATGCAAAACAACAAACGTGTTTTCTTTTTTGTGAATATAAGACAATATTCATGTATTTAAAGTTATTTTTGGTTTTATAAAAATGTAAAATAAAAAGTACATATTTTTAACCCAATCATACAAAATTCAGCATGAATCAAACTTAATGCTTGTGAAAATAATTAAAATAATATTTTTTCTGGTTATTTCGAATTAATTTAAATATGCTCAAACGAAATTGTTGTAGGTAATTGAATGATACAGGTCATTTAATTGATTTTTTTTTGTTATTTTTTTCTATGTTATGTCCTCTTATATGCAAAAATTGTAAGTAGGTGCATTAGTATATTTCCTTATCCATATAAATATTTTAAATTTTATCGATCATGTGTGTCGACATCCTTATTTTTACTTTATTTATTGAAACGATAAATAAATCTGTATAAGCAATAAAATGGTACCATTAATGGTTACTTTGGGTTACAGACAACCATTTGATTTGTGATTTATAGCCCATTTGTTGGAATATTTCACAGAAGAAAAAACAAAATATCTGATGCAAAACTTCTTAAAAACCAAAGATGTTATAAAGATTATGAATGTATGATGTTATAGGAATAACACTTGTATCTATTATAATAAGATATATAAAGATAATGAACGTATGATCTTTATACCGATTACACTAGTATATTTTATAGTAAGATATACATATTTATTTATTTTTTATTTTTATTTTTGATTTGTTTGGAAACTTAACAGCTATACATTTATAATACTTAATTTCAAATGAGAATACAAAATAAATAGCCAATTATAAAGTTTCACATATTTAAATTATTATACATTATTAATGTTGGGTAGTCATTGTAAGATGGTGAGTGTATGTGGGGGAAAGGGAAGGGTAATGGATATAGGAAAGCGTTGATAAGGAAGGGATGAATGTTTAAGGAAAGTAGGTTTGATTTTTAACCAGGAATATTACCAATAACTGCGCGTAATTGGCGTTTCATCGATGTCTGTGTGGAGTTAAATATATCAGGTTGGGGGTCAAGACTATTGTAATAATTTAAGCATCTGTTGACATAATTATTCTGTGCGTAATTTGTTCTGCAGTATGGTGTATAGAAAAGGTGATTTTGGCGTGTTGTTTTCATGGGGCAGTTGAAAGAAATTTTTTGGAGTAGGTAAGAGCTGTCTACAAGGTTGTTAAGTATTTTATAAAGCAGATAGACATCGGATATCTTTCTTCTTTTTTCAAGTGATATAAACCCATGTAATTTTAAAGATTGGTCATAATCATGGCGGTAAATTTTTTTTCTAAAATTAAGCGTTTTA
Source organism: Molanna angustata (assembly GCA_963576475.1). Lineage (NCBI taxonomy): Eukaryota > Metazoa > Arthropoda > Insecta > Trichoptera > Molannidae > Molanna > Molanna angustata. The sequence continues at coordinate 23,203,192 of OY754964.1, read as the reverse complement.
ACAAACCTTCTCTGAATCCTCTCAATTCTGTCGATGTGAATATTGTAACTAGGGCTCCATACGGTTGATGCAAACTCCAAATGACTTCTAACGAAGGCATTAAATAGAAGAACTAGCGAGGTTGTTTCTTTGAAGGATTTGGTTATTCTTTGTATGAAACCCAAGTTTCTGTAGCTTTTATTTACGACAGAATCAATATGAGGAATAAATGATAGTTTGTTATCAAGGATAACGCCTAGGTCTCTCGCTTCGAGTTTTTGCGACAATATATTATTATTAATGGTGTAGTGAAATTTAATTACATTTCTGCTTCTACTGAAACTCATTGAGAAACATTTATTTATATTTATATATAATTGATTTTTTTCACAGTAGCAAAAAAGGTTATTTAAATCCTGTTGTAGCAGTGAGCAGTCATGTGTAGATGAGATTTGTTTATATAATTTACTGTCGTCGGCAAAAAGAATTATTTCAGAGGTAGCTATGCATTGTGTTATGTCGTTAATGTAGATCAGGAAAAGCAAGGGACCCAGGTGAGAACCCTGTGGTACTCCGGAAGGAATTGGAACAAAACACGTTTGGAAACCTTTGGCGGCTACTGCTTGTGATCTATTTGTTATATAGGACTTTATCCATCTGTACAGATCGCCACGTATGCCAAAGTTCCATTATTTAAACAATTGTGGTTAATTTTGTCGAACGCTTTGGCAAAATCTAGGTATATTGTATCTAACTGGTTATTTTCGAGTAAGGCAGAAAATGAATGGTCGGTAAATTCTAATAAATTGGTTTCCACTGATCTTTTACTAAGGAATCCATGTTGTTTAATAGTTAAAGATGTTCTTATTTCAGGATTAATTTGATCTATAATGATTTTTTCAAATAATTTACTGAAAATACACAATTTCGAGATTGGTCTATAATTTTCGATGTTTGAATTGTCTCCAGTTTTGTGTATTGGTGTTATAAGGGCTTTTTTCCACATACTTGGGAAATGACCCTCATTAAGGGATCTTTGGAAAATTAAGTATAATGGATGACATAATTCATTGGCACATTGTTTTATTAAATGGGCTGGAATGTTATCGTAACCAGCTCCTTTGCTAGTATCAATTTTTGTGAGATAGTTATATACCAGAATAGGATTGATAGTGACTTTGTGTAAGAATACTTGTGAGTTAGAATCTGGGATATCCATTGCAGGTGGTTGTTCAGAACTGTCAACAAATACAGAAGCAAAATATTCATTGAATTTACTACAAATAGTTCGACCATCATTTGCAGTAGATTGATTATAATGCATGGTGAGAGGTAAGTTATTTAATGGACGTTTTGATTTAACATATGACCAAATATTCTTTGGATTGGATTTGAGTGAGTTTTCTATTTTAGCGACGTACAAATTGAAACAGGATCTTGTGAGGTTTTTTTGACGTGATCGCAATAGGGCAAAACTATCGTAATCTCTGGGGTTAGAAAATTTTTGTGAATTTATAATCTTATTGTGATGGTGTGTATGAGGGTGTGTGTGAGGGTGTGTATGAATGTGTGTGCATGAATTATTTTTGGCTTGTAAACTGTTATTTGTTTTTATATTATGTTGATGGAATGCTTTTTTTGGCTCTAACAATGTAAAAATTATTTTGTATCATTAAACTGTAAATGAGCTGTAGCTTCCCAAAGAAAATAAATAAATAAATAAATAACACTTGTGTCTATTATAACAAGATATATAAATATTATGAAAATATGATCTTTTACGGATAATACTTATATCTATTATAAGAAGACACATAAATATTATGAAGTTATGATCTTTTACGAATTACGCTATTATGTTATAACAAAATATATAAGGATTATGTATGTTACTACACAGATAACACTATTGATTATCTTTTATATAATATTGGTTAGTCATAATTTCACAATTTTTAAACGTATTTTAACATCACTTTCTCAACGGATATCATGTAGAGAGTGCACACGTGATTCGCTATAAACCGTATTCTTTTTGTGTCCTCTCATATTTACTTGTTTTGTATAACCTTAAATTTTTTTCTATGATTTCATAATTTGCGTTGTTATTTTGTGTCCTCTCTAAAGCCCAAACTCTAATTGAATGAAAGTCTTTTTGACTTCATATTGATATCATGTTAAGTCAATAAACTGAGAGCAGATTAGTTTTCCACCGATATCCGTTAATTTTCAATGATTTCATCTTACAAAATTTAAAAAATGCTCTCATGGTCTGGAGATTTATTTGTTTTATTTTAAATTTTGATACAATAGAAATATACTCTTCAAAGTTGTATTCATGGAGTGTAAACCTTTCAAGGAAAAACCCTATGGTCTCTAATAATATTTAGTGTGAAATCGCATATCTGTATGAAAAAATGCATATAATAAAGCAAAATGGCTTCTGTATGAGAAAATTTAGTTATCGACTACAATGAATATAATTATATTCATATACATTTACATACTCTCACGCCATTTTCCTCACGGGGTAGGAAGAGAAAACCGAACAACACATATTCTATCTTGACACATACTATCGCCTTATCAACAACATTCATGCAATGCACGTCTATTGTTAAAACATTTTTTTCAAATCAATTTCTCAACAAGTATCATAAAAAGAGTCTGTCTAATACATAATGTCGGCTAAAATTTCAGAACAGCATATCAGATCCCTTCAAAACATACAATGCACTAAGACAAGGGCTTGTGTCCCTGGCTTATGCCCTGGCTTGTGTCTTATTTAATATTGCTCTGGAAAAAGTTATTTGAGAGGCGCAGATAGAGACATCTGGAACTATATTCAAAAAGTCTAGTCAAGTATTGGGATGTGCAGTCGAATTAGACCTTGGGGTCTAGCCAAGATGACAAGTTATAAGTTAACGTTTGGAGAAACGTTCGTGAGTTGGTCCTGCGTGACTTAATCAAACGTCAAATCTCATACAAAAAAAATAACGCACGAACCAACCAACCAACGTTTCTCCAAAAGTTAACTTTTAACTTGTCATCTTTTAACTGATCTCAAGAACTCTTACTAGCATGAAGGAAGACTTTCGCAGGCTTGAAAACTAATAAAAATATGGGCCGTCAAATTAACACAACAAAAACAAAATATATAATATCAAAAAAATCACCACATAATGATAAGCTACATCTTAATGGGTATTTTAAATCAAACAAATGATTTGGTTTACATATATATTTTTTCCTGAATCCAGGACGACCGTTTCAGCTTATTAGGCCCTTATCAACTGTATTGACAAAATTAAAAAAGCTACATCTTATTGTTGGACACACATACAGTGGAATCGATTGATTCTTTTTGCTATCTAGGCGTTATCGTAACCCACGAAAATGAAACTGAAAAAACAAGACTGGCCGCTGGCAATAGGTGCTATTATGGTCTAATAAAGCACATGAGCTACCAAACTCCTCTCAGACCTGTTGTCGTGTATGAAACTGAATGCTGGGTCTTAACAAAAAGAGATGAATATATCCGCTTGATATTTGAAAGAAAAATCCTGAGAAAGAATTTTGGTCCAGTAAACGATAATGGACTTTGGAAGATGCGATATAATCATGAAACTACGGGGATTATATGACGAACCCAACATTGTAAAAATCATAAACGTACGTAGACTGCAGTTATTGTGACATGTCAGCCGGATAAATAATGATCGTATCCCCAAAAAGATACTTAACAATAATCCAGAGGGCAGAGAATGTAAAGGTAGACCCAAGCTAAGATGGCTGGATAACAAAGAAGAGAACATAAGGGCGATCAGAATTGCAAACTTAAGGAGAGCGGCGGAGGACATGGACGGCTGGAGAAGGATTCTGGAGGAGGCCAGGGCCCACACAAGGTTGTGATAATGTTGATTCTGAAAAGAGTGCATACTTTCGTGACAATGTTTTTTATGTGTATGGTCTATTATGAAGACTTTATCCTCAGGGAAACTAATATTCGTTTAGAAATCTACTAGAAATGTACTTCATAAAAATGCATTTCTGGATTGTCAACCTTTCAAGAAGAAAAAATGAAACATTACTTTGTTGACAACAACCCACTTTTTTTGTTTTATATAATCAAAAATGTGCAAAATTTTTTTTATTCGTGTTGTAAAATATTTAAAAATAGTGTTAATATATACTTTGTGGTTTCGATTTAATATACACTCTATTTGATATTTAATAAAAACCTATGGGAAATACAAATAAAAAAATAAAAGAATATATTTTTGAACTAAATTAATAGATACCTACTTGAATTTATTGAAAATGTTCCTAATATTTGATATCGCTGAACACAACTCAAAAGATATTATACCTTTATATTTTTGGGTCACGTAAATCACTTGAAAAGAGATCAACAAAATAAAATTTAGAAAAAGAAATTTATTTTATCCCATAGGTCAAGGTGCGGGGAGAAAATAATTCATTGGAAATAGCGGATACTTAAGGACGCGAGCTTATGAATGATAGGGATAGAGTCCTTACAGGTTTACCCTACCGTATTAAGTCCTCCTTGGGGATATGAAAAATAGTTTGAATGTAAAATTTACAACTGGAAGATTTCATATAAAAGTGTCTTCATCAATACTAAGTCGATAGAGATAGTAGATAAAGATATTCACATAAATGCCTTTACTTCATGTCCTTTATATCAACATGAAATCAAATATGTAGGTATTGAATATTTAGGTTAAATAAAAAACATGTTTTGTGTTTATGTTTGATTATGGAATTTTCCTTCTTCATTTTCATAATTTGATCGATTTAAAAAAAACGAACAAAATAAGCTATCGTCAACTATCATTGAATGTACATACACACTTCACTCCCATAATATAGCAGTTGAACATGATTCATTGTTAAAGCAATTTCATCGTTAATTTTTTTTTAATCCAAAAATATACATTATGAAAGGCAAAAACCAGTATTTTTTTTATTTTTATAATTATTACTGCTTCACACTAACTGGCAGTTTATAAACTATATAAGTTACCCTTGGAAAGATAAATGATTTAGTTGATTTATTTTATAGCTATTGTGATGGTATTTTATATATTTGTTTATTAATGTATTTGAATCTTCTTGTACATATAATTAGTACACTGGCGGGCTTTTTGCCTAATGGCAATTTCTTCCAACCAACCAATATATCATAGTATTTACTTTGACTTAAGACTTACAAAAAATACTTGGAAATGTATTCACTACACTATGTACATATGTAGTCCAATAAATAATATTATTAAATAAACTATTCTTTACTTGCGTACCTAAAGTTTTGTTTACAGTATAATAACCTTTTTATATAGATGCATTAGTATAAGACTAAAACCAATAACAAATTTAATTTGATTAATCAAATTAAATTTGTTAATTCTAAATTAAAGTTTATTTTTATTTTATTTTTATTTTATTTAATTCCAGGAACAGACAGTCATATACAGCTTGTGGGAATAAAAAAAAAACAATATATGTATACAAAACCAGTTAAGTCAATTCTTTTCTTCGGAATAACCAGCTTCACAAAAAATTACGACTAATATCTTTCCAGTTCCTACGTTTTATTATTCCATTGGAATAGTCTGTTGATACCATATCTCATACGGCTACTCTTTTTTCAACTTCGTCAATAAAAAGTTCCGTATCAAAGTTATCATGTTCCATTTCAAACCAAATACGTGCAGCACTCGCTATTATTTCGCGCGTAATACTGGACGCAGCAATGGCGCCCAAGTATCTCGACTCGCGCGGCGCTCGCGCGTAAAGCGGGAGAAAACGCGCAGCAGCATCTGGACGGGATGTATGTAACTCTAGTATCTCGGGAACGCGCGAGTGTCTACGCGCGAGTAGACTCGCGCGCAAAACGCTTTATCTGGACAGTCTCTAAGTTTTACAATAACCAAAATTAGCGGATGATAAAATGTTTCCTCACTCGCGCGTAAAACGCGAGCAATGAGCGCGACTCTCGACTCGCCCGTTTTACGCGCGAGCGCCGCGCGAGTCAGGACACTTTGCTGCGTCCAGTATTACGCGCGAATCCGTGGCGAGTGTACATTGATACGGAACTTTTTACTGACGAAGTTGAAAAAAGAGTAGCCATATGGGATATGGAATCAACAGACTATTCCAATAGACTAATAAAACGTAGGAACTGGGAAGAATTAGTCGAAATTTTTTGTGAAGCTGGTGATTCCGAATAAAAGAAAAAAACTTTAGGTACCTACGTAATAGTTTATTTAATTAAAATAAATAAACTATTACGTAAAGAATAGTTTATTTAATTATATTATTTATAAAACTACATACATAGTGTAGTGAATGCAATTTCCAATTATTTTGTGTTAGTCTTATGTAAGTCTATTACATAGTAAATAATATAAAATACCATCATAATAGGTACTTAACAAATCAAGTAAATCTTGCCAAGGGAGTTTATAACTGGCAGTCTAATCCCTCCCAGCGTAGAACGCACGTAAAACGCGGTATCTGGACGCAATATAAATTGAAGCGCCTTATCTGGACAGGCTCTTACGGCGACAGATCTAACGCCTTATCTGGACATGCTCTTACGGCGACAGATCTAACGCGATAATTATATTCACTAAACTCGATAACATTCAATAATATAACATATAAGCACTGAAATGTCACACAGAAAAAAAATTAAAAGAATGTTACAATCAGGGGCTTTATTTTTGTTTTTTTTTTATTTTCGTTTTAATTTGTTCGAAATTGTTTTTATTATTTACTTTTGTTTTTTTGTTTTGTTATTTTAATTTGCTTTATTATTCACTGCTTTGTTATTGAATCGCTTAATTTTAATTTTCTTTTGTTATTGATTTTTTTTTTATTTCAATCGTTTTTAACTCAATCTTCTTAATTTTCATTGTAAAATGGTAAAATTTTATTGTATTGTATAAATGTACAATTTGATTGTAGAGAAACTATGTAATTGTAGTGCACCAGAGAACTTGCACTCTTTAAAGAGTGAATTATTAATTATTTAATTTCTCTAATGTGAATTATTTAAAAAATTAAATAAATAAAAAAAATGTGTTTTTTGGAGATGACGCAGTTTTTGTTTTCAATTGTCATTATGAATCATAGGTAAAATATTTTTTATAGATAAGTGAAATTAAAACACTACATACATGAAATGTGATGATGGGCAATTTCAAATATATCTCGGAAATATGTATGTAGAACTTTCAACTGATTATGTCAGAAACTTTGAACAAGAATAATCATGTCAATCTTGCGAAATGAATACCTACCTTATTCTCTATGTAAGTAATTCATCAGAATTAATGTTCCTATAAAATAGTAATATGCCGATATTAAAATAGTTTAACTAGAAACTAACAATACTTCGTTCCTATTTCACACGACTTGTACTGACATGATCAAAGTATCTACATCCTTTGTGTCAATAAGATTATCCATATTTAACAACCATTAAATCTGTCAAGACACCAAGATTCTCATATGATGTTTATAAATTATTGATGTAATTTCATTCGATTATTTCGAAAAAGCTAGATTTATATACATACCTACTCACATGTAAAATAAAAAAAATATCACACAAAATATAACATATTATATATTGGATTAAGTGGAAATAGATTGAAAATAAAATTCCATTTATATATTTTTGATATACAAATCAACGATGACATTATTAGAATCCAAGTACAAGCTACCTACTCAACACAAATTATTTCATTCGTTATACGTCCTTTTTTTCCAAAAGTCTACTTTTTAAGTGTGGAAATATGAATAGTTAACCATTTGATGTTTACTTAAAAAAAAATCTATAAGTTGCTTCTTTAATGTGTGTAAGTGTCTCTATAAAGAATGAATTTATAATATGTTATTTACGATGCTCCTCTTTAGAACACGAGTATCAAAGAAATAATTTCTGTATGATAATTGCAAAAAAAATAAAATATCAAATTCCACAGTCGGAAGACGTATTATCAGAAAGACTGTCATAGGTCAAGTTGATTTATGATTTTGATCTGTAGAGACGGTTTATCCGTTAACTTCAGCAGATTAAAAAAAATGTATATTTCCCTTGATATTCTCGCATTTTTTTTTGTTTTTTAAAAAAATATTCATATGTATCCTTTTATTTATCAATAGCGAGTATGTAAATAAATACCGTGAGAAACAATAATTTCAAAAGGCGGCTAAGCTAGTTTATCTAAAGTAATAAATCAATCATAATGTTAGTGTGTGTGTTTGTCTCACGCCTTCAGAAAAACCAAGAGCATCTAAAAATCCAATTTATGTGCGAACATGTACCAGTATACCAAACGCAGTGTCACGCTAAAAAAATGCAATAAAAATGCTGAATTATTAAATATTTTTTTCATACATAATTTTATAAGTCAAATCTGTCAAAAAAGTGTACTTTTTGCACGCAAATACCTGTTTTAGTAGAAGTTAGTACAACATATTCATACGAATAAAAACTATTTTCAAGTATAACTTAGCGTTTAAGTGAAAAACATGTTGATTTTTAATATATTTTAAAAGTAACTGTTTTGTACATATAACCCCGTTATTTTATTCTCTTTTCATACAATATATCATTTTCCTACCGAAAGAAAATGTTCTTTATAATAATAAACCATTGATTTAAATGAAATTATGAAAAAATAAAACGATACAAAAGACATTACAGCAAGTTTAAAGATAAAAACTGTTAATTATCAGTAAAGATAAAGGCATAATAAAATTGGATAATTTTTCATAATATTTGATTTTCCTGACAATTTTCATTTTTATGGCATCGAACAAACAAATGTAGGTACCTATGTACATATTCGAATCCAAACCATTTGATTCGATATTCAATTGGTTTCTATGGTTCTTACACACATAATGATATTCAAATTTATAAATCGAATTTGAATATTTTTAGAACACTGTTGTATGTAGGTACCTACCTAATACTACTTACAAACCAACATTTTCTTTCGGAAAAATATCCAATTATTTTAGGTTAAGTTCAATACACATTCAATATACAAACTATTTCCTTTACTCTGATTTATCTTCTTTTTCTTCTATGCAGATCTTTTCGTGAGTTTTTATGCTAACTATTCCCTATAGTCTTATTATTTTTCTACTTATTTTATGTCAGTTTTTATACAAACTATTTGCTTTAGTCTAAGTCTTATTTTTCTTATTTCATGTAGACATTTAAGTAAGTCTAATAGTCTATTGTGCAGAAATATTATAAAGGATATGCAGACTTGATGAAAATATATTAAAACAAATGGGATGTGACCAACAATAGAATCTTTTCAATACTTTTGCTTAATCAAATTTAAACCATTTCTATTATCTTATATTGCTTAATTTTCAGTACCTACACATTTTCTTTCGGTGACAATATATAATTTATAAGTTGTGGCCATTACTGGACTCTTCACAATGTTTATATTCAAATTGAAAACTCTCTACCATAGTTCTTCAATGTAGAATTTTCTGTCAATTTTAAGTTTATAAGTCTAATAGTGTAAAAATATTATAAACTATCAGCAAACTTGATGTAAAAATATAAAAATTAATGGGATGTGACCAACACTTGACTCTTTGTTTAGTCAATTTTTTTCCTTCATCCAATATTACTAAATTTTTAATACACATTATTTGCTTTCAATAAAAATGGGGGTTGTAGCCAATACTGCACTCTTTACAACGTTAATTATCAGTCATATTTAAAACCATTTCCCACTGTCTATGCGTGCAATAATTGCATATACTTTATTCACACTTGATTGTAATATATAAAAACGAATGGGTTGCGGCCAACACTAACACATTTTGCAACGCTTAAACTCAATCAAATTTCAAACAACTTTTCACAGCCCGATTTTGCAAAAAAAATGTGTGACAATATTATAAAAACGATTGATTATTCTTTCACACTTTGATATTCTTTGCCAACGGCGGGACATTAAAGCTAGTACAAAATATAAAAAATAATACTTACGAATTTATTGAAGTAATTTAAAATCTCCTTATTTTTACAAATATTGGTTCACACCTACATGTTTTCAAGTGAGAAACGTTTTTGGATGACTAAGTAAAATGGATATTGCGCGGATATTTGATTAAAATTATGATTTTAAACTTGCGTTGTCTGCGAAGTCTACATGATTATTTAATTAATACAGGAAAATTTACGAAATGTTTAAAAACAATATTGTGGTTCTTAAAGTGATTCAGTGATCATGGTTACAATCAGTCTTGACTTATTTCGTAAATCGATATTTTTTTAATTATCGAATCCTTTTTTAGTTTTGTAATTAAATAATTGATTTTAACTTTTGAAGTTCCACTGATTATTTTAAATCGTCAATTTCTCTCCCTCTTTATGGTTGTCTTTATTGACACAATCTCCAAAGGGAGGGTTGAAACTGAATTTAAAATTTAAACCTGTAGAATTGCCTGACTTTTCATAGGTTTACACCAAAAACAATATCCGCTGATTATGATTATGTAATTATAGAATTTTAATTAACTTTTGTATATATTTTTTAAGTTTGTTTTATTATGTTGTCGATTTCCCTCTTAGCCTTATTAAAAATTTCATTTTTTGCATGATTTACGTTGACAACATTAATGGGGGGACTGCTGCCAACGTACCTATTTTTCATTTTGATATACCATCATTATTTCAAATCTAATCGTTTTGAAAATAATAATTTAGATACTTTGGGTAATAGCTTGGGTATCGGCTAAGAATAGTGCTTCCATTCTTTTAAATCATTGTTTTCGAGTGTCCCGTAAGAGCCGTGTAATCGAAAATACAACAGGCAACAATAACATCTCACATAGTTCAGCAATGAGGTTCACCACCCATTCTGAATGTAGTGCCTTTTTTGGTGAAACAAGACTGGTTTGTGGGTATACATAGATGTGTTGTTCTCCCTTTTATAAGACAATGCACACCCGCACACCTTTTCTTGTTACCCCACATTGTGGGATATTCCGTGATGGTATGAATGAATGAGTTAATAAAGATAAATACACCTTAACTTTTTGGTGATGTTCTGTATAAATTCTTGTAGAAAAATAATGGCATATCCCGATTTTCAACGTTTATCTTATATTTTTAATAAACCATAAATCGTAGTTCAATATATATTTTTTTAAATTAAAAAAGACAAAAATACCTATAAAAATATGATGTGACGTTGTATTAATGCATTAGGTTAAGTAAATAAACCTAAACAACATTTATTTTTCATTCAGCGCCATTACCAAATAAAAGTTTTTTTGGTTTATTTACTTAACCTGATGCATTAATGCAACGTCACATCATATTTTTCCAGATATTTTGTTCTTTAATTTATAAAAAAAATATTGCTCTATACCTTATATTTTTTTAGAAATTTAAGATAAATGTCAATAATCGGTGTATGCTTATTTCTTTTCTTCAAGAATATATACAGAACATAATTAAAAAGTTAAGGTTTATTTTTCTTTATTAAAATCCAAACTATCTAGCATATTTTTTTCAAAATGATTCGTTTTGTAGTAATGATGCAATTTTAAATTGAAAATTAGGTACGTTGGCAGCAGTCGCCCTCTTAGTTTTCTATCGTTATTAATTATTTATTAAAGATGAGCAATAAATGTTCATGAGTAAATAAATAGTTATTACTCAATTTGTTGTTTTCCGAACATTTTCATATTAATATTTACATACGTTTAATCGAATAGTAACTAACCTGATATTAAACAGAGAATTTTGGTGTAATATTTAATGCAATACCCCTTTGGCTCTCACTCAAGAACATAAGCTGTTTCAAAGCGGGCTTTTCCACTTAAATGAATCTCCATGTACTGTACTTAGATATTAATTAAAATTATACGTCTAACTGAGACGTAAGACATTTTTCCATAGGTACAGCCCACGTAAGTTTTGCTTCTCTATACTTTAGGAGAAAAGCTCCTCTTTGAAACAAATTAATCTTGCTTGAAATGACTTTGAACTGAACAGATTTTCCATGAAATTAATTAAACGGTGAAATTTCTTCATTATCCAGTATTAAATTTCAAGCATATTATGTTTGACAAGTTTGATATGTATGCCTACTGTTATTGTTCATAACTTCTAACCGATTTCTTTTATTACTAGTTGCATTTAATACATGAAATCCAACTGTCGATAGCGATAGTATGTACCTACACTTGAAGAATACGTACCATACTATAAATCCAAATTATTGAATATTTTAAGATATATTGTTTTCTGTACAACACATGTACGTAAGAATTTCTGTCAAGATCGGATATTATGGAGGTCATTCCTTTTTTCCTACCCAGAATATGAAAACAGCATGATGAAATGTATGTATTTTTGGAGATTAAGTATCAAACTATTGAGTCCCCATTGAAATTATGTAGTGTATACTGCCTTACATATTGTATGGAACGATTTCGTCACGAAATTCAATTTTTATAAAAATTGCATTTACTATGATGTTGATATTTTTTATAGACAATTAAATTATCTAGTTTATTGTAATAATAAGAAAAAAAAAATATCTAGTTGGGATGTTTTGGTGGAACTTTTTTGTAAAAATAAAGTTGAGGTTTTATTTATACAAATTTTCAGCGTCCTAGTTTTTATGATTTTTTAGATATATGGAAAATTATGGTAAATATGAACACATATAATATATTCCACAACGAATTTATTAGACTTCCAACGACCATTTCGGCTTAGTTGATTGTGGTCTTGTAAGTCGAAACGGTCGTCGGAAGTCAATTAAATTCGTTGTGGAATATATATGTGTTATTTATATGTGTATCATAATTATTATGGAATTCTACAGTTTGGAAGCCGTTTGGAAACTGCTGATATTTATTTATTTAACACGCACCCAATAACAAGTTGCCACATTTTACATTTTGGAAACTTATGAAACTTAAATCGTCTCACAGATCAAGACTGAAAACACAATTAAAAACTGTATACTAAGTAAATATATTAAGTAACTGATATATTAAGTAAAAAATTAAAAAGTTGATTGAAACTAAAATTCAAAATTCTGATTATAAAAGTTTTGTAGGCCCTATAACTTTCTATATTTTCTGAAAATTTAGGCTCTGTACATTGAGTGGATCATATGTTATAAGGGGGAGTTTCTACTCCGAATTCTGAGTTAATCCATGTATAATATATAAAACATATATGCTGGGTAACCACTAAGTTGGTGTTTTTTGACTTCAAAGTTAACCATGAAAAATATATAATACAAATCTGGCGTATATTGGCTTGAAACTTTGTCGATATATTAAGAGAAATAAATTCTCTTGAACAAATCGACAGTTGGATAATGTCAGCCATAAACAAGAGCTACAAATAACCTTTCTGAGCAAATGTTTGTTTTAATTGAATAGTAATTTTCAAAAATCTTCATGTGAATAAAAAAATCATTTTCCTTAAATTTGAACAACTTCTTTTGAAATATTAAAAAGTTAAATGTCACTCGTGTTTATGTACCAACCAAACCTTATGTCACCTTTGCCATTTAAAGGGAGAAAAATAAAATTCAAAAATGGAAATTAAAGGAACATTAATCGGAATTCTCCCTCTTTTGAATTTGACAGGTCTCCCGCAGCTGACTAAAGATTCAAAATACTTCAAAACTAAGAAAACATTCCGAGAAAGCAAACAAATTTATTTTTGAAAACCAACTCTTAGACATGGTACACAGAGTTTTTGGAGATAGGACACAATAATGCCCATATTCTTTGCTTATTAACGGATTGATTTGAATGAAGATTTTGCCTAATTTGTACATAAAGGATTCTCAGATTTTTTTTTATATATTTCTAATTAACACGACTTATCAGTATATTATTTTTTATAACAAAACACAATTTCTTAATACGAAAATCACTTCCCATTTTGTATGACAACATCATAAAAACGATTGCTTATTCCACCATATATTACATTCTTGGGCAACGGCGGGACATTGATGGCAGTGAATAAATATATAAATAAAATAATTGACCAAATAAATTAATATTAATTAAATCACTAATAAAAATAAAAAAACACAGTTCAAATCCCCAAATAAGATACTTTAATAAACCTTATCGCTTTCGCCGAACACAGCCAGCATCCTCAAAGAATATTCATGTTCGGCGAAAACGCTTAAGCTTGTTAACGCATTCTCATGAAAAAAACGATGTATTCTGTTGATTAAAACTATGTGTTTTTATTCATTTGAATAAATAATTTAATTTAAATTATGAACTTTCACTGTGTTAACGATTAAAATTTAAAATTATTTATTTAATAAATAAAAGAAAAATAAATAATAAATAAATACATAAATAAATGAATAAATAAATAAATAAATAAATAAATAAATAAATAAATAAATAAATAAATAAATAAATAAATAAATAAATAAATAAATAAATAAATAATTAAATAAATAAATAAATAAATAAATAAATAAATAAATAAATAAATAAATAAATAAATAAAGAAATAAATAAATAAATACTAAATAAATAAATAAATAAATTATTAAATATAAAGTCATCCAAATAAATATACCTACTCTAGAAGACGGCAATATTCGCTGTATCAAAATATTTGTCAAAAGTCGTGTTCGAAATAGATTCTAGAGTTTTTTTTGATGCCAAGATATGACAATAGTTTATCTTACACTTAATTTATTCATTAAGTTCAAAAACACTGCAAATTGAGGGTACCTATTAAATAAAATACAAAATCTTAACCGTCAACATCGGATAATATACGACATAGAAGAATGATTGTCAATAATGTGTTATATTCGCAACACCGCAGATGTTGAGAAGTTATGATCATCCATTTTTCGGCGTCCGTATTTTTCGAGAACGTGATTAGAATTTCAGGAAAACCTTTTAACGTTGGGTAAATATCTTACATACAATCATTATAATAACAATTTATTATTAAAATAATAATGAATTCTTATATTTTCTTCTTTTTCCTCCTTGGCCTAATGACTGAGAATGGCGACAACACTGAATCTCTCGATAAATTAATAGAACTAGTGACCTTTACAAGGTTACACCAATGGGTGGGTGGGTGACCTCCCCCTGTATCTTCTAACTTCCATACTTCCCATTAAGACGAGCTTCTCAGGGTTATCATAAGGACAGTTCTGGCTATAAACATCAAAGTGCATTCTGGGGTTATCAATATAGAAATACAATACAAAGCTTTTTTCGATACCACCGCTACCTGCTTCGCAAGTGAGGATCGGAATCTACTTCTTTGCAAAACACATAATGAGGATGGAAATAGATGGATTCTGGAAATATCCATCTCTATATTGGTTATTTCATATGAAGGAAAAAATTCAGCATTCTGTAATAGTTCGAGAGATTTTTGGATGAATCATTTTAATGACTGTTTTTTTTACATATATTCTTTCTTATTGAATATAGGTACGAAAAGGTAAGTCTGACACTTGGGAGTGGTTGCGTTTACCAGTGGGCATCCTCTTTATAGGTTAAAATTGCAGATTTTAATATTATTTCAATATATTTTGTACCTGTATTTTATTTGGACTTATAAAATCCATCCGTTTGTGAAATATGTACTTACTGTTACTGAAATATGTAATAAATAAAGAAGAAGAATAAAATATTTTTAACTAAAAAACCTTCCCGGGTATGCGCTGAATAAATTACCAAGTTTCATTGCAACAGATGGATGGTATAAGAGCACAAAAAAGATACAAATGATACTTAAATCTGCATTTTTCACGTATAGAAAGGGGATGCGCATTGGTAAACGCAACCACCCCAAATATTCAATAAGGAATGATAATATCAAAAACCAGCCATAACAAAATGAAATGTTTTTTGACGTTGCTATCTCTTATGTTGTGGTGGTTGTAATGCTGAATGTAATTAATTCATTTTTTGAGGATGAATATGTCATTATAACATAAAAATTGACCTCATAGATTCCCTGTAAGCAAACATATATACAGGGTGTCTCAAAAGTCAACGATAAGCTGAGAACTGGATGAAGGCTAGGTTATGACAGTTAATAAAAAAAAATTAAGTCGCTTAGTTATTGCAACAGATTTTTTTTTCTTTAAAAAAAACGTGAATATCGACGCCATGTATCACATTTTTAGGTCTTGTGGCTACAAATTTTAAAATTTCTCAGTTTAAATGTTTGTTACGTAATCCTGAATGACCATGCTGTTAGTCACATGTGCATTTGAAACCATGCATGCTTAGTTTAAAGCTAAATAAAAATATTTTTGTTTGAATAAAAGTCTACAAAATTTCGTGACTTAACTTTAACACTTCACCCTGTGAAACACTTTTTTACACTGACCATGGCAACTTTCTTTAAAAGATAGCCCATTTAGTTAACATTTTAACTGTCATCTTCTTCTTCTTGTTGGGTAATATCAGGTCTCCCCGACGCGACGTTGACATCCACCATAGAGAAAGCCTCCCAGTCCTGTGCAGTGCGAAACAGCTCCTCCACAGTTCTTATACCGGTCCATTCGCGGATGTTTCGCAACCAGGAAAGCTGATTCCTTCCGACCCCCTACGACCCTCAATCTTCCCCTTCATGACGAGCTGAAGGATGACATTCTTTTCAAATCTCAGAATATGGCCGAAGTACAACACTTTACGGAGCTTAACATTGGTGGATAATTCTCTGTTGGTGTTGGCCTACGTAGTACTTCAGTGTTAATGACCATGTCAGTCCATGATATTCTTAGCATTCTGTGGTGGATCCACATTTCAAATGCTTCAATGCGGTAAATAATATGTCATAACCTAGCCGATATCCAGTACTCTGCTTTCGTTGACTTATGGGACACCCCATATTTATATTTGCATAAAAAATAGGTGAACTAAATCAGTCGAGGTTAGATCTAAACCTGCGTCCACTGCTTCATTAATTCAGCGTACAAGCTATTCTGCCACCAATTATATCAGTATTAAGATTTTGTACAAATATATAAATTCCCTGCTTAGTACGTATGCATCATAATATAGGTTTTTATTACATTAATGATTAATAAATAAATATTGAAGATGTTGTTTTCAGAGTAGTGGTATAAATAACAAGTAGGTATATGATATGATATTCTGAAATGTAAACTTTACTTTTGCACTTATTTACGAACCAATAAAATGTCCTTTTTAGACGTTGAAAGTATTACAAATTGAATTATGATTTATAAATCTTAAAAAGAATAAATTACGAAGAGAGATGCGTATTTGTGTACACGAACCAACCCTTAAGTGGAAAGACCCTAAAGTGATTTTCAATGTAATGTTTCCATCACTCGTTCCGCTTAGTGTCGTACAAAATGAGTGAGATTTTTTATATGTCCTTAGGCTATTGCAAAACTTTCTGTGGTGATAATTTTTGTTACTAGATGGTAATAACCCTCTTAACTTTTATGTGAGGAAGAACTGAGAGATCAGAATAATTCGATTGGATTAAGCATAAATATTTTTAATTAAAAAAATATCTCAAACTGTTAAACCATAATATGTGTCGACACAAGCTCCTCGGAAGTCAAACAAATATAAACAGATCACAATGAAACTATGGTTAAATGAAAATAAATTAAAATTAAATGTTGCCAAAACCAATTTTTTTATTTATAAATGACCAAGGACAAAATTACAACTTCACATTAAATATTGATAATGAAAAAGTTAAGTGTATGAAATATTTAGGTATGTTTATAGATGATAAAATGAAATTTGATCAACACTTTGAATGTTTTATGAAAAAAGTTAATTTCTTAAAAAGAATAAGAAATAACTTCGATTTTCACACATCAAAATTAATTTTCAATTCTGTCTTTGCGAGTGTATGCTTATAGTGATGAGACACTGGATCATTTGTTTCTTGAATGACCCATAAACGATAGGTATCCGTCCTTTTTTACTGACCTCACAGAGATTGGGGTTCCAATGCCAACAAATGTGAGGACATTGTTAAGCTACAATTCCAGGCAGGTGAACATTTAGATCAAAAAATTCATCAAAATTAATGCCATCAAAATCTAACTCTGTACGTACATAAAATTGAAATTGATTGAAGTAAAATAAATATACAAAAATAATTTAGGTTTCTCTCTATTAAGACAATTTGATATTTTAACTTGTATGGCTGAGAACACTCTTAACGGGTGAAGAGCAAAAAAAAAATTCTATTCTATTGTAATTCCCCATTTAAATTATTGTTCTGGTGTCCTCTTCCTCTGCAATGAAACTCAAAATAGAAAATAACAGATCATTCAAAATATGGTAATGAGGACAATTTTAAAATGTTATAGATATACAAGAATGAACCTAATGTTAAATAAACTTAAATTAATGACAGTAAAGCAATACGTTATAAACAACACATTAACTTTGATTTGCAAACTATAAAATAATATGCTTCCAAAATATAAGCAGAAAAATATATCATTCAATGTCAATTGTCACGCGTACCCTGCGAGTGCATGCCAGGATTTTAGATGTTCAAAAACTAGATTAACATGTACCTACAAAAAATAGTTTATACCATAAAGGTCTCAAAATTTTTACCACCAAACATATGTAAAAGAAACCAAAAACCTTGTTACCTTTCGTGGGCTAGGTGCTGGATTCATAGTTATAACTATAAATGTTCTCCGTAGTTTTACAAAATGTTTTCCAACTGTCGATTCGTTCAAGAGAATAAAATTCTCTTGAAGGAAGAGGCAGTTTAAATCCTAGATACGCGAGAATTGTATGCAATGTTTACTTTTTTCACGGCTTTTCCAACTTTGAAGTCAAAAAACACCAACTTAGAGGCATCGCAGCATATATGTTGTGTCTGTCTGTGTGTGTGTCCGTCCCCCCTTATAACTTTTGATCTGCTCAATTTACAAAGCCCAAAATTTCAAAATATATAAATAGTTATAGGCCTACAAAACTTTTATACTCAGAATTGTGAATGTTTGTTTCAGTCAGGGGTTATCAACTTTTGATTTTTTGGTTTATTTTTAAATATATATCTCAGAAACCATAAAAGCTAGAACGCTGAAAATTGGTATAAACATAGAGATATGTATATAAAATCTAAAATTATTTTTTTCAAAAAAATTCCAGAATTTCTCAAACATTTTTTACTAAGAAAAATATTTTTTTATGATAAATTTATGAGTTTAACTGCCTATATTACCAATTTTTTTTAAATATAAAAAAGCCGAAACACCCCAACAAGTTATTTTTATTTTCTATAAAAAATATCACTATTGTTGAATTAAATCTCAATTTTTTCATAACAATTTTTATAAAAATTGAATTAAGTGACGACATTGCTTCATACAATTTGTATGGCAGTCGCCTATACACAATATATATAGTTTGATACTAAAATCTCCTAACATACATTCATACAGAACCATCATGCTGTTTTCATATTCCGGGTAGGAAAAGAGGACTGACCTCCATACTGTCCTATCTTGATATACATAACTTCAATGTGTTGTATAGAAAACAAAATATCCTAAACTATTCAACTATTTGGATTTATTGGTTTATAGTTTGGTACTATACATACTACCGCTATCGACAGTTGGATCTCATGTGTTACATGTAACTAGTAATAATTAATTTTCATACTAATACCATTCTTATTTGTTCCAAAAAATAATTGTTTTTATACTTTTTTGTTTAAACTAGATGTTTTAATTTTTATATACGTTTTTATGTCTAAATAAAGTTTAATATTATTATTATAAGTGAGATTGGTACGGCGCGGCGCAAGCGAGAGAGACCATTTGGACAACCATCCAGCTTCAGGGTTACATCGATCTTTGCCGAGTACCTTCGAAGCCTTATTCAAACGAAGAACATTACACTTTCCTTCTCAACTTTCCGTATGACCTGTAATGAAATGAAGTACAAATCATTGTTGTTCATAAAATTAAATCCATACCAGATCTTTTGCTTCTGCTGGATCCACTATCGTCCGGCTAGGACACACGGTAGAGCATTTCTTTGATTCTCAGAGGGAATACAGGTGGATAATTGAGAAACAGCGAGCGTGACCAGAACAAAACTGTATATTCTTTTGTGAAAGAGAGACAAATTTAATTAGAGATAGAATGGTACATATGGGTTAGTGTGATATGAGGTAATGATGGTGATGTTTGATGATTAAGAATAGTCTTACTTTCTAGGGTGGCCAACTAATTAAAATAAACAGTGATCACTATTGTACATTTATATGAGCCTTAAGTATTTAAATATTTCAAAAGTCAGTTCCAGATTAAATTTATTTTTCAGGCCGAAGGGCCAACACTGGGTAATTAAGGAATTTCTTTTTTTTTTTCCTTACCAAACTTAGTTCTAAGGGTATGTCGATATCAGTAATTCTAGGGACGATTCACGAAAAGGGGGTGTGCGAAAGTCAATGATCTCAAACCTTTAGTCCGACGGTGGGGAGAAATTGCCTTATCACGTATTCAACAAGGCCTGATGTTTCCAACCGTGATGGAGGTGAAGAAGAGAAGCGGCAGGGGCGATCTAATGTTGAAGCCGCTCCAGACTTTCTCTCATCAAGGGGAGAAGCCCAATCCGAGGTGATAGCAAGGCAGTTGGCCCACTGTCAGTCGTATACATCCCGTGTGGCAGACATAGGTGTTAACACTTCGTTATGTGTTCATACAACCACGCGAAGTCACTTTGAAGATTAATAAACATTATAAAACTGTCACGAAGTAAGTCTTGCGACCATTTGTTCAAAAGGTATTGTTCATACGCAGCAGATTGAGATGTTAACACTTCGTTATGTGAACATACAACTACACGAAGTCACTTTGAAAATTAATGAAATTGAAAAACAGTCACGAAGTATGGCTTGCTACCATTTATTCAAAAGGTCTTGTTCATACGCAGCAGATTGAGGTGTTAACACTTCGTTATGTGAACATACAACTACACGAAGTCACTTTGAAAATTAATGAAATTGAAAAACAGTCACGAAGTATGGCTTGCTACCATTTATTCAAAAGGTCTTGTTCATACGCAGCAGATTGAGGTGTTAACACTTCGTTATGTGAACATACAACTACACGAAGTCACTTTGAAAATTAATGAAATTGAAAAACAGTCACGAAGTATGGCTTGCTACCATTTATTCAAAGGGTCTTGTTCATACGCAGCAGATTGAGGTGTTAACACTTCGTCGTGTGAACATACAACTACACGAAGTCACTTTGAAAATTAAAGAAATTGAAAAACAGTCACGAAGTATGGCTTGCTACCATTTATTCAAAAGGTATTGTTCATACTCAGCAGATTGAGATGTTAACACTTCGTTATGTGTTCATACAACTACGCGAAGTCACTTTGAAAATTAATGAAATTGTAAAACAGTCACGAAGTATGGCTTGCTACCATTTATTCAAAAGGTATTGTTCATACGCAGCAGATTGAGGTGTTAACACTTCGTTATGTGAACATACAACTACACGAAGTCACTTTGAAAATTAATGAAATTGAAAAACAGTCACGAAGTATGGCTTGCTACCATTTATTCAAAAGGTCCTGTTCATACGCAGCAGATTGAGGTGTTAACACTTCGTCGTGTGAACATACAACTACACGAAGTCACTTTGAAAATTAAAGAAATTGAAAAACAGTCACGAAGTATGGCTTGCTACCATTTAATCAAAAGGTACAGCTCGTACGCAGCCGATTGAGATTTAAACACTTCGTTATGGATTCACACACCTACGCGAGGTCACTTTGAAAATTAATGAAATTATAAAACTGTCTCCAAGTATGACTTGCGACCATTTATTTAAAAGGTACAGCTCGTACGCAGCCGATTGAGATTTAAACACTTCGTTATGGATTCACACACCTACGCGAGGTCACTTTGAAAATTAATGAAATTAAAAAACTGTCTCCAAGTATGACTTGCGACCATTTATTTAAAAGGTACAGCTCGTACGCAGCCGATTGAGATTTAAACACTTCGTTATGGATTCACACACCTACGCGAGGTCACTTTGAAAATTAATGAAATTAAAAAAACTGTCTCCAAGTATGACTTGCGACCATTTATTTAAAAGGTACAGCTCGTACGCAGCCGATTGAGATTTAAACACTTCGTTATGGATTCACACACCTACGCGAGGTCACTTTGAAAATTAATGAAATTAAAAAACTGTCTCCAAGTATGACTTGCGACCATTTATTTAAAAGGTACAGCTCGTACGCAGCCGATTGAGATTTAAACACTTCGTTATGGATTCACACACCTACGCGAGGTCACTTTGAAAATTAATGAAATTAAAAAACTGTCTCCAAGTATGACTTGCGACCATTTATTTAAAAGGTACAGCTCGTACGCAGCCGATTGAGATTTAAACACTTCGTTATGGATTCACACACCTACGCGAGGTCACTTTGAAAATTAATGAAATTAAAAAACTGTCTCCAAGTATGACTTGCGACCATTTATTTAAAAGGTACAGCTCGTACGCAGCCGATTGAGATTTAAACACTTCGTTATGGATTCACACACCTACGCGAGGTCACTTTGAAAATTAATGAAATTAAAAAACTGTCTCCAAGTATGACTTGCGACCATTTATTTAAAAGGTACAGCTCGTACACAACAGATTCAGATGTTAACACTCCGTTATGTGTTCATTCAACTACGCGAAGACACTTTGAAATTTAATGAACTTAAAAAACTAAAAAAAACCGAACCGAAGTATGTATTGTGATGTTGTTTTATACGCCTCCTTCACGCATAAGGCGGTATACTCAGAGATCCGACTCGGATTTTTAGATAATTAGTTTATAACGACACTCTCTGTTTAGTTACAATGCCTTACATCGATTCCAGGCATAAAACACAATGAACTGAGTGAATACGCTGATAGATCGCGGAGCAAAACAAAGCGTGGTGTGTAACCGTTAGAAAAAGACGCCGACTGGTGGCGGGAGTTGACGGGGGCGACGGTGGGTGTTTTGAGGGGAGCGGGGGGGGCCGCTTGACACCAGCTGCGTTTTTAGCGAGACCTTGAACTAGTTCAATACGTAACTACTGCCGCCAATTTTAAATTTGAAAAGATAATTATTTAAATACGTAGCGAGCGTACCGCTCGCTACACTCCAATCAAAGTTACCCAAACAAAAAGAAAAAGAAAAGAAAAAAAAATTCCGTAAGCCGGCCTGTGCAAATTGGGGAGAATGAAAGACCCTGACTGTAATGAAGAGAAGTAACGAGAGGAACTTATAACCACGACCAGATTCTTAGTTTATGAGGAGTATGGTGAGTTGCGTGTTCTCGGCTGGTCACACCAGTACATCGCAACCACCTCCAGTAGTGAGACCGACCTAGTGACTCTTGGTCATCGTAGGTTTGTCGAGGGTGTAGGCAATGGGTAACATACTTAAGGTATGTGCCCCCCTACTCAAGATCAAGGTTTCGTACGTGAATCATAATTGATTATAGCATTCAGAAGGAATACGCCCTAATTGTGCGAGTTCGGAATCATACTAATGTTCAAACTTCGTTGAAACCTAGGTTAGACTCGAATAAGGACTCCTACTCGCGATACGACACGATCGGGGTTATGTTGGGTTGCGCAGCGGTGTGGTACAGATACCAATGTTCGGCAACTAGCTTCTACCTATAGCCATGATTAATTCTAGGAAAACACTCCATTGATGAACAATACAGGGGGGGAGCACCGAAAGAATTAGAGTTGCCAATCTAATAGGCGAACTCTCTTCAGCCTTACCCAAACAAACTTAACAATAATTGGCGAACTCGAAGCCAGTCGCTTTCCTACACGCATGTGAGTTGAGCAATCAGATATCTCACTCAGGGCAACCGACTGGAAACATGAGTATAATGTCGCGGAGCAAGCGTGCTTGAACAGTCCGCTTGCTATGTGCGAAACAACAAAATTAATGACTTACATTCACAAAAGGAATATAACAATCTTGTAGCTACAGTTTGTGACCACACTGGATAGCTGGCCAAGCGATCCATCACGATGGACGCGAATCGATGCTTGCCAATTCTCAACACGACTCCTCAAGTGAAGACTTGGCATCAGGCTACTACCTGGGATTCCTTCCTAACGACAGTTTACAAATACAATGAATATAAGGACAAGGGGCCTATCACGATAGACGCAAACTGAGGTTCTTCACGCAACCGCTTGGTACTACCACTCTTGCTTAACTCTACACCGGTCAAGTAGTACCCAACCGAAGGGAATCAAGCCAAATGGCGAGTTGACAATCCAGTATTCAACTCGTTAATAATACACAAGAAAAGGGTGAGTTGACAATCTAATATTCAACTCTGGAATAATACACACAAAACAAGGGAGAGTTGACAATTCAATATTCAACTCAGAAACACTTATATATAATACAAGGCGAGTTGACAATCCAGTATTCAACTCTGAAATAATACACACAAAACAAGGGTGAGTTGACAATTCAATATTCAATTCAGAAACAATTAAACATAATGCAAGGTGAGTTGACAATCCAGTATTCAACTCGGAAATAATACACACAAAACAAGGGTGAGTTGACAATTCAATATTCAACTCAGAAACAATTAAACATAATGCAAGGTGAGTTGACAATCCAATATACAATTCGGGAACTTATGTATTCTAACAAGGAAATCTTTAGCGAGAACTCCTAGTAGTACACAAGGGGAGGGAAGGGGTTATATACAGTTAGGGCTACCACTTAGGATGCCTGTCAGAAGGCGGCTAGCTCCTTCAGGAATGGAGACAGGATCCTAGCAATCATGCATTGGTCACAATTATTTATACACATACCCTTGCATACATCATTCTTTTACAGATGGTCCTTACAAAATTCATCGTTCACACTACTTTAATTTCAAGCGATCTTTAATTGCCAGCACATTTTATGACGGGTACATGACTGCAGGGCATAATTGAAAAGGGGTTACATAATTCATCCGGGATGAGAAGTGTATCGTTAGGCGCCACTGATTTTTTGCGGATCAAACCAGAAACCAAGTTTACAATTTGCAACTTATCAATAGGTTTATTGCTAGATAAGGGTCTCAGCACAACAATTAATACTTAATTAAACTTAATCAGGTCCTTGATATGGTACCTGCCACTATGTTTACCCTCACAGTCGCGAACCTCGTAAATGGTGTCCGAAATTTTATTCGATACGACGCATTTGATGAATCGAGGGGCGAGCTTGTTTGAGAAGTACTTTCCAGCGTCAGATTGGGTGAATGCCCTGCGCCAGACCACTGCGCCTTCGGACAGTGAGCAGTGTTTCCTACGCAGGTTGTATCGTTTCGCGTTTACTTTGAACGCAGTCAATAGTGCGCTAGATACCTTCTCGTAAAGTTGCTCCATGGTTGAAAGGCTCGTTCCATAAGAATTATCCTTGCTCGCTGGCTCCTCCGAGCTATTGGTGACCTGTTCCATTTTGTCGTGAAATGAAGCATGCGGACAGGGGTGGAACCCGTGCGTCAGGAAGAACGGTGTGTAACCGGTGGCGATGTTCACGCAATTATTGAGGCAGGAGCAGATCTTAGGCAGCATTGTGCACCAGGTTCGCTGGTTCTCCCCCACTAATATTGACAGGGCGGTTACGATGGTAGAGTTGTATCTTTCCACAGTATTGTTCTGGGGGTGATAGTACGCGTTATAGAATAGGTCTCGTATACCGAAGCGATCAGCGAACTCCTTGAAATCCTTGGATATGAATTGCTTGCCGTTGTCCATAATTAAAGTACGAGGTACACCGTAAGGCAGAAAGATCTTTTCTTCTATCAGCTTGGTGATAGCCGGGGCTGTGGCACGTCGCAACGGCAGTGCCCATAAGAATTTCGTGAAGTTATCGACCACCGACAGTATGTAAATATTTTGTTTATGTGAACAGGGAAGCGGCCCAACAAGGTCTACGCTCAATGACTGCATGGGATGATCTAGACGTTTAGGCACGCTCATCAAACCCAGGGGTGCTTGGTTGTTATGTTTATATGCCTTACAGGTGTCACATTTTGATACAACCTGTTTAACCGTGTTCGTAATGTTTTTCCAATAGAAGGTCCGTGAGACCACCTCCAAAGTTTTTCTGATTCCAGGGTGGCAAAAGTTAGTGTGGAAGTCCTGTACGATACTTTCCTGTTCTCCGGCGGGCACCACGACCTTCCAGGAGCTATTTCTGAATGGAGGGTCAGTTTCGGGAACAGTTTTACAGTATTTGTAGAGGTGTCCGTTACTTATCATATAGTTGGGTGTGGAGTTAGCATTGGTCGAACATTCCTGGAACAGACGTAGATAGGCTGGATCAGTAACATTCTGAAACGGTGTAGGGAACGTTAAACTGGATACTTCAATTCTGCTTAGTGCGTCGGCCAAGTTGTTCTCGCATCCCTTTTTGTATACAAAGTCGAAGCTGTATTGTGAGAGGCGGCAGGCCCATCTGGCCAGGCGTCCCGATGGTGAAGACAAGTTGTTCAGGTATTTAAGACAGCCGTGGTCGCTGATCACTTTGAAGTGCGTTCCGTCTAAATAACTCCTAAAGTGGTGTACCGAGTCCACAATGCTCAAGAGTTCCCTCTCGGTGGTGCTGTAAGACCTTTCGGCAGGTAGCAGTTTCCTGGAAAAATATGCAATGGCGTGCTCTGAGCCGTCCGGGCTCCTTTGGGCCAGGAAGCTCCCAATGCTCACGCCGCTGGCGTCACAGGTGAGTACGTATGGTAGGGAATAGTCGGGGGGCTTCAACACCGGAGAAGATATCATTGCGCTTTTTAGGCTTACGAAGGCTTGTTCAGCTTCGTCGTCCCAAGGGAGATTATTCTTTGCGATTTTCTTGCTGGTGAGGCGGCATAGAGGGGATGCAATACGAGAAAAGTCCTTGATGTGTCTTCTATAGTATGCACATAATCCAATGAACCCGCGAACCTGTTTGACAGTTGAGGGCCTAGGGTAATTGACCATCACGTCAATCTTTTCGGGGTCGGTCCTGATGCCTTCTCGGTCGACTATGTGGCCGAGATACTTTAAGCTTTGTTTGCAAAATTCAGATTTCGCTAACTTAATGGTTAGGTTGGCCTGTTTTAGTCTGTCACACACAGTTTTTAGTAGCTTGCAGTGTGACTGGAAGTCCGGGCTGCATACCAGTATGTCATCAAGATATACAAAGACGTGGTCTCCCAAGTCTGTGAACAGTCCATCCATCATACGTTGCATTTCGGCCGGGATATTTTTTAGTCCGAAAGGGGTAACCTTGAACTGGAACTGTCCTCGGCCTTCTACGAAGAAGGCGGTCTTTGGCTTGGATTCCTCGTCCAGTCTCATCTGCCAGAACCCGTGGGAGAGGTCCAGGGCTGTGAGGAACTTAGTGTCGCGCAGATTGTCCAAGATGCGATGAATGTTGGGCAACCGGTAAGAGTCAGAGCGAGTGATCGAGTTAAGGCGACGTGGGTCAAGTACGAAGCGCCCAGAGCCGTCTTTCTTGGGAACAATGAAAACATTGTTCAACCAGGGGCTCCGCGCCGGTTCTATTACGTCGAGTTTGATCATTTCATCCAGTTCTGCGATGAGTTGTTCGCGTCTCACGTGAGAAAGGGGATAAGTCTTTTGTTTAACCGGGGCGTGATCACCAGTGTCTATGATGTGGGAAACTAGGTCGGTGCGGCCTAGTCCCACCTTTTCATAAGCAATCTGGTCGAACTCTTGTTTGAGCAGATCCAGTTGTTTCAATTCTGCAAGAGAAAGGTCGGCTGTAGAGTTTAGACAGGAAGGGGTCGACAGCGGTGAAATGTACAGGGGGGGCATGTTGATAGCATATAATGATGACACCTTATCTGGGAATAGGGTCGGGGTTAGTCCGGACTTCTTCAAGAAGGGTGCCCCCAAAATAAACCCTTCTGCAAGAGACGGAGCTACAAGAAATTCAACAAAGGTTGTTTGCTTATAAAATCTGAGGGGCAGCGTGAGGGAGCCCAGGATCGCATGGGGATGGCCGTCCGCTGTGTGAATGGAAGTGTCGCCCGGCACTAGGTCATAACCCAATTCGAGGAAATTCTTGTATAATGTGCCACCCAAAACATTAACTGCAGCTCCGCTGTCTAAGAGCGAACGGAAGGCGATGTTGTTGATTTTGAAGTGTAGGTATGGACGATCGTCTCGCGCATTTGTGATGGCTGATACATGTAGGTATTTAGTATTGTAGAATAGTTTGACCGATCTCAACCAGTCCTCCCACTCTGTCTTTTGTTGAGAATGGGACGGTCTATAATAGGGCTGGGTGGTTATTCGTTTTTTGGCAACTTTTGGAGGAGAGGTGGGGGTCTAGAAACGTCTGGGAGGTTTCTGGGGGTTGTCGGAGGGTGACCTTGTGGGTCAGTTCTCTGGTACTTTTGAAAGCGGGGAGAGGTTCGTCTTCCGAGGGGATTCGCTCGTGACCGATTAGGGCACAGTCTTGCAAAATGTCCGGTTCTTCCGCAGGAGTAGCATTTGGGACTGTACGAACGCGGTTCAGGGTTAGACAAGGAGGCTGCAGCCTTGGTGCGCCGGGGCCGGCGGGGGGAGGTAGGGGCAGTCTCGTCCTTGTGGCCAAGCGACATCTGTTCGAGTGTAAGACACAGTCGCTCCAGATCCAATACTGTCGTGGGTTGTGAGCCGATGATTATAGGGAGGAACTTCTTGTCGAGTCCTCTTTTGAAAACTTGAAGGAGCTCGTCCTCTGGCAAGGGTGAGGACAATGAGTTATTTTTGTTGATGATTCGGCAAATATAATCGGCCGCAGATTCCGAGTCTTGCTGCTTAGAGGACCAAATTTCTAGCTTGATGTCGGTGGAATAGGTTTGTGATTCAAAACGGTCGAGAAAGAGCTTCTTCAATGTGTTCCAGTCGCAGTTCTTTCTAGGGTTTGTACGATAAAATAATAAGGCACGTCCTACAAGAAATTCAGGAATGATTGTGGACAATAAATTAGTATTGAACCTGCGGGAAGTAGCGATCTCCTCTAGGCGTACGAGGAATTCTCGGACGTCATTTGTTCCGTTAAACTTTGGGACAGGCCACGTGGCAAAGTTTGTGTTTATGATTCCTCCAGGGTCTCGATCTCCACGTGAGGTATAACTTGACGAATTGGAGGGCGGCTCGACTGGGGATGGGGGCAATAAGGCGACAGTTCCTGGGGGAGGGGCGCTCTGGGGTCTGGAGCTCGATTCGGAACTGGATGAGAATGGGCGGGCTATTAGATCATTCTCGGCGGTGTGGGAGCTCTCGGAAACCGACGCCAGTTCGGGGGCGTTCTCAAGTGAGTGGTACGCTACAGACCTACTGGGGATGGCTACGTTGTCTGTATTAAAGGGACGGGAGGCATTAAAAGCATTGGCCTGGGAACGCAAGGAGGCCAAATTGTCGGTAGGAACGATGTTTCTGTCGCGCAATGCTTTAGCAAGGGTTTTTGCATTTGCAAGATTTATTCTCTCGATTAAATCCATGACGTCGACTATTGCGAGACAACAGAGGAAACGAGGATTTTTGTTACGACGTGGTTACAATATAGGAGGCTGTCAGAATAAAGGGGAAAAAATAAAACACAAAAGAACAAGCAGTTTCGAGTGAGGGTCCGCTCGCAGATCTCATTGAGCAGACTGTCATCAAAGGACAAGCGTACGTGTCAATTGATGAGAGTCATAGCCCCACGTTGGTAAACGTCAGTGTAATGAAATGAAGTACAAATCATTGTTGTTCATAAAATTAAATCCATACCAGATCTTTTGCTTCTGCTGGATCCACTATCGTCCGGCTAGGACACACGGTAGAGCATTTCTTTGATTCTCAGAGGGAATACAGGTGGATAATTGAGAAACAGCGAGCGTGACCAGAACAAAACTGTATATTCTTTTGTGAAAGAGAGACAAATTTAATTAGAGATAGAATGGTACATATGGGTTAGTGTGATATGAGGTAATGATGGTGATGTTTGATGATTAAGAATAGTCTTACTTTCTAGGGTGGCCAACTAATTAAAATAAACAGTGATCACTATTGTACATTTATATGAGCCTTAAGTATTTAAATATTTCAAAAGTCAGTTCCAGATTAAATTTATTTTTCAGGCCGAAGGGCCAACACTGGGTAATTAAGGAATTTCTTTTTTTTTTTCCTTACCAAACTTAGTTCTAAGGGTATGTCGATATCAGTAATTCTAGGGACGATTCACGAAAAGGGGGTGTGCGAAAGTCAATGATCTCAAACCTTTAGTCCGACGGTGGGGAGAAATTGCCTTATCACGTATTCAACAAGGCCTGATGTTTCCAACCGTGATGGAGGTGAAGAAGAGAAGCGGCAGGGGCGATCTAATGTTGAAGCCGCTCCAGACTTTCTCTCATCAAGGGGAGAAGCCCAATCCGAGGTGATAGCAAGGCAGTTGGCCCACTGTCAGTCGTATACATCCCGTGTGGCAGACATAGGTGTTAACACTTCGTTATGTGTTCATACAACCACGCGAAGTCACTTTGAAGATTAATAAACATTATAAAACTGTCACGAAGTAAGTCTTGCGACCATTTGTTCAAAAGGTATTGTTCATACGCAGCAGATTGAGATGTTAACACTTCGTTATGTGAACATACAACTACACGAAGTCACTTTGAAAATTAATGAAATTGAAAAACAGTCACGAAGTATGGCTTGCTACCATTTATTCAAAAGGTCTTGTTCATACGCAGCAGATTGAGGTGTTAACACTTCGTTATGTGAACATACAACTACACGAAGTCACTTTGAAAATTAATGAAATTGAAAAACAGTCACGAAGTATGGCTTGCTACCATTTATTCAAAAGGTCTTGTTCATACGCAGCAGATTGAGGTGTTAACACTTCGTTATGTGAACATACAACTACACGAAGTCACTTTGAAAATTAATGAAATTGAAAAACAGTCACGAAGTATGGCTTGCTACCATTTATTCAAAGGGTCTTGTTCATACGCAGCAGATTGAGGTGTTAACACTTCGTCGTGTGAACATACAACTACACGAAGTCACTTTGAAAATTAAAGAAATTGAAAAACAGTCACGAAGTATGGCTTGCTACCATTTATTCAAAAGGTATTGTTCATACTCAGCAGATTGAGATGTTAACACTTCGTTATGTGTTCATACAACTACGCGAAGTCACTTTGAAAATTAATGAAATTGTAAAACAGTCACGAAGTATGGCTTGCTACCATTTATTCAAAAGGTATTGTTCATACGCAGCAGATTGAGGTGTTAACACTTCGTTATGTGAACATACAACTACACGAAGTCACTTTGAAAATTAATGAAATTGAAAAACAGTCACGAAGTATGGCTTGCTACCATTTATTCAAAAGGTCCTGTTCATACGCAGCAGATTGAGGTGTTAACACTTCGTCGTGTGAACATACAACTACACGAAGTCACTTTGAAAATTAAAGAAATTGAAAAACAGTCACGAAGTATGGCTTGCTACCATTTAATCAAAAGGTACAGCTCGTACGCAGCCGATTGAGATTTAAACACTTCGTTATGGATTCACACACCTACGCGAGGTCACTTTGAAAATTAATGAAATTATAAAACTGTCTCCAAGTATGACTTGCGACCATTTATTTAAAAGGTACAGCTCGTACGCAGCCGATTGAGATTTAAACACTTCGTTATGGATTCACACACCTACGCGAGGTCACTTTGAAAATTAATGAAATTAAAAAACTGTCTCCAAGTATGACTTGCGACCATTTATTTAAAAGGTACAGCTCGTACGCAGCCGATTGAGATTTAAACACTTCGTTATGGATTCACACACCTACGCGAGGTCACTTTGAAAATTAATGAAATTAAAAAAACTGTCTCCAAGTATGACTTGCGACCATTTATTTAAAAGGTACAGCTCGTACGCAGCCGATTGAGATTTAAACACTTCGTTATGGATTCACACACCTACGCGAGGTCACTTTGAAAATTAATGAAATTAAAAAACTGTCTCCAAGTATGACTTGCGACCATTTATTTAAAAGGTACAGCTCGTACGCAGCCGATTGAGATTTAAACACTTCGTTATGGATTCACACACCTACGCGAGGTCACTTTGAAAATTAATGAAATTAAAAAACTGTCTCCAAGTATGACTTGCGACCATTTATTTAAAAGGTACAGCTCGTACGCAGCCGATTGAGATTTAAACACTTCGTTATGGATTCACACACCTACGCGAGGTCACTTTGAAAATTAATGAAATTAAAAAACTGTCTCCAAGTATGACTTGCGACCATTTATTTAAAAGGTACAGCTCGTACGCAGCCGATTGAGATTTAAACACTTCGTTATGGATTCACACACCTACGCGAGGTCACTTTGAAAATTAATGAAATTAAAAAACTGTCTCCAAGTATGACTTGCGACCATTTATTTAAAAGGTACAGCTCGTACACAACAGATTCAGATGTTAACACTCCGTTATGTGTTCATTCAACTACGCGAAGACACTTTGAAATTTAATGAACTTAAAAAACTAAAAAAAACCGAACCGAAGTATGTATTGTGATGTTGTTTTATACGCCTCCTTCACGCATAAGGCGGTATACTCAGAGATCCGACTCGGATTTTTAGATAATTAGTTTATAACGACACTCTCTGTTTAGTTACAATGCCTTACATCGATTCCAGGCATAAAACACAATGAACTGAGTGAATACGCTGATAGATCGCGGAGCAAAACAAAGCGTGGTGTGTAACCGTTAGAAAAAGACGCCGACTGGTGGCGGGAGTTGACGGGGGCGACGGTGGGTGTTTTGAGGGGAGCGGGGGGGGCCGCTTGACACCAGCTGCGTTTTTAGCGAGACCTTGAACTAGTTCAATACGTAACTACTGCCGCCAATTTTAAATTTGAAAAGATAATTATTTAAATACGTAGCGAGCGTACCGCTCGCTACAGACCATATTCTTTTGTCGCTCATCAAGACTCAATTTATTTCTTTTAACAGACCAATTCGTGATATTTTCTATAAATCATGAAATTATCTCTCGAGCTGGAAATCAAATTGATTAACAGCGAGTACATATAGTTTTTCAACGTCTCCTTACAAAATAAACGAGTTTTTCCGAAACGATATTTCAGATTTTCCGCATCATTCTTTTGATAAATGTTTACTGCCACATATTGAAGGAAATATGAGGCTTTCATAGAAGACGCATACACGATGAAAAACCATAAACAAATATTCTCATTTATTGAAGTTTTCTTTGTTGCAAAAATATAAATTTACTCTCGTATTTCGATATTTTTTTGTTATCATTGTGGAAAACTTTTTTCTATTTTTAAATGAAAATGTCAAGTTTTATTTTCACAGTGTCGAGAATATCGCTTACATAATATATTTGACATACATAATATTGTTCTCAATGCACGTCTTTGAAAACGTGGTAAATATTTCCATTTATGTAAGAAAGACATATAACTGAATTAAGTTACTCATCGACATCTCTTGTAGACTAAGAAAAAAAATGTATTTTCCAACTGTCGATTCATTAAGAGAATTAGTTTTTCTTAATAAATCGACAGTATTATAAGTCCCGTGTATATGAATTGCAGTAGTGGACTTTTTGCATGGTTTTTCAACTTTGAAGTAAAAAAAAAACAATTAAGAGACTACGCAGGTTATATGTTATGTATGTCGACCTTTATGGCTCAATTGGTTAGGTATCTGACTGCTGATCTAAAGGCCCCTGGTTCGATTCCCGGTGGAGACACAGTTTTTAATTGCGTTTTCAGTCTGGATCTGTGAGACTCCAGAATGTGGCACTCCAGTGTGTCTGTGCTTGTGTCCGTCCACCCTTATAACTTTAGAACCGCTTGATATCGAGTGTAAATCTTACAATGTTTGTATACTCAGAATTTTGAATTATCTCTCCAGTCAGTGGTTATCAACATTTAAATTTTTATTTCATTTTTCCGTATACTTATCTCAATAACCATACAATCTAGAATGCTGAAAAATTGTATAACATATACCTACAATATCTCAAATTTATTTTTAAAAAAGAGGTTTTTACAGGGGTTTTTCCAACTTATTTATTTAGAAAAATATTTTTGTTATGATAACTGTAT
This sequence comes from Molanna angustata, assembly GCA_963576475.1. NCBI lineage: Eukaryota > Metazoa > Arthropoda > Insecta > Trichoptera > Molannidae > Molanna > Molanna angustata. Next base: position 23,168,959 of record OY754964.1, on the reverse strand, counting down.
ATATTTCCTTTTTTTTTAAATATCGAAAACGCCAAAACACCCCAACTTGATCATTTATTTTTTTATAAACTATTTGCATGTAACACAGGATATCCAAATGTCGATAGGGATAATAAGTATAGTTGAAGAAAACGTACCAAACTATAAACCCATAAATCCAAATTATAGAATATTTTAAGTTTTTTTATTGTTTTCTATAGATGTCAAATTTTCTATAGATGTCAGTATGTCAAGATAGGATAGTATGGAAGTCAGTCCTTTTTTCCTACCCAGAATATGAAAACAGCATGATGGTATGTATATATGTTTGGAGATTAATTATCAAACTATCGAGAGTGTCAAACGAACTACATATTTTGGTGGCTTAGTCATAAAATAAGTTTATAAAAACAATTCAAAACGGAGTTTAAGATATCGAGAAGTTTAATCTAATCATCTTAAAAGATATAATTTTCGATACCTCTACTTTTTTTAATGAGCATCTTAACACAACCGCCGAATATAGAAATGCACATCTCAGACTTGCTATTAGCTGGTTTTTGTGAACAAATTACATTGTCGCGCAATGTTCACCATTAAGCCTTTTGTCAATTCCTAGCATTCCAAGTATTGGATGTTCTATTTACACGGATGTTGAAAAACCTTTTACTTAAAACAGCCACTTTACGCTCGCTTATCTTATCATCGCAGTTCAGAGTGGCTATTTTCAAGAGAAAGATCCTTCAACGTATATAAATACAGCTTTTAAAAAGATTTTACCTAGGAATTCAAAATCGAAAGTAACTATTTTCACAGATTATATCTCACGAGTTTTTGGAACGCTTAGTTCCTATTCGAAACTGTGTTCACAATATTTTAGTTATCAAATTTATATACTTACCTCAACCAACTTCACGTATAAGTTTGGAAATATTTCCCAAACACTATTATTTCATTGTTGTTCGGAGTGCGTTGAATAAAGCAGTGTCATAAAATCAGTAAGCGATGAGATGAAAATGAACCAAAAATTCTTATATACGCAAAATAAATTAAAGTCGAGCATGATACCTAGTTAAATCCATTTTACACATACGTTTACATGTATCCAAGCTAATCGGCGTGATAGTGAAACCCATTAAATGCAAATATGTTAACATATATATATGTACAAGCTAGTCGGCATAATAGTGAAATCCATTAAATGCAATTATATTAACATGTTTAATCGGCATAAGAGTGAAATCCAATCAATGCAAATATGTTATTTATTTTTACTCTTAATTTTTATTTATTCCTATCCAAAAAATACAGTATATATGAGATACAAAATATCTTAAGATAATATAAGCTTATTCATACATAGTTAACATACAAAGTAAAACTAGGTTATTTCATTTAAATAAATATCAATTTACCACTTCACTGGTGCTTACATAGTTTAAGCCATATCTTTTTGTTTGTATCTTTGTTACTAACCCCCTCACTAGGCATAGCCTGTGCCTGTGTTAACATTTATACAAGCTAATAGGCAAATATGTTTACATGTATACAAGCTAATCGGCATGATAGTGAAATCCATTAAATGCAAATATGTATGTTAACATGTAGGTACACAAGCTAGTCGGCATGATAGTGAAGTCCATTAAATACAAGCTAATCGGCATGATAATGAAATGCATTAAATGCAAATATGTTTACATGTAGGTATACAAGCCAATCGGCATGATGGTGAAATCAATCAAATGCAAATATGTTAACATGTATACAAGCTAATCGGGATGATAGTGAAATCCATTAAATGCAAATATATTAACATGCTTACAAACTAATCGGCATAAGAGTGAAATCCATTAAATGCAAATATATTAACATGTATACAAGCTAATCGGGATGATAGTGAAATCCATTAAATGCAAATATATTAACATGCTTACAAGCTAATCGGCATAAGAGTGAAATCCATTAAATGCAAATATGTTAACATGTATACAAGTTAATCGGCATGATAGTGAAGTCCATAAATTGCAAATACGTGCTTTGATTTTATGTTTATTACTATTTGGCAATTTCTTACCAGTATTTCCAGCGAAGAGAAGCAATAATTGATATTTTTCATACTGGTATGCTGAGTCTCCTGAGCGTCTCCGTTGAAATGAATGTAGGTATCTCCGTCCATTCAGGTACGTACGTGAGATGCTGCGTTTTTTCGGTGTTAATTTGTTTTAAGAATATATACAGAACATAATCAAAAATCTAAGGTATATTTCTCTTTATTAATATCCAAACTAACTAGGTTATTTTTTTCAAAATGATTCGTTTAGTAATAATGATGGTATATCAAATTGAAAAAATAGGTACGATGGCAGCAGTCAACCTCTTAATATATTTTTTTTAATATTAATACCAAGTCTGTTGGCCAGTTTCATAAAAATTAAAGGAGACTTAATGTCGACTTTAAAATAAATTGCGTTTCATAACAACAAAACGTCACATAAAGTTCACTTTAATTTAAAGTCCAGTGTCTCGTACTTTAGTCACTAAAGTCTTCTTTAAGAGCAGTTCATTTTTTTGCCACCAGAGTGTGCTGCAATATGACATAATGTTCAAGTCAGTTATTGATGATGTTGATGTCAATATTGTCAATTAAATGTTGACTATCATGTGCATATTACTTACTAATATTCAATAGTTTTGTTATTATTTAAACATTTTTTTATAAATAATATAAAAAAATGATGTTTTCAAAATGAGCTAATTAGAAGATGCGTACCTACTGTGATACAGCAGTGAAAAGTATATAAGAAAAAAATCGACCACATGGAAAAGTAGAATTAAGGAGAATTTTTTGATAGATTTTGTTCCATTAACATGTCCTATACATCAATGATCAATTCAATGACAGAAATAACATATTATATGGTAGTAAACAGAAAGATTTACCAAGCTAAGAGCTATGTTTCCATAGATTTTGATAGCAATATTGCCAACTTTCAGGTATTTTGGTGACATTTCTGCCTTTTACTAAAGTACGCGGCATTATTATTTATGAAACGCAACGACTTATAGGCGACTTTAAATTTTTAAAGAACCTTTAACTAAAGGGTCCTTTTGCTGCTTTTTATGAAACTGGCTGTGTATCTTGCACAAATGGTTTTTCATTTTTAAAAAGTATAATATACCTAGGTACATAAACTTCCAAAAGCATAACTGAGTAATTGATTAATAAAAAATATACTTATTTTTAATATTCTTTTAGTGTTAATCTTGACATCAAAATGAAATAAATGTTTCAGCAATAATAATGTAACTAATGTCTTTCTACTCTATATTGTGTTTTTGGTGGTTATTTCACTGTGATTTTTTCATTTATTTTTTTACTGTTACGATTTTTATTTTTTTTTTCTTGGTGTTAATTTTATATTATTATATTTTTTTGTATAATATGTATGTGTAATGTTTTGAATATACTTTAAGTTAATAAAATATAATAACTATGCAAACTACACAGATTGTTGCTTCGGAACAGACTCTGTCTAGTGAATCAGTTATCTTTAATATATTTTCTCTATAATATTATGATTAAATAAATAAAATGAAATTAATTTAGACAACTAACTGTCTTTGTATTTATGGTTATTGGTAGGTATATTTGTAACAATTCGTAAATGAAGTATTAATTGATTATCAATTATCTCTTAGTTACGAATCAATATAGCTTCAATTTGAGCAAAACATCATATTTTATTATAATCAAACAAAACATATAAAATTAAATAAGTAGGTATACTTTTAATGCGTATAGCTATAAAATTAATAAATTATGTTTAGACTTCCATTAAAATAGGAATTTGATATTAAAACACAAGGAAAATCTTTTCAGTTTTCGTTATTTATTTCTTCAAACTTTCGCTTCAGAATAATTCTTACTTAGAAAATTTGAAGAAAAAGAAATATGTAGGTATTACTTCCGCTACATAACGTCTTAGAATTATTAACTTTTTTCACGTGTATTTTTTTAGCATTACATTAGCTACTTCGTTTATCGTCAGTACACAAATATACATATATTTTTTCGGTAGCTATTATAGCATAAATGAATTCTAATTTAAAGTCTTTTCGTATAACAGAATACTTATATACCTATCAACACTGTAAAAATAAACGTAAAAGAGCTTAAAAAGCATGTATTGCTTAACAAAGCTTTTAGATTCATGTTAAGGCTTTCAAAATAAAAAGAAAATCATTTTACCGAGCAAATTCAATAAGAACTGATTTAATATTCTAGCACCAAGTTTTTCCCTGGCGCCCATACAAAGAAGACGTAATTCGCTTGAATACGAAAAAGAACAAAGTTTTCTCCATTGGGCCGAGTGCAAAGGTTTTCTGCGAATTTTCTTTGAAATTCTGTGCTTATTACTCAATTTTCTTTTCGAAATGTTATGATATACTTACTTATGCTTTCTAATTTATGAACTTACTGTTTATTTAATGTTTATATACTTACTTACTTTCATTTCCATTTTGAATATTCACAACATAATCATTTTTACAATCTTGTCATTTTATAGTACCAGTTTTATTTTTTACATTTGAATAATTTCATATTGTCTTTGAGTTTATTTTTGATTGCATAGTTGAATTAAATTTTGGAAACATTTCTTTTTTCCATATACATATAATATGTACATTTTTATAAGCATATCGCATGTTTCTAAAACTAATCATTTCGTTAACCATGGCGTTCTTTATAGTTATTAAACCTCATCAATAAACAATAATTGCAGAGTTGATTTTTTAAAGTTCACTAAAAAACATACGTGAGTAATAAACTCGATGTGGGTGAAGGAAAAATTAATTGAGCTTTGTATCATATTTATCACTAAAAAGAAAGGCCCCACTTATTTTATCTTAATATTTGATGTAGCACTGCATTTTTAATTGATGTTTTTTTTATTTAGCTGTGAAAACAATACAAATGAAAACAAATGATTATTTTATGACAATTATTTATTACTTTGATAACATTAAATTTGTTACAAACAATCTCATATCTGTATGTACATTTTATTATAATATTTTATATACAAATCATTTAAATTTATTTGATATTATTTTAATCGACAATTATAAATAACTATTCCTATAGCTACACAAATAGAAACTATATATATATTTTAACATTCATAAATCATAATTCATTATTATACACATTATACATTTATAAAATAATGGAATGGCGTTAAACTAAATATTATTATTCAAAGCGTGACTTTGAAAAAATATATAAAAACCTAGCTTTTAGGAAGATAATTATATCTTAATTAATTGAAATAATTGTCACAAAAATAAATATTGAAGGATACAAAAAACATAGAAAAAAGAATAATACAATAATCTGAATTTATTCAGTCGTATTTTTTTTTTATTTGGAATTTGATACAGAAAAAACAAAATAGAAACAAATATCAAATACCCTTTCGTCCCTAAATTGAGATTTATTTTTAAAAATAATTATATTTTCAAGTATTTTCGCCGTAATTCCATTCAAAATTAATTTATGACAGCTTGGGGAACCATTATTTTCCGTTTGGATATTTCTAGTGATTGTTATTTCATATCAGGTCAATGTTATGCCTTGTCTGTGGTTAGACTAAAATTAATTGAAAAATTTATAAAACTTTCTGCCAAAAAAGAAAACATGTAGGTATTGGATTGGTATGGTATTTTGTCTAACAAAGAATATTCTCGATTATAACATTTTCATTGGACTCTAGTAATGTCTATTATTCTAAATAAATATTTTTATGTACATGACTTTTAATCAAAAAGTTAAGCAATCATTTAATTTAATAATTCAGTGATATTTTTTTATAAAAAAAAATACTTAAAATATTTTTTCCCATTATAAAACTTAAGTAATACGTAAAATTTTATTTATATGTCAAGAAAATATTTAAATGTAAGTATTATCTGATAAATTTTTGATAATACCATACATTTTATTCAGTATCTAACATCGTATCATGAAAATGTTATTATTGATGCAACATTTACAATTATTACATTTAATGAAAATGAATCGTATAAAACATAAAATTCCATAGATATTCAAAAAACTCTTTCGTACACTTTAACATGACTTCATTGATGATTCTATAGATAAACTTTTATCCACCAGTCAATTCAACGGTATCGTTTTTAAATTATAAATTTTATACATTCATATATTTTATTTTACATTAAGCTTATAATAATGTAAAGTCTCATTAAATTTATCAATATTAAATTGTTCTCATCCCAAATGATAATTTTATGATTGCATCTTATTAACATTGCACTGGTTGTATATAAAATATTTACATTTAATTTGTTTCAACACAAAAAAAACATCATTCAGGTTTTAACTGTAAATATTTTGAAAATAAATTATTTGTAATAATATTACACAACCGTTTGTAAAAATATGACCAATAACAAATTGTATATTATCTAAATTAAAAATAATACCCAAGATATCCTTCACAAACAAACAGCAAATAGTCTCATTTTGTCAATACCTTTTCTATCTACAAAAATAAATATAACTGAACAATGATTTATTAAAAAAGGAAATACTTTAGTACAGAAAACAGATTTTGGCATTGATTTTCACTGAATTATTGTCAAGAATGTAGCACATTGGAAAATGATTCGTACACCAATGTTTAACACATCGTTTTACTCTAACATTTTTTTTATTTAAAATAAAGTAATTAGATATTTTTTTATTAACTTGATTTAGAAATGCGACATAACATTTCCATTAATTTGTTACCGTTGTAATACGTACCGAAGTATCAGAGACAAAAATAACACCGTGTGCACTCTTGTATCAGCACCTAGAAATATACGAAAAAATTGTGATTATTTTTCTTGTTTAAAATACTGAAAAGGAACAAACATAAACAGGAGTAATTATTGTAATTATTTTTTGAGTTTTCATAATACTGAAAAGTAATAAACTATAAGTGGAAAAAATTGTGATTATTTTTCATGTTTAAAATACTGAAAAGGAACAAACTTAAACAGGAATTATTATTGTATTAATATTTTTTCAGTTTTCATAATACTGAAAAGTAATAAACTATAACTGGAAAATATTGTGATTATTATTCATGTTTAAAATACTGAAAAGGAACAAACTGAAACAGGAATTATTGTTTTAATTACTTTTTGAGTCTTCATAATACTGATAAGTAATAAACTATAACTGGAAAAAAATTTGATTAATTTTAATGTTCAAAATACTGAAAAGGAACAAACTTAAGCAGGCTTTAAAAATACTGATATTGATTAATGAGATATAGTAATAATAAAAATATTTAATGTGAGATTCTAAGAATAAATAAAATCATGATTAAGATTCATATAAATACTAAAAGGGAATACAAAAATAATAGTAAATACGCATACATGCATTAAAAGCTCTAAGATTTTTTGTATGATAACAAGATGTATTGAAATCAATATTAAATTTAATTTTTAATATCTGTCATTCAATAAAAAGATGTATTTATATCTAATAGAAAAAATATATGGCAATGGCAATGGGCGGGTAATGTTTCCAGAATGGGAATGGACAGGTGGGCACCCAGAATTATGAAATGGAGACCATGGGATATGAACGGGGGGAAAATCCCAAATCTATAAAACCCAAAAAATAGACGAATGGACGTACTTAGAGTCTTAGAGGAGGCCTACGTATAGCAGTGGAGAGATGGCTAAAAGAAGGAAGTATTAAAATGTATTTTTTTTATTTCTAATTGGTTATAGGATAAAATGATTATTGTTTCTACCAATCATCGTGCACTGTGCAATTTGTATGTACCTATATCATAATTTTTAGTGCCTATTTGATACAATACAATATAGAAATTATATATCAATAATATATAATTTCTATATTGTACATATGACGGACTGTTCCCACTTGTCGTGTGTTAGGTCCGACAAAATGGCGAGTGATCTAGTGCCAATACATTTGTTCACACAAAACAACAAGTGTGAACAGCTCCATTTAAATGCATTACTACTAGATCACCCAACATTTTATCACACAAGACACACGACAAGTGGGAACGGGGTCTAACAGACATTATTACATACAGCGACTAAATTTAAGTTCTCAAATGACATCATATATTGGTCAGACAAGTAGGTATGGTATATAAATAATATGTAGGTACCTAAGATAATGTACTTACCACTAGAACTCTCCCTGGTCCCAAGAACAGAAGCAATCTGCGGTCGTTCTCCTTCTAGGACTAGATGCGCCTGTGCATTATAGAGCGAAAAGACAGTCGCCCTACAGGTGAGGGTCAGCCTTCCCTGCTGAAAGCTCTCTTGCCTGATGGCCAACACCAGAGATGAACCACTTCTTCTCTTGACCACTTGCTCTTGTTCAGGTATAACTGCGTTCTCGGCGTTGGGCCTCCTACCAAGTTCACTCTCTAACGAATCCACGTTTCCGTGGTTCTTTTCATCGCTTGGGCCATTTTTCTTCGGAAACATTTCAGCGTTCATTTGGTTCGCTTCTATTTTGTCGACATTCCTCTGTCCACGTAGAACGTAGCCCATATTTTCAAATTCTGGTTCATTACCGGAATTTATTTGACCGAAAAATCTCGTCCCATTCCGGTTGGAAGGAAAAAAAGAATATTCTCCGCTTAGTCCTGGACGCTTTGTCGGCTTCTGGTGAGCAGGTGGGTCCAGGTCCATCGGCGTTCCTTTTACCTAATTGAAAGCAATACAAAACTCGTTTAGTGGAAGAATGGGCGGTTTTATATGAAACACTTTACGGTACATTACATACAAAATACAACCTCTATTATAAAATGCTTGTGTACACATATTACCAGAAAGAACTAACCAATAAAATTTCATTCAATAAATAATAGGTACATATTATATTCCTAAAATATTTTAAAAGACTTTATATACTTTGAAACTAGTATCTAACAAATAAATGATTATTGGTATTTATTTTATTTTTACACCGTTCAATTTTCCTGGGTTTTTTGTGTTTAAAAATCATTATTTTGTGTACTAATAAATATAATGGCGCATTTTTCTCGGGTGTTATTAAAGTTATTTTTATTATTTTTATGTTAATATGGACTCTCTTATCAAGGCACACGAAGCTTTAATTAAAGTCATAGAAAAAACCTTTCACATATCCGACAGTTCAATTATTTAAAGATTTTGCAGTTTTAACATAACACAATATTTAAAAAATATTTCTTTACATTTTCATGAAGATACAATTAATCATATTACACCGCAACACGATTACAAGACGACAAACATATGTATCTTTTCATGACTCCAAAGACAAACACGACATTCGGACAAAGAAATTACTATTAACACATTATTATTTAGCTCTCAAAAAAATATATGATAAAAAAAATAAATAAAGGATGTACAGTTCATGATTAAAAACATGGGCATAATGTACTGCGGAAATATGATCAAGTGACAAGAGTTTAAATTTTGTTTATTATAGGTATGATGTTAAAAAATGAAACAAGTTCAAAATGATTTTTCTGTGATATATAATGCAAGAAATTTTCTGCCTCCTCGGAACAGGCTCAGCCTAGTGATGTCGTTTAATTTTATTGAATCGTTTTTTTTTTACTTATATTTATTTTTTGTATTAAGTAAATTGTTTTTCAATAATAAAAAAATGTAAGCAACACACATTCAAATCAAACCTCACATTTACCCATAAACAAGATATTCAATATCATATTATAAAAATATTTACTTCAATATAAGTGTTAATTATTGTTGCTCATTTGTTTTTGTAACATCGTATAACGTTTGGTTTTATTATTTCTAACTTAATTAACTATTTAAAGTGTTAGCTTTTTTACGATATAACATTACAAATTAAGCCTACACATGTGGTCCCGGAATTTGCTTTTGGTGATAAAACTCCCAAAAGTAGGTGGTATGACAAATGCATCGGTTGCGGTAAGTGCGAGCAAGTGTTTCACTCTGCAGACACACTGCGATAGTCGATTTCCTGTACAAAAAGCTTTCCCCACCCTCTGTATTCTAGAAAGGAAGGTTGGGAAAGTGTCATTGTCGTAAAGTGCCCCTGCTATTTCTCCGCTCGCCGCCGCCGACCGCACCCCTACATACAATCAAGCGAGGATAAAATCACCATTGACTCAGTAAATTCCAACAAATGGTAAATGAAAATATTGTTCCAAATTTGATTTCAAACAATAAACAAAAAAAATATACCTACAAGTAGTATTAAGCCACCAAGCAGAGTCAGTCATACTTTTCAAACATTTTTTAAATATTTTTCTAGGTATCCAATATTTTTTTGTCAGGGTTAAAATAAACTAATTGCATGTAACATACGAGATCCAACTGTCGATCAGTGATGGCTACAGTATGTATAATTTAAGAATACGTACCAAACTATAAACAAGCAAATTTATAAACATTTTAAGATAGTTTGTTTTCTATATAAAACATGTAGGTTTATATATCAGGATACGATAGTATGGAGATCAATCTTTTTTTCCTACCCAGTATATGAAAACAAGATGATGGTATATATGTATGTTTGGAGATAATGTATCAAACTATTAATTCCCCGTAGAAATTGTGTAGTGAAAACTGCCTTACGAATTGTATGAAACGTTGTCGTCACTAAAATATTTTTATAAAAATTGTTAAAAAAAGTCGAGATGTAGGTACTACTAAAATGGTAATATTTTATAAGTAAATTATAATCTTGTTGACGTGTTTCGGCTTTTTTCGATGTAATTAAATACTTTGGAAATATAGGCAGTTAAACACATACATTTATCATAAAAAATATTGTTCTTACTAAAAAAATGTTTGAGAACTCTGGAACTATTTTGAAAAAACAAACTTGAGGTCTAGTAGATACTTGAAAATGTGCTTAGCACGAAACAAAAGTTGTAGGTTGAGTTGTTCTTAAAATATTCATCAATTAAAATAAATTTGTAACTTCTTTATGACTTTGGAAAGAAAAATTTGTTTGGAGAGATTTGTTGGTATCATTGAATTATTTTGATTAATCATTATGATATTATCATTACCACAAGATGTTTCACATGTTTTTTCTACGAAATTAATTCAAATATTAAATTTTTTAGTCATAAATGATTTAAACTATGGTATTCGTATAGTTTTCCCCATTTCATTCAATTATTATCTGTTCAAAATCATATAACAAAATGTTATTTTTTGATCTTCCTTTAAAAATGTCACTATATTTTCCATCGCTCAGTATAAATATAAAAAGGAAAACTCTCCCACACCGGTTACGTTCATTTAAAACGAGTCTTGAAACTTATGTGCGAGTACTCTTCAGGCTAGGAGCCGATGAAAATGGATATTTTATTAACACTATAAAAGAAGGCTAAGTGCCGATGTAACTGGGCGGTTACTCGCGCCGCCTGGGGGGTAGGAAAATGAAAAATAAACATTCATTAGCGACTCCACGGGGTACGAGGGTGGCCTCCGCCGTGCCACAGAGGGGTTACACTGAACATTCTGAAAAATACTAACATAACTGAAATGGCTCCAAGGGCGGGCATAGAACAGGCCTTCATCCACTTGGATGAGATGAAAAAAAAACTGAAAAATATACCCATATCACAGACAGCGGTTTGGAATTTATAGGCGTTTGTTTTTATTACCAGTGATGCCGTATTAAGATGAGGAAAGGAATCATATGTTATCTTAATATATTCATATATTATACTAACGTTCCTCTCTTAAATCCCCGTGAAATCTTTACCATCTTTGTAGGTATATCTGTTTTTTCTTCGTTCTCCAGTTTGAGACATTTGAAAAATATTTTAATATTTTATCAGTAACATAAATCTTATTACATCAACATATATTTTTTTTATATCAAATTTAATAATCAAACGTCGTATACCTACTCCTTTAAGTATGTTGTATCAACATTATTTTGTGAAACTTTCTTTGCTATTCAAAATAAATATTGACTCCCTATTTAAACATATCTCTCCCGTTTTTTTACTTTTAAAATGTAACAATTTGATTATTCTTCTTCACGTTTTATACATAATAAAGCTTATTTCATGTTTTTGTATAGCGCCAATTCATGATTGAATATAATTCCAAGGGCGCTAATATTTAAGTTTTATGTTGCTCCTTTTTTAAGGAAAATGTTCTTGCTTTGAGTACTTCAAATCTTTTCCACTCGATAGGAGACCACACACACAAATCATCGGTCATAGTAAGCCGCTTTATTGAATCTTTTCACCTCTCTACTGTTTGAACAAGATGACCTGAGTGTAAGACACATCCCAGATAAACAGTTCTTGAATAATTTGTGATGATATTATGGGTTATTTAAAACATTGAACACCGATAGACAAATCAGTTAGTCAATTAGCTCTTAACACTCAATCCTCAGTTTACTTAATTTTGACTTTATAAACATTGCGCAAACTCAAAAAATGATCAAGTAAAGTTGCCTAAGGATGTGCCTAATTTTTCCAGTTTCTTATGAAAAATACATTCCTACTTCGCCACTTTTGAGATCTTATAAGAGTATTTTTTGTATTTATTTATTTGATAACAAACAGGTACAACTTCTTAATATATAAAGTAACTAGATTACATACATAACCTTAAGTAAAATAATATAGTGCCCCAATTACTTGTTGCCTTATAATAAAGAATATTAATATTATTTATTATTAGGATTACTTATTGCCTTATATAACTAGGAGGGACTGTGAAGGAGAAAGGAAAGGGAGGAAATAAATTTATAAAAATTCTTAAACAATGATTTTATAAATAAAAAGAAAAAAAAAGGAATTGTAAGAATATAAAATTACAGCTGAATAAAGATACTCAACTGTGTAAAATAACAGTCCCAGAATAAGCTTTTGCCTTGTGGGGCGTTATTAGTCAGTTTATATATGTTATATTTGTTTTTGTATTAATAATAAATAAATAAATACACTCATATATATACACACTCACTTGTAGGTACACACCAATATACTCACATACATACATACATACACATTTACATACATACAAATACACACACTAAATTCAATATTTAAAGGTTTTTAACAATGAAAGATAAATGGTAGAGAGTGAGCCACAGGGAGCTCCAGCACCAAGAGACCTTAATTATTTATAAAATATTATAAAGGTGATAGATCTTTTGCATTTTTACAAACCGCAGTATACATACATATATGAATTGTATACCTTCAACGATAGTTATATGTACATTCACAATATATACATTTTTGTTTTTCTGAATCGCTGTAGAATTTATGATGTCATTATGGAGATAAAATGGCCTATACCTACATAATGTATCTGCTCTTATAATGAAAGATGTTACTCACAGAACTCAATGTAACATTTTAAAAACCAACAAAGCGGTGAATTGACGGTCAATACCATTAAATGGGAAAAGTTCCTATCCCACTTTGCCATAAAAACACACAAATTGAAAATTATATCAGTTTTTTAGCCAAATTTGTTGGTTTTAATAATGTTTACGTTAGTATCCGTGACTCGGGTTGCCGAGTTGATAGTAAATGAAGGTGCGTAAAGGTCACCCCTTATCCTTAATTACAGTACCTATAGGTTACATTACATTTTGAACAGTATTTTAAAGAAACTTTAAGTCAGCAGAATGGATATTTATTTAATCGTGCAGATCAAATTTGTTAGATTAACATAATTTCATTACATATATTTGGACATGTTTAATAAACGATCCAAAATATTTTATACACTTTAATAATTCAAATTTATTATATACTTATATAATTCTTCCTTAGATCGCTCAGAAAAAAATTGTAACAGAACGATGTATGTTAGAGTACGAAATGAAGGTATAAGGAAAGAATGTAATATGAAGATAAATGTGATTAACAGATTGTAAGTTAACACATTGAGATGGTTTGGCCATATGGGAAGAATGAATGAAGAAAGCCCGACGAATAAAATATACCTACAAAGCTGACAGGAAGGTTTTTAGATGTTGGGGGCGCCCAGGAAAAGGCCATGTGAATGATATTCTGAAAGAAGGAAATGTAAGAAGCGTGAAAAACAGACAAACATATATGGCGATGTGTGAATGTTGACGAGGCGATGAATGTGTGTCAATATAGAAAAATGTGGCGTTCGGTTCTCTCTGCCTACCTTGTGAGGGACATGGCTTTATGGTATGTATGTATAATTCTTCCTATTTTGACATTGGCTGGCTTAAATGTAAGATGCGCCCGCGCTACTGTCACAATTTGTGCTAAGAATGGAATTCGTTTGTTAATATTTATTTACTGTTTTTCTCGTATTATTTAATATTGAGATAATTTATTTTTTATGATAAATCTTTATAAATGAACCGACATGTCGTATAGAAACACATAAAAAGATGAGAAAAACTTAATACCATCAAGTATTAGAAAAAAATAAATAGCATATGTATGAATACAAACAGATTAAAATAAAATTAAATACAACACAAATTAATGCAATTGATTGAAACATAGAATTCCTCCCCCACACGAAGGACTACCCGTAACAAATTAATCATAAAGTAAAAAATGAATTTAACAAATTAATCATAAATTAAAATAAATACTATGTCTCAGTAATCATAAAGTATAAAATCATTTTGCTAAATTCATAGTAAAGTAACAAATTAATCATAAAGAAAAAAAATAGGTAACACATTAATTAAAGTAGAACGGGTATGTAACAAATTAATCCTAAATTTAAAGTTATTGTAACTACTTAATTATAAAGTTAATTAATGCAACAAATTGTACCTATAAGGATAAATATAATATTGATTGTAAATTTTGTCAAATCACCAAGAAACGTTCTAGATGAATTCTTTATATTTGTGGTGCTAATAAATTCAAAATTACTATATAGATATATTTTTCTCTTTATGGTTAATTATTACATTTTCATCCATCTTTTAATTTAATAAAAAGCATTTTGAGGTTTCAACCTCATTGTTGAAGATCATATTTTTAAAGTTCAAAGAGCAATTCAATATAACTTAGAATTAATTAAATTGTACAAAGCGAAACAAAGGAAAAGTCGTGGAAAGTTTTGAAAGAAAGTTGAGTATCCTTATTATAGAATTAAGCAAGGATAAATAGGAGTCCAGACGTGGCTGAGTAAATCACAAATGTTACAAGGCCTCTTATGCGTGTTTGTTCCCCTAAGTATTCCCATATTTCCACCAAACAAATAAGTGCCAGATTTAGTGAGGTTCCCTCTTCAGACTAAATAAGAAAAACAATTTAAAGCGAGCCCCTCAGGCTTTAAATAAAAAATGAAGGGGATTTCTTCCCGACCCAGACTAACCATGGAAGCATTGCCTTGGAATATTTCTTCCAGTCGCAAATTATAAAGGCCGATGTTTAGCGGTGTTACGGCAAATTGGGCAATAACTCTGCACCGCTAAAATTTTAGACCCTTTTAAAATAAACCACAATAATAAATGAGAATCTGATTATACGTCGCGAGGTTTCCTTAATTTCATTTTAATTGTTTATTTCATCAAAGTGACAATTTGGTGACAGTTGCGTTAGTAAATTTCTATAACTGAGTTAATAAGTAACAAACTATAACAACGTTTTCATTACCTACTGTATTATTTAGATCAGGGAAACTATTTCACTATCGATTGTTGTTTCTCATTTACGCATGGAAAATATTATGAGCATATTTTCATAATATATCAATTTACATTAAATCTGCGCGATAATTTAATTTCTAAACAGTTTGCCATTCACATTTTCACCCGTCCCGAATATTATGATGACTGTAGTGAGCACAAAAGGTAGCTCATGGAGCTTTCTAGAATGGTAAAATCGGCATCAAAGGCAAAAGAACAAGCCAATCACAATATCTACATACGTGACCGTGGTTTATTCATAGCATTTCTTTTTAAATTTTTGTAACCATATTATAATTTATTTATAAAAAAATGTTCTATTTCAAATTCTTACATTAAGACATAGGAAAGTCACGCCATGCCTTTGTACATGTAGAGAGTAATAGACAAATATAGTGGGTCATTTGTGTACCCCGTTAACACATAAATGTTTTGACCAACACTATTACACGTACAATGGGATGGTGTGTTTCAACCGACTCGAAAAAGATTTGAGACTGGCAACTGAATATAATAATTTCAAAATAAACGTAAAAAATCAAACAGACTTATCAAATATTGACTGATTTTTAAATTGAATTCACTTTATTTTGTTTAGTTAATAATTCTGTAGATGTATATCTTTGTTTCTTTGTTTTTAAATGTCATCTTAACACACGAGTGTTTGCACTCTGGTAAATAACAAGTTTTTTAAACTGTGTAATAAAATAGAGTTTAAAAGTTTTACTAACTCAAATGAAGGTCCTTCATTTTGTTGGAATAACTCGAATGAACGTCCTTCATACTGGTTGGAATAAATCACACCTTCATTTTCCTAACTACACAGATTCCAGGAAATTTCACGGCCTTGAATCCCTCGAGAACCGAAGAACTCATAATGACCTATCACTTCTACACAAAATAGTTAATGATTGTTTTGATGCTCCCCAAATAATAAGTAATATACTATTTCATGTGCCAGGTAGAACAAGCAGACACTCAAATCTATTTCATATTCCACACTGTAGCACAAATCACAGAATGAATTCATGCTTTCCACGCATTTGTAAGCAGTATAACACAAGGTTTTACGACATTGATGTACTCAACAGCAAATATCCGCAATATCGCAGGAGTATATCAGCAAAAACGCAGTGATACGAAGCATGGAATACCAATCCCCTTTATTCCCTCCCCACTCCCCCCCCCCCCCCCGCAATTCCTATATACCCCCATTATCAATATCCTTAATTTTGAATTACTTATCTTGTTTATATTCTTTATTATTTTTTTGAAGCTGTAGGTATACTTTAATTTTAATTTAGTTTTTAACTCACTCCCCTGCATATGTTTTTTAAGCTTTTTTATATTACGCATACTGTGGGAACTATTTTGGCAAATAACTGTTATTTGTTATTGTTTTTATTTATGGATTATAAATTGCTGTATTTTTCCCCCTAAATTAAATAAATAACTCAATCCAACGTCATTCATATCGGTTGAAATAACTCAATCCAACGTTCTTTAAATCGGTTGGAATAATTCAAACCAACGTCCTTCATATCGGTTGGAATAACTCAAACCAGTATCCTTCATATTGGCTGGAATAACTCAAACTAACGTCCTTTATATATCGGATTGAATAACTCAAACCAACATGTCCTTCATATTGGTTAGAATAACTCAAACGAACGTCTTTCATATTGGTTGGAATAACTCAAACCAACGTCCTCCATATCTGTTGGAATAACTCAAACAAACGTCCATCTTATTTGTCGGAATAACTCAAACGAACGTCCTTCATTTTGACCGGAGACGAACGACCTCATCAAATATTTTTTTAAAAAGTCTTTTACTATCATAGTTGTTTTTGAAACATGGCATCAATTATATAACGATATCGGCCGTAGTGAGTGTTCGCTTTACTTCTTCCTTCATAGATATCTAGTTCCATTAACTTTCCACCGATAGTTTGCACAAGTATTTCTCTCTTGCGCTGCTCCGTAGCTTCTTGTGTTGTTATCTCTGAAGGTGCTCCTTGCTCCAGCCCAACTGAATGCCATTTGTCTTGCTATACTTCCAATTTGTTTGCTGTCAGATGCGCTATTCGGTTTCACGACGCCACTCGGGCCAACCTCGTCCGCATCGTGAGAAAACGAAAATTTATTTCCTGCATTTAGTTGTAATGCATTTCTCCTCACTGAATCATATAAATATACATACTTGTATGTGTGTGTACAATTCTTTGCGAATATTTATGATTTTTGCAATATTCGAAAATTTGTCCTCGTATTATATCCGTATTCGATTCATCATCCTAGAATACATATTATTCATTCAATCGGAGATATTTATGGATGCCCATATTTGTATGAACATACATTTTAGTTTACTCCTATAAATGAAATGATATTTAATACATACTTACCTTAATGATACATTTTTTATTTATTTAAGTTGTTATTGTGTATTAAACTACATATGTTATAGTATAAATTTGTTCGAATGAGGGAGCGGGTCAGATCTGAAAATGATTTACACTAAATATTCAACAGTGGTGAAAACAAAAAAGTTATTATTTTAATTTGTCAGCAATATTTAAAGATTATTTTGTGGTTGAATTTAATGATCATATTGCTGAGCTATTTTAAACACGGTTTCGAAACTATTTTTCTTCAGCACGAACGATAGCTCTTTTCATCGCGTGTTGTACGTCCTGACGCTTCAAAACTTGTCGTATCGAAAATAATAATCACTTCAATAACAATGAATTAGTTTTTTTGAATTATTGTTTTTACTAAAAATTTCCTGCAATGTGAAGATATAGGATTTTATCAAAACTTAAGTTGAATAAACTTTCTTTTATTTACAAACAATTGTCAAAACAACTGAAAATAAATACCACCAAATAAATAACAAGTAGAAATATTGTAAATAATATATATTGTGGTTACACAGCATGACTTTAAATGTATAAACGTAATACAATATAGAGATAAACAAAAAAAATAGAATACAATATCGCACATCAGCAATAAATGGAAACACAATGGAAATTATTGAGAACTAGCTTTTATGTCCCGCCGTTGGCCAAGAATGTAAAATTGTGAAAGAAAAAGCAATCGTTTTTATAATATTGTCACCCAATTATTTTGCAATATCAGACTATAAAAAGTGGTTTGAAATTTGATTGAGTTTAAGTATTGTAAAATGTTCAAGTGATGGCCACAACCCATTCTTTTTTATATATTGCTATAAAGTGTAAATGAAGTATAATATTTATACAATTTCTGCTCGCATGGACTATGCGTAATGGTTTTAAATATGACTGTTTATCAACGTTGTAAAGAGATTGGTTTGGCCACAACCCCCATTTTTAAATATTATCATCGAAAACAAATTGTAATGTGTACCTATTGAAAATTTAGTAATTTTCGATGTTGGGATGTGGTTAAAATTTGATTAAACAAACGTAGGTACTGAAAAGATCTAGTATTGGTCACATCCCATTCGTTTTTATATTTTTTCATCAAGTGTGCATTATATTTTTGCTCAATTTGACTGAAAGTCTTCATTAACGAAGAAGAAGAAGACTTGAACTATAGTAAATAGTTTTTAATTTGAATATAAATGTTGTGAAGAGTTCAGTAATGGCCACAACCCCCATTCTTTAAATATTAGGTGTTGAAAATTATTCAAAATAGGATGATATAAATGGTTTAAATTTAATTAAACAAAAGTATTGAAAAGATTCTAGTGCAGGTTATATCGTCACATCCCATATCCCATTCATTTCATATGTATTTTCATCAAGTGTGCATATCGTTAATAATATTTCTGCACAATAGACTATTAGACTTAAAACTAACCCAAAAGACTAAATAAAAAAGAGAAAAAAAAGTATAAGACTATAAGAAATAGTTTGTATAAAAAACTATTCCAATGGTCTACATAAAATAAGTAAAAATACATATACCTAATAGAAGAATTAGACTATTGGAAATAGATTGTATAAAAGCTCACCCAAAGGTCTACAAAAAAGAAGAAGAAGAATATTTAGACTATTGGAAATAGTTTGTATAAATACTGACCAAAAGGTCTACATAAAAGAAAATGAATAAGACTATTGGAAATAGTTTGTATTAAAACTCTCCCAAAAGTCTACGTACTTAAATGAAGAAGAATAATAATTAGACTAAAGGAAATAATTTTTATAAAAAAATGACCCAAATGTATACATAAAAGAAGAAGAAGATGATTTAGACAATAGGAAATAGTTTGTATAAAAACTGCCCTAAAGGTCTACATAAAATTAAGAAGAAAAAGAATTAGACTCCAGGACCCGCCGCTTCAGGCCCTTCAGTACCTCCCGTCCCTTTAATCCCTCATTACGTCCCTTCCCATCAGGCCCTTCAGTACCTTCCGTCCCTTCAGGCAGTTTTATACCTCCCGTCCCTTCAGGCCCTTTAGTGCCTCCCTTCCCTTCATTACATCCCGTCCCATCAGTCGGTTAAGAAAAGTTTAAATCCAGAAACCATCCTGGAAGAACCGCGAAGAGATGAAAGAACCTTCTTTTCCCAGGATGCTCTACTTAATAGGTAAAATGACTAAATACACGAAGAAGAAGAAAAAAGTTTAAACCCAGATACCTGCGAAGAGATGGAAGGACAGTTGGACCTTCTTCTCCCAGGATTCTCCAACTTCATAGGTAAAATGAGCAAAAATACACGATGAAGAAGAAGAAGAAGAAATAAGTTTAAATCCAGATACCTGCGAAGAGATGGAAGGAAAATTGGACATTCTTCTCCCAGGTTAGTCCACCTTCAAAGGTAAAATGACCAAATAGACGATGAAGAAGAAGAAGAAAAAAGTTTAAATCCAGAAACCTGCGAAGAGATGGAAGGAAAATTGGACCTTCATCTCCCAGGATAGTTCATCTTCATAGGTAAGATGACCAAGTACACGTTGAAGAAAAAGAAGAAAAAAGTTTATATGCAGAACCCGTCCTGGAAGACCTGTGAAGAGTTGGAGGGACAGTCGGACCTTCTTTTCCCAGGATATTCCCCCTTCATAGGTAAAACGACCAAATACACGAAGAAGAAGAAGAATAAGAAAAAAGTTTAAATCCAAAAACCATCCTGGGCATACGCTCGACAATTCACCAAAGTTTCATTATAATCGGACAAACGGTTGATAAATAAATAAATAAAATAATTTTCCTATAGGAAATCAGTATAGGTATATTATTGTTGATTTGTAAGTAAATAGTATTAGGTAGGTACCTACCTACAACAACCTTCTAAATAAATTCGATTCCTAACAAATTTTATTTGAATATCACATTCTTTCTGTAGCCATGGAAACGATTCGAACACGTAAGTAATATCGAATGGTTCGGATACATTTTTTGAATATGTAGGTACCTACATTGGTTTGTTCGATGCCATAAAAATGAAAATTGTCAGAAAAATCAAATATTATTTACAAATTATGCAATTTTATTATGCCTATATCTTTACTAATAAATAACACATTTTTACAATATATGTCTTAAAACTTGCCGTAATGTCTTGTGTTTCATTTTATTATTTCATAATTACATTTATTTCACAGGTTTATTATTTTCAAGAACATATTCATTCGGTGGGAAAATGAAATATTGTATGAAAAGATATTAAAATGGCGGCGTTTATGTACAAAAGGCTTACTTTAAAAATAAGTTAAACATTATAATTATACCAAATATTCACCATGTTTTTCACTTAAACGCTAAGTTATACTTCAAAATATATTTTTTTTGTGTAAATACCTACTTCTAACTTTTAAACTAACAGATATTTGCGTGCAAAATGTACACTTTTTTGACAGATATGACTTGGAAAATTTTGTATGAAAAAAATAATTATTTAAATATTTTTAAAATTCAGCATTTTTATCGCATTCTTTTTAGCGTGACACTGCATCAGGTATACTGGTACATGTTCGCACTTAAATTAGATTTTTAGATGCTCTTGGTTTTTCAGAAGGCGTGAGACAAACACACACACACACACATACACACACACACACACACACACACACATACACTAACATTTTGATTGCTTTATTACTTTAGATTACAAGTTATATGATAGGTTTGAGAAGAAATACAATTGCTAATTTACATGACAAAAATCAGGAAAAACAAATTACTCGATGCAGCATTAACATAGCCTAATTATTATGTAGATTTTTTTTTTTTTTTAAATGAATATGACCTTGTTAAACAAGCACATATACATCTTCCTTCGTTCCCTAATACAAGCATAAATGCTTGTGCTATAGGTGAACGAAATCGGTCGAGGCAGGATTCGAACTCGCGACCACTGGACTGCCCAGCGCGTTTGCCCTTGCTTCAACTTAAAATTATATGTCAATTAATTAACTCGCGACCACTGGATTACTAGCCCAGCGCGTTTGCCCTTGCTTCAACTTAAAATTATATGTCAATTAATTAATAATTGATGAATCAGCATTTTACTCCTGAAAATAAATGTTTACAAGATAATATTAATGCTGTTTTATTAGTATCTATCTGTAATAATATATAATATTACATTACTTTAGCGGGTAGATTTGCCTAATGAATTAATTTAATAATGTAAAAGATAGCTTAATTATGTGTGTAATTATAAGTGGAGGTAGAAGAAATAATAATGAAAATGGGTTTTCAAGTGGGATATTACACCCATTAGATACCTAGTATATTAAATTTCCCATAATATCATGTCGAATAAATCCTAAAATGCTGTCATTGTACCTAGTGAAGTATATATATGTTGCCACTAACAATATAATGTAGTATGTAGCAGTCCGCTGCGCTGGTGTGGTCGGACATAAATTGCACAGCGGGTGCTAGAGTTGTATAAATAAGGAATATTTCTGATAGATTTGTTACACAATTTCAATAAATTATTTATGCGTAGGTATATGAAACCTGCGTTATTTGTTCGCGAAAGGTTCCCTCCAAATTTATCCTCCGTAAACAAGCTGTTCGATTTTGGGTTTTAATCAAAAACTCATTTTATCTGTGCGTTTCGTCAACAAATATATTTACTCTGACGTTTGTAATGGTAGGTATTGATAAAAATAAATTAATTTCGAATCTTCAAAGAATTTATTGGAATTCGAATACGTCTAACATAATTATATGTAACAAAATTAAATCACGTATCATGTTTCTGTGATATATTTTCAAGCTCTCAGACATTTTTTTTAAATGTTTAGACAAGATGTGAAAATTATACGGATGGAATTTTTTATGGTATATTTTTTTTAATATTGATGTTTGTGATTAGCTTAATAACGATATTAGTCGTGAAACCCAATTTATTATAAACTAAAGAATGTTATGCTATTACTAGTGACATCGGTTGTACATACATTTACTTTATAGAAAAGATTGTCAAAAGAAAACACAAAGTATAGTCTTCTTCCCTTTTATAATTTCCTATCTATTTACTATAGTATTTACGTAGTTTCAATAAAATACGATTAATCTAACGTTGAAATAATTGAGGCTTGAACTGAAAGTAGTGTTATGTAAGTACTACATAGTAATGTCTAAAACATCCCTCTCGCTTGCCCCGATAAATATGGATCTACGATATTCGGCTACATGTGTTTATTTTATATTCCCAATGAAAATACTAGGGTACGTACCTACCCCAGTCTGTGGTAGATACGTCAAGTATGAAGACAGGACACCGTCCACCATAAATTCAAACGGAAAAGTTGCGCCAGACGCAATAAAAATCTGCGACGCCGTAGGAGCAAAAATAATAACAATAAACACATTGAGAATAGAATTAACAAATCCTTTATTCTTGATTTTTCAAAACAAACTCTGAGTGTTAAATCAATAGTGCCTATTTTTTTATCAGTGCAATAAATCAAAAAAATGTAGCCCTCGATTAATATGTTATTTTTGATTATTAATTTGATTTATATACCTACAATCAAGTTTACAAAGACGGGTTTCATATCAAACTTTTCCAACCACCTCCACCGGTAAGACTCGATTAAATTTGGTGCAATAGTAAATGATCATTTTTGTAATATCACTTTAAATATTCATGAAAATCCCATTTCTATTTAAACTAATAATGGACAAAATAATAAAAGAAGTCACGTCTCTTGACCTCGGGTATTAGATGAGTGAGTTGATAAGAAGTTATCAACGTGATATACTATGCTGACGATGCAACGATACTAGCAGAAAGTGAAAATGATCTACAAACAATGGTTTACAAGTCCATCTTGCAACTAAGATATATAATATGACAATATCGGCCGACAAAACTTAATGTCTCACAATATCCAGACAGCCTCTGACATATCTATAGTTGCAATGATCTCTGTAATGAAGTCAAAGAACAGACAAATAAAGCTGCAGTTATCTCCGGATGTATGAAAAACGCTGTTTCGGCTAATAAACATATTATACTACATGAGAGTAAGGTCCGAAAATATAAAACATGCATCAGACCCATAATGATCCATGGAGTTGAAGCAAGGGCAAACACGATGAGAACAAAACAGCTACTCAGAGCAACGGAGATGAAAACGCTAAGACCTTTCTTGGGCAGAACCGTCAGAGACAGAATTCCCAATGAGGAGTTCCGCAGAACCTGCAATGTGGAGGATATTGTAAGGTGGAGCAAGCAATGAAGATGATACTGGAGAGATCATGTAGAGAGGTTGAATCCAGAGAGGCTGCTAAAAATTGCAATGTGCGAGATACCATGATGACGCCGACCACCGGGAAGATCATAAAAGAGATGGTAGGAGAGCTGGACATCCTCGTCCCAGGACGAGGACCTATATAGAAACAGAGAAGAAAAAGGAAAGGGCGGCGGCTTTTTAATTAACGGCGGTTCAAAATGAATTGTTGATCCGGCCCTGTTTGAAGATGGGTCAATGCTTACACCAGCCGAGCAACACTATAGCGAATGACGGGACCTAAATATTTATGGCGTAGTTCGACCCGCGGGGCAAGCGGCATGGCGCGGTGGACACTGCTCGATTTACACCAAACTCTCGGGAAATAATATCACGCAATATCTCTGCCCTTTCTCTAAATAACTTTTTCAAAAACCATTTTTCACCAAAATGGTGTGATGATTCAGGGAGGAAGCGCGCACTTTATTTCGCAACTTATTACCTTTAAACACCGAATAACTAGCAATATCTAAATATGCAAATTTATGTAACAAAAATGTATTGTATAATTATTATAAGATTTCCACTGTAATATTTTTAAATTAAGTATTCATCAACATCGTAAATAAGTCATGTTTAATACAAAGTTTCTAAGAATATATGTAATATGTATATGTGGATACATCGTTACGTAGAGAACTGTGTTCGGTATCTTTATAATATAACATTCATAACAAAATTATTTCACTTCTGAGAATATTGTCATTAAATTATATTTCGTGTTGTGTAGGTAAATTTAAACACCTTGTGGTGTTCATTTTAGATTCCTTTTTGTAGGTAAAATAATCTTTATAGTATTTTGTTGAAGGCTAGCAATTTTATTGTTTACTAAATAGCTTTGTATAGTATATAAGTATATGGTTTGAAAAATAAACAAATGCAAGGTATCTACACCAACTAGGTACCTAAATAAGGCGTCGCATAGAAATGAAATAGTAAAAATATTTACCATTTTTGAATTATTAATTAGCTATAAACCACTTGTTTTTTGAGTCACTTCGTGACATGTTTCGGAAGCGCTGACACGCCGGTCGATGGAAGGACAGCGCTTCCGAAACATGTCGCGAAGTGACTCAAAAAACAAGTGGTTTATAGCTAATTAATAATTCAAAAATGGTTTATATTAACTACCACAAAATATCCGCCGAATCATTAAATGATAGTAAAAATATTTATTTAAGTATTCCAACTGTCGATTTGTTCAAGATAACTTTGTTCTCTATTCTTTTATCCCAGGAGGCATAGTTTCTGAAGAACAGACCAACTAGGTCTACTAAACGAAGAAAAAGAAGAAGAAGAACTTTGTTCTCTTAACATATCGACAATGTTTCAAGCCAGAATACGCGAGATTGTATGCAGGGTCTATATTTTCACGGTTTTTCCATCGACAGTTGGATCTCATGTGTTACATGCAACTAGTAATATAATAAATATTCAAATACTAAGAGGTGACATCATTATTTATATCACTTTGAAATATAAATAGAAACCTTCCGATATTCTTCAATCATCCTAAAATAAAATATCTTTTGTAAAAATACATATAATCTGTATCTTAATATAGGTACCTACATATCTAGTGATGAGATATACATTTTATGGAAACAAAGACCGCCCCGGTCTTGGTCTAGGTCTTGCATTCACAGATGCGGTCTTGGTCTTGCATACTCGATCGAGTATTGCAGGTCTTGCTTCTTTTCCATTTTTTTCTGTTAAAATTCAACAATTATAATGAAAAACAATAGTTTTATATTTTAATATCAATTGTATCCACAAAGTAAACTGCTTGATTTTTAATAAAAAAAACTAATATTCGATATAGTCGAGAACGCAAGGTTCTTGCATTAAGTCTCTTGGTCTAGCAAAGCTTGGTCTTACAGGGACACATCATGCGTTCTTGATCTTGGTTTTCAGTTTCGCAAGATCAAGACTGAAATACTTGCAAGACTTTTGCTCATCACTATAAATATCCCATATAAAATATTTATAAAAATAAATAAAAAAACCCACACATTTTTAATCCACAAATGAGTAAGATTAATGGTTAATAATGAGCCTGAGCGCTTTCGCCGTACACAGCCGGCATCCTCAGAGGCAGAAATCAAACTCCGGCCAATCAACCTTGCCGGCTATGTTCGGCGAAAGCGCTCAGGCTCATTAAAGTCTTACTCATTTGTGGATTAAAACTGTGCGTTTTTATTTATTTATATAAATATTCTATTTATATCTATGAACTTCCACTGTGTTAACGAAAAAACTTTGAAATTATAAATATCCCATTTGATATGAAAAAAAAACAAATAATATGTTATTTCCAGATTATATTGCTTGTCAAATTAATCAATGTGATGAAATAATGTGTAATTGAGATGCTGAAAAGGACAATCTATAATTATAACCTAACCCCTAGAACCTAATTAGGTTCAATTCTACCACCTACATATTTCGATTTATCTTTTTAAGTAATATCAAATTCCACTTTTAAATACAATTATTTTACTTTCTTCTCGAAATATGTAAGAATATTTTAATATCTTCCTACCTAAATACCTTCTAACATATGTCCTTAATTTCGAATTGCATCAATAACGCGGGAAAAAAATAACTCATGTCTAACTGTCGGATTCTAAATCATGTACTATAAACTAAAAATGAAACATTCCTTATTCAAAAAATCCTCACCTCTTTTTTTAGTGAGCGCATCAATCAACAACTAGAAAACTTTAAAGGTTAAATATTCTGCATATCGCTTCCGTTGCGACCAGTGAGTAACTTAGACAAATCAAAAATAGACTTTTTAATGTTTAATTACATTATTTTTCATTTTTTCGTAAATTTTCCTACAAAATTTGTCACGAATGAAACGTCAAAATATGTACTTTTTTACCAAATAGATCGAACTAGCAGAACAACAAGCAGATTCTCATCATCATCATTGGCGCTACAGCCCTGTGTGGGCCCTGGCCTCCTCCAGAATCCTTCTCCATCCGTCCATGTCCTCCACCGCTCTCCTCCAGTTTGCTATTCCGATCGCTCTTATGTCGTCTTCCGTATCGTCCAGCCATCTCAGCTTGTGCCTGCCTCTACTTCTTCTGCCCTCTGGATTGGTATTAAGAACCTTTTTGGGTACACGATCATCATTCATCCGGCTGACATGTCCCAACCACTGCAGTCTACGTACTTTTATGACACTTTTTGTACAATGTTGGGTTCGTCATATAATGCCTGTAGTTCGTGATTATATCGCATCCTCCAAAGTCCATTATCATTTACTGGGCCAAAAATCTTTCTCAGAATTTTCCTTTCAAATATCAAGAGGCTGTTTTCGTCTCTTTTTGTTTAAACACAGCATTCAGCTCCATACACTACGACAGGTCTGAGAAGAGTTTTATAAATTAGTATTTTTTTAGGACTAGCAGATTTTACCGGGAACAAAAAGTACCTACTAAAATATTCGACGTAGGTACCTATTATTATATTTCGTTTCCATGTTTCCACAGAATACAATTTTCAAATAAACAACCTACTGAAACCAACATACTGGGAATTGGTTATGAATCAAATTCAAATATAGAACTTTGGTATAGGTAGGTACCTACCTGATACTCACTAAAATGTTCCATATTCATTCCATACTTATTACAAATATCTGACTTTGTTGATTTTACATTTTTTTCGTTTCTATAGTTAAAATCAATTACTCATACTGATTTTTAGTATGAGTGTAATATTTTTGAAGGTAATTATTATGTAATAAAAGTGTATGATTTTTCTTTATTTATTTTATAATTATCAAAAATTTTGTTTGTTTATGTATTCATTCAACGATCCAAGCGGATGGGACTAACGGAAACATAAAATACTCTTTTCACACAATAATAATAAATAAGAACATGGGGGTTATAAGCCAACACTAAACTCTTCATAATGCTTAAATTCATTCAAATTATAAAACCACTTTTCAACTCCAATCTTGCTGAAATTTCTTTTCCAGTCCAATCTTACTGAGATTTCAAACCACTTCCCTTTTCATTATTTGAGACTGAATGGACAGTAAGAACTGAAAGGAAGGGACGGAAGGGACTGTTTTAAAAAAAACTAACTTATTTTTGTTAATTTTTATATATTGTATTGGATATATTTTACTCATTCTGAATTATTCTTAACAAACAAACAATTCAAAAATACGAAAATGATTTTCTTGATACGTTGGCATATTGCTTCACATTTACATTCTCGAGCAACGCCGGATATAAAAAACTAGTATTAAATAAAGAGACAAAGTTTTGAGATCTTCAGTAGTTCTAATGGAGACTCAGAACGGCCTCTTCAAATCTCTAAAAGAACACATGAAGAATATAAAGAGTCCGGAGAAAACCTTGCTGACACTGCGCTGAAAGTGCCAAGGAGAGCTAATTGTAAAGAAACAGCTGGCTCACTGTTCACTGAAAGTTAAAATAAGAGTGAACCGTATTTTTGACAAAAAGTCTTGAAAGCCTGCCAATGTCCAATGGTTCCAATGAAATTCCCTCGAACATTACATATGTAATTGTAGAGTTCTTGTCGGAATGTTGACACGGAGAAGATAGTGCTTTCCCATAGGATATGATCAGAGGTCTTATCAGGGTTATCACAAAGCTGGCATGAAGACGAATCGGATAAGTGAAACATAAAGACTGACAAACATTTTGTGATTAAAAAAATACACCCAATGGAAACTATAAGTTTATCCGATATATGTTTGTTTTCAAATATATATTAATTAGGTGGTACTTATTTATCCAAAAACAAAACATGTCAACGTTTGAATAGAACAAGACTAAAGTAACATACTAAAGAAAGTAAATAATTTGTTGTCTTCTAGAATATTGTGTGTGGGGTATCACAAATTTGTTCATTTATCTTTCTGAGACTGCTTGTAGTGATCTTTAAAGTAATTAATTTCAGTTCTGGAGAATAACATACATAATATTTTACCGACTGTTAGACTGTCTTTCATTACAAAACCATATTCAGTCTTATATTCATTATTAGTTGGTACGTATCATAACTATATATAATAATTTATTAATCATTGATTTATAATAAAACTCGTGCTTCACATTCTAAGAAATCTTTTTCTTATTCCTCCTTTCTTTTAAGGACTGTTTATTTCATGTGCACTGCCAGCTGTCCTAGCATCTCTTGGGGAGACGTCATGGAAATCTGCTTTCTTGGAGAACATTATGCCTGGTCACTGACGGTTCTTGAATCTGTCATTTTTGACACATGTTCTTTTAAAACCCTTCTTTTCTGTTTCCATCTTACGATATATTCAAATTCGCATAGGCCTCGGATCTCTGCGTTTCGTACTATATCATGAAGGGTTTTGCCAGCGATGCTTCTGATTACCTTTATTTCGCTGCTCTGGAATCAATTATAAAACGAACACATGTCTAGTAGATTCGAACCTTACTAAGGGTGTTGCCACCCGGCACATACCGGCGAATTTGACGACTGGATATTGCCGCGGCTTTTTATGTCTGTTCGAGTATTCCACCATAAAGATCGTTGTTGCACATTATGCTACCGCCAGATATTTAATTTTTGACAGTTGCTCAATTGGTGTATTATCAACCACTATAATACAGCCGATCCTTTCTCTTACGAAGATCGTGGTTTTTGTCTTATTGATAGAAATAGACATGCTGAATTTCTTGGAGACTAGAATAGTAATTTCTACGGCATAGGCTATGATATTATGGATATTGTCACTTATTTGGTAATCCCTATTAAGGCAGGCCATGTCTTCAATTTATTATTTTATCAATGACCAAAATGGAAAGAATCTCTTGTCTTACCCCGGAAGGTGTCGGTACATAGTTGGACAGTTCTCTATCTACACGTATCTTTGTGGAAAGATTTGTGTTTATATTTCTTATGGTTTTTGCTATAACATCTTCTAACTGGACTCTTACTGGATCAAAAGCCTTGGTTAAATACATTTGCGACCATCATATACATTACAATAAAACCGATGCATAATTATGATGCTCGATCTCAATACGCGGAATGTGTGTAACAAGCTGAATAATAGTTTTGATCTATAATTTTATTTATTCACAAGCAACTTCTTTTACAGCGTAATAATTATCAATTTTGTTCTGCGTACATTCATATCGATACAAGACTTATAATTAGGTACATACTGTTTTACAAACAAATAAGATGTATCATAATTATATACTTCTTTAAGACAGTATTTCTTCGCTTTTCTATGACTTTTATACCATTATATATTTTAATTCGAGACATAAAATAATGATTGCATTATGAATAATGACTTTCTACTTAAGCGCGTGTTGTATATTGAGTTATCATATAAATTGGATTCTACATACATACTACCTAAGAAATTGGGTCAGATATCTGATAATATATCAGCCCTTTGAAGTCTCTCTATAATGTGTACTATTTACAAATTCAATCAGTCTCCATCCAAGGATCAATCCTTACTTTTTAAACAATGGACAAAGTATTTGGATACAACTTGCTACTAACTTACCTATTACCTATAAACTGATCGAGTTACTTGTAATTTGGATAACATTGAATGGTTTCAATCAGTTTAGCACTCGTGTGTAAGACTAACTTTGTTAATTATTTGCAATATTCATTTAACATTTTACCTGTTCAAATTGATTTGAAATATTCTTAAAATTAAAAAAATACCGTTTACGAGAATATCTCAGCTCCGTTTACGAGAATATCTCACCTCAAGGGCGGCGAAAATTTAGTATGTTGTACCATTTTGTCTCTGGTAAGATTCGCGAAAAAGACGCATTTTGAGATATTTTCTGAATGAAAATATATTTTTGGTTTATCTGAGAGTGTGTGGGAACTTATTCAATACATTTGGTCTTGCCACAGAAAATAATTGATCGCCGAAATACGTGGTGTACAGTGTGCACCCTGTTTGTTTCAGCTAATTTTCCAACCATGGATGAATATTCAGAAAGCAGTGACGATTGTCTGCCATTTGTTGAAAACATAATGCACAGTTCGGAGAGGTAAGAAGGAGGCATACCACACCATAATAACTTAATAACATTCAAAGAGTACTAGAAATAATCTGCTGAATGATCTATCTTCTGATGTTAACCCTTCTTACTCTCAACGATGAAAAGATTGCTACCTAGAAGGCTAATTTAATACCGAGCATTTCATTTTCATAATATTATAATCTCCATTTGATTTGTTTAATTAATTCTTATCGTTTGTACACTTCTATCAATCCACAAAACCTGGACTCAAACTTTATATCCTCTGACATTCCACTTTTCGTTAAGTTTATATTATGAGAATATGTATATACACACTTCAACTATTGAGGACCATTCTTTAAAATAACATCACATCTATCAACGTAATATTGTGAATATAACAAAAATGCCTATATAATTATGACACTTTTTCTCCATCATAGCAGCCAGTGTACCGGTCTAGCAATCCAGACACTACCTCGACCGATTTCTTTAACCGTAGCAAAAGCATTTGGTATTTTTTCATTTATTTTAGAGGACGCATACTTTTTTAAATAACATACTAGTTCTTTAAAAAACTGAACATCTTTACTACACCAAATGTACATTTGGAAACTCTCATATAAAATCTATGTATAGAATGGTACCTACTCAGTGTAACAATCTCAGTGTTGTATCAAGACAAAAGGAAATATTATAAGAAGTAAGACCCTTAGAAAATCTAGATTCTAATTTAAGACAATGGTATTTACTTTACAAGATATAGAAAAATACAGTGAACCCTTATCGCTCGAATCGAGAAAACTCCACACAGGCTCAAAATTTTTATAAAGAAGTAATCAGAGTGAAAATAACAAACAAATTCGCTTTACAGACGTAAGACACAGAAGTTGGAACCGGAAATTATGATTCGCAATTCTTAATACAATAGCTTTTCTTAGAAAGGTATAGAGGTTTTCTGTGTGTACCATTAACAAGGATTAAAATCGTTTAATAAGAAACAAATTGAGATTCTAAAATTGTTATGGAGCAAACACACAAGATAGCAAGTAACATTTTCCAAATATCGATTTGTTTAAGAGAGTTTGTTTCTCTTGACGTTTTTTTTTAAAGATTGAAAATGTCCTTATCACAAGTACATATACATTCTCATACATTCACTTAAGTAATGCTAAGGTGAATAGGTGAACGAAATCTGTTCGTGGGAGAATTCAAACTCGCGACCACTGGACTGTTAGTGCGCTAACCGCTCAACCACCACCCATCTGATATCGACATAGTTTCAAGCCAAGATCCGCGAGATTTTGTATGGCGTCTACATTTTTCATAGTTTTTCAACTGTGAGGCTGTGAGGCACCGGCTTAGAATAGTGCTTCCATTCTTTTAAATCATTGTTTTCGAGTGTCCCGTAAGAGCCGGGTAATCGAAAATACAACAGGCAACAATAACATCTTACATAGTTCAGCAATGAGGTTCACCACCCATTCTGAATGTAGTGCCTTTTTTGGTGAAACGAGACTGGTGTGTGGGTATACATAGATGTTTTGTTCTCCCTTTTATAAGGCAATGCACACCCGCACACCTTTCGCTGGTTACCCCACATTGTGGGATATGACGTGATGGTATGAATGAATGAAAACTTTGAAGTAAAATAACACCAACTTAGAGGCTTCGCAACATTTGTTTTATACATTTGGATTTACTCAGATTCAGAGAAGAATTCTATCCAACTCCCTCTTAGGTATTATTTTTGATCCGCTTGATACACATAGCCCAAAATTTTAAAAATGTAGGAAATTTTAGGCCTACTAATCTTTTATATATTTTTCTGTTCGAGTCAGGGGTTAACTACATTTGAATTTTTATTTCAAATGTTGATTACCCCAAAAACCTCAAAAACCACAAAAGCTAGAACGCATAAGATCAAGCTTGTATATCTAGGGGTAGAAAAATCAATGAACTCCACACTATCCTGTCTTGACATACATGTTTTGTAAAGAAAAACAAAATATTTAATTTTAATCAATAATTTGGATTTGAGTATTTATTGTTTTGTACGTTTTCTTCAACTATACCTATATACTAACGCCATCGTCAGTTGGATCTCATGTGCTACATGCAACTAGTCATACCTACTTACGTTGTAGTATCCATAAGTTTTCAATGTACCTTCCGCAGATTTAAGTTCAAGTATTTTTTTTAATTCATTTACTATTTTAAAAATAACATCTAGAACACGAAGAGATTTTGCATGTTAAGTAGATGAAATCATACAGAAAAAAATTATAGTTTGAGAAATACCGCACACACTAAATCTGTATAGAATCCCATGAGAAAACGATAAAACAAAACCTATGATCCATATTGTGAAATCATAAATCCACATCATTATGTATCTCATAGATAATAGTGACGATTAAAAAAATATTGAAGTATTTCCCAAAATAATGCTTAACACACTGTCTACTTTGGCTCAGTGGGTTGGGTATCTGACTTCTGAGCGAAAGGACCCGGGTTCGATTCCCGGTGGAGATACAGTTTTTTAACCCTTTCTTAACCGATGATTCTAATTGGAATCATTGATGTATTTTACGTATATCTCAATGAAAATTGAGATAGCTGTGTTACTTCTCTTTTAAATTATTAATCACAATATTTTTGATCACTTACAATACTGAGAATGACGGAAACTTGCTTTAGTGACCGCATTTTGACAGTTGAAAACTCGGTTATTGCTGGTTATTGCGAAAAGTGATTTTCTTGCTAAACAAGGTTATTCAAAATTTAATAAATATGAGTTTTTTTTGTTTTCTAGCATGCTATAGGTATATTATTTTTTTTCATTAGGTAGTTATATTTCCTTAAATCTCTAATAATAATTTAAATTATTTTTTTTTATTTTATGAAAAGTGTATAGTTTTATATATGAATAATGACAACTAAAATCGTTAAAATTTCCAAAAAAAGGAAAAAAATTATAAAAATCATCAAAATATCTTTATTATCACATATTTTGCCCATTTTTTATGAAACATATTTTTTTCATAATGCTTTCATAATTCGGTTAAAAAAGGGTTAACTGTGTTTTCAGTCTAGATCTGTGAGACGATAAATATCGTAAGTCTCCAGAATATGGCAACTTGTAATTGGGTTCATGTTAAATTAATATTTGTCAAAGTACCTCTTAGTTGCCCGTGAAGCTATATTAAATAAATAAATATACAAATTGTTTAACTTGGTTATTAATTATCCTTACATGCCCCTTTTAATATACATGTTTTTTGTAATTGAAATAATTTTAATAAAGTAAAAATATGTCTTACCGGCGAATTGTTTAGCAACCACGTAAGATTGGCTGGAGGATGAGCGGGGGGTGCAGTACAGCGCACGCGCAATGTATCACCGACTGTCACACGCATTTTCTCGGCTGTTATCACAGGCGCTGACTCTGGCAACTCTGAAATAGATAAAATAGACAAATTTATAAAAATATATCTATATTCTTGCTTCTTTAGATGGAATTCTGGTCGTTAAATCTTATTTGTTTCATTTCAACTCCCAATGCAACTACTCAATATCTGCCCAGCCCCACTAGACTGCCTAGACAATGTGTCTAGTTGCCTGTCACGTGACAATTGTCACTTCCATACTTTGAGATTTCTTTTCTCGTTTCTTTTCTTGAGCTCAATGACACTTTGGATAGGAGGGCAGGAATACGGATCTTCAAGAATCATATTTTGTTTTATTGAATTATATTTCCGTATACCTACATGATTTAAGATGACGGAATAGGCTCCAAGGTACTTTTTGTTTGCTCATTATATCTTATTCTTAAAAGTTTCGTCCTCAACAAATATATATTATTCTCTCATTATTTGTCTTTACATTGGCTTGATACACTTTCTTTCATCTTGTGTACTTTTTTCGTAATACTTTTTTTAATAATACCTATATTCTCAGATTTTTTATCCACAACTCAAAACTTATAAGGCTTAGAAACAATATTTTTTTAAATGATAGGTATTTTATAAATCTAAACCTTGGCTCAATACATTTTCATGCAATGTTCTCACTTTTTATAAAATCAAATAAACCATAGTTTTTTTTTGTAAGGCTAGGTTTAAATACACTATCTTCGGTGCACACGATTGTAATCTTTAAGGACGTTCATTCTTATACAATAGTTAACAAAGTTTGCATTTGACCTGCCTACATGGCCTAACCCTGCCCCTTCAATTCAATAAACACCGTTAAATGGTAAGTAATATTTTGTTTAACCAAATGACAACTAAATTTCTAAGCGTTTCGCTCCAAAATTTTAAAACACTGTTTTATGTACTAACATAGAATTACGATGAAAAACGTAATAAATAATTTTTCGTTCTATTTAATTTAGTTTGCAAACGCGAACTCATATAATAAATTAAATATATGGATTTTTCTTTTATTATTCTCATTATAACGTGGCTATTTTTTATCAAAGATTGTTAATAAAATACCCTACTTTTTTTTAAGTTGCGTCTTATAAAAGTATAATACTATCGTCTCTCAGACTAAAATCATCTCAAATCCTCATACAGTATGTCAGAACCAAAAAAATATTTTATAACTTATATTTCAAGCTTTATCTTTTTTGTTTATTTTTGGTATAAATCATACTCCTCATTGAGTGGCCAACCCGATCCTGAAGATTCAAACATTCAAAATGTTGTTTATGTGAAAAAAATAATTGTATCGTGAAAACGTATTGTCACCCACGATAAAAGGATGAGAGAGCTGTGCTCGTGTCCGGTTGTAAGTACGGTGAGGGAATGGGAAGAATATGTGAGGTAGGGTAGTGAAGGGATGAAGTAACAGCAAATACTTCACGAGCCATTATTGGAAAATAAATAAGCATCTATCAGTAGATTGTGTTTTGGTCCGCTATGTAAGCAGGGATTCCGAGAGAGAACAGATTTTGATATGAAAAAGGGTCGACGTCTATAATTTATGCGAAACCCCTAACAAAAAGTTTTAACATTTTGGATCGTAGACCACCGGCAGGAGGCTTCCCCTAGGCTAATTCTGAATTCGGTTGAAAATGAATTCCTATCATTTTCCCTTATGAAAACGGATAAAACCGACACAATGGATCATAGATGATCGAAAAGCAAAAAATCCTCGCGAGGGAAAATGAAAATATATAAATCAATAACCTCGAATCGGTAAATTTTGATCCGAAGCAAACATCGTAAAATAGTAGCAAATTTATTGAAAAACCATTCTCCTTACATTCCTCTTTATGTATAATCCGTACCAAAGTCGATTCCACCTTACTAGATTAGTTCCACCTACAATGTGAAGGTAAAATCAATTTTGGATTGAAAAAAGGCAAACATAACTTTCATTCAATCCATAACATTATATCTTGCTGTATTCCCAAATGAATTGGAGAAAAAGACATTTTTTTAATAAATAACTTCTATTTTCTTGAATGTTGTTTTTGAAGAAATATTATTGAGAATATGTAGATTTATTAATATATTATATCTTCTATTTCTTTGTTATGATACAACCAAATACATGTATAAATAACCAAATTATATAATTTATAATCTTATTGAAACTGTTGACTTCACAAAATTTCTAAAAAATACCAGCAAAATTAATTATAAATCTTGTAAATGGATAACAATGGCTTGGAAACAACTCTTCCAACTCTTATATTTTGTAATGTATAACTCCAAGTCTTATCTGATACAGACAATGAACCATTATGCAATCCCTTCCAAAACTTCTTGAGCATTGAAATTAAAAAAGAACTTTATTTTATTGATCAACAAACGAGTGTAGACAATAATTAAACAGTGAATAGAGCAAAATAATTGCATTTTTCTATTACTTTTATAAAATACCTGTGAAATTTGACACTAGAATACATCCTCGTTTATTATGTCACTCGTTGGAAAGCAAGTGACCCTTTAGAGAAAAAACTTTTTCTCTCGTTATATATTGGGCCTGAGTCAAGTTGAAAACGCTTAACGATATCGCCAAACGCTATTTTTTTTTGTATGGGATTTGACGTTTGCTGTAGAATTTTTTTCTACAATAACGAACAACAAACGTCAAATCCCATACAAAAAAAAATTAGCGTTTGGCGATATCGTTAAGCGTTTTCGATTTGACTCAGGGGCATTAAGTGATCATTTACTTCATACGTATATCTATAATGATATTTTATTTTGAAATTAGAATCTTATTTCACTCACTTTCACGAACATGAACTTTAAAGATGAAAACCTCATATTTCCCGTATAGAGGTATATATAATACTATATATTTCATTATCATGTAAAAAAAATCCTGTGACTTCAGCGTCCTAAACGCAAGAATCATAATCAATTTCGAATTGAACTATTTCCTTCTAAAACTGTAGGGGACATGTTTTGAAAGCATTTTCTCGAACGGATGGCAGATATAATATAGTTGCATGTAACACATGAGATCCAACTGTCGATGGCGATAGAACGTATGGTTGAAGAATACGTACAAAACTTATATTAATAAATATTTTAAGATATTTTGTTTTCTATATATAAAACATGTAGGTATGTATGTCAGGATAGGATAATATGGAAATCAGTCTGTTTTTTTTTCTACCCAGAGTATGAAAACATTATGATGGTATGTATGTATGTTTGGAGATTAAGTAGGTATCAAACTATTGAGTGAGATATTGTATAGTGTATACTGCCTTATAAATTTTATGAAACGATGTCGTCACTAATTTCAATTTTTATAATTTTTTTAAAACAAATTGAGATGTACTACTACAATGTTAAATTGTCTAGTTGGGGTGTGTCGGCTTTTTTCGATATTTTTAAAAACTTTGGAAATAAAGGAAGTTAAACAAATAAATGAATCATAAAAAAAGTTTTTCTTAATAAAAAATGTTTGAGAAACTCTACTAAAAAATGTTTGAGAAAACTATATTTATACAAATTTTCAGCGTTCTATCTTAAATGATTTTTGTGATATAGGTAAAAATAAAGTAAAAATTCAAAAGTTGATAACCCCTGACTGAAACGAAAATTCAAAATTCTGAGGGTAATAGTTTTGTAGGCCTATAATTATCTATATATTCTGAAATCAAAGTTAGAAACACCGTGAAAAAAAAAAGACCTGGCATAAAAAACCTTGCGTATCTTGGCTTGAAACTTATGTTAAGAGAAATAAATTCCCTTGAACAAATCAACAGTTGGACTACAACGTCAAATCTGAATAAAATATAACTTCATATTCGTCGATGTGGGAACTAAATGAAATGCATAATTGGGTAAATTGGGTAACGTTACACCAATGATTTCCCAAACACAATATTCTGAGGGACTTTTCAGATGCTTCTGAATCCGTACACCTCATTTCCTTGGTATATGTATGTTTTATTAAAATCAAATAAATCAGTACCTATCCAGCATAGCTTTAAAGCAAAAACAATTTCATCACAAAAATATCTCTATGCATATAATATATACTCGGATATATAAATGACTAAATAAATCTTATATTCATTCGTAGATAAAAGAGTGTTACAGTGTTACAAAAAGGTCTTCGTTTGTGTTTTATAAAGGTAATAGAATATTTGATGAAAGACACAAAAATGGCACGCATGGGAACAAAAACGTTCGTGCAAAAAGCCACGTATAACATGGAGCCTTTCTGTGATGACCACCAAAATAGTGACAAACCTAGAAAAATACATTCACTCTCAGCATCTTTATACATTTTATTTGCGGGTGATTTAACTGTTTATACTTGACGTTTTTTGATTGAAATAGTACGCGTGTCACTATTGTATGAGAAATTCTGGACAAACCTACATATTATGGAGAATTACTTGAACCATTTTCATTTGTGAAGCAAGCTAAGTATTAAGTATTATTGTCAAATTATTTTGCGTGCCAAACTTCAATTCAAAAGTTGATTTTGGCAATATGTATTGCATCAGTCCCCGTCTCAGTAATTTACATTTTCAAATTTGAATACGTACTCGTCGAATGGATACAAAACTTTTACACCCCGATATAGTTTGCTAACGCAATTGTAAATGCAATCAAATGACTGCCAGTGGAATGGATCTACAATCAAAGTTTCATTAAGAAGTAATCCAATCGATTATTTCTAGGTCGATAATGAATTAGTATCTACTATTGAATGAATGCATCCAGTCACATCTACCAAAGTATTGAGTGCTTTAAATTCTGAAAGTCAATGACTTTTTTAAATGGATTTGGTTTTGATTTATCGTAGTTTTGGGATTATCCCTCAAATATTTTAAAAAGCATTCGTGATTGTATAGAAGTATCAAGCGGAATAGTGGTGTTTCACTTGAATAAGGCATATTTTTTTCCGGTGTGTGTTAAATTAATATTGTTAATATGCCTTTTCTTTATACTAGATGTAAGAAAATGCATTTATTTTAACTAAATAAAATATACATACATGCATATAGTAGTGTAAAGATATGTGTGATATTGCAAATTTATATGTAAAAGTGTATATAACAGTAGTGAAATTGAGTTATCAACTACATATTGATATCGTACGTTTTTCTATAGAAAACAGTATTTTTTTTATTTTTCACTACTATGAATGTAATAGTAGGTATATCTACATACCATCATGCCATCTACTTCATAGGGTAGGTAGAGAGTACCAAAAATTGCATTCTTCTATCTTGAAATATACCAATCCA
Source organism: Molanna angustata (assembly GCA_963576475.1). NCBI lineage: Eukaryota > Metazoa > Arthropoda > Insecta > Trichoptera > Molannidae > Molanna > Molanna angustata. The sequence continues at coordinate 23,128,758 of OY754964.1, read as the reverse complement.
TCATCTCATCAACATGTATGCATAGTCTATTGTTAAAGCAAAATTTTCAATTTCTCAACAGCTATCAATCCTTAAATGAGTGCATCTTATGAATTTTTGTGCGTAAGGTGTATAATAAAAAGTTTTATGCTCAGGGAAATCAATATTTGTCTAAGAATCTAGTCGAAATGTATTTCATAAAAATGTATTTAAGGATTGTAAACCTTTCAAGAAGAAAAAATGTACACTTACTATGTAGTGGAAAGTTTTGTGTTGGGCACATCCCACTCATTTTTATTCTGAGAACCATTACAATTTATTATCTACTATTGAAAAATACTCATTTTTTTAAAGGAATTAATCAACTGCATTATATTTTTCATATCTTTGGTGAATAAATAAAAAGAACATAGATATGACATTAAAATAAATACTTTGACTATGATATATTACTTTTTTAATGTCATTAGGGTACCGCGACGAAAACAACTGAAGCGTTTTAAGAATTAAAAGAAAACGTATCCAAAAAGAGATAATGTTGAATTTAAAATACGGAAATACGATAAGACTGATAAAAACAGAAAACTCGTAAATAAAAGAAAATGAAGTAAAACAAAGTGAGTAGATATAAAATATCTCGCTGGCCGTTGGACCATTTGAATGTCATAGAGTGATGATGGCTCGTTTTGTATGAAAAAAGGATTTACTGAGGCAAGGTAGGTACGCACGAATTCAATTTAAAACCCTATAAACTTTACTTTCTACCACTTGGTTGTATTTACCTGTAGGTACACATTAAAGGTAAAATATATTAATTATATGTTTTATTTTTCTTTTATTTATGTAAAGGAGAATAAGGCGACAGATAGGTAGATTCTAAGCGTATATTGAGATCGGGATAGGAATCAAATATCAAGATAAAGGTAAGTTGATGGAAAAGGTTAGAGTCCGTCAGCTTGCACCTGCTGTGAACTCCTTTATTATCCCTAACCAGCATGGCTTTACGAGGGGCAGGTCGGTTGAATCTAATCTTTTGGAATTTACTGGCTTTGTTCTTGATTCCATGAATTGAGGAGTACAGGTTGATGCAATTTATACTGATTTTGCCAAGGCCTTCGATAGGATCAGCCACAGCATACTATTGCACAAGCTTCAATGCTATAGAATTCATGGTGATCTAATGAGGTGGTTATCTTCATATGTCGAGGGACGATCTCAAGCTGTAGCAATCAATGGCGCGCTTTCGCAATTTAAGGGCTGTCACTCCGGGATTCCGCGTGGTTCACATTTAGGACCCCTGCTCTTTATTCTGTACATATGTCAATGACATTAGTATATGTATGTTTTAAGAATTCTAAGTTTCTCTTGTTTGAGGATAATGCGAAAATCTTTCGAAGGGTTGGAGGTTTAGAAGACTGCTCGGGACTCCAGAATGACCTGTAGCTACTTGCAGAATATTGCAGGAGCAATAAATTATTTTTAAATATATCCAAATGCAAGACAATCACATTTACTATGAGTTCCCACCCAGTTTGCTTTAACTATTGCATTGATGGACAGATTTTGGGTAGGTGTGAGGAGATCAGGGACCTGGGAGAAGTCATGGATAGGAAACTTTTGTTTAGGGCCCACGTTCATACTATTGTTGGGAAGGCATATAGAATGTTAGCTTTTATATTGAGAATTGATAAACCGTTTAAGTCTCCTTTGACTATGACAACTCTGTACTATTCATTGGTACAAATTCAGTTGGAGTTCGCGTCGGTCGTATGGAATCCCCAATACAGCAATATAATAATCCCCAATCCCCAATATAGAATTGAGGGATTGCAGATGAAATTCGTCAGATATCTCAACTTTATGACGAGCCAGAATTTTTATGATTATAAGCTCCCTGCTCGACATTATGGAATAGCCACACTCGTGAGTAGAAGAACAGAGATAGACATGATGTATTTGTTTAAGATTATAAATAAATAATAAACACTTCCTTGCACCCTGCGCAAGTGGCGAGTTTATTGCCGTATGGCAATTTCTTCCAACTAACCAGTGTTTCCAGCCCAGAGAAGCAATGTTTGCGTGAGAAACGAATTTAAATAAATTTCTTCTCTGCTGGGAATCGAACCCAGGACGCCCGCACAGAAACCGAACGGCTTACCAACTGTGCCACGGCGGTCGGCTAATTAACTATTATAAATGGAGATGTCAATTTTGTGAATCTACTCGAGCTGGTATCTATCAACTGCCCACAGCGCGTTACTCGTGCTTGCCCCACTGCACGACCAATTATGTATGCTCGGAATACATTTATGCAGCGCAGTTGTTAAAAAAATAATAATAAAGGCCGCTGATCCATACTTACCTTGATATTGTAACTACTATAAAATTCAAATTCAAACATTCGTACCAACTCCACTATTCCATAGAAGTATTTTATAAACTAGTCAAAAGGATAACGTAGCAGAAGAATTGATCACATATAACAAATGGTCAAGTAATCCAGTCAATGGCAGGTCATAAGCCCTGTAGGTGCCTGATTTCCCGAACTCCTAGAATATAAATATATTCCAACTTCATCTCTATACATATACAAAGTTTGACAAAAAATATCATAGAAGAAGATATTTTTAGTGAGGAAAAATAAACAAAACTGCAAGTAATCTATTGTTATTCTTGTGGGACTGTATCAACACCAACAGGTATCCCATGTTGTTTAGTAGTTGAATTTTATTTGACCATTATTTGGTACTGGGTAGTTACTTGAAGATCTCGCGGAGGAAGGAGTCAAGCACTTGGTCAAATAATTTAGTGAAGAAATGAAAGCACTCAAGTTTCTTAATAAAAGAATCTATTTTCCGACTATTCATTGGCCCGAATCGATCCACGATATTCAGCCACTCGCCCGTAGGTAAGAACCCGATATTTCCCACATCTTCGATATTTCCCACATTTTCGATATTTTCCACATACTCGATTTCACAATAATATCCGGAAACACCATTAGTCTTATGGATATAACTGTTGTTGGGATTCCCATTCCCCTTTCTGCGATCACCTTCGATACGGGTATAAGAACTTATAATATGGTCCAACCAGGGCTACCTATAACTAGGGTTTGATTTTATTATGAGGGTTTTTAAGGGTTCTTTTTATCTTTACTTGATTTCATAATAAATAAATTCATTTAATATTTGATCAAAATAATCTTATTATTGTTTAAAATAATAATTTATCAATAATGATCATACCTACTATTTATCGTCAAATATTGACAAAAAGTGTATGGACCATTGATTTTGAATGTGATAGAGCGATTCTATCCATAATATATTAATTTATCACATTGTTTTCCAATTATTATTATAGATTTATTCCAACAAAACGTCTTAACCTTTACATCATGTATTATTGGTTATTAAGTAACGGGAAAACTTTTTTTGGATGATGAAGAATGTGACCAAAACCAAGAAATAAATTTTTTTTTTTTTATTTCTGAAAATATTTCACATATTGTAACTTATAATGAATAACTTTCCAGTTATAAATATAAGTGATTAATATTCCTAATACTTTAAATAGTTATATTAACTGCACTATATGAAACTATTTATTTCTTATTTAGGAAATAAGGTGAATGAAAGCAAAAAAGTGTAGCTGTTGAATAATTCAGTTGATTTGGAATACAATTTTTCATAAAAAATATATCTAGATACTGAAAAAATGTGCAGAAAATTCATTTAAACCAAAAATGATTTTTTTTATGCATATCATCACATATCTACGTAAAAGTTACATCAAGATATAGTGAATAATAAAGTATGTAGTTGGCAGCGTCTAGGTCATGATACTCAAAGAGTTGTTTTCGTTCGTATTGAACGATTATTGATAAACCAATTTTTGAAGCAATGACCTTTCTAGCATCGCATTTGCGACATTTTAAATAAAATCAGATTTGTATCGTAATACATACATATATTACTATATTAAAATATTGATTATTACTGTTAAATATTGATTGACTGTTACACCATTAGAATGAAAAAAAGATCGATTGGTTTCCTAATTAATTCATAATAAAGTTGGAGACTTTTCAAAAGACTGTACTATTAAAAGACTTCTTCAGATTACAGATTTCTCATTTTTTCTTCACAGCTATAAATCGTATAATTTATTTATGGTACTTTATTCTATTGACTCGGATTTTCTTGAAACTTCACGATATTTGGATTTGTTTGAAGAGATTGCATTATGGTAATAAGCCCTCTATAATGCACTTGTTTTCTATTATTATTGTTTTGGCGTTCCACCCGACGTCGAGCATCAATTATACACTTTGCTGACAAAAAAGTTGATAAATAAAAAAACAAGAGACCGCGATACAGTAGTGAATAAAGATACAGTACAGTACAGTAGTGAATAAAGATACAGTACAGTACAGTAGTGAATAAAGATACAGTACAGTACAGTAGTGAATAAAGGGACAAATATATACACAATACACATATTATGCTTCTTAAACATGTAACCAATAATATTTGTATATCGTTTCCAGATTAGGATTATTTGAAAACCCTGCTTCTCATTTATCCGCTAAGCGACCTTCTCCAGAGGGTTCCATTTGCCACACTCTTTCATACACTTGTGCACAGTATACATCAAGACCATCTTCACAACAAGTCATCGAAGGTACACGTTTTCAGTTTCTCAGCGTAAAAAATATCATTATCGGCGTATTTTTTCACAAAATCCGCGTCAGCTGTTTTTAGTTCCGAAAAGACCATAATTTCTTTTGAATATTGTGTGTGCCAGTGTCTTCATACAAACCAGGAGTCAGTTGGAGCTGAAAAACAAAAAATAGTGCAATATTGTCACGAAAAACTGTGGGTGAGCTAATATTTGCTTAATAACAAAGGAAGTAATCGAAAACATTTTACTTTTATCACTATGTCAGGAAGAAAAGTTAAATGTTTTCAATGTAATAATATACTCAGTCCTAAGAAATACCTAAAATGTGCAAGGTGCAAGGCAGCCTTCCACCATTCCTGCGGTGGCACAACGGAAGAAAAATATCGACAACTGAATCAGATTGCAAAGGGATCCTGGAAGTGTCAAGAATGTAGAGCATTGGACCCGAGATCTGGGACATCAACACCGACGTCTGGATGCGGAGACCTCAGCCCACAAACGACCAGAGTGCTTACAAATCTCGGAAAAAATACTCCAGCAGACATAAAATTTGAGGAAGTACTCGCCAGGTTGGAAGAATTGGAGGCAGAGAACGCCGAACTCAAGAGAAGGATTGCAGTACTGGAGGAGGGAGCACCTAAGTCGATAGTCCTGGAAGAAGAGATCGCGTTGTTAAATAACAAAAATATTGAATTAGAGAGCTTAAACGATCAAAAAGAACAGGCAGCCAAACTCTACAATATAGAGATCAAAGGAGTAAATGAGTCCAAAAATGAATCTCTACCGGACATATTCAGATCTCTCATGAGGGTGGTTGGCTATGACGTGGATATGAAAGAAATCGATTTTATAGTCAGAACACGGTCAAGAGTCAAATCGGCGCCAAAGCCGATCGTCATAAAGTTCATGCGAAGGATACAAAGAGACACACTTCTGGCCTCAGTTAGATCAAAAAAGAAGAAAATATCTACACAAGATATTGGACTCGTGGGACCAGCAAACCCCATTTTCATAAATGAACACTTAACAATAAAAAATAAAAAATTGTTCTATGAAACACGACAAATAGCCAAGGAGTTGGAGTTCAAATACTCCTGGACTCGGAACGGGAAAATTTTTTTAAGGAAGAACGATGGTTCTCAAAAAATATACATCTCTTCAACGGAAGATTTAACCAGTATCAGGCGAGGCAACGTGGAGCAGGGACCCCGAGAGGAATCCGAAATGTAATATTAAAAATTTCCATGACAAGTATTAGCCTTAAGGATAAATCAAATAACTTAATATATAATTATATATCTGTAAAATTGTTCCTGCAACCCATATTGCCCTTCCTGTTCCTTCCTCATCGCTCTTCCTTTTTCCAGACGTCCATCCCTCTTATTCTCATCACTTCAATTCAGTCGATAAAATCACATTCCATCCTTCGCCGCATAAATAACAAATACGTATATAAGATAAACCAACGGTTTACGTTCCCTAATGTTAAGATACTTTGTACAATTACAATCACACAATATGTACTATAATCACACCGCTGCCAAACTTATCGATACAATCTTATTCATAAATAAACTACAATTGACAAGGTTCTATCTGCCTAATGAACGAATAAATTTAATTATCGTAACATATGTATCCCTTCAAAAGATAGTGTATATCGGGCTCACCTCCCTACATTTCATATCACTTTTTAATTTGTCATATTCCCCAATAATTAATGTATTGAACAATTGGCTAATATTTCGGGGGCGCAGATAGACTTAATATTTATTATCAAAATGTCAGAGGTCTTCGTACAAAGACTAACGAGATTTTGCAGAATTGTTTCGAAGATGAATACGATGTTATCTGTTTGACCGAGACATGGTTGAATGACAGCTTTTACTCTTCTGAAATGTTCGACCAAAGGTACGTAGTATTTAGAAGAGATAGGTGTGGCTCGACGGAAAGCGTCGGAGGAGGAGTTCTGATTGCAGCAAGATCAAGCCTTAGTCCTATACATAGGAGATCGTGGTCCTCTTCCTCCGAGGACATATGGGTCTCTATCCCTAAAGGCTCGCGAGACTATATGCATATATGTTGCACGTACATAGCACCTGGAAGCGGTCACGTTTCAAACCTCACGTCTCACCTGAACATGGCAAATGAAATATACACCAAATATTCTGACCATACTTTTATTATGTTAGGTGATTACAACCTCCCTCATATAAACTGGGTATTAAATTCCGACACATTGCCGATCGTGGGCGATTATACTCGGGGAGAGGCAAATTTGCAATTTGTTAACTTCTTATCACTAACCGGTCTGCATCAATATAATCACGTACATAACTCATCAAACAAAATGTTAGATCTAGTAATTTCAAACGGTGATTGTGACGTCAGACCTTCCCCTCACCAGCTGGTTGCACTCGACCCCCACCACAAACCCCTGTTAATTATTACTAGCAGTGGGCTTGCTAAAGACAAGTACATCAGCAACAATACTCGAGAAATAATACAATACAATAAGGGTAATTACATAAAAATTCGAAATGATCTCTCAGCCTGTGATTGGAATAACCAATTTTCAAATCTTGATACTGAGAAATGCCTATCAAAGTTCTACGATACCTTATCTAAAATTATTGGCGATAATATTCCGATCAAAAAAATTAGAGCGGCAAACACATATCCACACTGGTTCTCCTCAACGCTTATAAGGATTATAAAAGAGAAACAAAAATACCATAAAAAATGGAAAAAATCGAATAATCCGCTAGATTATCGAAGTTTCTCATTACTACGTACTAGACAAAAGACAATTCAGAAAGATTGTTACGATAAGTATATTGACAACATAGAGAATAACATAAAAAAAAATCCAAAGTACCTATTTTCTTTTGTAAAAACAAAACGACACGTCGAAGGAATCCCAACGACTATGACATATGAAGGTAATAAATATACCGATGCGAAAGGGATCTGTAATTCCTTTAATGACTTTTTTACTTCAGTGCATATCCGGGGCGACATCGATGTTCGTAGTCGTGACTCCCAAGATGATGAGACATGTTTTTCGAGTATCGCACGTGTAAATGGTATTGAGATAAATAACGAGCTAGTTGAAAGGTACCTTAACTCAATAGACGTCACAAAGGGTCAAGGCTCTGATTCAATACCTGCTATTTTCATAAAACAGTGCTCGAAGGAGATCTCGTTGCCGTTGTCCATTATATATAAAAAATCTATTACCGAGGGATGTTTTCCATCCCATTGGAAAAAAACGCAAATTTCACCAATTTTCAAGAATGGAGACCGCAATGACGTGACGAATTATAGACCTATCTCTAAACTACCAATAATGAGTAAAATCCTAGAAAAAATAATTATCGATCAAATAAGCCCCAAATTAAACCCTCATATTATAAATAACCAACATGGTTTCCGGAGCAGAAAGTCAGTAGACTCGAACTTACTAGAATTCACTCACGCTGTAACTCAATCAATGCATAAAAAAGCTCAAGTTGATACAGTTTATACTGATTTTAGCAAAGCATTTGACAAAATAAACCACAACATTTTACTTAAAAAAATTGCAAACATCGGAATTGCTGGTAAATTGTTAGTTTGGTTCAAATCATATATAACAAATAGGATGCAGGCAGTGGTGTTACATGGATATGAGTCTGACTTTAAACTAATTTACTCTGGTGTACCTCAGGGATCACACCTGGGACCTTTACTATTCTCAATATATATCAATGACATCGATAAATGCATAAAATATTCAAAAATACTACTCTTCGCCGATGATGCAAAGATATATAAAGAAATAGATGTAGTGAGCGACTGCGAGGAGCTGCAACAGGATCTAAATGGTTTACATATATATTGTGAGCGGAATCAATTATTTCTGAATCCTGATAAATGTAATAAAATATCGTACACACGTAACCGCAAGAAAATCACATATTATTACAAGATTAATGGCGTAGAGATTCAGAGTAAAACAGAAATACGAGACCTTGGTGTTATACTAGATGAAAGTCTTAGCTTCACTAAACACATTGAACACATTACTTCTCGAGCCTTCAGTTTGCTTGGGTTTATTAACAGAAGTACGAAACATTTTAAAAATCCAGACTCTCTAAGGATTTTGTTCAATTCCTTGATCCGGAGCGGCCTGGAGTTCGGATCAATAATATGGAATCCTAATTACTTAATTCACACTAGTGCCATCGAACGCATTCAAAAGAAGTTTATAAAACAAATGAATTACCGGAATAGATTACATTTTGATCATTACAACCAGGCTCTCCAATATTATAAAATTAATACCCTGGAAAATCGAAGATTGATCATCGATCTGTGTTACCTGCACAAAATCTTGAATAACAACGTAGATAGTGCGGACATATTAAGCGCCCTACCATTCCATTGCCCGATCAGAGAACAACGTGACCCGCGCTTATTTTATTCCGATCCATCCAGAACAAACTATCATCAAAATTCGTATATAAATAGAGTTTGTAGGAGTTACAATAGAAACTGTAGAGATCTAGACCCGTTCACTACAAGTCTAAACATTTTTAAAAAAAAACTGATTATGGTATCGAATTTGGGTGCTACAACCTTTTAAAACTCAAGTAACGGACAGCGATCTTCAATACACTGTTGCCAAGATTATTACACAAAGTCGGGTAGATTTAAAAAAAAAAAATTGCTTTTTGTCGGTATCACTGTGTTGGTGTTATTATTGTGGCTAGACATGACGTACACACACACTTACAAATATAAGCATGCGGACTGACTGACTGACTAACTCACGATTACATATATAAAAAAAAAAATATATATAAAACAATAAATCTACGTAAATTTTTTATATCTTTTTCGAATCATTATCACACTTAAAACCTTTATTTGACGACTAAATTCTTCCCTTCCCCATACTTCCCGTATACTCCCTTTCCCTCTTTTTATCTTTTATTTCTGCGTTTTATTTTTTAAAATAAAAAAACTGAAATGTACTCTATGTAATTGTTAAAATGATGGATGCAGTTATTGGCGCCATAAATATTGAAATGTATCTACTTTAATTGTGTAACTGTTATAGCTGTTGTATCCAATAAATTATTAAATAAATAAATAAAAAATAAATAAATAAATACATCCAACCACACATAACCACACACTACCACACACATCCACACTTACAGAGACGTTCCCAAGAAAGAAAGTTAACATATTATTTTCCCAATTCCTTGCCAGTATATTACAACTAAAAATAATTGCTTTGTGAAAGATGTAACATTTTATTGAGATGAATTATTTTAATCTCAACCGTTATTTATTATGATAAAAGTATTCACAAATCCCAGTATGAGAGTAATTTTCTTTCTATTTAATTTCAAGGACCCAAATATATTATTTTTGAAAAGTAATTTTGAAAAAAGTATACGCCATGATAAGATTTTGGAAAGATACACGTTGTATTATGACACACCAGAAGATCGTTTTAAATATAAAGTTACTCAGCTACAAAATTTAAAAAAAAATGCTTTTCCATACATATTCAGTTCCTTATAATGATTAATTGTCATATTTTAACTATCATAATTATTTGTTCCTTATAATAATAATAATGAACACTTCCTTGCACCCTGCGCAAGTGGCGAGTTTTTTGCCGTATGGCAATTTCTTCCAACTAACCAGTGATTCCAGCCCAGAGAAGCAATATTATAATGGTTGTCATATTTTTATTTATGTAATTATTTAATAGATAATCGTGTAAAATATTTTTAGGTTTTTACCTGTTATTTTACCAATAAATAAATAAATAAATAAATAAATCATGTATGCGTTAATAATATCGACCATTTACCCACATCTATGGGGTTAATACCCAACAATAATACTCAATTTGTTAATATACTTTAGTAATTTAATTTTTTTTTGTTTTAGTTTTTTTTTAACACTTGCAATTTGGCAATTTCCTCCAACTAACCAGTGTTTCCAGCCCAGAGAAGCAAGAATTACGTGAGAAATAATATTGAATAAATTTCTCCTCTGCTGGGGATAGAACACAGAACGCCCTCGCAGAAGCCAAACAGCTTACCAACTATGATATAGCGGTCAGCATAAGGTAGTTATGACTTTTTTATTTGTTTTTATCGCCGACTGATCAACCATTATGTCATCTTGTACCTACCTACATCATGGATTAATGGGACTTTAAATAATACTTACCTCGACAATTTAATTTCTCAATAGAAACGAAGTTGGGATATTATAGGGAGAACCGGGAAATCTAGGCACATACAGGACTTACGAGCTGTCATCGATTGGCTCGTGCGATCACTTGCGCTTGCGCATTTTTCACCAATTATGCCTAGTTTCCTTATCAATTCAATTTATGAAAATTTTATAATATTATGATAGGTACTCTTCAATATCTGAGTACGTACTTGAAAATTAGCTGAAAACATCATCGCCATCTATGGAAGAGACGATATTTTTGTTCTTACGCCATCTATTAAATAATAATAAACACTTCATTGCACACTGCGCAAGTGGCGAGTTTATTGCCATATGGCAATTTCTTACTACTAACCAGTATTTTCAGCCCAGAGAAGCAATAGTTGTGCGCGAAATGAATTGAAATAAATTTCTCCTCCACAGGAGATCAAACCCAGGACGCCCGCGATGAAGCCAAACGGATTACCATCTGTACCATGGCGGTCGGCATATTATTCCCGGTTGTCCTATAACTTAGCTTCTATTGAGATTGAGATAAATTGTCAAAAAATATCTTTATTACATTTAGTATCTGTTTCAAAAATAAAATTCTCACATCAAATGTATTATTTATAATACTTATGTATCTTACTATGACACTATGTATGTATCCGTGCACTTAATCGTTTAGTGTAAATCTTCCCTTGTTGAATATTACGGAGAACGGCATGCAAGCACGTATAATTATGTAAATATGTATTCTTGGTCTATATGCGAATTTAATTTCCTTGTTTCCTATAGAACCCTCTTCATCTGAATCTGTGTTGAAATGTATCGAGCGGTTTAGAGAAAATTGAGGTAAGTTTTATTCAAAGAATTTTGTTTAAACAATTTGATCTAAGATTTAATAAAAACAATAAAGAGTATTTCTCTTTTTCTACCCACGCAATATTCGCAAGTTATTTACATCTGAACTTACAAAGTATACCTGTGTTATCCTTATTTGAATGTATAACATTAAACCCAAAAAAGATCAAACGTTTATTTAAATCATTTTTTTATTATTTGATTTCAATTAAAAAAAACTTTTCGAATAATTCGTAAAACATGAAAATGGTGGAAAAAAAGGTTTGCTTTACTTCTACTGAAAAAACAAATGTTCAACAATTCAGAAACGTTCTCTCTATTTAAACTAAAGAATAATATTGTAATACAATATTGTAATACAAGGTAATATTGTATAACAGTTGGTTGCATATGTCAATACCTCACATTCACTCCACCCCCTTCTATTTCAATTTTTTTAAAGTCAATTAATTGTCCATCGTACTTTCTTACAATATTCCCCAAACTCTTCAAGGCATCATCAAAGTACGAACTTTAAATATGCAGTTTTTCAAATTATTTGATTCATTGGTAGGTACATAGTTTAAATAAAATATACATGACTTTAACCAATTTCGTACGGTAAGTAAATTTCATATTTTTACACTCAAGTTTATGCCATTTTCCTGCATGTGTTGTGTTAATGTAAAGGAAAAAATATTTCTCGTGAATTGTTCACAAATAAAATATATATTTTACCTGATGACGTGTTGATACAGTATGTTAGCAAATATGTATGTTCGAAGACAGGTGTCAGACTTAATCAATCATATCCGAGAATTCCACAAAATCCGTTTTTACTACTTTTCCCATTTCCGTTTAAAAGCCTTTCATATTTTTCCTACCGATATTTCCCACAACTCTCGTCATTACGAAATTTTTAAACCAGGTAAACCAAAAATGTTATACAAAGTCAAAAGCTAATGTTAAAGGTGAAAACCCACAATATAATGACAAATTTACTTAATTTCTTTCTGAAAAAACATTATAGGCAAGTAGATGAGACGTAAATAATATTGGAAAGAATTATACAAATTGAATGAAAGAGTTTTGAGACCTAAATTTTGTTTTTGGAGCCCAAAACGATTAAGGCGATGTGGTACCACTATAGCGAGTCACCACTATAGCGGGTGTTACCAATTTGGCAGGTGACCAGTGTAGGTCAAATAAATTAGTTAGTAACCAGAGGGGTTTACTATATTATAACTATAGATACCTCAGTTAGGTTCTATGTTTAGACTCCAGAAGCGAATTTTATCCTGAATGAATTCCTTGTTGCGACATGTTGGAAGAGAGGTCACCAGAACAGAATACTGTTCACTAAATAGAGTGCGAACCCTATTTAGTAATATTAAAAGTTTCAACAAGTCACAATCAAGTAGAGAGCGTATTTCACGGAGGGCGAAATATCTACAGTTGCTCTAAAAGTCATTTAGACAGGGTAAAGATAGAGAATAAATAAGAAATAACAAACTGAAATGACAACTTAAAAATTTGTATATTAGCACGAACACAGAGTTTATATAAATGAATAATAATAACAATATCACACGCGAGTAGTACTTTAGCAGGTCGATGTTTTCACTAAGAAGTTTGACAGGTAAAGAGATAATGTGTCATCTGTTGTCTTTCTTAAATACCCCTATTGTTTTGGTAAATAGGGGTCGTTGTACTGTCGCCTGGTAAACAGCCTTTAGGGGTATGTCAGTATGGAGACTTCATTATTGTTATAGAGTAAAGTGAAAGTGTCACACTTGAAGTCATTACCCTTTCTAATTGTTTTGATTGAATTTACTTGTGACAGAAATACCATATATTTGATGTAGGTATTCTGCCACACAATCAAAAAAATTGAATTTATCTTCAGTTTATAAGATCGCATAATTGCAAAGAATAATCATATAAATATCTGTAAAAATAAACAAAACATATCTTATTTGAAACGTCAACATAACCCACAAAGGAAATTTTATTGCTCAACGAAAAAAACTTTGTTACTACACATATTATTAACAAAATAGAAAAAAAAGCTTACATAATTAAAAAAAATAAATATGGTCACTGTTAGTGTTATTGTTTTATTTTACCAGAAGAAATTATTTACTAATTTACAATTAAAATATTCATGTCATGAATATACATGTATGCCATCAAGCCATTTTCCTAACTATGTAGACAGAGTGAATTAAGGGGTAGACATTTATTGTGCATCGTCTCATACCTACATGCTGGCTGATTGTTCAAGCTTTTTACGTTTCCTTCTATTTTAATGGCGATCCCAGCTATTACAACCAACAATGCAATGTTGCCATGGATAATAAAAAAAATAATAAATAACAAAATATAACAATCAACTAAATAAACCATGACAAAAACAAAAATCTGCGAATTAATAAGATTCTCGGTTAGATGTTGTCCTGGAGATGGAAAAGTATTTAAAGTCAAGTCGAGCCGAGGAAGGTGTGGATTTAATAAAATTGAGACTGAAGGTGGGTGTATACCTATGTAGGTACCGTACATTAATCAAATTCTCAAGTGACAGATTCATTTGCAATTTTGACACAAGTCTATGCTTATTAAATTTACCAGATATTTCAGTGCTACCAAACTGCTACAACATCCGTATTGTATGGAACCCGTTATATGTCCCCTCGCGAAGTGAATCAAAATATTTGAATATAAATCGTGTGTATACTTTATACATTTTGTGCTTTGCCGAAACGTATAAGTATGTATATCCATATTATTATATTCGTGTTATTCGCAGAAGGGAAATAGCATGAACAACAACGTATTTTGGAATATTTGGCATCGAAGATATAATAAAGTCTCTAAAGCAGCGATTCAAAAAAAATATACACAAAACCGAATCTACTCCATATACGCAGAAAATGGAATATTTGAAAGGGGAGACTCTCGGCCTAATGTTAAGAAAATCTTCTTTATATTGCTGCTTTATATCGTAACGATGTTACTTGGTTTTTGTATCAAATCAACAACTCACTTTCACTTTCAAAATATTAAATAAAAGCATTTATATTCATCTAAATATTGTATTTTGAAAATGTTTTGATTTAGATTTTTAGATTATATTGTACTTGTCTTAAGTTTTTAACAAGAAAGTCTACACATTACGATATACATATCGCTATACTAGTGTGACATATTTGCAAAACATTAGATTTATGTGAAATTATCCTGGGAACAGTTCCCAGTGGAAAAAATGGATCAATTTATTTTTTAAAAAAAAAATTCTCATCAAATTCTCGTTACTTTGTAGAATTCGCCATTTGACGAAAAATCTATGACATCCATAAGGTGCAACGAAGTATTTAGTTGGAAGAAATTTCCATATGGCAAGAAACTCGCCACTTGCGCAGGGTGCAATGAAATGTTCACTATTTATTAATATTTATTTCGGTACATATCAACTACATATACTTTTATTACTCTCCCTCGTTTAAATGAAGTATTCAGTTAAATCAAATTCAAAATGATCCGTGAATCATATGTTTTTTTTCTAATTTATTCAAATTTGTAAATCAATAAAGTTATTTGATGGCACAAATAAATCCGAACATCTTATTTATTTCCAGAAGCAGCGAAAGTCAAACATCTTAACAGCTGTCAGAAGAAGATCAGTCTACTTCAATTGACTTAACTCCTTCTAATCAACACCATCTTCGCTCTCCTTTCATACACAGTTGTATGAATGTGCGTAATATCTAATTTGAAATACTCCTCAATGAAATCTCATTCCTTTAGAATTGAATCGTTTGTAATACTCATCACAGGGATTGACATAATACGATGATATCTATATAATTCTGTATTCAAAATAGTATGCATATATCTGTTAATTCATATTTGAATATAGATACGTTAAAATAGACATTGTAAGTTGGCCTAGATTTACTGATATGCAAACTCGGCATATGTCCATTGCTAAAGTTTATGATGATATTTATTGAAAAAAAAAACACGAGCATTAAAACAAACAAGCCAAAGAAACAGTTTTCAACTTACTCAGGTCCAACGCAGGTATTTCCTGAATGCTCGTTCAGGAAATACCTGCGTTGGATCCTAAATAAATTTGAAATTGTCTCTATACAAAAAAATATTGATTTTTACTATAGAATGTGAATTGTGAATGCCAAGGTCATATTCATCCTAATTCAGAATCAGTTATTTTGAAATAAAGTTATTTAACTAACAATAAGACCAGACTCTGCTCCCAAATATCACACGAGGACTATCCATAGCATATATTATGTAGGTGAACAAAAACATTAGCAAAACGTAAGAGTGCCGATAGAATGAATAATACATATGTATGTGCATAAAAAATAACGATCTTACTTACTATTTCGTTAAAAGCTTACTAAGCGCGCAAGTATGTAGATAATCACGACTTAAATAGTTAGATCGGTATTGAAAAATCTTACATAGAAACGCATACTATGATGTGACTAATTAGTTCACCGTATTGTTTACGAACACCCTCATTTTTTTTCATATGACCGCATTGGCTTCGCAGACGTCAAAAAATATAAAAATGCATGTTATCTTTGTATAACTGACATCGAAAAATGAAAACAAACGCCGCGTTGTGCCGTGTTGAGTCAATTTAAACACGATTACGATGAAGAATAACAAGGATTAAATTTTTCTGTCAATCTCAAATATGCGTCGGATCACGTTTGAATGATTCGCCGTTTTGATATTTAGTATGTTAAGCGTCAAATTACCTCTCGACCCGTACTAACTTGACGTCTATTAAATAACTTTTTCGTTAATCACGCTCTATTATCAGATACTGTTCTTCCCCCACCACCACCCGTTCTGCTTATGGGGACTAATAACGGCCCCTTGCAAAACTCTGAAAGAACACAAAGAACATATGAAGAGTCCGGAGAACTCTAAAACCTTGCAGACACTGCACTTAATGTGCCAAAGAGAGCTAATCATGTTGAAACAACTGGCTCACTGCTCAGTGATAGTGAAGATAATAGTGCACCGAATTTAAGACAGAAAGTCTTGAAAGCCCTAAAATTGCTCTTCGTGGCTACAAGGTCCGCATGTCCAATGGGTCCAAAGAAATTCCCTCGGACATCGTCGTAGAGTTCTCGTTGGAAAGTTGACACGGAGAAGTTAGTGCATTCCCATAGGATATGCTCAGAAGTCTGTTCATGGTTATCACAAAGCTGACATGAGGACGAATCGGATAAGTGAAAACGAAAGAGATAGCTTTTGAAACTGCCGTGTCCAGTAAGGAATTGCGTGGTCCAATAATCGGGAACAATCCACGAGGATAAAATTCGAGTCCTCACATCGGGAAGAAATAAAAATGTCAGTCTGCCCACGGAAGAAGAGGACCAGCGACGTTGCCAAGCATCTAAAAGAGAACTCCGGGCCAAGTTCTCGATCTCTCCACGAACTGTGGGTAAATTAACAGGTGGGAGAGAAGCACCACCCAAAATTGAGCTTCGGCCTCTATACAGGTTGTGAATAGAAGCTCTTCGCTGTGTTTCCAGATCAAGGGGAGCCATACCTGTGAGAATAGAAAGTGTGTCAGTAGCGCAGGTTCTGTAAGCCTTTGCTAAAGCTATTAGTGCGAAGCGCTGTCCAGAAAGCAGCAGACGTCTAATGTATTGGGTTTCACAACGATGAGCCCAACAAGGAGCGGCATAACACATAATACTCAGAAAGGTAGCGTTGTAAAACAGTCTTGCTACTGGAAATTTAAGGCCCCAACTAGCTCGAGCAAGACGTGAAATCTTTTGAAAGGCTATTTTTGCACTATCGGATATAGCACGAACATGGTATTGGAAAGTAAGGCCTCTATCTAGTGTAACACCCAAAACTTTGACCCTATCCTTAAATATTACACGCGTATTGATAAATTTGATGGAGGGAGGACTTTTCATTATGCCTTTTAACACTAACCCATATGTCTTCTTAGGTGCGAAATTGAGTCTATGACTTATACCCCAATCTGCAACAGAAGAAAGTAACTGAGTAGCTGCGCGCTCAATAAGTGCTCGGGTGTTACCTTGAATAAGGATTGTAGCATCATCGGCATATGCCAAAATACTGCAGCCCGTAGGCGTTGAAAGTGATAGAAGGTCGTCGAACAAGATGTTCCATAACAGTGGACCCAGAACAGAACCCTGAGGGCACCCGATGCTAATTGGTCGCCAGTGCAAATCCTGTCCCCCGGGCATGGCCACATGTCTATTAGTAAAATAGCTCTTCACTATTTTATATATGTTGCTAGGAACCTTACGGTCTCGAAGTTTTTTTAAAATTAGAGGCCACCAGGCATTGTCGAATGCTCCCGCAATATCAAGAGATATAGAGATAACATATTTACTATCAGAGCTACTAACGATATCAGATATAGCCAAGATAGCATCAACCGTTGATTTCCCAGCGCGAAAACCGAACTGACGATCGGACAGTGGGTGGGTACTGGAAAGATGATCTTCTAAGCGTCGACATATAAGCTTTTCTAACACCTTACCCAAAATAGGTAGTAAAGTAATCGGTCTATATGATTTTGGGTCAGAAGGATCCAGGTCACTACGCTTGGGAATAACAGTCATTAAACCTGTTTTCCAACAATCCGGAAAGTAGCCTTCTCGCAAGCAATTGTTGTACAATAAGATAATCTCGTGGCGAGCTATGTGCCAGCACCTTTGTACGAGAGCTGCGTCAATGCGGTCAATGCCAGGAGATTTGTTTTGCTGAAGATTCTTGATGATAAAATCAAGCTCATCGAAATTGGCGAAGGTCGATATGGGAGTTTGCGGGATATCGGATTGGTTATTGCGTATTTGTGAATGAAGAGGAGTATCAGATGAGATGTCATCAGAAGAAATAAGTATGTCAAGTAGCGTGATAGTCGTCGAATCAGAGTCTATTGTGATAATTCCAGTTCGTGGATCACGGATACACGAGACTGACGCATTTGGATATTTTTTCATTGATGCATATCTAAACACAGCACCCCAAGGATCTGTGGTTGAAACCTCAGATACCAAGCGGCGCCATGCTTCAGACTTGGCACGAGAAATCTCACGTTTGTAGATATTATTTGAGCGTCTATACTCACATTGAAGCATGGTTATTAAGTCATTTGAACTTCCTCGACGACGGGCCGCTCTCAACGCGCGGTGAGCTCGAGTCGAAGTTCGTTTAAAGATGTCTAAGCCAGGATGCCACCATTCATTAGGAGACATATGACTAGAAGAAGTTCTGCCGATCGCCTTCTCGGCACAATAAATTATACTCTGCGTAAAAGATGAGGCCATGTCCGCAGTAGTACAAGATCTACAAGATAAACGATCCAATGAGCATTCAAAGTAACGGTCAAAGTCTAACCAACGCCACCTGTCACACCTTGTCCGGAATCTTCTAAGCAAAGGTTTCGCTAAAGGAATTGTGGGAACATTGGAAATAATCTGAAACGTGATAAGGTTATGGTCACTGCACGAGGCATCCTCGTCTACAGTCCAATTCCCTACTCTATGGTTAATCTGAGGTGTAGCTAAAGTGACATCTATATGACTTGTACCCATGTGGTTAGAGAAGGTAGGTGGACTGAAAGGATTGTTCAACACACTCAAATTGTGGCGAGAGATAAAATCTTCGCAGCTTACACCTCTGGTGAATTTTCTGGACCCAGAAGTGGTAGTGTTACACCATAGAATAGATTCTGCATTAAAATCACCTCCAATAATTAATGATGCGTTGCCGAGTTGGCCCAATATAACATCCAGTTGATCCAGAAAACGAAATTCGGATTCACTAAACTGAAAATATATGGAAATAATATAAAACGAATCACTTGGAGAAGAAATCTGGACTACAACCAAATGACTAGAAGATAAGTGATCTAGGCAGATAAAGTTGATGTTGGGATTGTAAATAGCTATACAGCTCATCGGAGGGTTCGTTGAGGTACAGCTCGAAGCCATAGCAACTCGAACACTTGGACCAAACGATGGCACAATTCCATCTCGAGAGTATGGCTCTTGGATAAGACAAACATCAATGTTCATGCGATGAGCAGACTGACTGAGTTCGGCTGAAGCTGATTGTCCACGGCCAAGATTAAGTTGACCAAATTTAACAGAAGCATTACACGCCATAGTCAATATTGAGCAAAGCTCTGCTGACTGTTGCTTGATAAGCTGGACAGTCATTAGTGCCTGATCGGTGTATTGCTGGTTTGTTAAATAACTTACAAACAGCGCATGTGGGTTGATTGGCTCTATTCGGACATGACACGTAAACGTGTTCCGTTGAATCACAATGTGAGCATCTGACGGGTTCCTTGCAAGTTTTTGAACCATGGCCGTACATTCGACAACGGCCACAAATACTGACTGGAAGAAAATCTGTAACACGACAGACATTCCAGTCAACATACACCTTTCCTAAATTGATGAGGCTGTGGCGGACGGCGGCAGGTACTGAAAAGACTCTATCGCAAGTCGGGCCAACTGTAGGTCCTGTTAAATGACTGAATACTGCTGTTTTAATGGCATGCTCTTTCGTACTCTCTGCAACTATCTCTAAAAATTCGTCATTAGACAGGTCCCGTGGCACATGACTAAACCTCACACGAGGTTGCCTCTTGGTAGCGAGTCGTGCGGTCAAGGTCGTTGATGCTTTTATTGCCGGGGCATTCAGCAACTTGATGGAGTCTTCCGTGGTGGCAGTGTTAACTACGACGCCGTGACCTCTTATGGTACGTACACTTGTAACGCGGGCACCTACATCGGAAGGCTTAATAGCTGCATTCAGGATTTTCCTTGTTTCCATTGATGACTTGACTTCATCGTTGGTTGGAAAAATGCAGACGGCAGGTTTTGCAGGGAGTGCAGGAAATCCTCCCTTTGATAAGGGCGGTGGACCTGTCACTTGCGTGGCATACAGGGAGGTCGGACGGTCTTTTAGTTTGTCGGCAATTTTATTCATCACTGGTGCAATCTGTGTCTCAGTGGTGTCAATCCTCTCACACAGATGCAAGATTTTTTCATCTCTGCTGGAAATCGTCGTTTTCAGGCAAGATATGCCGCCTCTTGCTTCCGCCAACTCAGTCGATAGATCACCAATAAGTGATAATAGGCGCTGAGCTTCACGACCAACTCGAATGAGATGCGATTTCGAAATTTTTGAGTATTTTTCAACAATGTCCTGAATATTACTTAGGCATAAATAGGCTGCTTCTGTTTTAGAAGATGGCAAATAATCATCTTCTCGCTCATCTTCTGTATCAGAGTCTGAACTCATGATATCGGCTTCCGTGGTCGGGGCAGAGACTGCAGACGACAAGGGCAGGGGAGGAGGTTTAATGGAGGCAAGGGAGGAAGGGACGACAGAAGGACTAAAAGTTCTGGTTCTTGAGCTGGGAGGAGAGTCATTGGCGATTGCAGGCAGACTCAAGAGTTCTTTCTGCCTCTTCCGCTTTCGTTCCCTTTTTGTCATCCTATAATCAGATTCCTCCATCGATGTGAAGGGTCATAGATTGGACAGCAGGAAAGGTAAGCCACTGGAAATTAAGCAACAGAGCTGCCCTAACAGAATATCAAAAGACTGTACGACCAAACCTAGCCCACGAAAATTGCAGATATTGCAGTCTTACAAGTGACTGGGACAGGTAGGAATATAATGAATAAATAAATAAATAAACGACGGATTAGATGCTAGGAGACAAGGGAACGATATGAAGAGTAAATAAAAATTTTATAAAGTATGGAGTAAAATACTATGTACCTAAGAGAAAAAAGAATAGATAATAATAGAATCAAAAATAAAACTTAATTAAAAAATAAAAATAATCGGCAAGCGCCGTAAAAAAAAAAAGTATAATGTACAAAGGTATATACAAAAACAAATATATAGATAGGTACGAAGATATATACAGAATAGGTACCAGAAAGGAGTACTCGCTATAATTACTAGAGCAAATAATTACTTATAATTACCTAGATGTACATAAATAAAAGGAGTGAAAGAAAACAATTAGGTACATATAAATATATCAAAATATCTCTCAAGTCTTAATATTAGTAGAGAGTAAAAACTATGAAGATATTATAATATAAAAATACAAATGATTGTAATGCGGTGCGGGAACAGGATAAGTCGGGGGGGTTAGGGGTATCTCTTTGACGGGCGGCCTGTATCTATGAATTTATGCTTTTCGACGCCGAAAGGGCGTAAGCGCCAGTATGGGGAGCGCAGAAAAACGTTAATATCTGATCAACGGCAGTTGGCAGACACTATCTTCCAAGAACTTTTCTGTGCACAATTTAATTCTACATTCAATGACACTAAAGTCAGTGACGTAAAATAATACACACGAGCAACACACACCGAAATGTCAAAAAAATAAATTGAAATCACGATAAAATAGTAATTAATAGTAATAAAAAACATAAGTTATACATTATTGGAATCACGGGAAAATTCCCTGCACAATGATATATATAAAGTACACAAAAGAAAACAAAAAAAAAATAAAATGTTATTTTTCAGGCACGAGAAAAAAAAATTTAAAACACTTTAAAACCTAAAAATAACACCCGAAATACACAAAAAAATACATCACCACAAACAGGATACGGCAACAATTCACTTAAAGCAAAAAAAATAAAAGATTTCATACGATAAAAGACACAAAATAAGCAAAAAAACTCAGAAGTAAACAAACACAACTTGACAGCGATGAAGGTAGTAACTCAATTATCAGATACTATAGATAGTTGACGTTTATTATGTAAGATGATATTAACTGTGTCCCGTCTACTGTACGTGATGTGTACATATGTTGTAGTTGTACCTATTGTATTTATTGTGATCTGTTTACTTTATTTTAAATGTTTATTTTTGTTGACATACTTTTTGTTGAAAAATTCATGTATATTATAAACACTTTGAAAATGGTCACTGGATGACCGAAACTAGTCAGTGTCATTAAAGTAGTAGAACTGAAAACTTCGGTTTTACATATTTTACCAAACCTATGGCAAGACCTATCACATTTCGGAAAATCGGCGCGCGCACAATCGGTGACGTCACGCCAGCTATAATAGACGCGACGGACCGTTCATCGGCATTCAAGTTCGTTCCTGCCTACCAGCTTCTCCCCTGACCGGAATTCGTTACGACCCAGCCACGTTCCTGTAGTCGTTTAAATTTATTGAGTTTTAATATTTATAATCTTCGCGTAATACCAGTATCATGTGTAAATAACTTTGTGAATAAATCCAGTAAGTTTTAATCTTTGAGTTCTTATTTATATGTCTATTTAAATACCCAATTCTATTGTCGGTTACAGTCGTGCATGGTTAAAGAACACGCAGAAGTATTTAGCCGATCAACTGGTTCGATCCCAGAAGTCGAGCTCCTCATAAAGACTCCCTCTGCACGGCAATAGTAACAAACCAAATTTAATTATAATATGTTATAAATATTTAAATTTGGGACTACTTCATGAAAAGAATCAAACAACAAATTAAATTAATGAATGTTAATTACTATTTACTTATGAACGATCATTATGAAATGGAAAAGAAAAAAGGTTTCAGTTATACTTATACACGTTTATAGCCTAAAACTGTTGAAATAAATGACAGAAATGGAAGAAAAGAAAAAACGCCACCAGAAAGCACAACTGACAATGAATAAAACATATGGTACAAAAAGCATTCAGTGTGATTCAGTTAGGATCCCAAAATGAATATGGAGAGAAATGTGGATTTTTCAGGTGCATTTTTCAAAAGCCTTTTAAAGAGCCCATCCCTTACGGAATATTTCTACGACTTCTACCCTCCATCGAATTGTTAAATTATTCCATTTTATGGAAGCCTACCCGCTCGTAGGTACAGATAATATATTTTTCTAGACTTTTTTTTTGAAAAAACTCTCAAATTTTCGTAAGGCATTCATAAATTATGTTTAGTACTAAAAGATCAATTACGCTCCAAAAATCAAAAACAGGAAGGTATTTAGATATTATTTCTGGACTTTTTTCAATTTCAATTTCAACGCATTTCCTTTTTATTCCTTTTTATCTTGAACGTTCTAAACTCACAATTGTGTCATTTAATAAAATAAATTATAATATGTTCCTACCAACTCGACAATATTTTCAACACAAAGCAAGTTTTGCGTAACAAATATTTTTAATATGCTATTTCTCTGCTTAATCGAACCTGCGACGTGGACATAGATATCAAACGGTTTACCAGCGAAACAACAGTTGATAAAACAACATTATGGTATCGAAAACTGTCTGCTTGTAGTTATTGCATACGAAACAAAAATATGCTTAACACATTCCTACAGTAAAAATATCAACACACGTAAAAAATCAAAAAACTTTTTTAAAGGATCTTTCCTTAAAAGAAACGATAGTTTTTTTTCAGTAAATAAATGGTTCATTTTCCCTGCCATAGATTATTCTTGTCGTAAAGTAAAATCCAAGGTTGCCTCTTCCATTACGTAGATTTAAGTGCTTATTTTATGTTCCCTATAGGCAATTTCAAATAAAATACATAATATTTTTTTATATCAAATTATATTTTGATCGCGATGTGAAATCATTTCATTGATTTTATTCAAATTAAAGTGTAACAATATGTGGATCGTTATAAGCTCAAATGTTTTTCATCCACAAAATTTATTGTTTTAAAAAAGGACGATCGTTTCGCCTGGTAATTTTTTTTATTTATTTATTTTCATAATAATAAATCAAATTGATACAAAATAACTTATCGTTAATATTACAATGGAATGTATTGTTAGCATAACCTCACCAGTGAATCCTGGGGGGCAAGTCAGGTCCAACCGGCGAAATCAAAACCCTCATGATTATTATATATTTATCATATTGAGTTTTATGACATCTAAAGATATTATAGAACTCCATGTAATAAATAAATCCATGATATGGGTTATCGTGGGGGTTTTGATTTCGCCCGTTGAACCAGACTTGCCCCCATGTTCTGATGTTATACTAACAATAATTAAGCAATGTATTTTTGCTACGATAAACTCTAGGTATATAAATATTGAAGGTTAAAAAAGTATAATAGACGAAACTCTTAAAAAAACGAATGTATTTATGAGGGTGAGGATATGTTAAGAGGACGATGTAGGGATGTGTGTAATAAAGGACGTATGAGAGGATAAGAAAAAATCTCTTTCAGAGTAGAAATTTTATCTTAGAACAAACGTCAATTATCTCTCTGAATCTTCTCTCCCTCTCCAAATCAACCAATCAGTAACGAGTTTTCCAAAATTATGTCCACTCGAAATACCTTTACAACTGGTGAAACTGGTATTGTATTATGTTGGCTAATCATGCATAAGCTCTCATAGCACTCAAGAGTCGTCACAGATAATAAATAAAAATATACAAAGAACAAAAAAATAATATAAAAATAAAATATTCCTTACTAATTAAAACTACTTTCATTTAGCATTTCATCAGTTGTATATAAGGGTGTTTCATTTTACCAAAGATGTGATATTCGTGGCGGAACATCCCTATGATGTCCCCACATCTATACTGACATGTCATTGCTACGAACACAAGCGGAGGTTATAAATAGTTATCCCCACCTTTGCAATTCATTCGGAATTTCCCCAGTCGCCGTGGCCGGACGTTTCGCAGATACTCCTCTACATTCTTATTACGTGTAAATTGAATATAATAATAATTATTAAACAACAACCTACAATGTAAAACCATAAGTTAAATAAATACAATTGTCAGAGTGAGTACTATATTTTATTATATGAATTATCAGTTGCCCCCAATTGTTAATAGTATATCTAATGTAGAGAGATGAGTTTTTAACAATATTTTATTTTATATATAATGACATTTACAATTCAAATATACACTCAACCATCGAAACCCTCAGGGTTTATCTGAGGTTGACGAATTCAGTTTGGTAATTTTAATATAATAATAATAATAGTAACTTTTATTTAGACGTAAAAAAATACAAAAATTAATACATCTAGTGTAAACAAAAAGTATACAAATTTTTTTTATACATTAATAAATTATGGTACAGGTACAGGGTATGACACTAAATTATTAAAACAATGTAAAGTACGGAGAACATTAATAATTTTTAACTATGTGCTCAGCACCTAGCCTACGAAAGGTGGCAAGACTCGTGGTTTGTTTTATGTTTGGTGGCAAACTATTATATATTTTAAGACCTTTATGGTATAAACTATTTTGTGTACTTGTTAATCTCGTTTTTGGAAGTCTAAAATCCTGACATCCTCTCGTAGGGTAAGTGTGAACATTGGAATTGAATAATATATTTTTCTGCATATAATTTGGAAGCATATTATTTTTTAGTTTGAAAATCAAAGTTAATGTGTTGTATATAATGTATTGCTTTACTGTCATTAATTTTAGTTTATTTAACATTAGGTTTATTTTTGTGTATCTGTTACATTTTAATATTGTTCTCATTCCCATATTATGAATGATCTGTAATTTTCTATTTTGAGTTTCATTGCGGAGGAAAAGGACAATTCATAAAACAAAAATAAAATAAAGAAACAAATAAGTGAATAAATAAATAAATACATCAATCAAAAAAATAATAAAAAAAAACATCCTATATACCCACATACATATAAAGATAAAAATAATACGATGCAGGTTTCGACCTAATATTTGACATAGTACCTGTTGCCCGAGTTGCCCGAGAAGTAATAAAAATAAATAAAAAAAAAATTGATAGAAAATCAAACCTTTGTAGGTACTTTCGGTAGACTACGTAAGACTGCCTAGTTTCGTAGAGCCAACAAATAAGCTATAACGACCATCGGAGTCGATCATATACCTATCGCTTTTTATAAATTATTATTATTATTACAATTTTGTACAAAGAGTAAATATAGGTGTATAAAAGTATAAAGGTGTTTATAAAAGATTTAAAAAAATATATCAATTTAATTTTGAACGTTTTGAATCGCTCAACTTTTGATATCAAAACATCAATAAATCTCGAACTCGAAAATTATGTATCTTTCGATTCAGGTACAATAAAATAAACTCAATCGATAACTAAAGAGATTGACAGCAATCAAAGAACTCCTGTTTTGGACGGGTCAAAGGCGACAAAAGTAATAAAATTTATTATCGACGAAATTAAATGAAATTTCCCAATTCCTTTGAACGCTTATTCGAGTAATATCGAGTTGGGCAGATTTAGGAAGAATCGTTGCAAATTTATAAAGGCGACTTCTCTAACTACCTAAAACTGTATTCAGAAACATTTAAATTGAATCATTATTATACACAATACCCAGGTTATACTTGATGTTATCCATAGATTATTCACAAACTAATTGATAATTTATTTTTTTACGGATTTGAAAGAAAAACTCGTTTAAAAATAAGTTTCATATGATACGAGTGAATATCTGTAAAAAACCAAGTTGTTTCCATTCATGAGATGCGATTTAAAATAAATTTAAAACGGTCACTTTGAACTTTTCTATGTTGTGAAGTTTATGTTTATGCACTATAATTTTTCAAGCTGCACTGGATAGAGAAAAAGGAGACAGATGGATGAGGCCTACATCCAGTAGTGGAGGGAAGGCTAGGAAGAAGAAGAAGAAGACAAATTTATTAAAATCATTCAAAGAAACGAAATTTCAACAACATAAAACGTATTTATGCCTTAAATTTGTAAATAAAAGCAAGTATCTACTTATAGGAATTAAATATAAAATACAACATGCAGTATGTGGCCACTTGTAATTTGCTGACCAGTTATGTATTAGCTTTTTCTTATTTTATGAAACTATTGATGTATAATAACTTGTTAGCTGTAAGTGGTCCTTAATAATAAATAAATAAATAAATATAAATAATATTTCATTCAAATAAAGTATATAAATTAAAGAACAAACTGAAAAATTATATATATTATTTTTATTTTCGGGTAACTAACAGGAAATTGCTCAGATAGAGATGAGTCATGTACAGGAAATGCCTGATTCATGTGTCCCTGAAGGAATAATAAATGGAGACCAAGGTGGAAGGAGACGAGTTGGAAGTCCCAGACTAAGATGAGAGGATGAAGTGAAAAGGGATGGTACGCAGCTTCTTCAGATGACTAGTTGGAAGACGTCGGCAGAGGACAGCATAAGTAGGAGACGAAAGTTGCAGAGGGCCAAGGCTTAATATGGGCTGTAGCTTTATCGGAGAGAAAGAAAATAGGAAATATGCCCAATACATATTTAACATGCACCCAATAACTATCATAATCACCAATGGCGTAACGACCCATCATGAGCCTTGGCCTCCTCAAACCCAATAACATAATATTAATACCAATGGTGTTGATACTTATTATGATGTTAATTGTCTCGCTTACCCGTACTGAAAATATTGTGAAAAAAATTATTGATAATTAAGGACAAAACACACATTAAGGACAAAAAAAAATAAACTTTAAAGGTGTGTCGTGGGGTTTCCACCAAGTGTCTGTAAATAGAAGACGTGATTTCGAGTAGTCTTCTGTAGTAGATTATATTAAAAAAATCACGTTTTTGGGTTGCTACTGAACAAAATTTTAACGTATTTTTTATTCAGTATCAGTTATACAATGAATAGTCAATTATTATGGAGCGAGCACGGATTAACTTTTACACCAACTTTCAAGCATCCATAAACTTCGAAGGAGATATTTCAACTATTGGCGTAATTCACGTAGATTTTAACAAATTCCATACCCAACCAGCTGTTGCATTGAAAACTAGTCCAAGTCTATCTAGATATATTGTATTAATCAGTAGATGGACGATATAACCAAAGAGTGTACAGCCTGAGGACGAGGAAAGCTGACCCCAACAGTCTTCATCGACGATAAGTTGGAAAGAGGCCAGGAAGAAGAAGAGTGGATGGACGATATAAATGTTGTTAAAAAACATGCAATTTTGTAATATTTTTTGTTTTCAGAATTTTAAGAGACAACTTTTTTTAATCGTATGATCAATGCATTCCATCAAAAGACCTTATTTGATCCTTATTAATAGATTAACAAAGGTACGAAAGAACTGTATTTAATTAAACATATTTATTCAACGTTATGTAAAATTCGGTTTTGTATATTTTTTGAAGATGTTTAATCCCCTTTTTATACTCTTGATAATACACCCGAAATGTTTGGATTCTCAAGAGTTTCAGCGCCTCGAACAGCTGGCAAAACCCGTGCTTAATCCTAAGCTAAAAGCAGTTGAGCATAAGAAGGCGTGAGAAACAGAATCTGGAATTCTATGACCCAGCAAGAACAATACATATGATTGAAGGAAAAAGCTAATTACAAAGGGAGATTCACAAGACTACGCTATACTTTTTTTGTGTTGTTATACGGTTTATTTACATATTGTATTATAATATATAATTTCGTTGAATTTTCATGGATGTTTTATTTTTATGTTTTTAATGTATTACATTATAATATAAGTGAAATCATTATTACCGAAATGGATACTCGTAGTTTTTCCAGGAAAACACCATCACTTAGATAAAATACATACGACACCGGAAAAGCTCATTATCTCTAAGAATTTTCCTTTGTATTCGATAAATAAACATATATTAGGTTTGTTTAAATTGTTATGAACCACTAGATTTTTATTAGAACAATATTATGTGAAAGATTTTAGATAGTTTTGGTAAAAATCTTTCTATTTTTTTATATTTTAACTGAAAATTTTATGTGACGTTTTAAATTCACCGTTTAAAAATTCACGTTTTAAATTCACCGTTCACTATATTACCTGCCGTTACTCTCCTTTCAATATATTTTTCCAGTCTTCCGTCACACTGAAAAATGCTTTATAATTTTAAATGCTTCACTTGTATCTCGAATTTCGGTCTTACGATCACTTTAGATTTAGTTGCATGTATTCATTTATTTAGGTTCTCGGGGAATTTACAGGCACTATGTCAAATAAATATTAAAAAAAGTCAAATAAACACGCACCCAATAACAAGTTGCCACATTCTGGAGACATGCGATATTAATCGTCTCACAGATCCAGACTGAAATCACAAATAAAAACTGTGTCTCCACCGGGAACCGAACCCGGAACCCTTGGATCGGCAGTCAGATACCTTAACAACTGAGCCACGTAGGCCGACAATATTATTATAATTCTGTGTTGGAAAATTTTTTGAGGTGCGATATAATACGAATTACTAATAAAATAATATTGTTATTAATTGATAAAATAATTCAATAAAAAATTATTTCATATAGTTTTCCTAAAAAAATAACCCACTTTTCTTTGTATGATAAATTTTGAAAGTCTAGTTAATATGAAGTTATTTACATACATTCAATTTTAGTACATGTCATTCAAAATCAATTCAAAATCATTTAGTATTCAAAAATCAATTCATATAATAGAACGATTTCAGTTTTTGACATGAAAATTATGAATAGTAATAATATTATTTAGAACGATAAGATTTTGAAAGTATTATTATTATATTATTATGGTTTTCGCTTAACTCTGAAAGATACATTTCAGGTATTTTATTTTCAATTCAATTACTAGATATCTATTACAAACTAATAGAAAAATTGCTTTCATATCGATACCTTCTGATTCTTTTTTCTTCCTTTGGATCATAAGCCGAGCGATTTCGACTTTACTACCCACAATAATGTCCTACCCATAGATATATAAGTAGAATATAATATTATATTACATTATATACCTACCTACCCAACTACTCGGGCCGTTTTCTTTTGTAAGGGGTAATTTAGTAACTCAGTCTTGGTGACTTTTGTACGATTCTTTTTATTTTGGCTATTGGGTATTTCCTTTTATATTTTAATATAGCTTTTTCTACCTACAAAATGTCGAAATACGTATTGTTCAAATATTGTATTTATACGTCAATAAGTTGTTTAAAATTAATTTGAATTTTTAAAAAGATCAATGGATTTGAAGGTAAATTTGTGGTAGTGTTGGATTATGGTGACGATGGTCTGCAAACACTAAGGCTGGGTTGTTTCAACAAAAGTATCAGTAATATGTAGTATAGTTAAAATACTTTGATTTCATAAAATGGTTCAAAATCGTATTTTTTGAAGTTATTATTCAATTTATTTATCGTATGGTACTAGTGAATCAAATGTTTAAAGTCAAAATTTATAAAACACAGCAATGACAGCAATCAAACACAAAACAGCACGATATGTCAAAACAAATTCACGTCGAGGGCTCCGAGCCAATCCACAAAGGCTGGTGTCAATTCGCAAATGTCCGACTTTGGGCCTTCATATGCATGGACTCTGCATTCTTCCAATATGTGTTGCATTGTTTGAAAGGGGTGGCCGTAATCGCATTGTGCTGATGGAACAATGCCCCACTTTGCCATAAGGTAGTTGCAGCGTCCATGTCCAGTGCGGATCCTATTCAGGGAGGTCCACAGCCCTCTTGGCAACTCGAAACCTGGAGGTTTCTTCGTTGGAGTTTCCATGTACCTATTTACATCCAGGTTGGAGCTTACCCAGTCACTGTGCCAAGTCTCATTCTGGCTGAAGTCCTCACTAACAAGGTTATATCCGAGTTTCGCTGCTGGATTCCTTGAAGCAAGCAAGTCTTTGCTGTCCCTCAGACGGAACATCACTGTGGATTGGCAAAGCGCCATTGTCACAAATTCTCTTGCATAGATTAAATAGGGAGAATTATTATTCAATGAGACAATCAAAAGTATTGCACAATTTTATGAAATGAAAGTATTTTAACTATACTATTACTTTTTTAACAGATTTTTAATTATCTCAATAGAGACGAAGTTGGAATATTTTTTGTAGGAGAAAAAATATTCCAACTTCGTCTCTATTGAGATAATTAAAAATCTGTTAAAAAATATCTTTGACTCCCGACAGGGAAAAAATCCAATGTTTGCGCATATGCAATAATAAAAATATTCGATTATACTATTACTGATAGTTTTGTTGAAACAACCCAGCCTAAATGTTAAACCAAGCTAATTATATGCACTATCGTACCTATTATGTATTTTTTTTGTATACAGTATACGCCTAGTACAAAAAATAATTATAATTATACAAAAAAACATAAGTTCATGATACATACATATAGTTATACAAATAGACTAAAACAGAAAAAGAGGAAAAATAAGTATATATTCGATAATTCTCACCTTTATACTTATGACAATTAAAAAAGGTAATTTCAAAAGATGTCAAAAATTCCACAATATTTCACGTACAACTTAAACCGGTTTAGTTAAATGCAAATTTTGATGATGTTTTATTCTTAAGTTCGTAGCAAAATGTTTATGAAATTAATTATTAGTTCTTGAAAACAAACACTTTTACAACATAGATAAACCAAGTATTTTATTGTTAAATATCTCAATACTATCTGGTGAAAGTCAACACGCCACACGTAGGCACGTCTGTAAAATCCTATAAAAAACTTGGTAAAAGTTTCTGAGACATGGAGCCCCAAAAAATCAAACTTGCGAATATAATAATAATAAGCAAGGGGTGAAAAGTGAACAAACATGGACACATAATTATGAAACTTATATAATATCGAAGTTCTCTCGTATAAACACCATGTGTTTCTGCAAAATCCTGCACAGTGCAAACATTTTGCCAAAAAATCACTTTTTTCATTCCTTCTAGTTTATATACGGAGGTAAAAAAATATGTGACATGAATCCCTAAACCAACTTTTTTTGATTCTTCGGAAACTTTTGTTTATTTTCTTGTCGTGTCATTTATTATCTACCCATCTGGTATATTTTGCTTTTAGTCAAATAAATAGATACGATAGGTTGATAAATGACTACACGATATGAGTACCTAAATATAATTAATAACAACCTCATTTATATTTTAAAACGACTACAAGCTGAATTCAATGTATATATATTTTTCAATTTACTCATAATTACCACCATATGAATATTCGAATTATAAAATATTACCTAAGTACATTTATTTATATCTTATCCGTTCCCTTCAGAATACTTCTGAATCTGTCAACTGACAATATTATTTCTACCAATGATATAAAAATAATAGGTACATAACTTACCAGTGGTGAAATTCGGTGAACGAAAAAGTAAGGCGCATACCTCACTTAATTCTTACCGCAATTTAGTTACACGCAAGATCTTGTAGTGTTCGGACGTATTGTCGTAATCAAAATACAATCTTATATGATGAAAACATGTAAAAGTTACACTAGAACTGTGAAGGAACGACCAGATATATCATTTCATGCTGCATATTCATTTAATAACTAATAGGCAAATTTGTATAGATTTTTGGATATTTATTTTTATTTTGAGTAAACGAGAGAGTAGTCAAGATATATTCGCTTGTAGCTATGCAGAGAAATTCTGTTGTCGTATTAGTTTATTCAGCTATAACTTAATATAAGTTCGGCTCTTTCACAATCATCATTTGGTATGAGAGATAGTGTGATTACACTGGAGTAAAAGAGAAAATATGCCTGCAGTGTGTGTATATTATTATATCATCTCTTTCTCGTTAAATGTATTCTGTCGTGTGTACTCTTTCTTGGTGATATTGTAACAATTCGTTAAAATGTACCATTTTTGAAGAGCGTTTAGCTTTCACATAACGTGTCTATATATAACATGTCATTGATTTCTACATATTTTAACAGGACGCTAATAGCCTTTCAAAGTACAAATTCATTCCCAACAAAACAGACTTAAGATTGTAAATAAAACAATTTAAAGCAAGACCCAAAACCAGATATATCTACAGGATATACTTAATTATAAATATTTTTGTTTTTCTTATAGGTTGAAATTATATTTGTCGAAATAGAGGTAAAATCCTATTGCAAATGTAATGAAACTGCGAAAAGTTATTATAAATAACCATTTGACAACGAACACACACTATTTTAATGTGAACGAAACAAGCGAGTGTTTATTATTATCATTCATATGATTGCTCCAGAGAGACTTTAACAACGCTATATAATATGACAAAAGGCGTAGTTTTGGTCGTTAAATAAACTGTGGCCTTAAAACTTGAGCATTCGATAAACCAACTAAAGTTTGTGTAAAATGATGACATAATTAATGACGCTTCATGATTCAATGGTTTGTTCATCCTGCTTTGAATAACATGAACGTTCAATGTAGTAAAAAGATATATTTAGGATAAGAGCATCTATAACTTGAATTGAGTCTTAAATGTAATTTCAGAGAAGCTTTGGATTCGTGTAGATATTTCAAAACTGCCGTTACGCCTGAAAATGTGAGTTTTATTGGTAATTTAAATTCTCTGACTGTATATCTCAAGTGCGTACTTGGGTTAAACAACTAAACTCCATATTTAAGGTTCACGATTAAAAAAGTTATTATCAATGATACTTGCTATACTGATAAAAAAACATTTCAATAAACCTAGGCTCAGCACCTCACAAAAAATAAACATTACAAATATAATAAATTGACACTGTTCATGTAATTATGAATTGATCTAAATCAAAACTGACAGCCGTATTTAATTGATGTATTATTGTTTCAAAACAAATTTCAATATACGAAAATATTCACGTTTTCATATGTCCTCATAAACGTAGATGTAGAATATGTCAATAAAAATTCATTCGTGTTAACAATTGTCAAAACGGGAATATAAAAACTTAATAATTCATTCCCATAAACACACTTGAAGTAGGTACATAATTTGGCGTCCTTCCCCAACATAAAATAAAGCAATAATAGGCCACGAGACTAGCAATAATTCACAGTAAAAGATATTTCATTTCTAGATTCAAAAGAATTAGACGTCATGATTTTTATAGTATAAACCTACACACGCTCATTTCTCATAAAATAAATGTTCAAAGTTGGGAAACATGGGATTCAACATTTATTTTAATAATATCTGAACCAATTAATTATAAACGTTTTAATTTTATAATGCGTTATTTAACAAAAAATGAAGAAATCGCTAAATCGATATTTAACAACTCAAACTTTTCTTTTCAGTAGCATTTCAGAGTATTTTTACATTGCCGGTTTAGTAATCGAGAAGACGCTGGTTTGAATATTGCCTCGACCGAAACGTTCGTGCACAAGCATTTATATGTTCATAATTTAGGGAATGTAAATGGCAATAATGTAATAAGTCAGTGCCTGGTGAAGTGGACCATAGGTACCTGGCGAAGTGGAAACCTGGACCATAAAGATCAATATGCTTAACCGTCTGGAGGCCTTTGAAATGTGGCTGAATCGTTCGTGCACAAGCATTTATATGTTCATAATTGTGGCTGAAACGTTCGTGCACAAGCATTTATATGTTCATAATTTAGGGAATGTAAATGGCAATAATGTAATAAGTCAGTGCCTGGTGAAGTGGACCATAGGTACCTGGCGAAGTGGAAACCTGGACCATAATGATCAATATGCTTAACCGTCTGGAGGCCTTTGAAATGTGGCTGAATCGTTCGTGCACAAGCATTTATATGTTCATAATTGTGGCTGAAACGTTCGTACACAAGCATTTATATGTTCATAATTTAGGGAATGTAAATGGCAATAATGTAATAAGTCAGTGCCTGGTGAAGTGGACCATAGGTACCTGGCGAAGTGGAAACCTGGACCATAATGATCAATATGCTTAACCGTCTGGAGGCCTTTGAAATGTGGCTGAATCGTTCGTGCACAAGCATTTATATGTTCATAATTGTGGCTGAAACGTTCGTACACAAGCATTTATATGTTCATAATTTAGGGAATGTAAATGGCAATAATGTAATAAGTCAGTGCCTGGTGAAGTGGACCATAGGTACCTGGCGAAGTGGAAACCTGGACCATAAAGATCAATATGCTAACCCGTGGAGGCCTTTGAAATGTGGCTGAATCGCAACATGCTGAAATTTTTTTGGTCGATAAAATATAAAATGTGGTACGAGAGCAAATGTTGAGCGCGAGCTAGATGACACAATTGAGCGACAAAAAATGTTATATCACGTAACGCGAGGCAAAAAGTATAGGCAGACGTCAGATATCATGGCTCCGCAACATTCATGAGTAGACCGACATCAGAGACGTCAGCGAATTGTTCCGGACGGCGGCGAATACAGATGTCTTCTCAGCAGTTATCGCCAACGTCGGGACCTGATATAGCACAAAGAATTAAGATGAGGATGTATTTTACTTACTAAAATCTTAAAGGATATGATTTATCCATTACACACCCAGACTATGAATAAGTTACATCGAATTCATGGTGTTGTCATACTTAGGTAGGTACATACATATACCAATACGGCATAAACCCACAATATTTGTCGGCTTTCGTGGCTCAGTTGGTTAGGAATCTGATTGCTGATCCAAGGGTCCTGGGTTTGATTCCCGGTGGAGACACAGTTTAGAATTGTGTTTTCAGTCTGGATCTGTGAGACGATTAATACCGTAAGTCTCCATAATGTGGAAACTTATTATTGGGTGTGTGTTAAATTAATATTTGACATAGTAGTACCTGTTAGCTGCCCGAGAAGCATTAAATTTCTTTTTTTAAAAATATGGGGTAAACGATGTGGTTTACTGGCAGTAATTGCCTACGGGAATAAGTCCGCCACGTGCAAATATTCATTTTTCCTGCGTATTTAAAGTCAATTTTTTTCTTAACCAGCGACAGGCGTGCGGATGTGTAATAATTTATAAAAGGACGCAGATTCAGAAACAAAGTAGCCACTTCTTAAAAGGCAACATTCAGAAAGGGTAGGAAATCATTTTGCTGAATTATTAGAGGAGTTTTTTTGACTCTTGTATTATGACTCAGTAAACAATGAAATTTTTTAGTTACTTTATTATTAATTTCAATGTTTAAATACTCGAATTTCATTAACTGAGATGAAAATATCGATTTCGCAAAACCAAATAAAATAATATTTTTGTTGAAACAGTATTGTTATTTCAATACCGAAACAAATTGTGTATTACAATGTTTTTCTTTGTTAGTAGGTACCTATACCAAAATAATATTGTTAAATGGATAACACAGTTTCAATATTTCATTTTATAACTGTTGTATTCAATATCAACTGTTTTTCTTGTTAATGCCAAGTTATACATTTATCTTTCCAACAAAAAAGTATATCAACAAAATAACAATGTTTCTTATATATTTTTATTACATTTTACAGAGGCTTGACCGCCATTTGTATTGCCTTAGCTCGACGGCGAATAATTTTTGTGATAAATTTCATAACTTTGTCGAGTGCGGCTATTATATCTTTCACATAAACTTATTTTTTCAGAGATTTTTCCACCCCAACAAAATGAACCCCATATTACAATATAAATATAGAGAATCGTATAAATAATATAAGGTACATGATTTACTATACACAATTTCCACAGTAAAATACCTTTTACAAAAAACTACGTCATCCAGATATTTTTTGAAATTTAAATTAAATCATACAAAAAAATGTACTCACAAATTAAATATAATTACTAAGATCAATTATATATATATATATATATATATATATATATATATATATATATATATATATATATATATATATATATATATATATATATATATATATATATATATATATATATATATATATATATATATATATATATATATATATATATATATATATATATATATATATATATATATATATATATATATATATATATATATATATATATATATATATATATATATATATATATATATATATATATATATATATATATATATATATATATATATATATATATATATATATATATATATATATATATATATATATATATATATATATATATATATATATATATATATATATATATATATATATATATATATATATATATATATATATATATATATATATATATATATATATATATATATATATATATATATATATATATATATATATATATATATATATATATATATATATATATATATATATATATATATATATATATATATATATATATATATATATATATATATATATATATATATATATATATAATTATAAGATCTCAGGCATCATTCCGGATGACTATAATTCCAATCTCAGATCTTTTTCCTTGTCATAAAGAAAATATGTTTTCCAAGTGGGAAGAAAATTGGTCCACAACAAAAAAATATAATGGATCATATTATGCAGGTATCCAGCAAAAAATCTCTTCAAGAGCTTGTTTTCATAAAAGGAAATTTTCAAAAAGGTTTATCGCATGTATTTCCAGAATAAGATTTGACCACTGTTCAATTGTCCAGTCTGTATAGAATTAGGGTTTTAAGTAGTCCTCTTTGTCAGTGTGGTGAGGAGGATAAAACAATTGATCACGTATTTTTTAACTGTAAAAACAATTCCAATTTCACAAGTATATACAGATTACTCATTGAAATTACTCATCAATATCCACTTAATATCCAACATCTTTTGTCTCTCCGAAATTCTCGTGTATTGTCTGTCATTTCAAAATTCATATTATTAAATAATATTAACATATGATCAAAAATAACTTTCCTTATAAACAGTAAATATTAAATTGGCAGAAAGCACTCTTTTCGGGATGAATTGCCTAATACAAAATTAAAGATGAATATAACATTTAAAAGTATTTTGGATCTCGATAGTTCTTGTAATACCCGTGTTTTTTTAAGATCACATAACAAAATACAAACATATATATGATTTTATTTCAAAACAGATATCAATTATGGTATCATTTGTAAATTAATGAATAATTTGAGTATTTTAATGATATAAAATTGACAAAATTTTAGTTTTGGGCAATATTTTTTGCACATTACTACTACACGTACAATGGGGTGGTATGGTTCAACCAACTTGAAACAGATTTTAGACTGGCCACTGAATATTATGAATACAAAATAAAAATTAAATAGACTTGTTAAATTGACTGACTGATTTGTAAATTATATTCACTTAATTTTGTATAGCAATAATTATGTATAAATAATATTTTGTTTTTAA
Source organism: Molanna angustata (assembly GCA_963576475.1). Classification (NCBI taxonomy): domain Eukaryota; kingdom Metazoa; phylum Arthropoda; class Insecta; order Trichoptera; family Molannidae; genus Molanna; species Molanna angustata. The sequence continues at coordinate 23,089,899 of OY754964.1, read as the reverse complement.
ATGTCTCCTTTACACACGAGTGCTTGCACTCAGGAAGATGGCAATATGTTTTTTTTTTCATCTTTTTTGTATTTTTTGATTGTGTTTTTTTAATAGATGTATTATAAATTGACACGATTTTCTAAAATCTTATAAAATGTTGGGATTCCTGATGAGAAAAAAATTAGCTTACTATAATACACAATAAATTATTAGATGTCAATTGGAACATGATTCAGTCATCTGGAATCCACAATATAATATTTAGGTATATAAATAGTATAGAACGAATTCAATACATATTTTTGTGACACATGAAGTACAAATTTGGTAGTAACAACAAACATTAATTGCAGACTTTACAGACAAGACGGAGGACCTCAGACTTAATGTACCTTTATGACATAATAAACTCCAATATTGACTGTAGTTACAGAACTTCTGAAAATTATTAACTTCAACATACCAAACAGACGAACATGGCACCTCAACGTTCTTTTTAGACAAATAAACTAACGACGCTCAGTATTCACCATTGTACCGATGCCTTCCACATATAATAATTTGGAAAGGATCAGGTCCGTGGACACATTCTGTATGCCCAGGACCATTTTCAGGAGCCACATTAGTCAGGAATAATTAATTGTTTTGTTACCAGTAGTTAGTACATGTAACATGAAATCAAATAATGTGGGCTGATTAAGTTACAATCACTTATGTTATTATATCTTGATACTTTGCAGCTATTACTTTGTGGTTCATTTTAACTAACAAATTAAAATAATAACTTTTTTGTTTACACCACTTATGAGTATTTAATGTTAACCGGTTTCAGAGCTGACCCGCTCCCTCATCCGAACAAACTTATACTAAACTTAAAATTATGTTTAAACCGTGAGTATTGCTACTGTCGTTGGTGGGCGAAGTTTATACTAAAAGGGGTGGTGAGTTTTACCGTACGGGCAGGTAACGGGAACATATTGAACAGAGGCGTTCTAAGAATCTACCCAGATTATTATTAGTATAAAAGACCGGTTTTATGTTCGACGGTAAATCTACTAATAACGAGTTTACTTTTTCATTTACGTATAACATACTACGCCACTTTTTGTCATCTAAATTATTATCAATTGCTTTACCACCATATAGGTATTTATTTACGTTAATCTTTTTTCTGATTCTATTTATAATACGATCTATAATATTTGTGTTGTATCCATTATTTACCGCGATCTGTTTTATTGTTTTCAACTCTATATTAAAATTGGCATTTGTCATACATTGGCATTTACCAAGCGATGCACCATAGAGTAAAAGGCAGATAGTTTATGTGACATATGGTGATTCGATAAGTTATGTATCACTGTGTCCGTATATGTGGGTTTACGATAAATACTGAAATGAATTATATTATTTTTCAAAGTTAAAGTTAAATCAAGAAAATTAAGGGTCGCGTTATTATCAGTTTCGAGAGTGAATTGTATGTTTTTGTGAAAGGAATTTATTAAATTTAAGAACTTGTTTAATTGGCGGATACTTCCCGTCCAAATACAAAAAATGTCATCCACATATCGTTTCCACAGTGTTGCATACTTTAACAATGGTGATTTACAATTAAAAATCTTATTTTCTAAATGATTGACAAAAATATTTGCCACTAATGGGCTTGCAGGTCCTCCCATGGGGAGACCTTCTTTTTGTTTATAAAGCATATTATTGTATTGAAAATAATTTTGATCTAGGCACAAGTTAAACAAACATTCTAAATTATTATTTAAATCGGGTGATAAATCTGAATAAGAAAGTATCTCCTTAATTATTTGTTTACTTTCTATTACTGGAACGTTAGTGAATAAACTTACAATATCAAAGGACACTAGTCGAGCATTACTAGGAAATTTCTCATCTTTAAGGGAATTCACAAGTTGCAAAGAATTGTCGATGGAATAAATAGGTTTAAATACATTACTATTGTTAACAATGGATATTATTGTAGATGCTTATTTAAAAGTTGGAGCATTGTAATACGATACCACGGGTCTAATTGGTTTATTTTCTTTATGAAGTTTCAATAGACCATAAAGTTTCGGTAGTTTAGGATTCATTAGTAAAACCTGAGATTTAAATGTGTTTTTAATAATATCACTTTTACACGTTTTTATAGCACTTTTCACTTTATCTTGATAATTGTTTGTAAGATCCTTTAGTAACAGTTGAAAGTTTTTGTCTTGTAGAAAGTCGTTAATTTTTTATCATAGTCAAATTTATCCATAATTACTGCTGTGTTTCCCTTATCTGCTTTAGTTAAGATCAAGTTCTTTTCATTCATCACATTACGGATATTTTTAACTAATTGGAACTCTTCTCTGTTATACCATTTATTCTTATTATTACTTGACAGATGGTTGTTTTTTAAGGTTTTCGCGCATTTGTAATGATATTCTCTTGGTTGATTTTTGAATGCTGTTTCTAAGTCGACTGCCAAATTTTCTATTGCGTTATTTATATTATTATAAGAATACTGGAGATTGTATTTAAAACCTTTTGAAAGTAGATCTAATTCTTCTGTTTGAAATATATGTTTAGAGAGGTTGACGACACGATTATAGAATTGGAAGTCCTTTTTGGAAGACGTTGTTGTATTATTTATTTGGTTTTTATTATTTATATTGATATAAATGAGTCTTTTAAGTTTTTTCTTTATCACAGATTTTTTCTTTAATGCATCTACACTTGCAAATTGGCGAACTTTATCGTCTAGTAAGTCCCATTCGACTGGATTCAATTTATGCGTTAGTTCAGTATGTAACACTTTTAGGCAAAGTTATATGTTATTGCGATTATAAACGCGTTTTTCAGATCTTCTTTTAACCACGCTTTTTCCGGCTTGTTTTTTGCACTTTTACTATACGTTTCACAAGATTTTCTGAATCTACACTTAATATATTTTGGAATAATATTCGAATGCAGACACGTTTGATAGATATAAATGTTCAAACACACGATTCTGTACATAATATACTGTTTTTTGTACATTTTAGCTTTTTTTGCCGTACTCGCTGATATAATAATCATAAATAATAATCATTCATTTGAAAAACAAACGGGAATGGAAATATTACACATTAATAAGGAGGGCCTGAGACTAGATAATCTAGAGGCATTAGAAATACAAAAAGCTATAAATAAGAAAGAGGAAATAATAAATAAGCAAATAAATTTAAATAGAACGCCTCAGTTCAATATGTTCCCGTTACCTGCCCGTACGGTAAAACCCACCACCCCTTTTAGTATAAACTTCGCCCACCAACGACAGTAGCAATACTCACGGTTTAAACATAATTTTAAGTTTAGTATAAGTTTGTTCGGATGAGGGAGCGGGTCAGCTCTGAAACCGGTTAACATTAAATACTCAAAAGGGGTGTAAACAAAAAAGTTATTATTTTAATTTGTGACTTATGTTATTCTTATTCATTATATTGTTAAAAAAATATTATTATATTTTCTTTTTTAAATAAATAGAAAAAATATTTTCAATTTTAATAACACGACCTTAAGAAATTCACAATTTTAAAATCATTCCACAAATTGTTTAACTTTTTATAATATTTGGAGCTGGTATACCTATATCAATATAATATATATTTCTTCTCAGTCATATTCCACCTATTCACAATGGTAACAGGGTCGGCTCCACAACAGTTGGAAGCAATTGTAGCATTTTGCGTCCTTTCTTTTCAGGACACTAACATCATTTCTAAACATTTGTCGGAAGTCTTCCTGCTTAAACAGTTTGTCTGATTTGAAATTAACTCCTCTCAATCTATTCACCATCTTTATTCCAGATCCATGCAAATGCATTACTTTCAATCTGCTTACTAGCGGGAGAATTTTTCAACTCATTCCAAATCCGAACATATGCTTGATACCATGATATAATTTGAACCTTAAAACAAGCTTTTGCTTATATTGTCTTAACGATTAATATTTAGAGATTTTAAATTAACAGTTAAATATAATTTTCAATGAAAACGTTAATTTGAAGATATAATATATAGAATATTTATTTTATCTTCATGTAAAATATATAATTATTCATATGCTCATTCGTAAATTACCGTCATGTGTAATCGTTATATAATAAGAATATAAATAAAAGATTTGACATGGGCGTTATCAAGGACATGTGATAAACCTATTTTAGGCAATGTTTAGAATAAAAAGTCTTTGTTATTCTTCACAATGCTGGCGATTATGGAAATTCCGAAACAAAAAGGAGAATCCAACTATTGTGCGGAGTAAAGTTGGCATTTATCTCGAAATTTTATCCCCTCCCCACTCTCCCCCTAAAACACATTTATCGTATGAATACATAATGCGCAAATCTCCATTTTGTACTCTAGACACACGCCTAAAATATCCACTCGCTAAGCTTAAATGGCTGGAGACAATACATACCATCCGCTCGGTGGGTTAAGACGAGTGATGTTAACACGCGATTAGCTTTGGTCGAACTGCATAACCTACAGATTGTCTCTATCCTATATACTATATATGTTCCTACATACATACTTTCATGCTTTGTATAAGACACGGTATCCCTTTTCAAAACTAATCAAATTGTTCTAGTATTAAAGACCAATTGTACCACGAAACTATTTATCATACTTGGGTTCAATTTGAAATAAATTCGGTTAATACCTATATGTATATCTGATATTAAAGACTGTTTAATAACAAAAATAATAAATCAAATGCTTATTTAAATGAAAATATGATTACTGTGGGCAAACGGGGGGTCGGCAAGATGTAGATCCCATGGCTCCGCAATATGAACGAATATACGAGGATAAGGACCGTGGAGGAGGTGTTTTGAGCTTCTGAAAATAGAAAAATGTGATTTGGTACTCTTATTTTCCTTATAGAAATTTACAAATGCTCTTATTTGTGTGTTTTTATGCGAATTTGACTTAAATTAGAAAAATATATTAGTTTCCATATAACCTGCATGTACATACCTACATTATATTATGTAGGTACATATATACATCATACATGCATACATAAATCGAGTTTTCATATTACTATCATGCGACTTTTATTTCAACAAAAAAATATTTTTAAAATAGTAGGTATGTATATCAACAAATGCATTTCAAAGGAAAAGATGACAGTACGATAAAACTAAGAAACTAATCATATTTTCCTGATACATTTATATATATATATATATATATATATATATATATATATATATATATATATATATATATATATATATATATATATATATATATATATATATATATATATATATATATATATATATATATATATATATATATATATATATATATATATATATATATATATATATATATATATATATATATATATATATATATATATATATATATATATATATATATATATATATATATATATATATATATATATATATATATATATATATATATATATATATATATATATATATATATATATATATATATATATATATATATATATATATATATATATATATATATATATATATATATATATATATATATATATATATATATATATATATATATATATATATATATATATATATATATATATATATATATATATATATATATATATATATATATATATATATATATATATATATATATATATATATATATATATATATATATATATGTTGGTAGAATGTAGGTACACGCATGCGTATACAGTTTATTAAAAATGATCACGTATTGTATTTACTCTTTCCATATGGAAGACTATGTACAGTAGGTACAGAGCAAAATATTCACAATGACATTATTTTACTGAAATATCGTACCTTCTATCCGTGTTTACTATAAATATTTGTATGGCAAAAACAAACACACTGTGTTCCTACTAGTTGCATGTAAATCATGAGATCCAACTGTCGATAGTTATAGTATGAGCATACCGAACTATAAACCCTTAACCCAAATTAGTTAATATTTTAAGATATTTCGTATTCTATACAAAACATGTATGTCATGTTAGTATATTGTTGTGGTCAGTTCTATTTTTCTACCCCAAATATATAAACAGCTCAATGGTATGTATGTATGTATGTCTGTATGAAAATAAATTATCAAACTATTGATAGCCCCTGTAGATATTGTGTATACTGCCATACAAATTTTATGAAACGATGTCGTCACTTATTTAAATTTTGACAAAAATTGTTAAAAAAAAATAAGTGTACTAAATAAAATTTCCTAGTTGGAGTGTTCGATATTTTTAAAAATTTTGTTTTCTTAAAAAAAGAGATTGAGAATCCCTGGAACCTTTTCATTAAAATGAGATTTAGGTATTGCATATGTTTATACAAATTTTCAGCGTTTTAGCTTTTAGAGTTTTTGAGATATATGGAAAAAAATAAATAAAAATTCAAATACTGATAATTCCTGACTGGAACAAAGATTCCAAATTCTGAGTTATGTAGGGCTTTGAGTAGGACTTTGAAAACTTTTTGAAATGTTTTGCTCTGTAAATCAAGCGGATCGAAAGTTATAAAGGGAGACGGACACACACACACACACACACACACACACACACACACCCTCACACACACACACACTCACACACACACACACACACACACACACACACACACACACACACACACACACACACACACACACACAACCTCACACACACACACATACACACAGACACTAAATGTTCTACTCCGAATTCTGAGTGCATCCATATATTTTATTTTTCAGTAGGATAAGCACCCAGCAGCTAATTTTCGGCATATTCCCAATTTTTACATAAACGATTTACATCGATCAATTTACAGAGCATCAAAATCATCAAAAAGTTAAAGCATTTAAAATATCCACTGACTACTTCAATGCTGGAGTGTCTTGTAACATGATTTAAATCTGATCCCATTACTCCTTTTCAATATTTTAAATCAATATAATGGATGGAATAGTAAACCAAAAAAATAAATTACACGCGTTGATTTTCAGTGGTTCATTTTTGGTTAAGCTCCGGATAAATTGACATATGTGATATTAGCAGACATTATATCTTAATAATTATTCTAAAGTTCACATAGAGTATCTTTATTTGGTATGTTTGCATAACGCAGAATATAAGTACCTTTATTATCTTGTTACAGATACCTAGATAAATATCCCGTAAATTTAATTTGATTTTATAGGTATCCTTTGTATTTGGTTTCATAATCATTCATCCAGAACAGTATAAATATTTTCCTTAAGTTCACCTAACCTATTATGTAGAAACACATAATTGGACCGTTCGATATTTGCTCCTTATATAATATTTAACTCACATATCCATTTTTGGTATTTTTACTAAAGCTAATAACCACAACCACTATCCTCATAACTTTATTATTATTATAAAGAAGATTCGATCAAACAAAGAACTGAAATGTGCTTACGTAAACGAACCCTTTCCTCCTCTTTCGTTCATAATAGCTACACATTTGTTTTGAAAGACGGCGATGGCAGAATAAATGAATATTTTCAGCAAAGGCTGGTTACGTCTAATAGATAAATGTAACAGAACTTGTGAAATATTGTCATTGTTGCTAAATCGGCAACATAAAAATGTTGTTTGCGCTTAAAGTTTGCGCGAGTCGAGATGTTGACAAACGTGAATATAATGTAGGCGCCAAAACGACTGGTAGGTACCTCTGTAGGACCACAGAGGGTGTGTGCTCTGCAGAGCCGGGCCGGTCCGCTTCCCAAATCAACACCTTAATAGTCGACCCGCGTTTGTGAAGATTTATGGAGCAGGTCCGCCAGTCCCCGTCGACGGGAAATTCATTCTTTCTGCCATAAATTCAGCAATTCAAGCAGCCAGCCGTTTATTTCACTTACTTTTATGCGGCCGGCTTGAGTAAACACGACGCGTATAAAAACATCGACGGGCAGAAAAGCTTTCGCTTTCCCTGGATCATTATCAAGCGGCGCTCGTGAGCCCTTCGAGCCAGCCACCCGTCGGAGAGAGGCAGAGCCAGCCCTCAATGTCCGACACCCGTTAGAATGGGAACTCACCACCCGACGAACGGGGAGAAACCCTCCCATTAGTGTGGAAACCAGCACTGCTCGAGGCGTGCCTTTGTATTCTTCAAAAAGTATGTATAATTCTATAAAAATAGTTTTTCAAACACTTCACGTTTCGGCTCCTGCATCAAAGGTTGAAAATTACACACTCGGGCTTCAGAATTTTTTTGAAAACGTAACTCCATTTCTCGTCACGGCGATAATGACTTTTTTAATTGTACGATAGCGATTCTGTTTAAAACATTCTTTTCTATTCAAGTTTCAACGTCGTTGCAGTATATCGTTAAGTTTTTGAATAGGTTTTTAGTATTAAAAATATTTTGGACCTATAAGGACACAATTAAAATGTGTTTACAGGCATTTCTTTAAAATACGATTTTAACGATCCGCGTTATAAAGTACCTTCATCAGAATAATTGGTATAAAGAAGATTTTATTAATCATGAAAAATATGAAATTTAAATATTTGGTATTAAAATTAAGTTATCATTGTGGCGCATTTTCAAAGAATTTTTATATTTCACATCAACCAAGGTCCATTTAAAATTATTATTTTATAACTAAAAATGGTATTTAAGTATAAAAATAACAGGTTATCTATTAAAGTGAACCCTTTTTCTAATCCTGACTCAGCGCATTTCTTTGGCTTATAATGTAACACATTTAAAAGGATATAAATATAAAAATAATATTGAACACATTCTTGCACCCTGCGCAAGTGGCCAGTTTATTGCCGTATAACAATTTCTTCCATCTAACCAGTGTTCCCAGCCCAGAGAAGCAATATTTGCGTGGGACATAAATTTCTCCTCTGCTGGGAATCGAACCCAGGACGCCCGTACAGAAACCAAACGGCGCGGCTATCGGCTTGTCATAAACTTGTGAAATATACTTGTGTCATCAATAATATGTTATTCTATTCTATTCCCATAACATTAAAAAGACGATCTATTTTTTTGCCTTATTGGAGTACTATTTGTCTTATCTTAATCAAATTTCACACTACAAACACTCATTTTATAAATCTTTATTTTGATTAGTATAAAATTTGACTAATGTATTTAATGTAATTTGATTAATGTTATCAATTTAAATAATGAATACGCTACTTCTTAATTTAATACGTTCAATTCTTACTTCAAAGCATTCGTATTCCCCGCTAAATCTTTCGATTCATTTTATGTCATATTCTTTCCCCCGGCCGCTAAGAGATGGCAGTACCTACCTCTCTGCGGTGGCTGTCGGCTTTTGGTATTTTTTTTCCCCGCTCTTCAGAAGTTTCTAGAACAATCAATCTGTCAGCCATCTTGCTTCCTTGCAAGTCGATCTCAACGGCCAAGTTGTTTTTACGCTCTCAAAAAATGTTTTTATACGAATATATTTGCTTACGAGCACAAAGCCAGTTATTAATTAAGTATCTGTGACTAAAACATTGTGATAGTGATACTCAGGCCTTTCCTCAGTGACTTTTACGTGTTCAATAAAAATGTAACCTCAATGGGTACTAGCTCTAACGGTCGCAACGTCAAAGTGTCTTGTTTAATAATCTAAACGAACTTTAGTTATCTTAATTATGCAGTGAGTGCTATTTCCATACAGACCTTTCAAATGTATTCATTGAAGACGTCATTCTTTACCTTCGATTCTAACTGCAATCCTACCTAACCACAAAGTCAAGATTTCGTCATGTTACATACAAATTCGGCTTGCAACACGACCGTTATGCTATATCTTGTGCACACGTGTCTATAGTTTGTGTATTGACACCCAAAGGAGTGATTTATACTCGAATATACTGGACTATTGACTTATATTTCTTCTCGCTAAGCTATCCTCCGAACTTTACTTACCTTCAGTTTGAATATAATGAAGACTTTTCTGGGCACCGACTCTACCTATTGGAAAAGTGCGCCCATATTTTCGATTCGCTATATCCAAGCCACCTCTGCTCGCTGGAAGCTGTTCTTTTCTGGATTACCCTCACCTGTATGAGACCTAAGCGGATGTTTGTGAGTCAACCCCTGACGGCATCCTTCTCCGACTCTTCAGGACATCCCAACCGATCGAGACAGCTGAGTTACCTCTACCCTCGATGTCTGTTATTCCACAACGAGCCCCCCTTTGTCGCCACCCGTCATCTCTTTTGAAACACCCGGATCCTATGAAGTTTCTCCCTGTCGCATACTCTTCGGAAATGGTCAGATCTTTAATTTTTTTTTTTAACTGTTATTTTCTCCGTGAACTAATTATACCAAAGGTCAACCCTCGCAGTAACTTGAAGTTTCTTTTATAAAGTTTGCCTGTATGAATCCATTGTATTTTTGAATCATAAGTGGAATAATTTAAATACCTAAGTGTTATTCATTCATTCAGGCCTACTAACTGATTATGTTAACTGCATTTAACCAAAGGTTTATTATGTTTATATATTGAATTATGACCTGATTAAACCAACACTTGTTAAGACACCTCTCATGAGCCTGACTAGATTCATTCATTCTGGGCCACTAACTGTCTATGTCAATTATGATTGTATAAAGACCCAATTGAGTCATGTGTTGTACTACCTATTTTGAATTTAACGTTTGGTAAGAATTTTATGTTGCTGCCAAAATCTAATTTCTGTTCATTCATTCATGTCTACTATTTAGGCGTGCCCATGTTTATGGACACAGCTAAGGATGTGCTAGGACAATTTATAATATTATTAATGTAATGTATTTAACATTTGCAATGACTCTGTCTGGATTTAACTTGATGCGTTCATTCATTCATGCATACCACTTTGGTACGCCGTTCAATTTACAATTAGAGGTCTAGACCATTTGTCAAACCTCCGATATTAATTTGATCATTTGATAAATTGCTTACCTTTAAACATATTCATTCATTCATACCTACTCACAGCGAGCTATCAATTACAATTTAGAACTCGCAACAAATTACAAATTGTAAACCACCAATGCTCATATTTATAATGTGAATTGTGATGTGTTTCTTTGTTTAATTATTTTTACAGATTGTCTTGTCATATTACCTTGAATGTTTTATGTAAGTCTGAATATCCATAACTGTATATTATGTTTTATCTTCACAATATATGCAATTCAAATGACACTGGAGACTTCTAATTGACCCCGATATTTTTTGACCCCCACCCACATATTACAAACCTTGAAGATGAGAGCAACTGTTCCAGCCTGAGCTACCGGACTTCCTCATCTTTCGAATTGGATCAACCCAACGTGTAAATTAAATTCTAAAATTAATAGGTAAAAAGGGGTTTACGTTACAATGGCTAAGCCCAACAGTGAGGCTGGCCTACATTGAATAAAGAAACAATATTTTAGCAATAATTGAATATAAGAATAACCAATATAATAACTTTCCATCGCGTTACACTAAATCTACAAAACAAATATTGCATTAAGACAATTTATAAATTGATACATGCTATTTTTTCTTAATATTTTTTTGTAGGTTCAATAATTTCCATAAACCTTGGTGGAGCGGGTGGAGCGGGTGTTTGTTGTTATATAAGAGGAAAAAGGTCGTCGCCTCACATGCGTGAGGTCGACGCGTCGCGACGGTTCGAATCCGGGCGGAGCACGCACCTCTGGATTTTTAAAAAATTATGTGCGGATTTATATCACTAGCTATGTGTAGCCATGATCTAATTTTTCTGATTTCCCTTTCTAAGGGTGACGAAGGTCAGATGGCAGTCGCTTCAATGTAATAACCAGACTCGCCAATTCCAGGATCATGGTCAAAGCGTACCCCGATAGAAACGGGACAAAAGCGCTAAGGTAAAAAGAAAAAAAAAAGAAAGAATATAACAATAAACACCAGAGCCTCGACAACGGCTTGTGAAATAGGTGAATAGAATGAATAAAGAATTTATTTGTTTTTTACATTGCTTTTTGTATTTTTTAAATAAAATTGAAGATCATTTATAACAGTATTATAACTGATGTCAACGAAAACAATAATGACGGTATGCACAATGCTCAAGCGGGTATGCGATGTGTTTGTAAATATGGTATCTGGTATACAGTGCTCACGGCCACTCATGACACTAATGCGAAATAATACTGATGAGATCAAAGTAATGCTTTTTTCAAACAATTTCATCATCATCATCATCAGTGGCTCCACAGCTCAAGATGGGCCTTGGCCTCCTCAAGGAATTGTCTCCATTGCACCCTATCCATGGCATTTTCTCTCCGATTCCGCAATTTCAAACAAATTCTAAAACTTCTAAAAATTGTGATCTACATCCTTAATAATTATTGGATTGATATTTTCATACAAAAAACAAGATAAATTATGTGTTTTTGACTTTTGTATATTTTAATATAATTTAACTTAAGTTTGTATACCTATGCACAAATTTAAGAAGATTTGAGCCTAGGGCTCAACTAAGAGTATTGGTTTTAAGTTGGTGAAATTCGAATTCATTGAGTGATGCACTTAAGGATTTGGGCTCCGAGCAAGTAGTTAGTTGTTGATCCATTTGATGTTCTTTGGTGAACGTGACCGTAAGTGATTTACTTTAAGTATTTGCTCCATGAAAATTGTTATCATGAACTACCACAAAGTTACCGTCAAATTAATCTTTTTGATTAGTTTTTATTTAATTTAAGTTTATGTTCGTTTATATATAATAATTTCTTTATATGGGACGAATGCCTGTTGTTTTTACCTTAGTTCCAAAATAGAAATAAAATAATAATTGAATAAAAATCTTACTAACTATATGTAGGTAAGTAGGTACCTTGTATTATAAAGTAGGCTTACGAATTGAAGTAATTTGCAAGAATATTGTAATTTTCATTTCTTTGTTCAATTGTAGAAAGCAATTAAACATACCCATAAGTTATATTGAGTTATCAAGATGAATATAAAACAAAGAGATAAGAATATAGTTGGAGTGTTCAGCAACATGGCATAATAGTCTAAAGTGGTGGGTTACACAGCATCAATCACCAAAGGACCCTCGCCACAATCTGCAGGTCAACACGACCAGAAACATGGTCAACTTAATTAAGGCCAACCCCCTGGGACTATAGATCCAGTTCAGCGCCGACATTCTTCTCTATAACGCCTTCCATATAGATAGATAGAGTTACCTTCGCATATACGTAGATGAGATTTCCCGCAGTTGAGTTGCCCAGATAGGGTGGGTTGTTATGGATTCACCATATAGGTACACACAATTCACTCGCGAAATGAAACAAATTCCTTTTTCACACTCAGACGTTCACACATATTTCAATGTTATTTTTTTTGTTTAATTAAATTATATTTGTACATTTTAAAACAACGTCGTACATTTTTCAGTTATTCAATCCTAAAATTTTATGAAACCTAGGAGTCTAGTATGAGCCATATATATTTTTTTTTGAAATTGTGATACATAAATTGTGAATTTCATCTGGATTAAGTAACAAGATTAATTTGTGATTTCTAGGTATTCTTTTAAGTTTAATATTTCACCATTTTCAATGTGTTAGCTATAGGACTAATTTTAACATCTTTTTAACTTATTGTATTTTTTTATGTTTTATGTTTCACCATTTTTAATGTGTTAGCTATAGGACTAATTTTAAATTATTTTTTTGCAAACTGAAAGCGCCCTTGAGGTGACCCTAAACGGCGCTTTATAAATTGTCCTTATTATTATTATTATTATTATAGGTATCCTGTACATTGTCACCAAAAATTGTGACAAGTTTTAGGATATCAAAATCTCTTCACATTTCACATGCCTCATACTAGATTTAATTCCTTTGGGAATATTATCATTACAATATAAAATAATATTATAATTACAGTATCATATACCTGTAGGTATATTTCATATGGTAAGTAGTATATGACATAATAACATAATTATTGGTATATGACGTAAGAATATTATCATAATAATATCACATACCTACAAAAATATATCTTACATATTATTCTATATTATGGCATATTATCGTTACGTCGTTGCTAGGAGACAAAAATCCTATCCGTACGCTGCACCTATGTGGACACTAAGCTTAATTGTTCGAAACAAGAAGTGGGCAACCATTTTCTCATCTGGGCCGTATTGCCATACTTTCATCAAGTCACGGGCCATAATATAATATACCTATCATGTTCAATCGCATATACACACCTATGTACAATTTGAACCTATAACATGATTTATTTTACATAATATATTCAGGTACTGCGAAAAATAGCTAACTTGAACGGCTTTCGGTATGATCAAGAATCTACATACACAGAATGGATTTTGGAACCCTGAAAAGTAGCGGACAATCTTTGAAATTGGTGTTCCAATTTTATTCTTTCAATTCCTATTATGAAATAAATGTTTTAAATTCACAGATGTCAAAAAGATTTATTATAGTGAATCAGCTATCTTATACTTTAATAATAGGTAAATAATATTGTTGTGATTCAATAAATAAATGAATCTAAAAAAAAATCTCTTTATAGTTGATTTGCATCAGTCAAAATTTATACAAGAACTTAGTTTCACGTATGATTCTCTTACTGGATGAATAAGTCATAGAAGGATGTAGGTACTCCCAAAATTAGATGTAATATTTATAACCAGTCAAACCTGTATAATTACCCTTTAGATCAGTAACTAGCAAACAACATCAGGGCAGGTCAGCGGTTCTTGGAGACCAGGATCTATGAAAAATGTATGCGCCTATTTTTTTTCTTGAACTTGAATATCAATTATTTATTTATAAGCCCTAGAACAGGCATAACCGATTTGGGCACATGTTTTTTTATTTATCATGACGTATTTTTTCTATTTATCATGACGTATTTTTTTTTATTTATCATGACGTATTTTTTCTATTTATCATGACGTATTTTTTGTGAATGGTGTGATATAAAATAAATAAATTTCCAACACAATTAAGCAATTATATTTAAGTACAATTATATTTTCGACACCTCGACAGAGACGAAGTTGGAATTTAATTGAAGAACCAGCCCCCTATACAACGTGTCATTAAGCTCAAGAAAATAAACAAGAAAAGATAACTCAATGTATGGAAGTGACAGTTGCCAGTCACGTGAAAACTGTCACTTCCATACATTGAGTTATTTTTTCTTGTTTACTTTCTTGAGATAAATGACACATTCTCTAGGGGGGCAGGAACTCAGGGAAAAATCCAATGTTTGCGTATACACAACTTTTACAAAATATTCGATTTAAATACAATTAATTAATTGGACAAGTGACATTTCTGATTTTGTTTTAATTGATGTAGGAATCTCCAAAATGACAATAATAGCTTAATTATAATTCGTACGTACAATTTTGATTTTTATTAAGATTAGCTTTTATTTTTTTTGCGTTACACCCGATATCTAGTGATACGTAGAAACTCAGGTATTAGACGATAGTCAATGACTGAATGTATTCATAAAGATTTTAAATGTTATACCATAAATCTAAACTTGAATGTACGGCATCAATTTAATACAAGTATAACAACATTTATGATATTCATATTAATCAGCTTAATTAACAAAGCACCTTAATATTTTTTTAAGAGAGAAATTGTAAATAAATTATAATATATGTAGGTGGAACCTATTACATAAAATTCTATCAAAACTTGTTGCTTTATCAAATGATATAGCTTTTGATATTATAATTTATTTGTTTGCGGTCATAAATATTCTTCATGACAATAATTGGTTGATAAATATCGGTAACCCTTCCTTATCCATTTTCCGGTCCACATAGATACCTACCTGGCCTGTCCTGTGTACATAATTTATGTCTTTTGGTAAACCAACCAACTTGCATTTTACACTCCATTATAAGGTAGGTACCTACGGTTTAGACTATAGACCAAACTCTGTTTTACCAAATTTATCTCTGGATACCTATAGAAATTAGCTAACCTTTCTTCGGTCTAAAACCAAATTCGAAACTATTTTACGAAAATCAAATATACTATAGAAAATAAAATAAAATGTCTCATATCGACATGACGTTATAAACAAAATATTTTTATAAAAATAAACTCCCCAATGCATTTATTTTTTTTAATAGTTTTTATATAGAGAATAATTATTATATCCTTGTTACAAGTAAATATTCATCCTCATATATTCCTTACCTAAGCATGAATGCTTGTACTGTACTAGGTGAACGAAATAGGTCGTGGCAGGATTCGAACTCGTTATCACTGGTTAACTAACCCACTGAGCTAACCGCTCTGCCATCATCATCTAAAAGCAGTGATTCCCAAAGTGGTTTAGGTGGACCCCCAGGGGACCACGTAAGAATCGACGGGGGTCAACGACGCTGGCGAGAAATAAAAATGGGGGTTCACAAGTTGTAACTGGGGGTCCACGAAAATTTATCTGGTTTCGATAGTAAAGAATAAAATTTTTGTCTCGACTTTACCTATCAATGTAAGCACATAATATTTAAAAATTAAGGGAACAAACAAAATTCCATTTTTTTCGGTGAAAAGTGGCCGTATTGAGTATTTAAAAAAAAAGCATTTTGGTCCACGGGCATGAAAATATTTTTTTCGGGTAGGCCGGCATATGCATCAGATAGCCTGTTTATTAAGCATTGATTTCCTTTTTTTTAAAACCTCCCTTAATTTTCTTTTTATTTTACTACTCCGAATTTAGGATAGGAACTCAGCCGCGACGCAATTTCCATCGTTAGATCTAATCTTTACATTTTTTGACAAGTTTTGAGAATATGGTAGAAATCTAGCAGCAGGGGGTCCACTGAAACCAGAAAAAAATTTAAAGCGGTCTACGAGAAAAAAGTTTAAGTTTGGGAAACTCTGATATAAAGTAATTTATCCTTAATATAATTTAAGCAATTTAGGTATCCATGGTTTAAAACAAAAATTAAGAAAAACAATAAAAAATAAGGGGTTTTTTCTTTTACATATTTCTGTTTATATTCGACTTTCTATTTTTTTCTGTGCCCAGTACAATTGCAACTTTTATACAAAAGGCACCTTTACTCCTAATTAAACGTGTGAAATCATCTTTATATCTCAATTGACAGGATTTTTCAGTTTTAGACAATTTAACTCATACCATTCAGTTTTAGACATTTAACTCATCTAACTCATAAATCCACCATAATGACGCTTAAGTTAAAATAATAATTTATGACATAGAGACGAAGTTTGAATATTATAGGAGAACCAGGAACTCAAAGCACCAACAGGGCTTGCGACCTGTCATCGGCTGGTTAACGTGATCAATTTAACACTTTATGTGCTTGCGCAACGTTCACCAATTCTGCCTTCGTATTGAGTTCCCTATCAATCTAATTTTTGAAAGAGGGCGCCTGCTACCAGCGAATCTTATTTTCAATTTGGTATTCCATCATTATTGCTAATCGAATCGTTGTGAAAAAAAAACTTAGATAGTTTGGGTATTAATAATAAATAAAAATATTCCTAAACTATTTAACAATATTCTGTATAAACTGTAGTAGAAAAATAATGGCATACCCCGATTTTCAGCGTTTATCTTATATTTTTAATAAACTATGAGGCGTAGAGAATTTTTTATTTAAATTGAAGAAGACAAAAATTTCAAGAAAAAAATGTCTTGACATTTGCATTAATGCTTCAGGTTTAGTAAAGACACATAAAAACATTTATTTTCCATTCGGCACTATTGTGAAATATAGCCTAAAGTACCAAATCGTTACTAAATTTTTTTTCAAACATGCATCGTACATTTTGGGCGTGAAAATTTTATTATTTTGGGAGGGAGCAGTAATTTTATTTGGGTTCGTTCCGAAAGTATGATTATTATAGTGGGTACATTATACAATCCTATTATTTAGTAACATCCACCCTTGAGAGATGAGTCTCGGACTGTATGGAGCTTTAACTAAACATAATAATGTTTAATAAATATCTGATACACGAGATTTAAACCAAAACACAGCTCAGACCCACAATTCAAGGGAATTGTTCAAAATACAACACTGTCAGTTATATTATAATTGAATACTGAATGCAATTAATTCGGGTTAATTGAAATGAAGGTAAACTTAGTACAATCGAGGGAAAATGTTATTATTATTTGATAAAGCAAATGTACAAATGTTACTTGATGACTTGTACAATAACTATTACAATTGTACTTAATGTATCAAATAAATAACAAATTAAATTGATATATCAATTTAATATACATTGTTGCTTTCTTGTTTAATTGGAATTAACTCTCGAGACAGTAATAAACTGCAGTTCGAGCGTCAAGCAATCAATCATAAACTTGGTTTATAAAAAAAATACTTAAATAAATACAAATGTACATTTTTATATTTCATTTCATTTATAATACATAGTTTAAAAAACACAATAAAAAAACAAAAAGATACATCATAAAAAATATATTTCCCTTTACCAGAGTGCAAGCATTTGTGTGCAAAGGAGACATTTTCAAAAAATATTATTTATACAGAATTATTGCTATACAAAATGAAGTCAAATTTAACAATCTATTTTATATTTATTTTATTTTATATTACTTCTCGGACAACTAACAGGTACTATGTCAAATATTAATTTAACACGTACCCAATAACACTTTGCTACATTCTGGAAACTTGCGATATTCATCGTTCCACAGATTCAGACTGAAAACAAAATTAAAAAATGTTTCTTCATCGGGAATCGAACCGTGTACTATGAAATTTGGTTGATTGCAAGAAATTGCCTGATGGT
Source organism: Molanna angustata (assembly GCA_963576475.1). NCBI lineage: Eukaryota > Metazoa > Arthropoda > Insecta > Trichoptera > Molannidae > Molanna > Molanna angustata. Next base: position 23,071,076 of record OY754964.1, on the reverse strand, counting down.
AACTAACCCGCCAGTTTATATTATTTACAAAAACATAAATAAATAAATGATAATGATATTTTTCACTTTTCCATATTAAAATTCTAATATTTATTGGTTTTCTGTAAATATCACAATTTTAATAAATAAAATCGGTTTTCTTTGAAAAAAATGGACTCACTTGTATTATTCTCGCTAAAGCGATCTTTATCGTATCTTATTTTCTCGAATATATAGTAGAATATAGGTATGTACACCTTTCGAATGAATCTTTACATACTTTTCTTCATATCAAAGAATTTATTTTGTTATATTATTTTCAATTGATTCCCTTATGTTATTCTGGAACACGTGTTGCTCCCATTATGCAACAGTTCACACTTCCCACTTATTTGGTATTCAGCCTCCGCACCGCACCTACTGAGACACTTTTTTTATTCTTCTAAACAAAGTTAACAACGCGATGAAAATTCCTATATTCAAATCTTACGCATATTTGTATACCAGAATGTGAAAGAGAAGGAGGCTTCGGAAATAACATTTTAAGAATTTTCTATATCTTTTATGTATTATGTTACATATTTTATTGATGTAATAGTACATTTTCGTATACCTATTTATGCAAAAGGTACCAATATTTTCAAAGTTCTTATAAAATAAAATGTGCTTCATCGGAAATATAGCAAATAATATACTCAATAACATCAATTCTTGACAATATCTTAGAAAGACAAAATAGCTATCATAGAGGTAAATATTATTGTAAAATTTTAAAATCTTACTTTAACTTATGATAGGTATTGCTACCAAATAGATAATCATGCAATAATTTTGAAACATATATGCTAGGAAAAAAAGTATGTTTAAATCAAAATTAAAATGTTTCTATTCTGTAAATACATTATTTAATTTTATTTTATTTCATTTAAAGTAGGTACCTACACAAACTATTACTGGACTAATAATAACAAAAAAGTCACGCCCAGTATCAATAACATGTACATATACATTATTATCTTATTTTAATTCATTTAGTATTGTAAGAAAAACGAAGAATAATAAGAAAATATGAAAATCAATTTACGAAGAACAATATTATCGAAAACGAGTGGGTTGTGGCCAACACTATAATTTCTCACTACGAAGTAACTCTACAAATTCAAATATTATATGGAAATATTACAGCATTTTCATGAAATGAGTTTGTTTAATTATTCTTCATTTGATTATTTTAGTGTGAAAACTTGATAATTCATCAATGCTAATTTATAAAAGTGGTGTGCCTTTTTAACATTTTTTTTTTCACTTCCTTGCACCCTGCGCAAGTGGCGAGTTTATTGCCGCATGGCAATTTCTTCCAACTAACCAGTGTTTCCAGCTCAGAGAAGCAATATTTGCGTGAGAAATGAATTTAAATAAATTTCTCCTCTGCTGGGAATCGAACCCAGGACGCCCGCACAGAAACCGAACGTCTTACCAACTGTGCCACGGCGCGGCGGTCGGCAAAAAAAGAAATTTTAAATTTCAAAAAATAACAAATTTTAAGATTCCTGAGCTTGGGTTCACATTGAAATATTTGACAGTAAAAAGTGCACTGATCAGATATCCTGTAAAATATAATGGGGTCTAAGCGTGTGTTAGATATACCTACTAATTTTGTAAATTTGAAATGAATCGAATGAGTACCTACATTAATTTATTATCGATAAATTAGAATGAACACGCCGTACATAGTACCTACATACCACACAGATACATTATGATGAAACTTTCAGAACACAATCTCAGCATGATACTACTTGATAATCTGCAATAAAAAAATAACCTTAAATATTGGGAATTCATAACTTCCCTTTGGTATAGTGAGGAAAAAAATTGTTTTATGTTACCATACGTCATTTATATTTCATTTATTTCCATACACGAAATTTAATTTCAGCAAATCTAAATTTACTATGAAAATAGGATAGAAATATGGCGATTGATTTCTGTAAGGCGTTCAACTCTGCAAAATGAATTTGATACAAGTTTCAGAGTCCCAACGCAACGGTTTATTGAATTATCCTGCACTAGAGTCAAGGTGAAGACTATCTCCATTATTAACAGTTTCCGGCACAAGATGCATCATACATCCCGTCGTAGAGTAACATAAAGACACCATTTTCTGATTATTGAATAAACCTTGAAGCGACGACGGCGCCATAGAATTTACATAAGCAGAGATTAAGTTAAACATCGCACCATTGCCATATCATTCAATCTCTTAATACACATGAAATCATTTTTATCTTACTGTTTAGCAAAAAAAATATTTTTTTATTTGAAAGTCTACACACGCTGTCTTAATTGAGAATATTAAATAAAATAAGCTAAAAATGATTGGATGTACAATGTCATAAGAAAATATTATAAAAATGGATTATCCCGTTTCTTCGTAGTTTTATTATTAAATAATTATATTACTTATTTACTTTTTATATACTTATGTATTCAATATATATTTCTAACCGACTTCCAAAGACGGAGAGGTTATCATTTCGACGTGACTTTTTATGTTTGTTTTTTTTTTCACTTTGTCTCATTTCAATTATTCTTTCTCCGTGGGGTATCTTCCGATTGGTCTCATATCAATTTTGTCAAGATCTGAAAATGAAATCCCTGAGAAAATTATCAAACTCATCAATTTGCACTTATGTAAGCGATAGGAACTCTTAACAACATTGTCCGATTATAATCATTTCTTTTTTAATAGAAATAGAGTGCTTCGGAAATATTCATACATATAAGCTTCATCGAGTCCTGATGAGAAAAAAAACACCTACTCATGAGAAAAAAAACATAAAACCCTTCAATTTGCAAAGGTGCCTGCAATTTGTACGACAAATATGTCTTCCAGATTACGATCATATGGGCGAATAATTTCCTACCCCATCCACTGTTTTTAATTTTTGTATTGGAAAAGAGTTGTTTCATCTTCTTCCGTGACCTTTCTTGAAGGTGGTGACTACACTCAATCACCCATCGAATGATCAGCTTCCATGTAAGGTCTTGGGCAGATATTGTTTCCGATGTTCTAGATAATTTAAGAACTCCGAAACGAAAACGCTAAAATGTAATTGCAAAAACTCAGCAAATGGAATCATGCAAACCTAAGAAATAGCAAATTATTATTGAATTTATGATCTATATTAATTGATAAAGTTTCAAAGTATATTACTTGATTACATTACCGCAGAAGACTTTTACAATAATTCAATAAAACCAGATTCGAACAAATAAGTTTCACGTGTGAAAAGCCCTAGTTGATTTGTATGCCGAAACATGGCGAAAAACAAGGTTAGCTCAACAGAAAGTTGTCAAAAGCACAAGTTAATATTATTAAATCTCGGGAAGAAGACATGTTCTTAATAAAAGGCAATCTTTTGTCCTGACACCCTTTGACTTGTTGTAAGTTGACTTACACCCTGATAAATTCCGACATAACCTTATACGTGATCTTATTTTCCCCGTTTTGTTCATGTAATGACATTAAAAATATTTTGCAAACTCTCAACGACAACGCTTAGTTCCACCATCCGGATTATTCGTTAGTAAACATGCCACGTACAGTCAGGGCAGTGCCATCTGTGAATTTCAATAGGAAACAAATTAGACCAGCAAACATTCGTTACCCTCTGGGCCAGGACATTAACGCATTCCAATTACTAACCAATTTCCCAATTACATTTTCCTAAAAATGAAATAAATGTGCCTTTTCATCATGGACGATGGGGAAACTCATTGATGGATAAACGGACGGGTAATTACAATAATTCAATTTTATTCAGCACAAATATTAGGTTCACGTCAAAAATTTCAAAATACTATCATTGTCATTGAATATATAATAACATTTACTAGGCAATCATCAAATCAACGGTTTTAGCCATAATTATTGTGCAATCCTGATTGTTAATTGTTTTGTTAGTCGTCAGCTTAAATACTGTATTCCTGGTGGGTACACTTTTTAACGTTGTGGTTGAAACCTGGGTCTTTAAGTAGATTAAATAATTAATCGATCATAGTATATTAAATTATGTATGTGTATTTAATTTATATTTATGAAACATATTAATTGACCATCACATTCGTCTAAGAGAACTCATTTCCACTGCCTTTACTCCTTTGCATGGTCTGCCAATTCCACGTATACATACATATGTACATTTTGGTCAAGGTTCTCATTAAATTTTTTCAAACAAATTCTTCTCCAGAATCAAATTTTAAGTACTTTTATTATAATTTTCTCTCATTTGAAAACCCCATACGCAATTGAATAAAATATGCCTGGTGAACATTATTATTATATTAGTTGGGTACACGAAACATATAACTTAAATATATTGTTCATATTCTGTGTGACCAGTCAGTATTTTAATTACATAATCGAGATTTACCACATCTGCCGTTGATTACTTTTCAGATAAAATGTTGATATTGTTTATATTTAGGTATCTAGATAATTAATGAAAATATCTCATACATACGCTTTTCAAGCATCGCTTCAAAAAATATTATTTGTGGGGCTAGTTTTGTGAGAATACATACTTCAATTCCTATTATAATGTCAATGTTTAAATAGATATACTTATGAGCATCAAACATGCATGTCGCTTATGATAAACTGGATTGTCATATATTTTTCCTAGTACTTTGATTTAAGCAGCTGTCTAAATATATATTTTATGTACCTACTTATAAATTATTATTGTGTATTATTTGTAATTAATATTAACTATTCCATTGAATAATGCATGGAGTTTTCACAACTCCACCAATAAAGCAATGCAACATTGTTTGTTCTATAGATTGTGTAGACCGTATAACTCTCTATCAACGAATAAAATAAAATATCCAATTATAATGTATTTATTGGTTTGGATTATTTTAGAAGTAATGTTGAAAACAAAATTCAATTAGTTTTAGTGAATATCAACAAGTCACAATTGCTTTTGACCCTAGAAAATTCATAGCATGTTCAGGGATGCGTTTACAATGAACGCCGAGTGAACTTAGTGACGCTCTAAGCCGTTCATAATGACCGGAAATAGACGCTCGAAAGACACTCCAATGACTCCAACCGGCGAAATCAAAACCCTCACGATTACCCATATCATGGATATAATTATTATATGGAGTTCTATAATATCTTTAGATGGTTTTGGTTTCGCCCGTTGGACCAAACTTGCCCCCCTGATTGAACGTCGATTGTACGTTCTAAGCGCTCTGTAAAATTGTCGTGTGAAAAACGTTATAGTACTTACCTATCTGTTGACAGTTATAGTACCTATCTGTTGACTTCTATTTTATCTGTGGAATGATGACTTCTTTTTGTTTCTGTGGTATCTATTATGTCAGTTGACATTATTTATGATTGCAATATTATTTATTTATAAAAATATAATTCAAAAATTTCCAATATATAAGGTCAGATATCATTATTTACTCCACTACCCAATTGTTATCTTTGATGAAAATGTATCCTAAAAAAGACATGTATGATAAATGATAAATGACATATGACATTTAAAACGCCCGATGCTGCGTTCAGGAGGGCAAGTCTAGTCAACTGGCGAAATTAAAACCATCCATGTTTACTGATATCATGGATATAATTTTCTCATGGAGTTCTATAACATCTTAAGATATTATAGAACTCCATAACATAATTGTGTCCATGATATGGGTAAACATAGATGGTTTTGATTTCGTCGGTTGACCAGACTTGCCCTCTAGATTGAAACGCCGGTCGAAAGCACACAGTGAGATTGGTGTGAAAAACGCTATATGTAATCTGCAACTTCAGGTACATCCGACGCCCGACGTCGAACGTTGTATCCGAATAACCAACAATCACATCCCAGAATAACCAAAGTGTGTGGTATTAGATGACAATTGATTTGGCAAACAATTATAGCTTTTGTTATTGGATTAATTTCAAAACAATCGTAGAAATTTCAGAATAACACTCAAAGTCTTACCTGATTTTATTGACCATGCAATGGTACATATTTATCAACACACGAGTTAGCAATTCTAAGCATATGTTGATCAGAAAAGATGAACTGGTTATTATGCATGGAACGAGAGATCAAAGAAAGATTCAATTTCTCCATCTACAATTTTCTCAGCATCGATCGTGCCAAGACTACCTGTGCTACTGAATAAATAGTAAACAACTTTGGAAACTTTATCCAATATGATACCTGTGAGAAGATGAAGTCCCTTTGGTCTATGAAATATAACTGATCTAGAGAAGTTTTCTCTAAATGCGGTCAGTAAGAAAAATAATATGCAAATATTTCATAATTTGCATTTTGTGGTTTATTGTGAATAAGTACGAGTATTTTTTTTGGAATAAATACATTCGCATATGTATTGAAAAATCATACTTTATGCTCAAAATATTATAAGCCTCGTGTTCGAAGTAAATTTCATTCCAACACTTAACGTAGTAATTTTTACATAAAACATTTTTTTTCATGTCAAAAATGAATACAATACAGACATCAAGAAATATTTTATAGTGTATTATTAGACTTAACATCTTAAATTCAAATCCTTAATGATAGGTATTTATTCTTCATTCAATTTGTTGAGATTTAATTAATTACTAAGCAGTTTATTCTATATTTTTTAGGAAAACTGACACACACAAAACGTAGGAGACAATTAGGCATGTTTTATACGTGGAAATAGAATTTTTAACAAAATTTTCCAGAAATTGGCTTTGTAATCTCTGCCATTTAAGAGCCCAAAGTCTATGACTGAGGGAGTAAGTTTCAAAAGGGTTTAACTGAGAATTTCACACAAATCTTAAGTGACTTAAACAAACCTACATATAACTTGCAACATCAATCTAAGCAATTAATTATTTTAAACAAATTAATTGGTAGTAAGACATGGAAAAATAAGTTGTTTGATATTTGAAGATATAAATAATAAATGAGGATAATAGACGAGAAAGTATGATCGAAAAAGATATTGTAAGTAAGATGAAAATAAATGCGTTTGACCAAAAAAAAGTTGACACGATCACATATATCGGAATTTTGAATGATGTAGACGTTAGAAGCAAGAATAATAGAAGATATGAATGAAATGCAAGAAATGTATGTAAAGAGAGAGGAGTCTGGCGTTCGGTTCTCTCTGCCTACCCCAAATAGGGAAATGGCGTAGTAATTATTTTAAACATAAACTGTATGACAATAAAAATTGAAGGTAAATTCAGAACCGTCATATCATATTTTTATACATCCTCATTCACATATTCACCAGTTTCTGATGTTTTTAAAATTATTTCATGTATTTTAAACTAGTATTTTAAACTAGTTATCTTTAATAGATTATGGGTGAGTCAACATGGTGACTTAAAATAAAATTTTTATTCGAAATCCAACCAATGTTTCCAGAATACAATGTTTCCAGTATATACAGTATACAAATCCAGTCCAGTATACAAATGATTCCAGTATACATTGAAGAAAAAACTATTTTTTTTTGTAAGGCAGATAAGTTGTTATAAAAATAATGACACATGTAAGCCAAAACCAGGTACCTAGGTATTATTTCAGCTCAAAGTTTTCACGCGTATAGATATATTTCGGGTAATTAGATAAATAAGATAAAAATATTTCTGCATTAAATCATTTGAATTACAGTTTTCTTAAATGAAAGACACTCACCGACTACATGCATGTAACTAGTCTTCATTGCTGTGTGAAAAGATGGAGCATCAGCAGAGACCTCACAGCGGTACCGACCAGACAAGGACGGTGATACAGATCGTAACACAACAGCTGCTGGACCAGATCTGCCCACCTGCAATAAAAGATACACAGTAAAAATTAGACATATATACTAATATTTTAATTTGAATAAAAAAACATTTACTCCGTGAAAAAAATCACATGTTTGTGACATTGCAATTCCGAGTTTTAGTGCCTGTGTAAATAATGGTAAAAATAAATGTCCTCTTCATTTTTTTCCATTTGTAGTGTAAGCTATGTACATCCATTATCTTTTTTTTAATAGTTAAGTCGTAATTTACAAATAATAATAATCCTTTGTTAAGGTCGAACTTATCAGGTTCGAATTGGTGGCGAACTATCATACGAAGAAGTGATAAGCGGCGTACCACAGGGCTCAGTCCTTGGTCTGGTTCTTTTCATACTATACATCATAGACCTATTAGCAGTGATTAAGTCAAGATCCAAAATCTTTGATCAAATGCAAGATAATCTAAATAGAATAAAAAAGTGTACAAAAAAATGGCTCATCAATCTGAATCCCAATAAGTGCACTGTTCTACATATTGGAAAAATAACCCCATTGTATCCGCAGATTTAAAATGGGAGGATCATATTATTAAGATTGTTAAGAAAGCAAACTCCCTTATTTACTGCATCAGAAAAGCTTTTCAGAACATCACACCAGACTTATGTAATGTTAAATATATATATAAAGTATTTGTTAGACCATTGTTAGAATATGGTTTCCAGATATGGAGTCCCTATTTTTCCAAGGACATTGACTTACTTGAGAAGGTCCAAAGACATTTTACAAAAAATCCCAGGACACTTAACATATGAGGAAAGACTTGACTTCTTAAAACTGTCAAAACTGGAAAACCGAAGAAAACGTGGAGATCTTATTGAAACATTCAAAATATTATCAGGCCATTATGACTGTATAAACATGAAAAATCTCTTCCAATATAGTCATAACACTAATTTGCGTGGCCATAGCTTAAAACTTGTGAAAAGTAGGTTCTCGACAAATCCTCGAAGGCATTTTCTTTCAAATAAAGTGGTGAATACTTGGAATAAACTGCCCCAACATATTTTGGATGCTGTAAATGTTAATATTTTCAAGAATAGACTGGACTTATTTTGTACAAAGCAAAAGAGTTATAATAAAATTCGATAGTGGATATAGGCACATCAGCCTTGGCTGCCTGCCTATAAATAAATAATAATAATAATATTTTTTTACCTTTTATGAAAAGGTACAAATCATGAAAATGTCATCAAACTTTTAAAACTGTGGTTTAGTTTCCTGGTGTATATTATTTTATTTCGAGTCAAACCACTATTAAGAAAATAATATCCATTAGAGAAATCACCATTATAGCTTTATTGATACACAAAACTAAGCCTTTAAATACATTGATTCTTTATGATTATTAGGTGAACGAGGACATTGAATAGTGATTCTAATAAAAACTCGGAAAATCGACAAATAAATGTTTTAAAGTGTTATCGATCGTTTTATAATTTTATGGTACGATTATACATGGTAATTATCTATAAAACTAAGCGAAGCTCGAGTAGAAATATGATATAAATATAAATCATGGTCTGCGAGTAGGGGTTTATCCAACATATACATGAATTAAGCTTATGATTAACACCCAAATGTCCGGACCCCTAAAACCATTGGACCGATAATGTGTCCCAGGAATGGAGGTCACACTTCTCCCCACCCTCGAATGATTTACCGTCGATACAGGAAATGGCTTAAGTATCGTGTTTTACATCGACTGTCTCTGTATGTATATTGTATATACGTATGTGTGACTATGTCCCCCCATACTATCCAACGATCGACACCGCGTCTCTCACATCCAACCGCTTTCTCAGCCACATCAATCTTCTATGACACATACATATCTGTTTTCACTTGATTGATTGATTGACTGACTGATTGTTTCGTGAATTATGCTTTCAGTTAGTTTGAATGGTCATTAATATCTTATTCAATACCAGCCCTCGCAAAAGTTCCGCATACGAACGCATATCGCTCAATTGTAATAGAGTAATTTATTGGAATTAATTTATTTCATGTAACACGCACAATACAAAGCAGTTGTGTACCTACATACCTAATAACTTCTTGTGAGTTAATCAAGTAACTACTACTATATCATCTAAAACATTCTCGATATTTAATGGCTGTATTACGTGATTAAATCACTACTCGTGATGGTTGTGTCATGTTTGAGATTGCGAACGTTGAATTATTTCACTACAGAATAGTTGTGTACTAATCAAACCACTTAATTTCATAATACGATACAAATTATTGTTGTTCTGAAATATTGAAAAATCTGCCAGAAATTACGATGAACTGGTTCAGATTTGAGCAGTTATTTAAGCTGATTTAAAGTGATAATGGGTAGATTTTAGAATTTGACCACATTCAGTTTTACCGTCTATTGAATACTTTCACAAATATATATGATTTTTATCTTCTCTTCCTTGCCTCTTTGCAGATCACCTGGTGTCGGCCCTTCCAGTACTGGTTTGCAGTCTCCACGTCTTTCTGTCCTGTGTCCTCTCTAGTTCCTTCACAACATTTGTCCACCAGGTAGCTTTTGGACGGCCTCTAGCCCTAGTGTGGTGGGGGAATTTTTAGTGCCACCTTGACCACGTGATCCTCTACCCTTCTATTTACGTGCCCATACCATCGGAATCTGGATGAACGCGACCCCAAAGCTGCCACTAATGTACCCATTCTATATCCTGTCCATTTAAGTGAACCCCGCGGAACATCTTAACTTCTAATTTCGATCGTGTGCATTTTATGTTCGTGCTTTTTTTGTAGTTCAACACTCCGAGCCGTAAAGCATAGCTAGACAAACATCCGTTTTGTACAGTTTGCCTTTGTCTTTATAGGCATTTTTGAGTCACACAATACCTACTGTTTATTTCATCCAAACTATGTTCACGAGGAACCCGGGTTATTGAATTATTTAACTTTTGGAAGAGGTGGACTATGTATTTATATGTCAGTACAATCAATATCACCGTCAAATATACATGACATGTATTCCGTTTTCGTCCTGCTGATACTAAGTCCATTGTCTTCCAGGGCAGTCATCCACTTACGTGTGTAGAGATTACTGTAGGTGTGCGATATATTTGTTCATTAAACATCATCCGCATACATCATGCTCCACGGCATGAATTTAATAATTAAATTTAAAATAATATTATTTAGCAATTCATTAGAGTTTTATTGCTAATTGCACTTTATTTTAAAAATCAGTTCTATTTGGTATATCAAAACTTCATACCTACATTTTAAGTTTTATTCGCTACTTCGCCGTGACCCCTTTGCGTGGGACGGTTAATAGCGACGATCCCCTTTACGTAAACAACCTTAAAAATACATAATGCCAAAAAAAACAACCTTTAAAAATAAAAATTCGCATGGAGAGGCTGACGATCATCAACCCCATCACAAAACAATATTTACAACTTAAAATTTAATATTGCAAATAGAAAGTCGTGGAGTCTTTTTGATTAACAATCCTAAATATTTCATAACAGGCTGTCATCGACTTCAGATATTAATAGCTAGATCATCAGACATGATGAAAATCTCTGGAATAAATAAGATGAGATTTTACTGACAATGGCATCATATCCATAACCGAATTATTTTAAATTTTTAAATTATAGATCGAGATTTTTAAATCCTTACCTACGGATGATTGAGGAAACAATTAAAAGGCCCGTATGCAGCTAACAGCTGCATTCGGGCCTTTTAAATGTAAAATAAGATAATTTTAACTAAAAAAAAGTATATGTATATACGCAAGTAATCTTTGTAGGTCACATAATGAGGTCAGAAAAAAATCGCTTGGTTGAAATATGGGCGGTTCCTGTCAGGGCACCAGAAGAAAAAGATATTTTTTGTCCATTTAAAACAACCTCTTTGGAGCACCAGCTAAAAATAGTGCTTCCACTTTTTTCAATTATCATCGCTTTCGGGTTATCTGTAAGAGCCGGATAATCCAAAATACAATCTAGTTCAGCAGTGAGTTTCACCGCCCATTCTGAATTTTGCTGTCTTAGGGGAGAGGAGAGGAGGTTTTTGGGGATACACGCATATGTCGTGCTTCCTTATATCATGTTATGCACTCGCACACCTGTCGCTGATTTCCGTGCATTGTGGGATATACCGGGGTGGTATAAATGCTTATTTTAACTAAGTATGAAATTGAAATTTTTTATCGGTACCATAAATCAAGCATAATTTACCTCCACAATAATGTTCTATAATAAATAATAAATATTGATTATTGTACACACACACACATCTCCATGCAGTGCCTTTAAATCGTAATAAGTCAAAATTCATAGTCAAGTCCTTTGTAGTATCACATAGAAGCCAAATGGGATGTCTTTGTTTGTGAAACAGTGGCTACGCCAATGAGGAAATATGTGTCAAGTTACAATTTACAACTTTGAAGATAGTCAGATATCTAAAATTTCCTTTATGCTTGGCTTATATTTCACCTTAATGTTATCTTAATTATAATTTAACAATAATTTAGTTCACCGTAACAACACCTTGATTTATATTTCACTTAGAGGATCTTAGTTGACTTTTTGCTATGAAACATTGTGTTTCTCTTATAAATCGCTATATTATATACACACAATGTATGTTACAATAATGTTTACATTACTCTAACAAATATATAATTCACATCAATAACATAATTTGAATTACATGCTTATTTAATTGTTTTCGTGGTTATAGCTGAGTACCTTTCATTAAACTCGCCACTTGCCATGGGTGCAAGGAAGTGTTTATTATTATTACCTTTTGTGTACAAGTATTCGAAACAAAATTAATTATACTTTTATAATTATTATAAAAACTTAATTTGTGTGCCATATTCAAAATATTAGCAAAAATAATTTTTTTGTGTTACACACTTAACTCCGTCGATAACTCGACCGGTTTCGGAGAGTACCTCTCCTTCGTCTGGAGTCTTCGTCTACCCGCCACCGCCACCGCCACCCCCTCTAGTTACCCCCTTCATCTCTCCAGTCACTTCCTCCCCCCCCTTCAGTTATCCACCCCCACCCTATCCACAATGTACAGCCTACCTATCCTACATAACTTTAATTTTAACACAGATAGTTTGTAAGTGAACTCCAGACGAAGGAGAGGTACTCTCCGAAACCGGTCGAGTTATCGACGGAGTTAAGTGTATAACACAAAAAAAATATTTTTGCTAGTAAAATTAATTATATTTACAAGAGTGTTTCTCTGCTTAGTTGTTTGATGGCAAAAAATCACTAGGAAAACTCGATGAAGAATGAAACTATTGTAAATTTTCGTGTATTATTCATATTAGAGTTGAAACACAAAATTAACTTTATTTAACTTTTAAAATGAATATCAGAACCAAGAACCTAGATATTACATAGGTACCTACTTACTATGAAAACTATGAATCTATTTATTGAAATCGTACAATTTAATATTTCTTATTTCTTATTGCTTATTGGGCAACAAACAGGTTAACTATTAATTTAAGATGTACCCGATAACAAGCTGCTACATTCTAAAGACTTAGGATATTTATCGTCTCACAGATCCATACTAAAAACAATTAAAAATTGAATCTCCACTTATTCTCCACAAATTATGCCTTATTTCATTGATATTCTCGATGCCTCTCATTTTTTTAAACATGTATATTTTTCTTTTACTGTATATTTGTAAAAACATATCGGTTCATTCTAGAAATTGCTTTGCTACGTAATTTGTGTAATGGATTACTAATCAAATAAAAATGAAAAGGATTTTATTATTGTTCTTATCCGAAAACCACGTTCTAGGTGAATAATCAATTAAAGCAAAAATATTTGAAAAGATACAAAAATCATGAGATCAGGACCGAATCATATAATTTGGAGACAAATTAATGCTGTTTAGTATTTGAATGGTTTATAATTAGTCCTACCTACTGTAAATAAAATAACAATTTTAACGATATGAAAACCTGTTTTAATAACAAACTAAATATTATCTTTTCGGGTGATATATTGAACAAAATAAAGTTTCAGTTTCAGACAGAGATCATGTTTCTTACTATAGCAAAAATAATTTTGTGTTGGCTATTAATGAGCTAGTAATCTAACGATAACCTAAAAAGTATGGCCGAATTAATGAATAAAATTAGTGTATTAAGTACCTTCCTATTATCTTCTGAGAACATTTTTAATGGCCAAAGTTTCCTTATTAAAATGATAAGATCGTGAACGTGAAGCAATAACAGTTAAGGAACAAATGATAAATTTTCTCAAACATTTTTTATTATGATTTAAAAGCAAACTATTATTATATTTTGTACCTACCTTCCTACCTACCTTAATTCTAAAAAATTGGAAAAGTTCATCTCATGCTTTATATGTATACTTTATAAGACAACTATACTAAAATGGTTTATATTAACATTCCATCACGAACGAATTAACTAAAATGCTAATTGGAATAATACACAATAAAATATAGATAAGTATATGATATACCTATTTGATTTTTTGTTAAAATTTTAAAGTAGGAACATGGTACAAGAAGAAACTAATATAAATTTGATATGGAATGTGCATATCTATCTTTTAATGTGTTCATGTATGTGATTATCCAACTGTCGATTTGTTCAGGAGAACTTTGTTCTCTTAACATATCGACAATGTATCAAGCCAGAATACGCGAGAATTGTATGCAGAGGTCTACTTTTTTTACGGCTTTTCCAACTTTGAAGTCAAAGGCTTCGCAGCATATATGTTCCATACACGGATTTACTCAGAATTCGGAGTAGAACATTTCGTTTGTCTGTGTGTGTGTGTGTGTGTGTGTGTGTGTGTGTGTGTGTGTGTGTATGTGTGTGTGTGTGTGTGTGTGTGTGTGTGTGTGTGAGTGAGTGTGTGTGTGTGTGTGTGTGTGTGTGTGTGTATGTGTGTGTGTGTGTGTGTGTATGTGTGTGTGTGTGTCTGTGTGTGTGTGTGTCCCCTTATAACTTTTGATCCGCTCAATTTACAGACCCCAAAATTTTTGAATATATAAACAGTTATAGGCCTAAAATTTTTATACTCAGAATTTTGAATTTTTGTTTCAGTCAGGGGTTATCAACTTTTGAATTTTTACTTTATTTCCGAGAATTTCTAGAACGCTGAAAATTGGTACAAATATAGACAAATACAAAATCTCAAATTGGTTTTTTCAAAAAAAATCTAGAGTTTCTCAAGCATTTTTTATTAAGAAAAATATTTTTTTATGATAAATATATGAGTTTAACTGCCTATATTTCCAATTTTTTTAAAGAAATCGAAAAAAGCCGAAACATCCCAACTAGATAATTTAATTTTCTATTAAAAATATCAACATTAAAAGAGCACATCTCAATTTTTTTTAACAATTTTTATAAAAGTTGAATATAGTGACAACATTGATTCATACAATTTGTATGGCAGTCGCCTATACACAATATGTAAGAAGACTTATTAGTTTGATAGGTACTTAATCTCCAAACATACATACAGAACCATCATGCTGTTTTCGAATTCCGGGTAGGAAATCAGGACTGACCTCCATACTGTCCTATCTTGACATACATACCAACATGTGTTAAAATTTTCAATAATTTGGATTTATGGGTTTATAGTTTGATTCTTATTCTTCAACTATAGATACTATCGCTATCGACAGTTGGATATCATGTGTTACATGCAAATAGTTTAATATAATATTCAAAGAGGGCTTGTCAATAGACCATTTTTTTCAGAAATGGGTATCTTTAAAATGTCAATAGTATTAACTCCAGTGTAAACTCTTATTGGGGGGTAATGTTAATAAATATTGTAACTGTACATATTATATATTGTATCTATTGCATTATGTATCATCTTTTTTCTTTATCAAATAAATAAAATAATTATTTTTTACAAACATGTACCCCCTTATTGGGGCATTTACATTAAACATATTAATTTATAGGTTGGTATGAATAGTAAAAATGTAGGCATACCAAGAACAGCAATTAGTGTAAACAAATCAATAGAATAAACAAATATTTAAAATAAACACAAATGAATATTAAAAGAAATAAAAATATTTATTAAATAAGAAAATAGTAAAATGATGAAAAATAAGCAAATAAATAGACACAAAAAAGAAGAAGAGAAAAATATATGCAGGATTAATCTATGTAAACAAAAAAATAACAAATCAAAGCAAAAACTAAAAAATATCATTTGCACTAAGCAGCCTTTTTAAAGCCACCTATTGTATGTACCTACATTAAATATATCAACAGCACTTGACTGCAGGGCAAATTCCGTTCCATAATAACCCATTTATTGGTAACCCACCTTACAAACCTACATATCTAAAAGAGTATTCTAAAAAGAAAATTTAAAAAAATCGAATATCTAGATGGATGGTGTTCGTTCTGCCGTTTGACCGGACTTGTTCCAAAAGGCGAATTAGTAATGTAAGTACATAGATTTACAATATGAAAAGGTGCATTTTGATATTTTTTATTCAAATTTATTTATTACGAGAAAAACAAAAAAGGACATATAAAATAAAAATAAAACAAATCAATATTGAAAGTGTTGACAGTTGTATACCTATGGGGCAAGAACATTTAAATATTGTAGCAAATATACAATAGGAAAATATAAAACATATTTCTTAACTAATAAATTGTAACAAATGGACATAAAATTTCTAATATACCTACCTAATATAAACACTTCCTTGCACCCTGCGCAAGTGGCGAGTTTATTGTCAAAATGGCAATTTCTTCCAATTAACCAGTGTTTCCAGCCCAGAGAAGGAATATTAGCGAGAGAAATCAATTTAAATAATTTCTCCTCTGCTTGGGATCGAACCCAGGATGCCCGCACAGAAACCAAACGGCATATAATATAATTTTAAACAGTGAATTTACACTATAAAGACGCACACACACCCATTTTTACTATGTTTCTTTTTTACATATTAATAACATATAGATTTTCACTAACTTTATATCGCCTGAGAGAATAGTATAAAAATAATGTATAAATGTAGTGGGATTGTGCAATTATTTTATTATAGAGTGGCACTATTATATTTCCAACTGCATTTGATCTTCGGCTACTAACTAACCACTGTTTTTTCATCAATTTTATCTTTGAATATCTATAGCAAAGCTATGTTAAGATAAATCTCACATGTAGGAACTATAAACATTGAAAAAAAATGCTCTGTTGGGGTGTTTCTTTTTTAAAATAAAAATTCTTAACTTCACTATTCCATAGTAATGGAGAACGAAGTTTCTTAACCTGATGTTACAACACATTTACATAATGTATGGTAACCAATAGTAAGATATATGAGAAATGAATAAATAATATGTTACCATCAATGATATAATTGTCTCATAAAATATTCCAATATACCTGTAACACATACCAACATAAATATCCCATAGATGTACATGATATTTTGTTTACATATGTGTAGATACCTACCTTAATACCATATTTTATTATATAGGTACCCTCTGAGGTCAAGGATATCGATCACATGAGTTATGTGAAACGATGTTACAGTATACAGTACACAACCCCTTCTAACTTTATAAAATAAATGGAGTTTGTGTAAAGCATAAATTTACCCATTATATATTATATTCTGGACAGTTTCCTTACTTCTTGAAGCCAATACATTACCGAAATTCGGTAAACTAGTGCAGCTGCGTCATGGAACATAACAGTAGTTCTTTTAACTAGGTAAGGTTATACATTATCTAATTTAATGAATTTCAGTATAATTACACCTTCGTTACATATAATTTATTCAAAGGCATTGCTAGGACAATTCATAAATAAATTCCGATAGGATTTTTCTTCTTCTTGTTTTCTTACATATCTTTCATCCTCTTTCAATCGTCGCTATTCTTCTTCCTTCACATCCAGGTTCTACCGGCTTGTTGGAAAATGTCGTGAAAACACCTTTCGAGAGTTCTTCCAACAATTCTGTTCTAATATAGGATCTCCATTGGAGAATATATCCATTGGTATACATTATGTTAATACGTTCATTATTGTTTAATTTCAGTACTAATTTATATGTACCTAATATATTTTTGGAGTCCTTACATAGTCACATAGAAAGGCCACATAGAAAGAATGAGTGATGACCGTCTGACAAAAAAGTGTACAAGGCTAATAAAAGAGGAACGAAAAGTAGAGGTCGGCCAAGAAAAAGTTGGCACGATCACATAAATGGGATTTTGAAAGATGAATAATAGATGTTTGAAGTAAGAATAATAGAAGAGCGTGTATGAGACGATGTATGGACGTGAATGAAGCGAGGAATGTGTGTCAAGAGAGAGGAGTCTGGCGTTCGGTTCTCTCTGCCTACCCCAAATAGGGAAATGGCGTGATGGTATGGTATGGTATGGTACATAATCCAGGTTGGCTGGAAGAGATTGCCTTATGGCAATGAACCCGCTTTTGTGCACTTGTTGTAGGTATTAGGTATTAAAATTAAATATATAAGTTGATAGGTAGGTATATGTGATGACGTTTTCCACATATACCTATCAACTGTATATTATGTGGAAGTGTAGGACGTGTAGGTATTTTTTTAAGACTTACAATGTCCTTTTTGATGAAAAAGGACATCATTTAATACAATGTTGAGATTGAATTGGGCACCATCAAAGAAACTCAATTATTTGAGAATATAAATGTGCCAAGTCGAGAGCTTGCAATGTTTCTTTTCATTATCTCGTGAAAGCGGCGGCGATAGATTTTAGTTTTAATCCTAAAGTGGCGCTATATCGCGAACGGGGAAGAAACAACCGAAATCAAAAAGTGATTCAACTTCTCATTGTTACTCGAGTGGCACCCTCGAGTGGCGCCTATTGATCACCCCCTGCCCCCACAGCACAGCGAGGGTGGAGGGGGAGGGTGATTGATAGCCATTGACAAACACATTAAAGACTCGGCCGGGAGTTTTTTAAGGCATGCCGGCAATCTGGGCAGATGACGCTGCAAGATTTCCATACCTCCCAACATCTTCGGCCTTTTCAGAAAAACACTAAAAACAAGAATATGCTCTCTCCTTCCACGACACACACCCCAATGCCTCCTCCTCCGCCCAGCACACCCTGTTGAGATGCTTCCAGCGGGAATTCCGCGACTAAGCAAAATCAATTCCCGTCTCGCGTAATGGAATTGAAGTAACGCGGATCGCATCAACAAATTCTGCGGTGGTTCATTTTACGTAATAGATCAGCATCTTTTAATGGAGCATATCGTAACGAAGGATTTAACTGATTTTTATTACAGAAAATTGTGTTCTATTAATAACGCATTTCAGGCTGATTGTTAAAAGCCGTCTTTTTACAGGTTATAGGGCCAAATCGAAACGGGTGTCCTTGTTGCCAGCCAGTGAGTGAATGTGTGGAGAAGAACCTGTCATCTCCGCAGATGTCATCGCAGGGCGACTGATACGGTGGTTTGACGACGATTTCTCGAGAGAGCCAAAACTTATTCTGGATTGTAGCGTTACGGATGTATATATTATTATTATACATTTTATAATCGGTTCACCATAAAATATATCATTGACACTAAAAAAAAATTGGCAGGAATATTTTTTCACGGAAAAAGAACTTAGATGTATTCTCATGTATCAATTTAACATTTTTCTTATGCCTACTCAGAATCAGTGGGTTACGACTAAAACTATATAATCGTAAGATTTTTCATTTTACTCTGTCGTAAGATAAAAAATTTCCGTTTCTTCATACGTGCTACAAATCCCCCATTTATTTCCACCAATATTTTTTCGCTGGTGCCAGTTTATTTTGTTTTTTATTTAATTATATATTTACCAACATAGTACCTAGTATATAAGTATGTATGTTAGTCCATATTATGTACCTACTTCAATTATTAATATTGTAGTTTTTGATCATGGTTATTATTTTAAAGTGTGGTGATTTTAACGAAATATGTATGTTTGTATATATATTTTATTTAGATATGAAAGTGAAGTTCATACATCTACATATTAAAAACCAAAAAATAAACAAATTGAAAAAAAAACAAATTCACAGAGTATGACTATATAAAAATAAGAAATATATCACATATCCATCAAAGACATAATGTAATATTGTTTCACTGAATTATTATTATGAAATTATATACCTACCTATGTTTAATAGATGGATACAGTAATTGGCGTTGTAAATCATATTATGTTTTTTTTTTTTTTTCATTGTAAATTATTTTATAGCTGTTGTATCCAATAAAATAAATAAATAAATAAATAAGTGTCTTTTAAGAACTTTTCCTTTGCATATTCAATAAGTATGTAGACGACGAAAAGCAAAATGAAATTGTTGCTAGCCAAATTATATAATTATATGGAATATGATAAAGAAAATAATTAAAATATGTTTCTGGAAAACGATTTAGTAGGTATATTAGATCAGTTTGTTTGATTCTACAAAATGTTTATTTTTTATATCTGTTCTACAACAACATTGTCAATATTATGGAGATACCAACAGGTTTTTAGTGAAAATTGTGATTATCTTTTGATTAAAATTCAACCTATTTTCATACTGAATTTTCTCGAAAGATTTTGTATTTATGACGTATCCTGATATTACCTAAGGATATTTTGAACACTAGGTACAACTTCAAAAAAATTAATTGATTTGATATTAATAAAGTATTTATGAAGTTGTAAATCAAAATAAAACTAGTCATCTCCGATCGATTAGCTTTACATAGACAGCAAAAAATATCTTTTTTATGATTTCATATGTCAAATTTGAAAACACTATGTACCTACTGTTCCAAAAAATGTAGTGATCGATATAATTTTGAAATGTTCAAATCTACATGAAATATTCAACCTTAAAATTATCACACCACATTGAAAAATATTTTTATGATTTACTTTTAACCACTATCTAATATCCCAATATTTTAATAATATGGCCTACAAAATCTTTTTTGCTTATTTCAACGCAAAATTAAGATAGAATCGAGTTGGAAAAAATATGGATTGATTTGTTTAATGTTATATCTATAAATGAAGAAAATTACCCCTTATACGTGAGAATAAGTTTTGCGGTGGGAAGTGAGACATCAGTTAAGGGAAATTTAGGAAAGGTTCTGGATCAACAAGTACCTATATTATATCCCGTACCATCCCCTTTCTCAACCTTGGGTATAACTGGCGATGGCATCTTACTGAATAATATACAGCATGACTTAAATAGACCACTATCATTATCAAATATTTATTGTTATTTTAATATAAAACAATAAGATTACTTAAGCTATCAGGCCTTCGATCAAATATTACGATTACGGTATTTCAAAAAGGTATTTTAAGATATTGTCATAGATTACCAACTTAATCGATTCTCATCTCTATGCCTATAATTTTAACATTTTTATACGTATATTGAATTTTTCTTACTAATAAATGAAAATAATCAAATATTTAGCATTTTAACTACCTCTTTTTACATTTTACACATGATTTTTTTTTAACAAAAATGAGTATATCCTTGTAAGACAAATACATATGCATCTTCCTACATTCCCTAAATCAAGCATAAATGCTTGTGCTATAGGTAAACGAAATCGGTCGAGGCAGGATTCGAACTCGCGACCACTGGATTACAAGCCCAGCGCACTAACCGCTCTGCCATCGACCCATCTAAAGAATAATTTTTGTAAAAATCCTCTTTCAAAAGCCATAAAAATATTCAATGTTTAAGTCAAATAAGTAAAGGTTATAGCAGAATAAAAATACTATGTTGTTACATTTTATAATTTAATTAGCAAATTGACTATCTTACTTACAATATCAATAGAATTTCCGAGAAAAATCCATTAGACATTTTATTTACATAATAAATAACATTAACAAAACAAAATTGTACATTTTGAGATGTCATATGATTATAATAAATTATAAGTAACGATACCAAATTCAATGGAAGAGACATAATCCATTTCTATTGAAATCCCTTTCAAAAATTAATAATATATCATATAAATGGTAAAAAAGGATTATTTTTAGACGAAATTCATGAATCATGCTCAAAATATTTCGAGAAATCTCTTTTGAGTTTTTTGTCACGTGTAGCAAATTTAGTAAATTTTCAAAAGTTAAAAATTCATAAACATTATCCGGCTTACACGATAGGGCAAAAAGTTCAAATAATTATATAGACCTATATCATAAGAATCATAAACATAAAAGACACTTAAAAATAATATCTATTTTGTCAGTGAATACTTCTAAAAACGTCTCAAATTGATAACTGGTATTCTGATTTATACATAAAACCTTAATATTAAAATGAATAATCTCAACCATTTTTTTATCGTTATCAATGTTCATTTTTAAACAACGTAAGTTGTTTATTCCTACTTTGTTTTTAATCATAGGAATTGAATCATGCAAAGTATAAAAAACTTCATGTTATACAAAAGAAAAAAAACATAAATTTAAATCAATATCCTTCTAAAATTTTACAATAGCTTTTATTATCATGTTTACACAACAGAGAATTTAATTTAAAACAACATTTATTAGGGTTTCTTTTTAAGTAGTAAAATCTAGGATATACTCAAATATTATGATTAAAACAAGAATATTTTTACCTATAGACAGCAATTATATTCATACCATAGAAATAAATATGAAGGAATATTGAAAAATGAACAACTACTCATCGGTGGATACGTAAGAATTCTTCATATAAATTTCAAAAAAGTATTTTACGATCACAGAACGATTTGCGTTACAGATGTTATATCTTAAAATTAGAATTACAACTCGGGGATGAATTATTCGAATATTTAAATACTTTGATACGAAATTCAGTCCATTAATAGAACTAAAAAATTCAAATGGAAAATCAACTCTGCAAACTTAATAAAACTTTACCCTATAAACGAGTTCGCCGCGTCTTCGATTTATCAACTAACTTTGAGTTAATTTGAAATATAACAATAGTTAAAATATTACAAAAGATTTTGTATTTCATGGTTTTACTTTTTCGCAAATTAACCAAAAAAAGTATTTTAAATGTTCAACAAATTCTTCTTCTTCTTCTTCTTCTTCTTCGTCAGCTAGAACTATGTCCTGTAGTTCTCGGCACCTGCTCCTGGGAGGAGGACGTCCAGCTGTCCCTCCATCGTTTGGGTGGTCTTCCTGGAGGTCTGCTACCTGTAGGATGTTCATCAGCTGATATCCTCACTACTCGGTCTGAGCTTGTTCTCCCCACGTGGTCTCTCCAGAAACGTCTTCTTGTTCTACCCCATTGTACCACGTCCTCAACATCACAAATTTTCCTTATTTCGGAGCTCCTCATTTGATCACGGAGGGTTACTCCTGCGATGGGCCGTAGAGTCTTCATCTCCGTGGTTCTAAGGAGACTTTTTGTACAGGTGGTGTCAGCTCTTGTCTCTATGGCGTATGTCATGATTGGTCTTATGCAAGTCTTGTAGATCCTGACTTTACTCTCCATCAGCATATCCCTATTTCTCCACACAGCACTTCTCAGGCATCCAGCCACTACAGCAGCCTTGGTTGCTTGTTCATGTACTTTGTTATAGAGATCATTGCTGCTGGATTTTAAATGTTCAACAAATTATGAGAAATAAACGAGTTGCGAGTATATAAATAAACTTTCAATAATTTTAATTTTAGGTATACCAATTAGATATGTCTAAGGCCATCAAACAACAATCTAATTTCAATTACGGGAACGGTATGTAATTTCAATTCGCTGATTCAAAATTATTTTTCAGAAAAAAATGCGTAATTTCAAAGGAAAAGATACTCGATGAAATGAGTTCTATCCTGAGAAAACATTTTCCATTACTCTTTCAGCCATCTCCATCTCTTCCCTACACATACTATACCTATAAGCACGTTTAGTGAAAAGCAATACCATTAACAAAACCAAGGAAATCTTAATTACTTGTTTTTTATTTCCTTTCTGAAACATTAATCACCCGGTTAAAGAAAACTAAACATTTATAAGTTTATTATTTTCATTACGACGTAAATACTTAATTAAATTATTTTCTTTACTAAAAACAAACTAACTACCAACCAAACTGTCATTTTGTCTTAGATACAGAGACACAATATTTTTTGACTCAACATAACTGAGGTCTTATTATTATTTGTATTTCTTTCATCTTAAATTATTTTAATTTACATCATTGTATTTTATTTTATATCTTTCACATAAATTTAATCCACAAACTAAGTGGAAAATAATTCCCATAATCGATCGCAAATATTCAATTGTTAAATTTAAAACTGAATCAATTAGGAGTAAAATCGTGAATAAACAATTCACAAAATAAAAAAAAACTCAATATTTGATAATTATTTCATCAAGGTAATGGCTTTTCGAGAATCTATTTCCTTTGTCTTTATAGGTTTTCGAAAATATTAATTAAGATCGCTTTCTAATTACGTCTAAAATACCAAACAACTGACAGTAGGATTTATTTCGGAAAAACCTACATCCCCATATTTTCTCAAATAGTACCGTAACGCCCAAATTACTTTCTTTTATTTAAACAGAACACAAAAGGCCTCAAAACAAAAATAAAATAAGAGTTATACTGGAAACCCGAAACACAACGCACGGGCGAGAGGATACAATCACTTTTACAGATAATAAATTTCCTTTTACAGTAATTTCTGTTGTTCTCTTTTGCTGTAACTTCCGTTCGGAGATGAAATCTTATTTCGGCGCTTCCACTAGCTTCCACCACTCACATCGCGCCCTCTCTAGATGTATACCACCCCTCGCCTAACTACGCTCCTGGATAACGGCTGTATTGGTCTTATTTAATAAATTAATATTGCCACACAAGCACGTACGTACGGCATCATATTCATTCAATCCTATGTATATGGAAAACTGCTTATTCGTTGTATTTAATTCTGCTGTCGTATTGACTTTCACGTTTATTTATTCTATCTCTTTATTTGCTTATGCGTAAATAAATTCCCCTTGTAAATATTATGTAACTTTGATAAGTAAATTGAATTTAGAACCTTCACGTAGATTTATTGATTCTTAGTAAATTAATTGCGTCAGTTAAAAAAAACAGAGTGATTGATTATTATAGATACCTGCCTCAAATAAAACGAAGTACAAATATATTTATATGCTGTCGTGGACCATCCCTACGATGTCCCCACATCACTACTTGTCATGGCTACCAACTCAAGCTGAACGTATAAACAATGATCTCCTCCTACTCTGATCATTCGGAATTTCTCCAGTCGCCGTGTCCTGACGTATCGCGGACTTTCCTCTACATTCTTATTAAGTGTGAATTATTAAAACAAATTCTATGTAATACATCAATCGAAATAAATTTATATCCGAGTGAGTACAATATTTTATTACATGAATTATCAGTTGCACACAATTGTTTGTAGTGTATCTATTATAGAGAGATGAGTTTTTAACCATAACTTTTGAACTCGCAATAATCATTCTTATAAATATTCTATTAATTAATTAATCGTTATCAATATAATAACTTAAAAAAACCATTTATCTGTAATGTCATAATGGATTTTTTACACCAAATTAATTATTCAAGATAATTTAAAAAATAAAACATGTAGGTGCAGAGAATGTCACCAAAGCAAAAAGAGTCCTGTGTGAATATCCGGTGAAGGAAAAAAAATTAGAATACCGCGGCTGCGATGGGAGTATGAAGTTGGTAGAATGCTTCCCAACTATTGCAAGTGCCGTGAAGTTGGAGAGTTGCTGCAAAAGATGAAGGAGTGTAGCTAAAGCTCGATATGGGCTGTAGCGCCATTGACGAAAAAGAAAAAAAATGATCGATAAATTCAAAAAAAAAATTTAAAAAAATTGGAAATATATGCAGTTAAACTCATAAATTTATCATAAAAAAATATTTTTCTTAATAAAAAATGTTTGAGAAACCCTGGATTTTTTTAAAAAAAATTATTTGAGATTTTGTATTTGTCTATGTTTATACCAATTTTCAGCGTTCTAGCTTTTACGGTTTCTGAGATATATGGAAAAATAAATCAAAATTTCAAAAGTTGATAGCAAAAGATGATTCATTAAGAGAATTGAATTCTCATGAACGAATCGACAGTTGGAATAATTTGTATTTATGGGTTTATAGTTTGGTACTTATTCTTCAACTATACATACTATCGCTATCGACAGTTGGATCTCATGTGTTACATGCAACTAGTAATAAAAGAAAAGCGAGGAGGGATGGAAAGTAAATATCAATCATTTGGCGTTATACCTATATGTTTTTATACATCTTTATAGTTTGAGACGACGCGACGTCACATAAGTAATTCTATAGATATTAAAAGTATTATCAATCCGAAATATTCTACCTCGGTCATATTTCAAGAAACCCGAACACCATATGTTCATAAAAGACTTTAAGGTGAAACCAGCCATCTTATACGGAGACTCCCACGTAATTTATAAACCTGCCAGATAAAAGGGATTTTTGATGACAGACTAAGCGTCAACTGGGGAGACATGGTCTCTAAATAAACGACGTCTTTTGCAGTACTCGGAACATGACCTTTTATGAAATAAATGTAAATAAGAAAAAAATAATTCGGTTGTCGCTGAAATCGTTTCACAGCCATTCGCTCTTTCACATTGTGCATAAATAACAATAATAATCAAATCATTTATTTTTATTTATCGAAAATAATATGTAGGTATACACTTTATAAATACGTATAATTATGAGCTATGGTAATAACCATACTGGGACTATCGCCTGAGTATAAAATATGAGATTAAACTGTGAAGGAAAAAACAAGAAAACTGATTTTATCTCGACTCATTCTGAAATGGGAATGGGCAAGGGACGTGGTCAAAAGCTTGGATGATAAGAAGACAAAAATAATTATGACTAGAAGACCTCGTCTAAAAAATTGGGGTGAAACACGGCTATAGCGATTTACACCATTTGTTTTCACATGGACGAAAATGATAAAAATAATTAACCAAAATGATGGCGGCATAAGGAAGAAGAAAAATATAATCACATCATAAAACAAATACAAAGAGGCGTGATTTAATGACCTATAATCAAAATATCTAATGATATATTATTTTTATACAAAGAGATGAATGAAAAAAATTCAAAGCCAAAAGTTTAGTTGGATACCATAAAATTTTACTACAAAACCTGCAAAGGTATTATTTTTTATGTATATTGTTTAATATTCACATGCAGCTTAAGGTTCAGTAATGAATGTAAATGAACTGAATAAAATAATTATCAAAATAATGTAAGATTGTTTAATATTCACACGGACCTTAAGGATCAGTGATGAATGTAACTGAACTACATAAAATAGTTATCAAAATAATATGTAAGATTGTTTAATATTCACACGGACCTTAAGGTTCAGTAATAAATATAATTGAACTGAATTAAATAATTATCAAAATTATGTACAAGATAGTTTACATAGTATTCACACGGACCATAAGGTTCAGTGATGAAACTGAACTATATAAAATACTTAACAAAATAATATGTAAGATTGTTTAATATTCACAAGGACCTTATGGTTTACTGATGAATGTAACTGAACTACATAAAATAATCATCAAAATAATATGTAAGATTGCTAGATATTCACACGGACCTTAAGGATCAGTGATGAATGTAACTGAAATACATAAAATAATTATCAAAATAATATGTAATATTGTTTAATATTTTTGATGTACATATATTGTTTAATATTCACATGGACCTTAAGGTTCAGTAATGAATATAAATGAACTGAGTAAAATAATTATCAAAATAATATAAGAAAATTAACATACATATTTCTTGAAATCAGAAATTACATGTCATTAAAGCATTTATACTCTGTGTATTATGGTCTTGTACAGTCCTTGTTACAGTATTCTGTCACAAGTTGGGGAGCAGCCTATGATACCAGCCTGGGGTGTGTGGATGTTGCGCAGATGTTGATTATTAAAATAATTCTCGAAAAACGCAGAGACTATCCCTCTGAACAATTATTCATAGATTTCAAAGTTTCAAAATTCAAAAATATTTTCAAAAAATTTTCTATTTTACAAGTACTACGAGAACCTGAGCACCATAGATTTATAATTGAAAATCGGACCCGATATGGATTTTTATTTTTCCAAGATAGAAGGAAGACAACTTTTGCGCAACATCACTACTCATTCCTGGGAGATAAGTGTTTTAATGACCTTCCTCTAGATATAAGAAAAACAACTGACTCTAGACAACTCATAAATAAAATAAAACAACATTTTAAAACAGATATTTAAATCACTTGTATTTTGTTTTCTTTTGTTTGTGATAGTGTATATGTCTGAATATGTTGGTGTGTATGTGTATCTATATGTGTGTTGGTATATTTATGTTTATCTTTATGTGTGTAGGTACCTATATATGTATGTATTTATACTCATATGAAATAAAAAAAATAAAATAAGGATAATATGACTATGACTAACACAATTACTCTCTACACAAGCCTCATAAGCTTTCAGAGAGGAGTGGTATTGTAATATACCTATATTATTTGTAAATGAATTATTGCTTGTTATTGTGAACATGCATGTTGCATAAATAAAATAAATAAAAAAAAATATGTAAGATTGTTTAATATTCACACGGACCTTAAGGTTCAGTAATAAATATAATTGAACTGAATAAAATAATTATCAAAATTATGTACAAGATAGTTTAGTATTCACACGGACCATAAGGTTCAGTGATGAATGTAACTGAAATACATAAAATACTTAACAAAATAATATGTAAGATTGTTTAATATTCACAAGGACCTTATGGTTTAGTGATGAATGTAACTGAACTACATAAAATAATCATCGAAATAATATGTAAGATTGCTAGATATTCACACGGACCATAAGGTTCAGAGATGAATGTAAGTGAAATACATTAAATAATCATCAAAATAATATGTATGATTGTTTAATATTCACACGGACCTTAAGGATCAGTGATGAATGTAACTGAACTACATAAAATAATTATCAAAATAATATGTAAGATTGTTTAATATTCACACGGACCTTAAGGTTCAGTGATCGATATAACTGAACTCAATAAAATAATATATAAGATTGTTTGATATTCACACGCACCTCAATGTTCACTGATGAATATAACTGAACTCATAAAATAATAAATTTGATTGTTACTTACATCAACATCGACTCCGGGAAGCGGGAAAACTCTAGTGTGTGGCAGTTCTTTGGGAATATATCTGAAGAACTCCTGTCGGCCTTTGTACCATTTGACGCTGTATAAAGAGTCCTGTTCGAGGTCATAGCGACAGTGCAGCGATACGGTGTCTCCGGCTGCAGCAGCTTCGGGAACTGACACTTGGACGTCACGTAGTCCCGGAACACCTGGAAATTGAAAAAAAAACAAAATTTAAAATTTAGATCCAATGATTTTTTATTAAATGAACATGATCTTATTAGAGAAGTACATATTCGTACATTTCCTACATACATATAGCCTAATTAAAACATCTCTCTATCAGCAAGAGATTTCCTGTGTAGTAAGGTGCTATTTAGTATTTACACCATCAATTTCATATACACACACAAACTATTTGTACGTAATTTTTTAATATTGTTCCTATTGTCATTAAAATATATAGTTAGTGTTTGTTTGGGTGTGTGCATTTTGAATACCATTTCCTATAGCCAAAGCATGCAGAAATATTTTATACTATATACACACATGATATAGAAAAAAAACCAACACACACTTGACAATATATGAAAATGTGGGTGTTGTGGCTAACATGTCATTCTCTAACATGCTCTTGTTCAATCAATTTTTATACCATTTTCCATCATCCAATATTGCTGAAAAACTTAATACACATTTGCTACTGATGACAATATAGGTACAAAAAAATGGGTTTTTGCCACTGAACTATTTACAACGTTTGTAATCGATCGTATTGAAAACCACTTCCCATTATCTATACCTATGTGCATAAATATTATAAACTATATGCACTCCTGATAAAAATTTATAAAAACTAATGGGATATGGTCAACACTAGACTCTTTCAATGCTTTCGTTCAGTTAAATTTAGAACCATTTCGCATAGTCTTATTGTGCAGGAATATAAAAAACTATAAGCATACTTCGTGAAAAAATATAAAAACGAATGGGATTTGGCCTACACTAGACTCTTTTCAATGATTTTTTCCAATCAAATTTAGAACCATGTCGCATGGCCTAATTGAACGGAAATCAGTTAAGAATTATAAGACAGATAAAACAGCTTTAGTTTCTTTTTAAAGAGTTGAATCGATTGTGACGTCGTAGTATCATTACATAGGCTGAGTTGTTTCAATAAAAGTATCAGTAATAGTATAGTTAAAATACTTTGATTTCATAAAATTATTCAAAATTGCGTCGTTTAACGATGAAACAACCAAAAGTTTGGAACATTTTTATGAAATCAAAGTATACTTTTAATCTTTGTTCGAGTAACACAGCCTTTAGGTGTTCCATAGTCTTGCTAATCGTATTTCAGCTGAGCTTGTGAGATATGTGGTGATTTTATATAAAGACAGAAGTGTATGAAGCTTGGTTCTCTCTACCTACCCCAATAACAGGAACGTAGGGTAATGATACCAATTTATGCTGTGTGATGATATTATGATTCGCAAAAACGTGGCAACTTGAGATTAAACCAAAAATAAATTTAATAAAAAGTGTTCATATTAATTTTATAATTATTTAGAGTACCTACTTATAATCTTCACAACGTCGGTTTATTGTTTAAAAGAAAACAATATTATTTTCGTATTAGGCTACTTAATTGCTTTTGTATTATACTTTTAATGAAAGGGATAAAAAAGTCACAATAAAGCTATTGTGTGAACGCTGAATTCAAAATATTTGAAAACAACTTTATCGGTTTTCCTTTCAAGAATTTTATGTCTCCATTTTATGTTCGACTCCAAATCATAAAATTTATATTTATTTAGTGAATGAAATCAATTACTGTAAAAATGTATTCAACTTTCAAAAGAAAATTCAAAATACTTAAAAAAGTTTTTTTGGAGACTTAAAATTTATATATTTCAGAAGGATTTTATAAAAGTGCTGAAATAACAATATTTCGGAACACATTAACCAAAAAGTGATCAGTTATGAAGTTGATTAAGATTAGATTACGAACTTAGAAATATTTTAGATTAAAATTAATACAAAATAAATGACAATTTCAAACTAAACTTTGATTTTGACGATTTTTGGTTTGGATTAAAATATTATAACTATTATATATAAGACGAGATTCTCTTTCGTAAGATTATTTTGCTTTTCTGTAGGTACTTTTGATATCATATACTTTGAAACCAAATGATGTGTGAGCAGAATTTCATACTCTGTGAATTTCGTACCTATAAAATCCATTGTAAGACATCTGCTGTCTGAGGTAGATAAGAAATGGATTCTAAAGAAGAAAATTATTGAACAACATCGTTGTCGCTTGGTTAGAAGTGATTTTTCTTCATTAGAATCTTCTCTCAACACATGAGTAGGTATAACAGCTGTAGGTACATAAAGATTCGGATATTTTACTAGATTAAGGTCTCTTCATATCAAAATCATGAAACTATGCAAAAACATTGAAAACTCTGTACGTTCGTCAAAATTACGTCTCTCAACTTGAGATGTTTTAAATATTCAACGAACATCATTGATCTTTAAACATATTGAATAAATGAATAATATCCAAAAATCTTATGTATAATTTTTTTTCGAATACCTTCTATATTTTATAATTGTCAATAAAAAAAGTAATATCTTTCCGTATTAGATATGTTTTTGACACAATCTCTAAATATATATTTACTCTCCACTACTGTGGAATAGTGAAGACTCATGATTTCACAATTTTCAAGCGTTTTGTGTATGCCGTTATGCTTTTTGTGCCCTCTTTACAACCCAAACTATAAATCCGACCTACTTCATAAAATGAAATTTCAATTCTGGAAATTTTCCATACAAAAATTAAAAACTCGAAGTGACTTGGTAGTAAGGAGTATAGCGTTGGCCACTACCCAATCGTTTTTTATTGCCTCAGTAATCAAGAAGAAAATTTTTAAGGTTTCACAAAACATATTCAATTATCTGATATCTATAATCGTGTAGGTATATCTATCTGCCTAGTTTTTCTATGTGCTTTAGATTTTTAAATGTTTATGAAAAATGTTAAGAGTAGTTAATTTTTGTCTCTTTCACCGCGAGATATAAAAAATGTCTCTTTTCACCGCGAGATATAAGTAGTGGGTTAAAGGTTTCTTCTCTAAGAGTAACTCTCAAAGGACTTTCATAACAGCTTCATAGACATTTTTGCCAACGTGAAACAATGAGGTTCGTTAACTGGCTTCCTCGCGATACTTAACCGCTTATTGTCTTGTTACACTAATAATATACAAAAAGAACACTCAACAATCCTGAATCGACTCTCGAGATTATTATTTTCAAAAAGAAATAAATGAATCCATATTGATTTTGGTTTTAAAACATCATTGGTGTTATAAAAATATACCTTTTTTTAATATTAGAGAAGAATTACAACTATTTACTTAAGAGAGAATAATATTTCAAAAAAACATTAATTTATTAAAAGTATCCACGTTATGTATAGGTAACAACCTACTTAGTTTACAATAATTAGTATATATAATTTTTTGCAAGACCGCTAAATTTTTCCATTTAAATTATGCAGACTCTTGATCTTGCATGCTAAACAATAACGCATTCAGCCTTGATTTTGATTTTCCTTTTTTTTTCAACTTAACCAGTTCGTAATTATCAAGAAAAAACTTCATCATATCAAGAAAAGTTCGTAATTATAGTAAAAATCAACAAAATGCTACAGTTTAGGTTTAATTGGGCCAATATATGAACAATTTACACTAAATAACAAAAATATGATCAAGTTTATTGAAATGACAAAGATGCTTTAAAAAAATATTGTGGAGTATAGGTACATAAATATTTACCAAAGAAATATGAATATTGAGCTGACACTCATGTCAGTAAACGAGAACAGCAAACCTCCGCTTTTATCGCTTTGAATATTTTAGTTCCATGGTGGTTTTAGTTCTCTCTTGGTAAACGTAGGGAAGGATGGCGCCAAAGCAACGCTCTTTGCTTGTTGTGAGCCAATTTAAGCGTGCTTGTATTGTATTGTAGTCTATACTGTGCTTTGTATATCAGTAGATATTCCACTGCACCAGCCAGGCGATGCATGATAGAATTTCCCTTTCCAAAGGAACTTCCAAATGCTTTCCCAACGTGAATAAATCTCTTTTAATATCGCTTGCTACGAGAAATGATAAAAGCTTCAAGAACTGCGAAGCAACATACCTGGAGAGATTCACATTATCTCTTTTTCTTTCTTATTTTTTGATATCGTTTTCCGCGTAATCATATCTTCTGCTCAATTGAACATAAAATTAATTTCAATAATCGATTATTATTAGGGGAATATTATTGAGATTCGTGGAAAAGGAAATATATAATGTTATTCCCAACAGTAATGGGTCTAGTGTAATTAATTTGAACCACCGGTCGTAGAATCCTCGTCAATTGCCCGTCAAGAGGTGTAACCCTTCAACATTTTGATTTACGATTCCAAATACGCCAATCTAAACTCGAAGGGCAATTATTTTAAAATTCATTTTACAACAAGCGGTTGAGGTTGAAATATAAACGTTTCAGCAAATTCAGTTTGTGCTCAATTTAATTTAAACTTTCTAATGCTCGGTAATTTATTTAAATTGCCGCGTTTATCTGCGACCAAATTGTAAGTAATAAAACAAAATTCGTCTCGTTCATTGTAACACATGTCTCCCTCACCGTATAACGGAGGCGGGGTTGCCATTGCGAAACTTCAAATTTAGATTCACTTTTATAGGAAGACATCTCAAATATTCCCTATTTGTTGAAAGGGAAAAATATCTGGCTTATTTTGTTTGTAAACTTTATTTCACTCATCCTATGGATGAATACAATTAAAATCTCTCTCACGTTCGTACATTTTAAATTATATTATACGTTTGTATTGAATTTTACTTTTCTATAAAATGATTAAGTACTGATTTTGAGTCATCAATTACAATGAATATGAAAATATGTCAATTAAATTGTTAATTCAGAAAACAACGATATATGAAATATTCGATCAAAATGAAATAATATTAATTTGCTTCAGTTAAGTAGAGGTATACGGTACTATGTTTATGATAAGTATTTTTTAAAATATAGTTATTTTTTGTTATTGTTTTTATATATGTGTAAATGGAAATAAATAATTTCATTTCATTTTTTTCATTTCATTTCAAGTGTGTGACATACAAAACCCAAACATTTTACATAAATTAACACCATCATCTTTATTTAATACATGCCTATTGATACAATTCGATGAAAATTAACATGTTCCGTGATATTTGTTTTTCCCTATAAAATATTGGGTCGATTTAATGAACAATTAGAATTTTCGCAGGAAGTTTGCTTTTCAATGCTGGCGTTTCCGCAAAAAGTTTTCCCAACTATCAATAATAAATACATTTAGGACAGATATCTAATTATTTCTGTGTGGGATGTAAAAGTAATATTATCTACCCGCTCTCGCTCCAACGGAGATATAATGAATTCTATTAACGTTATCGTTCGGGATGTTACCTTTCTCCACTGAAATTATTGATAAAACGATTAGGAGCAGATTATAATTCCTTTAGTTGATTCTCAGTCAACAGACTAGAATATCTGGGGCTAATTAAGTAGAACGCCGAACCACGCTGCTTTGTATTTACTTTGCGCCCTGATATGTGGAGGAATGTCAAGGAATATAAATGATTAAGGTAATAGAATCACATTTTTGGGAAAACATACCTTGAATTATATTCATTTGATGTATTAGTGTAATTAATTTAATAACGGTATACAACGTTGAATCTGAAATCAATCTTCTAGCAAGAAGTACATAGTATAATATAGTGGGTAGGTGTAAAGAATGTATTACAGTAGCTTAAGTATATTTATCGCGAAGAAGAATATATTTATCGCGAACAATAGCTTTATAATAATAGTCCATTTTAACTAAAATTATATACTTTTTTTTTAACATGTCTACGTAGGGGACGCCAGCTATTAGGATTTGGGTTCATTTTACTCTTCCGAAGAAGCGCACTACGTAGCGTCGGGAGGGGTTTGCAATCTAGAAAAGAGTTTATTAATTCGGATTTTAAAAAGACCCGGGTTGTACGAAGGTGGAAACACAGAATTCGGAAGATCGTTCCACAGTCGGGCTGCTGTATTAATAAAGGAGTTCGAGAAGCGACTTGTTCGTATATGTTGAAGGTCCACTGTGAATGGGTGCTGCGATTGAGTGAAGCGAGTGACTCTGTTGTGAGTGGGTAGAGGAGGGACCAAAGATGCAAGTTCTTCTGAGCAATTCCCGTGGTAGTATCTATAGAATAAACTTAAAATACCGACTCTGCGTCTGTGTTCTAGTGATTGCAATCCATCAGTCAGTGATGGATCATCAATCAGACGTATAGCACGCCTTTGGACAGCGTCGAGGGTATTCAGTAGGTATTGGGGGGCGCCACTCCAGAGGTGACTGCCATATTCAATAATTGGACGTATTTGCGCTTTGTAGAGTATACAGATCTGGGTCTTAGTAAAATATCTACGCGCTCTATATAGTACGCTCAATTTTTTGGTGGCGAGTTTCACCTTAGCTTCGATGGAGCCCTTGTAGTGTAATTGGTTCGTTATAGATACTCCAAGCAGGTCGATAGAGCTGCTGTTAGGTAGGGTGCTTCCGTTGAAAGACACTTACAATTCATTGGGGTTTCTCTTCGCAGAAATTAGACAGACTTGGGTTTTTGAGACGTTAAATGAAACAAGATTACTTTCACCCCAGGTATTGATTGAGTGGAGGTAGCTATTTATTTTTTGATGAAGGTCTTTCCGGGCTTCTGATATTTCACTCTGTTTAGGAGGTTTGTCAAAAGAGAAATTGTCATGGACTGTGCTGTCATCAGCGTAAAAGTGGATGGGGGCGCGTAAGAGCAAGTCATTAATATGTAGGAGGAATAGGGTTGGAGATAGAATGGACCCTTGAGGGACTCCCGCATTAATGGAATGGGGAGAAGAAGAGCAACCGTCCACTACAGTTATGACTTCGCGATCTTTTAAAAAATTCGCAATCCAAGTACACAGAGACTGGGGTAGTCCATAAGAAGGGAGTTTCATTAAGAGACCTTGGTGCCAAACCCGATCGAAAGCTTTAGAGATGTCAAGGGCGACAGTTTGAGCTTCTCCAAAGCGTTCCATAACTCGACCCCAAACGGATGTCACATACTTGTCATTGAGGATCGCATAAAGTAGTATTATTTAGGTACCTAAATAAAAACTTAACAACCACCTATTATATTTTGTATCACCAACTGATATATTTCATGAAATTTTTTTAAAGCTGACTTTTAAGTAATACATAAAATATATAACATATCCCGAGATATAAATTATATCCTACAATAAATTGATCTTCACACTGTGAGATATATCTTTTTAACCAGTTCAGACATGAGCTGTGGGCGAAGTGGCGCGGGGACAGGGGCAAAAAATAAACTGAAAATATAGCTCGAACGACCGAAAAAATATTTATAGTTTGTGATGCAACTTATATTATATCTCAGTGTAAACTGTTCCATTCAAAAGTACGGTGAGCGATATAAATTTATATCTCAAGATGTAATAATATATTATGTACATGATATCCCATAGTGAAAAGCCAGCTTTCGGTCCTATGGTAAGCTTTATAATTAGTTAACATTTTAACTAAAATTTTAAACTTTTCATTTACGATCCTATAAAGCTACAATCATTTCAGGCACAAATTATATTTTGTTTCAACAAATAATATATTTCTTTAAATGTTTTTAACTCGCCGGTGCTATAATGAAGAGTGCGTAATACTCTTTTAGTTTTAAATTATGACTTTGTTTCAACCACAAATGAGTTATTTTGCGCGACCGGTTTCAAAGCAACTGCACCTTCGTCATTTGACAAAATGATCTATAGTTATGTGTTGCGAACGGTGATGAAAAGAATAGGAAAGTAAGGTCAGGGACGTAAATAATTTATAAAAAATAATTGCAATCTCAATTACTGGGACCAAATTTCACATTTGACAATAATCATGATAGATAATGGGAAAAATATTATAAATAATCAAGTTTTTAATAATTATTTCTTAAAGATACAATGGAGATGCGTTTCCTAAATATACATTCGGTGATTGTCAACCATCTGAGAATACACAAATTTAATATACATAAATTCAATCTACATATTTATATCGGTAGGTACCTACAAAATTATTGGTTACTTTCTACTATTTTTAAAAAGTAAAATTTGGCTTTAACCTATAAAGTATTTTAACTATCCACAGGTACAGTAATGCATAGTAGGTATATTTTCAAAAGGTGGATACATAATATATTGAATAAACATACCTTTCCATAAATAACACACATAGCTACATATTTGGAAATATCAGGTAGAGCAAAAAACAAAGAAAACAGAACAATTCAATTTTCTTTGGTAATTGAACTGAGCTCTCCATGGCTAAAGGACTATTTTACGACAGGTTCATAACAACAAACCCTTCGAGCAGTAATACCAGAAAAGAATCATTATTTATATATCAACTAACCAATATCTATAGACTCTTGTTCATAAGAAAATTTTCTTTATACGCTTCCCACCAGCTCTTTTCTTTATAAATATAATATTTTTTATGTGAAATTTATAATATTATGTGAAAGAGAGAATCTGCTCTGCAAAAAAACTGCTTTGCAGTTTGGCGGGAAAGTAAACATGTATTACTTTTTATTAAAAAATAAATATCTTTAAAAAAAATAATGAATAACGATCCGTTATTCATTATTTTTTTTAAAGCAACCTTAATCCGTTTTATACAATACAAGTTATATTATAACTTATGTTTTTGTCAAATATTGAAAATAAAACTGCATTATCGTTCACACGAACGTTTGATAATAATCATAATAATTTGATAACAAACATTCGCTAACGGATATAAAGTTTTAACAAATTTCAGATAGCGTAAGAATATCATAAAAATTATCTTCTGTATTTCAAAATTGTCTTCGCTTACTACAGAGGCAAATATAAACTACAAATTATAATATTTACTAGACAAATTACGGGACTAAAATAGATTGCGTTCCCGACACTTCAAGGTATCGTGGATATTTCATTTGATATACTACACCTAACTTAAGTATATATTAATAATAAGCATCTAATGGAATTTGTAATATTGACGAAATATGTGTTTCTCGACAGTAAAACGAATTTCAGTTCTCTACCACATACACACATTATTTACTATTAGCGCAAACATATATATAATAGGGCAGACGCTGCTTCAACTACGATCACCCGCCGCATGTGCGAACTGTGCAAAAAAGTAATCGACGAATGTAAAACGTTTATTACCATTCAAGAAGATTATTGCGGGACTAACAATTTGATACAGAGTGAAAAAATCTGCAATAAGAAGGACTTGCGATGGTGAAGATCAAAATGACGATACTAGAGAGATCACGCGGAGAGAGCAGGTTCTGAAAGAGTGGTGAACGTAGCGGCCAACGAGTTACCATCGGGCACCCAACCCTCAGAAACACCGATGACGAGATATGTAATTGTAAATTCATATTCCAGGAATATGGTATGAAATATGCCTGATAGTAGTTCCTTGTGTCGTCCGACGAGCAGCCACTCCGGGTATAAAAAGTGCTACAAGCTTCTATAACGTTCCCAATGGTGTGGGGTAGAGGTGACTGAGAAATTTTTCTCAATACCAGGCAGGAGCAGACACCGAGCAATAACAGGACACAGTATGTCATCGAATTCAGATTTTCAAGTCGATGGCATCAAAGACGCTACGAAAAAAATTGTCATATTTTCGATAATGATTCTTCCTGGCACTGTCCCAACTAACTGTCCATTTTTGTTATCGGGGTCGGCTTTTCTCATCCTCAGGCTGTATATTCTACGGTTCTGGGTATCGCTTTCATGCAAACCGTTTCTTTGTAGGATCTTGGAGCTAGTTTTTATCCAGAGGCACGATTCACGTTCTTTTTTAGGTATCCATAACGCCTTAAAATCCATAAAATCCTTAAATTCCTTAAAATTATAGAAAACGATTCTCATTTCAATTTGTAGTAATAGTAAAAGGGATACTATCCCTCGCAGGTATCCACACCGTAGCGCTCGCATTAGAGGAGTCACTAACGCTTAGAGCAATCCATAACATCAATCTGTCACTGACTTTCAATATTATTTCAATTATTTACACACGTTCATAATTTCAAATATAAAAATAATTCATACACTATAATATTCAATAAGATCCTAGAGTAAAATCGTATTTTGAAGGGAGTTGTAACTAACGTGATAAAAATAACAATGCATCTAATGATAAATAAAGGAAAAAAATCACTGAACAAATGAACAATAATAATAAAAATGCAAAAACAATTGTTTGTATAAAGGCCAAGTACCTAATTAAGATTAATAGAAAGAATGTAAAACCAATTAAAATACATTCAAAGTCTTCAAATTCCTAATATGTATTTAAAATAAATCCTTTATCACATGCATTTACTGGTAAAAATATGGATACTATCCATAGAATCCTTACATCATTCTGTATGGACACCTATCACTCACGCGAGAACAAGAATCGCATTTATTGACATAGCATTCTTTCACAAGCGCTAGTAGCCATAATTTCCTATCCATAACAACAATTAAGGATTTAAACGAGAATCGCGCCTCAGGTGTTTTATGGTCATTCTCTGGATAATAAACGAGGAAGATAATTTTTTTTGTCTTATTTGTGGTATGGTTTGGTGGTACCTTTTTTACGCGCCATCTCAGCTGACGCTCTTCTAGTTCGCTGTTCATGTCAGTGACTCCCAGGCTGCCGCGAATACGTGAACTCTTTATTTAATCTATTAGTGATAGGTACTCCTACCGTCCAGCTAAGCATTTCCGTGGTCTCAAGATGCCTTGCGTAGGAATTGTACATTGCCTAACATTCGGAGCAATACATAATTTCGGATCTGACAATTATTTGGTAAACTTTGCCTTTTAATTTTATAGGCATTTTAAAAATCACACGGATGTCCAGACAGTGATCTGAATTTCTTCCATCCTACGCCCGTTCTATAGTCAAAATCTGTTGCACATGTCCCGTCTTTGTGTATTACAGAGCCCAGGTATTTAAATGAATCACAAATGAATCAAAAAATGTGGAAGTAAGATAAACTCTGGCTATCGTTATTAGGTAGGCAAAATAAACCAAATGACACACACTTTTATCCATCATACAAGTTATTCGACAAGTATTTAAGCTCATACAATTAGCTTTCAAAATATTCTTCACACAGTCATATGTCAACCCTTTCATGGATGAACGCTTCCTTTTTTTCCATAGCAACCTGTATAATTCAAAATAATATTCCTTGTTACTTGTATATTTGTAGATATGTTTTAAAAAAGGAAAGAATTTCGTATACCTACCCACATTAATAAGTAAATATTTGCGTATTGCAGAAAAAATATACCTAGTAGCGTACAAAATATTCAAACGAAATTATTCATGAAATTTTTACCATAAATTTTCGTAATTGGATTTGCGCTTATATTTTGTGAAGGTTTTCCAATTAACGGAAGAAAGAGGCCGTATATTTTTAAGTACACGCGACTTGGAGTACCTTGAATTTGGCAAATAAATACACATAAAATTAAAACAAAGTGTTATACTTTTTACTGTGTATATATTCGAACTGTCGATTTGTTGAAGAGAATTTATTTCTCTTAACATATCGACATAGTTAAAGCCAAGATCTGCGAGATTTCGTGTGGCCAGGTCTTCATTTTTCATGGTTTTTCAGCTTTGAAGTAAAAAAACACCAACTTAAAGGCATCATAGCATATATTTTATCTAATATATTGATGAACTCAGTACTCGGAGTAGAACATTTAGCGTGTCTGTGTGTGCGTGTGTGTCCCTTTATAACTTTTGATTTGGTTGATTCACAGAGCCAAAAATTTCAGAAAATGTAGTAAATGTTCTACTTCTTCTTCACTCCACTGCTGGATATAGGGCTCTTCTTAGGTTTTCCATTCCCTTCTATCCTGGGCACTCTGTTAAACCTATAAAAAACCTATTCAGCTCAGATTTTGAATTTTCGTTCCGGTCAGGGGTTATCAACATTTGAATTTCTATTTTATATTTCAATATATCTCAGAAACCATAAAAGCTAGAGTGCTGATAATTGATATAAATATAGACAAATACTATATCTCAATTTTTATATATCCATTTTTTTAAATATCGAAAAAGGGCTGATACAACCCAACTATATCATTTAATTTTCTTTAGAAAACGTACACATTATAACTGTACTCAAACTTTTCTTTTTTGTAAAAATTTAATACAGTGACGAGATCGTTCCTTACAATTTGTATTGCAAATGCACAATATTTACAGGGACTCTATAGTTTAATATTGTTTACAGTGACTGACTTCCATACTATCCTATCCTAACATACCTACATGTTTTGTATAGAAAACATGATATATTTGTGTATTAAATAATTTGGATTTAAGCGTTTATATATTGGTACGCACATTTATTTTTCTTTATAAAATTCATGGATTTTTGATCTTGAACTATACACATACTATCGCCATTGACAGATGGATCCCTGTTGGTCACTCGGTTGTGCAACTAGTACATATTATTATCTACTGTATATATGGATTTGGAGTACCTCGAATTTGACAAATAATACACATAAAATTAAAACAAACTGTTATACGATTTACATAGTATATGAAATATACCAATCATGTCTTGAGACTCATACATATCTACTGAACTTCATAAAAAATATTATAAATATAAAAACATTCTTGTCAATATTTAATCAATCTGTAGGTATCATAAAATATGATTTTTAAAACACAAATAAATTTAAAAAATGGATGTTTGGAAAAAACTTTATTTTTTTTATTTTACAAATCATTTTCAATTTTGATTTCACCTACAAAATATTGGCTATGATATAAATGTTGTCAATATTCTAAGTTTACTAGTCCAACAGATTTCAAAAACTATATTTTGCTCATATTTCTTCCATCTGAGACAGCTTTAAGTTATCCGCCAAAGATTGCCCGAAAATGAGGCAGACGCTTATAAACGCATTTATTTTGTCAAGGTCGGATGACTACAATGCTTTATATGCTGTTCTGCCCAAATGTCAACCAAATAGGTTGCAACTGGTATTTAACGCAGCTGCGTGGCTTATCTGTGGGGCGGATAAAAGATGCCCTATAACTTCTTCTTCGATGGCGCTACAGTCCAAATCGTGCCCTGGCCTCCGTTAACTTTCACATCCATTCCATCCTGTCCTCTGTTGCCACTTTCCAGCTCCTCTCCTGGAGAAGCTGAGTCGCATCCTTTTTGACCTCATCTTCCCACCGCAGCCTTGGTCTTCCTATCCTTCTTCTCCCATAACGCCTATAATGATGCCCTATAACGCCTCTCCTAAACGAGCTGAACTGGTTAAGGTGTTCAGAACGAATGAATAGAGTATAAAGTGAGATTAATGGTCAATTGTGTCAGAGGAATGTACCATTACAGATCTTAAGTTTAAGAACGTCAGAATCACACAATACCAATTATTTAAAGCATTTTGATAGAGCCAATAAAGCGGCTTTCTTTGTTCGTGGTTTCAGTGTAAACGCACCTATTAAGTGAAATAAGAATTTTGAGTCCTTCATTAAATTGCTTAAGAATTCTTTGTTTCGCAGAGCAAAAAAATATGCAAAAGCGCCCTTGAAATGGTCTTGTACCATAAAACATCCCTATGATTTTTATTATTATTATTATTACTAATTAAGTTTAATCAACCAATTGAGTATAAAAAAGTAAAATTACCCTTCACTATGTCAGTCACTGGCATTATTTCAAAATTGTTTATCCGCAATTTAGAAATAGTTGATTTTTCGAAAAACAAAAATGCAAAAATCAGTAATAATGCATATTTTACGTAGGTAGAATCATTATTTTTTTAAACATTGATAGTCACGAATCATTAAGTATTATAGGAACCTCCTTAGAGCATTATCCTTTGATAATATGTTAAGTATCTGGATGGGTGAATTATTCCCAATTGAAAGCTCGATCGATGCGAGTGTTGCATTTTATTTTGATGTATTAAATACTTTTCATTTTACGCATTGATTTGCTAATTATTTTGATGAAGTGCATAATGATATTTATAAAAATTGAGTGTAATAATCTGTAGTGAGTAATTGTTATAATTAATGACGTAGTTTTTGTCTTTATAAAGGGAATGAAAACGAGAATAAATCCCTGATAACAATGAAAACTCAAAAAGAGAGGAAAAATGAATCGGAATTAGAAGATGTATTTGTCTTTCAAAGGCATTGATCGATTAAGTTACTGCTGTGTCAAAATACGGTAAGTAGGTACCTACCTACTCACTTAATTCTGTTTATTGATTTTCAAATGTCAAACTGTTGAAACAAATATACCTACCTGCCTGTTAATTATAGTGACTATGTTTTAACGAAAATCATTATTTATACCTACTTTTCTGAGTAATTATAATAATTTAGATTATTATGATCAAAACTGGTGAAAAGTTTTCGATTTGGTTGAAAGAGTTTTTGATTATTGAGTTAAAGTAAGGTTTTCACACTCTTCATTTTTTTTTTTTTAATAAAAATGAATATGTCCTTGTTAAACAAGTACATATACATCTTCCTACGTTCCGCGACCACTGGATTACTAGCCCAGCGCGCTAACCGCTCTGCCACCGACCCATTTATTTCCCAATTCATTATTTTAACCAAATAACAAAATTCTACCTTGGTAAGTATGGAGCTAACACACCTATAATATGGAACAATAAACATGCATTACACTGCTTTATTTGGACATGACATTTTTGAGTAAAATCTGTATATTTTATATATTATTATAGTTATTTTTGGTTTAGTGAATTGAACTTATCTTAAACGCTTGATTGAAAAGTTTCTCGTGACTATTCTTATACGTCGACCCCAAAAAAATACTATTTGATCTAAAAAGATAGATTCACCATTTTAAACTTTATACTTTGAATAAAATAAATACAATTTTGTTCAATTTGATTTTTTTGTTCAATGGATAGAAGTAGTGAGAAAAATAACTAGAGGAAATTTTGAATTGTATACCTTTAGTTATATCCAGCCATAAAGAATTCACAACTTAAAAATGAATAAAATATACTTAAACGTTTCCTGAAACCAAACTTGGCAAGGTTCACATCCTGAACCCATATACGAGGGCAAGCATGAGCGTGTGTGATCATATAAATACAGCATCTTAAGAATTCAACAGTCTTCAATATCAAATACTTGTTTACCTACTAACCAATGCTTCAAATAGAACCCAAGTAATGTTTCCATACCATCATCTATCAC
Organism: Molanna angustata; assembly: GCA_963576475.1. Lineage (NCBI taxonomy): Eukaryota > Metazoa > Arthropoda > Insecta > Trichoptera > Molannidae > Molanna > Molanna angustata. Next base: position 23,026,487 of record OY754964.1, on the reverse strand, counting down.
GCCATTCGGTGTAGGCAGAGAGAACCGAACGCCAGACACCTTTATCTTGACACACATTTCTCTCTTCATTTAGGTCCATTCTTCTTCTTCAGTCTGTATTTTTCCCTGTCTTGGGTACACTGCATCCATCTCTCTCCGGTACATTTCTTGATGTCATCAGACCATCTTTCCTGGGGTCCGCCGACACCTCTTCGGCTTGTTCTCGGTCGCCATTCTACGATCTTTTTGGTCCTGGCACCTGACAATATACCAATTCCAGCTCCACTTAAGTTCCGCTACATCGGCTACTTTGTTTCTTTCTCTTATAATGACATTCTGAATTCTGTCCCTTATTGAAATACCCAGCAACTTTCTCTCCATAGCTCTGTGTCACTAACTGCTCGTGCATTATTCGTTTTCTTAGGATTTATGTTTCCTTTCCATAAGTAAGCACTGGGAGAATACATGCATCGAATAGCATCTTTTTCAAATAATGGGAGTATTTACGGGATTTCAGAATGTATGATAATTTCCCAAAAACTGCCCAGGCAAGGCCACGTCTTCTCTCTATTTTTGCCTCTTGATTTTCTTTAGCAAGCATTACGGTATCGCCTAGATATATGTATCTGTCTACTCTTTCAATTTCTACATGCTCTTCAATTATTCTTCCTTTTCCATCCATCAAGATCCCATTTGCGTGATCTTACCAACTATTTCTTGACCGACCTCTACTTTTAGTTCCTCTCTCAGTCTTGTGTTATTAAATATATCATGGGTCAAGCAAATTTTCTATAGCATTAACATTCCTCCTTTTTTGTTTTCAATTATTTTAGCAATACAGATTTTATGATTCAACATTCGCGGATTTTTAAACACGCCCATCCGTAGACTGCATCGCTACGATTTGCATTTTTTTGCAACTGCATTAAATTCAATTATTACAGCATCCAATATTTCGCACCAGTAGTCTTCATTGTTGCGTAATCAAAGCGTTAAACAAACAATTCGCGAATCATACAACACGGTGGATATGAACGAATTTAATTTAGCGTTTGAGTTGACGGAACGTGGCAAAATTTATATAATTTGTTACAACTGTCAAGCATCATTTGGCAAACGACAAACTTTACTTGACACACCATCATATCTCACAAATATCATTTGTAGTCAAATCATGTTAAATACACATTTCCTTTGGAAACATGTAACTACTCTCAACTTTGATTATTCAAACATTTGAGTACAATACGAAAATAGCTAGAAAATAATACTTTGGACTACATATGTGATTGAATTTATCAGATTTACATAGAATAAGAAAACTGAAAACACCTCCTTATCTCGATAAATATTCAAAATATTATAGATGAGATTTTATAGTTGTTGAATTAACTTTTTTATCTGATAAATTTATTATGATGCCAGAAGTTAGAGGCGCTGTGGGCAGTCTGGCAAGCTTATCATTTTTTGAGTTTCTCTCTCTATCTGATTTGAACCAATGTAACTTTATACACAATAGCCAAGGTAATTTACTTGACTACGTCCTATCCAAAAATATAAACTGTAGAGTCCACAAATCCGAGGTATCTTTTAGCAAGCCGGACCCATTCCACCCCCCACTTCTGGTGACATTTCCTGTTAACTTAACTAGAGACCGTTTATTGAAAGGCAATTATAGGGAAATTACCCTTTATGGAAGAGCTGACTACCCACACATTAAGTCTGGTCTTGCATCGCACGACTGGGCATTAGAATTATCTGACCTCACTACAAATGAATGTGTTGAAAAATTTTATCAAATAATTTCGGATCTGATTCGCGAATACATACCAACAAAAAAAGTTAAATCAGGTAATTCCTACCCCTGTTGGTATTCTCCGGCACTTATAAGGGTCATAAAAGAGAAGTCGACTTTTCATAGGAAGTGGAAGAAATATAAAAACCCAATGGATTACTTATCTTTCAAATTATTAAGAGGTCGTCAAAAGCTAATATTAAAACAATGCCATGATAAGTATTTAATCAATATAGAAAAAAATGTTCAATCTAACCCCAAATGTTTGTTCTCTTATATAAAGTCTAAAAAGAAATCGGGTGATATCCCAAACAAAATTAAGTATAATGACAACGTCTTTACAAAACCCGCCTCCATTTGTAATGCTTTTAACGAATATTTTACGTCTGTACTTATTCAAAACTCAAACAGAAATAATTACGAAAGCGGCGAGACGCAACCTTTAAATGATAATAATCTATTATTAATACATGACTTACAGGTGGACGTTTCGTTAGTGAGTAGGTATATAAATAACTTAAATATAAACAAGGGCTCAGGATCCGACAAATTACCGGGGGTTTTCTTGAAGAATTGTTTGCCTGAGATATCGGAACCTTTATCGATAATATTTAATAAATCTCTGCGCGAAGGTTGTTTCCCATCAGTGTGGAAACAAGCATGGATATCTCCAATACATAAAAACGGAGATCGTTGTGACGTTAAAAATTACCGACCAATATCAAAACTCCCAATAGTTAGCAAATTACTCGAAAAGATAATAATAAATCATATTAACCCAAAAATAAACCCATATATCAGTAATAGTCAACACGGATTCAGAACCAAAAGATCTGTTGAGACAAACCTACTTGAGTTTACCCATTATATAACACAATCGATGCATGAAGGAAAACAGGTTGACGCCTTCTATAGTGATTTCTCCAAAGCATTTGATAAACTTAATCATAACATTTTGTTGGAGAAACTATATAAACTGGGAATCAGGGGTAACCTCCTAAGATGGTTTGAATCCTACATAAAAAATAGGTCTCAGGCGGTAACTGTATGCGGATACACATCATCATACTTACCTATTCATTCTGGAGTACCCCAGGGGTCCCATCTGGGACCACTCCTGTTCCTAATATATATAAACGACATGGGAAACTGTGTAAAAACCTCGAACTTATTACTATTTGCAGACGATGCTAAACTATATCGAAAAATCGAGTGTATCACTGATTGTATTGATCTTCAAAACGACATCGACGCACTAAAAGAGTACTGTCAGGTAAATCAACTGTTCCTGAATATCGACAAGTGTAACTTTATAACTTATACCAGAAACAAAAACAGGATAAACTTTGATTATAAATTAAATAGCTCGACTCTAGAACGTAAGTCCGAAATGAGGGACTTGGGAATTATATTAGACGAAAAATTAAATTTCATTAAACACTATGACAATATTACTTCCCGTGCTTACAAGACCCTAGGCTTTATATTTAGAAACACAAAGGATTTCCGGAATCCCAACTCGCTGGTAATACTGTTCAACTCGCTTATCCGAAGTCTTTTGGAATTTGCCTCTGCGGTCTGGAACCCGAGTTATACTGTCCACATTAATGCTATAGAGAGATTACAAAAAAAATGCATAAAACAATACAATTTCAGAAACCGTCGGTATTTCCGGTATTATGATCAAGCACTTACACATTATAAAATAAAATCACTGGAAGACCGAAGGATAGTTATTGATCTGGTCTACTTGTACAAAATTTTAAATAATATAGTCGATAGTAGTGCACTCCTGAGTGCAATCCGTTTCCACTGTCCATCTAGAAGCAACAGAAATAAAACACTATTTTATATCGAGTCCTGTAGAACAAACTATATATTAAACACATTTGTCAATAGAGCGTGTATTAGTTTCAATAATAACTGTATGACCAATACAAAGATAGACCTGTTTTCATCAAACATTGCAATCTTAAAAAAAGAACTGTTAAAATCAATAAATGGATATATAGTCTAATTAAGATGCCTATATTCTTGTGAAAAATCTAAATATATACTATAGAAAAATTATGGAAAAGTATATATAAAACCTAACAAGTAAAATGTTATGGCACTGAAATAATATATTATAAACAATAAATTCATTGAACTGTAAACATAAGCGAATGAAATCACAATTTGAAATAATCTGCGAGTTAACAAATATTTTTAATAACGTATTTTAAGATATTTATAAAAAAAGATGACAAATGAACAGTACGTAAATGTTTTACCCTAGATAAAAAAATGTACATAAAATATTTGTATGTTATGTACTTTTATTTGTCTCTATTTGTTGCTAAAAATAAGGAAATAGATATCATCTCCATCTCCATTATCACTTGAAATATTCTTTTTTCGTATTTATTGAGAATTTTTACCGAATAAACAATATAAAATGTAACTAATAACTAGGAAATACTGTAATTGGCGATATAAATAAGAAAATTATTTACTGTATACCTATAAATGTTTGTAAACAGCTGTTGTATTTCTTAATAAAACAAAATAAAAATAAAAAAAAATGATTTTCCGAATAGGCAATATATGACATATATATAAAGGTAAGTATTAAGTCATCATCATCATCAGCCATTATTCGTCCAGTGTTGGACATAGGCCTCCCCTTTCAACCTCCATGCTTCCCTATCCCTCGCCACCCTGTGCCATTGACCTCCTGCCACTCGTTTTATGTCATCAGACCATCTTGATTGCGGTCTGCCCGGGTTTCTGCGTCCAGTTCTTGGTCGCCACTCCAGGGTGCGTTTGGTCCATCGATCATCTGTTGTCCTTACTACATGGCCAGCCCCATTCCATTTTAAGGAAGCTACCTTGTATGCAATATCGGTAACTTTTGTCCTTTCTCTGATCCATTCGTTGCGTTTTCGATCACGAAGACTAATGTTTAGCACCCTCCTCTCCATTGCTCGTTGCGTTACTCAGAGTTTCTATACTGTACGTTTTGTAAAAAATAACAGTTTCAAAACCATATGTCAGTACTGGGAGGATGCACATATCAAATACTTTTTTCTTCAAGTGGTTTGCAAAGCGTTTGTATCTGAGAATATACGACAGTTTACCGAATGCAGCCCATGCAAGGCCCCGCCTGCGTTCGATCTCTGCTTCCTGATTGTCTCCACCTAGCTTTACCTATGTCCGAGGTAAATGTATGAATCTACTCTTTCAATATTCCTTCCCTCTACTATCACTGGTCGAGGTTGTTCTGAAGTGCACATAATTTTTGTTTTGGAGTAGTTCATTTTTAGGCCCACATGACGCGAAAGATTATTGACATCGTTGAGTATCAATTCAAGTTCTTCTTCATTGCTTTCAAAGAGAACGATATCATCTGCAAATCTCAAGTTGGTCAAGGATTCGCCATCTATATTTATTCCTCGGTTCTCCCATTTAAGCTTCTTAAAGACATCTTCAAGTGCGGCAGTGAATAGTTTGGCAGTGAATGTTTACTCCCCTTTTAATTGCTATCTTTCGAGTTGGTTCATGTAGATTTATTGTAGAGGTCGCGTTGGTATATATATTTTTAAGGAGCTGTGAATATCGGTGGTCTATCCTGCAATTATTTAGACATTCTATTATCGCCCATATCTCTACTGAATCGAAAGTTTTTTCGAAATCAATAAAGGCTAAGGCCAATGGCAAGTTGTATAATGTATCACTGTGTATCACTGTGCTTCTGTATAATGTTTTTCAGCGTTTGCAGATGATCGTTGGTTCCATATTCTGTACGGAATCCTGCCTGTTCTCTAGATTGGTATCTATCTAATTTAGTGGTTAAGCGGTTACAGATAATTCTTGTGATTAGTTTATATAGATGTGAGAGGAGGCTTATTGGTCTGTAGTTTTCTAATTTTTTATCATATCCCTTTTTATGCAATAATACAATGTTTGCATTGTGTCATTCTACTGGAATGTTTTCCTGTTCTAAACATTTATATAGCAAGATGACAATTCTATGTAACAGGTTGTCGCCTCCTAGTTTTAAAGCTTCTATTATTATTCCATCTTCACCTGGTGCTTTACCATTCTTCATTTTGTTCATTGCATGTAAAACTTCGTCTTTGGTAACATCTGGGATTTCCTCTGATCCTACGTTGACAATTTCAGTTTTGGGATGTTTGTTTCAACTTGTGGCTGTTGTGATGCATATAGCTCTTGGTAGAAATCTGCCGTTATTTCTAATAGTTCTGATCTATCTTGTGAGACACTACCATCTTCTCTACACAGAGCAGTAATTTGTTTCTTGCCACTGTTTAATCGTTTCTGCAAGATCTTTGTCCCTTTTGTTTTCTGATATGACCTGTTCATTATGTACAGCAATGTCTTTTCTTATTTCTCGTCTAATAGTTTTGTTCAAAATTTTGTACTCTTCTGTATCGTCCAATCCACCTTTATGGTTTCGTCGTTTTTCGTTCAATACCTGTGTTTTTTGTGAGATTTTATTTTGTTTCGGCACTTTTTGTATTGCAAGTTGTTTTAGTGTCCTGTTAATTACGGTATTTATATCTGTATTCATGTCATTCAATGAACCACTCATTGGAAAAGGTTCTTTCGATAGTTCTTCCTCTTTAATCTTTTTATAAACAACAGGATTAGAGGTTATCGTTTGGTTCATATTAGTTTTGTTACTTTTCAGTAGTTTTCGTCTTTCCAGTTTAGTGTTGATGAATACTTTGGCTCGTACAAATCTGTGGTCACTTCCTGTGTTGAATGAGTTTAATACAGAAACATCTTGTACAATATTTTTATGACTTGAGAATATAAAATATATTTCATTCTTTGTGGATCCATCTGATCTCTTCCATGTCCATTTGTTCTGGGGTTTTTTTCTGAAGAAGGAATTCATCGCATTAAGTATTGAGTATTATATTATTAGTATTAAGTATTATATTATATATATTTCAATAAAATGTTAATAAGCTGTTTTATATTTTGTCATCGAAATATTTTATGATAGCCACTAAATTTTATGTATCCATGAAAAAATCAGGAAATCCACAACTGTGGAGCATTTTTTTTTTCATTTTCAATTGATAAAAAGCTTTCCAAATGATTTCATTAAATATTTTATGCTTAAATAACTGTCAAACATGAATTAGACAGTGAATGAAAAATGAAAAAATATTAACAAAATGTGTATAAAAAAAATATTAACAAGTTGTAAAAAAATTATACCTACCAATGTGAATTTTAAAATTCTGTCTCTTGACAAAACAAAAGAAATAGGAGAACTCTCGAACAACTCCATAAAAGAAGATATTTGTACTCAAAATATGTCGCATTTATAAAAATAAATATATTTGGTACTTGGCTTTGGTTAACTATCTATACCATAAGACTTTTTTTCATTTTACAGAAGCTTACTGAAGTCTTTAAGCAAAATAACAGCGTTAGATATTTCAAAACCGCGATAAAAGTTCATGGTCTGTTTGTTTTTGGGGATTTCTTCCTTATGTTTATGACATCCCAGAGCCAAGGAATTTCCAACGTCTGTATAGCCATCTACTTGTAATCCCCATTTAACTAGCAACCCTTTTTTAGCCATCATATTACAAACCTTTTTTTGTGATTTTTAGCTCTTTTTACGAGCCATTATAATATAATATATAAGAAATGTCGGCGTAAGCTTTTTTCAAATTACAATAATTTATTATTTTTTATAGGCATAGATAGAATTCAAATATCCTATAATATATTTAATTACAAGGTACCTACAAATCAAATGAAAAAATACGATATTAAAGACTTATCTCCTTCATGTATATCACAGTGTCGAATAACCAGCCAGATAAACAAAGTTGAGATGGTAATCCAGTGGATATGGCTTAAAATAAAATTCATAATAAATCTTACCTAGACCAACTTCAATCAATGGCAGTTATGTACTCGTACTTCGCTTTGGTTGGAGAATATAATATGAAGATGTAAATTACTTATTCTTTTTTCTTAGTCACATACCATATTTCTTTTGTGATTTATACCTTAACATGCATTGTAATTTTTCACTATACTCATAGCTACTTTTTAACCCCTGGTTATCGTAATCGTCATGCTAATATTAGGTATGTACTAAAAATAATAATAGGTACATTATCCAAAATTGCGACAGAATTTTTCTTTATCAAAATCATGCGGTTTGACCTATAATTATCGACGAACATTTTTTTTCTGAATTTAACATAATACTAACTAAAACGGTTTAAAAAAAGTTACATAAATACGTCATAGTCTGCTGACTATTTTACATCTATGACAAGATGTATATTAATATCTCATGTTGAACAGTAGAATAATTATTTATTTATTACTTTTATAATTTTTTAAAATAACCTTTTGAATAATGGATTACAAAAATGGCTGCTGAATAAAAATTTAAACCATTTTCGGCGTCAGTAAATCAAATTATCTAATATTGTATTATTTATGTATGTAACTATTTATATCACATTGAAATACAAATAATATTCTTATACAGAGTGTCTCAAAAGAAAGTTTATATTTAGTGGATCGATTAAAAAAAAAGTAAGCCGTGTATCGTAAAAATGTTTATTAATTATTAAAGTACACAATTATTTGGGAATTTATTTCTTAAAAATAATATCGTCCAAATGAAGACCCTCGCGTTCGCAGCACCCATTTAATCGAACAGTAAAATTACTTATGACGGCTCGGCAGGTGGACTCAGTGATGGCTACCATTTCGTGATGGATATTTTCTTTCAAATGCGCCAGGGAAGTCGGTTTATTTGCGTAAACTTCAGATTTGTGATAACCCCATAGGAAAAAGTCCATAAGGGTTAAATCAGGACTGCATGGAGGCCAATTTAAGTCACCTCTCCTGGAGATCAATTTGCCCGGGAAAATATCATGAACTCGTGGAACCATGTTCTTTGGTTATAGCAAGGAAAGTTTTGGAGTTCAGGCACCAAGAAGTCGTCTTACTTCTCCACATAACGCTCTGAATACAAATATAAACTTTCTTTTGAGATACCCAGTACCATCATCGATAAATGATGTTTTTTTTTTACTTAATGATATCATTTTACAATTAATTAAATTAAATAAAACACAAATTTGTGTACACCACTAAAATTATAACTTTTATTCAATTGAATAAAAATTCCTCACAATTTTTCCTCATTTCCCCAATTCAATTGAATAAAAGTTTTAATTTTAGTGGTGTACACAAAGTTGTGTTTTATTATATTTGATTAATTTTATTATTAATAGACAATTATGTGTATCTCTAACAAGTATGTACATACCTAGTGGGGTATCATATATAAATATGTAGTTGAATAAGTATTGGCGGTTCATTGGCGGGCTTTACATTTGATAATAATTTCTTCCTACAAACAGCATATTAAGGCAACAAAGTATATGTACTGAGTAAGCAGATATTTATAAAAAAAATAAAATAATAATAATTCATAGGTACACAAGAATTGCGAAATGAAAGGAAATTGGAATCACTTTAGACCATGACCTTTGTGAATACACATCCATAGAGTACAAATTCTCAAATCACATTAGTTTGTGTGTAAACCACTCATGGACCAGAGGGTTTATTAAAAAAAAACTCATGATCCTCCCTGGCGGCTAAAGTTTGACAGGAATTTAAGTTGGCCCATATTGTTTTGTTGGCCAGGGAATGACGAAAAACTTTTGCTTTACGTACCTATAGGCACTCACTAACTTTACCATGTAGATACTCGTTTTCAAACATTATGCGTATAAATTTTAACCTAATTGAAATTAAATATTTACCTTTTGCTTGAAACAATATGCAAATAACATGTGTATTTTCAATTTATTTATTAAATTCATTTTGTTCAACAGAAATTCTTGAAAGAACTCGAGATAATTTTAAATAATGAGAAGGTTTACGTTTATTTCGCATTATATTGTGGTTATTGACGATTTACCTCATATGTTTTTTTTTTTATTATTAATACATTTGGTTATAATAATTTATCTTAAATTACAAAAGACAAAATAGTTATTTAATTTATATATAGAATTATTCTGCCTATAATTGCTACTATACAATGGTTAAAAAGGCAGAGAGTTGAACTTAGAACTAATATAAGTATTTATGTATGTATATCATAATAATCTCATCAAAATACACAGCGATATTTTTTTCTGGAGGCAAATGATTTAACTGATAATATAATTGAATTTTCAACTACTTCATTCAACAATAAATTAATAGTACAACTGATAACAATAAATTGATTAATAAGTCAATTGCAATTTTAGCAACGGATACACTCAGATAACCCATAAACGAAGAGTGAATAATGTTTGACATATTATGTAGGTACGTATAAGTTTGTTTCATTTCGCTAATATTTAACTGTTAGTAAATATATTTTTTTTAATATTTCTAAGCCATGTGTTGCGACACGATGATCTCCTACACATCATCTTGGAGGGAATGGTTGAGGCAACAACTTGAAGAGAGTCGCTGAAGACTGAGCCGAGTGGAGGAAGATATGCATCGCATAATTTGTTATCGACCAATCCCCAAGATTGATGAAACCAAAGAAGATAATTTAAAAGCCCTTAAGATTTTACACTTTCAGAAAATGTCCTGTTCGTTTCATAGACGTTACGGCTCTGATAGACATAAGATAATCATTTTATTTCAAATAGTGATTCCGAATAACGACATTGTTTATTAACTAGAAAAGTTGGTTTAAAAACTAACGTTTTTTTTTCTCTTTCTATCCACATAAACACAAATTCACGTCTTTTTCCCTTTATCCCTCTTCCTTTCTCCTCTCCTATCCTCCATCCAATAAACATAGTGTATCTATCTGACGTATTTTTTATTATTCTTATTTTTGTTCTTATTTTTACATATATTATTTTTTGTTTCTTATATTTATTTTGTATTTTTAATTTATGATTGTTTTTTTTTTTTTTCTATTTCTCTATTTGTATTCTTTTATCCCTGTTACTGGCTGTATTTACCATGGTGGTTGACTGGTAGAGATTGCCTGCGGGCAATAAGTCCGCCACGTTGTATAAAGCAATAAAAGTCTTTTATTATTATTATTATTATTAATATGCTAAGCTGAAATTTTATAAAATAACGCGTTTATAATTTTATGACAATTTCATTTTAAATTGAAACACGATGTTTTATTATGTTGGACCCGCCCTAGTATTGTTTCGTGACGTGGAACCCGTTGACGGGAATAAAATAGATGTGTCTAGAAGCGGGAAACGAACAGAATGATGTGGGATAGGCATTGCTAGGCTAGACGTACATATATGTATGTAGTACCTACCTACATAATACTGCATGTCCTATACCTACTGTAGCAGATCGTCACGTAAACAATTTTGTTGAAACTACTGTTTGAATACGAACGTTCCAGAGATACATATCCGACCATAGAAAAATACCCCGTGTCAGCTTGAATATATTTTACCGTGGAGATTTACATCCAAAGCAAAATCCCATGATACACACTCACACAGATACAGCCACCACTCTTACACTTATAAACCTATTTTGGCAGCAGACAGAAATGGAAAAGGAGCCGATCCACCGAAATGTTTATGGATTTATTGAAATTTTTCAGGAGGGAAAAACAAAAAGACGTTCCCTTCTTAAAAGCGCTTGAATTACATTTTGTTTTCCCACTAAAGCATTGCAAGACGTAAGGACAGAAAGGTTTTCCAAACCGCATTATTTAATATCATTAAAACTATACTGCCACGAACTGGGGTGCAGAATGCGATAGAGGAAATACCTGTTATAAAATGTAGGTACCTACCTATCAATTTTGATAAACCATGTACCTAAATGAAAAAAATATATATACAACCAGCGAAAGGTTTGCGGGTGGGCGGTTGTGCATTTCCTTATAAAAAGAAGCACAGCACATGCGTATAAGCCCATACACACTAGTCTCATCTAAAAAGGCAACATTCAGAATGGATTTTGAACCTCATTGCTATACTAATGTTGTATTTTTTAGAAGATTTTTTTATATTTTCGATTAGTCACGTGGGGATAAATTACACCAGAATACTGCATTTTTGTCAAACATGTTCACCATTACAAACTAATAACAAGTATACTTATAACATGTCTGATACGTTTTAATTTTTTTTAACCCGTTATTTTTTATTTTGGTGTTATTTATCCTGGCGTTCAGTTCAACTTTGCACCATGATATTTTAGTCGATGATTTGGTAATAAAAAGCAAAACGGCGCAAAGTAAAGTCGTTGTGCGATAGCAAAAGTTTTTTGTACCTTGTGGGGGGATTTGGCTCATAATTCGTTTAATGCAGGTTATGAAATTGAATAATTATGGAAAAATAAAAAACGTGATTAAAGAATCAAAAGTTATTTATTCAATAAATATTATTTTCAATGGCATTTGTTTGAAATTATATAAAATAAAAGGTGGAATTCAATACATAGACTATAAATGAAAAAAAAAATGTTCAAATAAGGTCGAGTTCCGGGATGCTATAGAAACCTTTTTTTGGAATACATTGCCGATTCTTTTATGGAACCGACTACATCCTTCCAATAATATTGAAGTACATCATCTTTCACTGGCCACTTCCACGATTTGAGACTCTTCAGCATAGATAGAATCATAACGTTGTCTTGCTTTATTTTCAAAATCTGTCCCGAAATCTTATCTTCTTTATAATGGAAAACAACATATTATCTCACCAAATTTTTTACAGGTCCAAATAAACGTTTCTCAGCTAGACGCTCTCTTTGTTGTTCTCCCTCTTCGTTCATCAAAGCCTTTATAAGACCTTTGATCAAATAAATTAACCGAAGCTCTTTATGTATACTTTGCATCAGGTGCAATTTATCCCAAAATGTGGTCAATACAGACCAATACACTAAACAATTATCAAAAACTAAAAATGCAGTTGAGAAAACAAGGCTTATGATTTATAGATCACTCACCTGTTGTGATTTGTTTCGGTGCACTGATTACAATGTTTTTTTTCGGCCACAATATTCAGACAGAATACTTTCTGCACGTTCAGATAGGCAAAACACATCAAAATAATGGCGACCGACTGTTACTTCTAGGAACTAAAAAGTAGATTGCAGTGTCATCTATCAGATACGATTGGAATTATAATAACAATTACTAAGATAAGACTGGTAATATAATATCTTTACAGATGGTTGTGCAAAGTATCGCCCATGGTGCAATTAATCCCCACATGACCGGTACCCGGCACTTTTGCGACACCCGAAAACGATGTTAAATAGAATAGAGTGGAAGCACTATTTTCGGTGGTAACTTTATGGCAAATTTTTGTTAACTTTGAAGAAGCGGTCGCTAATAAGCGCTCGTTTTTAATAACTCATTCCTTGTTTAAAAAAATATAATTTGAAAAATACATTTTTATATTTATAAGTACCACAATACATTGTAAGAAAATAAAACTAAGAATAGTAAAATGAATTATATCTTTTGTTTTATTTCATAATGCTATTTTTAACAAATAACACAACACAAATGTACCTATCCAGTCAGTTTGTGATTTACTTTACCTTACCTCAAATGTGTTCAAAAAGTATAAAAAAACCCTAACAAGAAAACCATAAACAACTCGTTTGTGAAAGGCGACGTACAAAGGAAATCTATATAAACCATCGGATCTTCTATGATGGTACAGTGGAATACTCTTTATTTTATCTTGTGTACATTTGTGGTTGCAGCCAGCAGGTGATATGTGCTTCTGAGTTGAGGGAACTTTAAAAGTGAGTGGTCTTTAAAAGCTTCCCGAATCAATTCCTACATCTTGAATTCTTATAGAAGTTTATTCCAATATTTCCTCTTGAAATTTTATCCTTCATACATTCAACTTGTATTTATCACACTTCTACTTAAATAAATTTCAACTTTGGTCCTATTTTATGAAAAAAAAGTGGTTATGAATCTAAAGTAAAAAAGCAATGATAGTGTTTGGATGTGTGTTGGTCTCACGCCTCCTGGAAATATAAGAGCATAATATACTTTTATAATTTATATGCGTGCATGTACCAGTATACCTGACGCAGTGTAACGCTAAAAAAATGTGTTAAAAGTGTAGACTTATTAAATATATTTCAATGATACAGTTTTTCCTACTAAATTTTCAACAATAGGTGTATCAAAAATATGTACCTATTTTACGCTATTATCTGTTTACGTAAAAGTCAGAAGTACATATTTATACAAAATAATCACCATGTTTTAGCGAAAAACATAGTGATTATTTTTTATATTATAATAGTAAGATATCATATTCTTAAAGTAAGCATTTTATCCATACAACACTGCCATTATGATAGTTTTCCATAAAATGGTTGATTTTCTATACCTACTTGGGAAAATTAACTTAAATGTAAACCTTTGAAATAAACGAGATTATGAAAAAATAATAATATATGATCAATGAGAAATGTAAGCCTGTTTTAAAATATATAATGTAAAAGTCTGTTGATTAAAAATATTGTTACAAGCACAATAAAATTGCATAATTTTTCATATATTATGTTCGTCTCTTTTGTCTTTGGTTGGTTTTCATTTATATTGCTTCGAATTATGCAAAGAAGATTCCTACCTATTTGAAAAATTGAGTATCAAACCAACAAAATACTGAACTATTTAGGGAAAAGTTTCCATACGAAGACCCGAGAAGGTTTCATAGTTTTAAATTATTAATTATCTAAATTTATTTATATATTTATCTCACAAATAAATTAATAAAAAATGATGTAGGTACCTGGAATTCATTCAAAAGTACAGTGGTGTGTTCACAAGAAAATCAGCGGCGGAGAAATGACAGATTTTTTAAACACTCTTTACACACTTGATGATAGTATGAAAATGCAGGGGTTGTAGCCAACACTTAACTCTTTATCATGATTTTGTTCAATCAAATTATTAACTATTTCCCATCATCCAATACTGCTGAATTATCTAAACACATTTGCTTTCGATGATAATATATAAGATGGGAGTTGTGGCGAACACTAAACTCTTTACAACGTTTATATTCAAATTTAAAAAAAATTCACACAGTCTTATTGGGCAGAAATATCTTAAACTTTATGTACACTTGTTGAAAAAATTAAAAGAAAACGAATGGGATGTGGTCAACACTAGACTCTTTTTAACAGTTTCGTTCAATCAAATTATAAACCATTTTCCTCATTCAATAGTGTTCTATACACACTTGGTTTTGATGGCAATATATAAAAACGAATGGGTTGTGGCCAAAAATAAACTCTTTACAGCATTTAAAACCATTTCCTATAGTCCAATCGTGCAGAAATTTCATATGCTTTATGCACACTTGATGTATATCAAAAATATAAATATAAAAACGAAGGGGTTGTGGCCAACACCCAAATCAATAAAATTTTAAACCACTTACTGAAAAATTAAGTAGCAATATTATAAAAAACGATAGTTTATTCTTTTACATAATATGTATGTATTTACATTCTTGGACAACGGTGGGGCATTGAAGGTTGTCATAAATCAATAAAGTATCTTAATTTGGTGATTTTTTTCGTATTCATCACATTCGCTTTAATTAGATACAGATAGGTATTTGAGCAAACGGTTTCGGAACTGACATATTTTGAATCATATTGTTTGGTATTTTCATATTTTGAAAAACCTACCATGACCATAATATAGTTTTTCATCCGATAGCGATTGGTAGAACTCTTTTTATTATTGACAATAACATCTCAATAGAGAAGAAGTTGGGATATTATAGAAGAACCAGGGCTTACGACCTGTCATCGTATATGCAATTAAAAAATATATTCAATATTTTATTCTTAAATACTAATACCTTTCTTACACGAGTACACTTTAATTATATTCGTAATCATTTTACTGATGATATATATGGGTCGGTGGCAAAGCGGTTAGCGCGCTGGGTTAGTAATCCAGTGGTCGCGAGTTCGAATCTTGCCTCGACCGATTTCGTTCACCTATAGCCCAAGCATTTATTTGCTTATTTTAGGGAACATAGGAAGATGTATATGTACTTGTTTAACAAGGACATATTCATTTTTTTTTTTAAATATTTGTTTTATTATATTATGTTGTTTTATTTTATCGAATCAATTTATTTGATAGTAACTAGTTACTCACCATTCTTAATTGATCCAAATTAGTCAAAACAAACTGCCCATTTCAACCACTAACGTTGTGTTCAATAATAATATATATAAATATCAATTTCACTCGGTCTATAAACATGAATTATTTCCACATTTTTTCGATTGATGAGCATAACAGTTTGGAAGCCATGTCAATCGACAGATTGAAAACTGCTGATATAACTTAATGGTTAAATCAAACTTTACCACATATTTCGATTGATGAGCATAACAGTTTGGAAGCCGTGTCAATCGACAGATTGAAAACTGCTGATATAACTTAATGGTTAAATCAAACTTTACCACATATTTCGATTGATGAGCATAACAGTTTGGAAGCCGTGTCAATCGACAGATTGAAAACTGCTGATATAACTTAATGGTTAAATCAAACTTTACCACATATTTCGATTGATGAGCATAACAGTTTGGAAGCCGTGTCAATCGACAGATTGAAAACAGCTGATATAACTTAATGGTTAAATCAAACTTTACCACATATTTCGATTGATGAGCATAACAGTTTGGAAGCCGTGTCAATCGACAGATTGAAAACTGCTGATATAACTTAATGGTTAAATCAAATTTTACCACATATTTCGATTGATGAGCATAACAGTTTGGAAGCCGTGTCAATCGACAGATTGAAAACTGCTGATATAACTTAATGGTTAAATCAAACTTTACCACATATTTCGATTGATGAGCATAACAGTTTGGAAGCCGTGTCAATCGACAGATTGAAAGCTGCTGATATAACTTAATGGTTAAATCAAACTTTACCTGATATTTTCATATAAAACGAGTGGGTTGTGGCCAACACTAAACTCTCCAAACTATACTAAGCGTTCATTTTTTCTTCTTGAAAGGCTGACAATCTCTAAATGCATTTTAATGAATTATATTTCTATTAGATTCCCAGAGGAGAAAAGTTTTCACAGTACACTATGCACATAAAAACATTGTCACAAAACTCATAGTATGTATTTTCTACATGATACCTGTTGAGAAACTTTAAGTAAAATTGCATTACTAGCAAGATGAGTATGTATGAGACAGTGTATCAATGTTGATGAGGCGATGTATGTGTCGAGATAGAAGAATGCGGTGTTCGTTTCTCACTGCCTACCCCTTGAGGTAGATAGAAGTGGAGAGTAAAAAATACACTTGTCTATAGAGACACATACAATATCAATATGAAGTTGATCACTCAATTTTCCCTTACAGAAGCTATTTTACTTCTGTTATATACATTTTTCATACAAATATGATATTTATATCACATTGATATGGCAAACCACAGATCTTTTTATTAAAATTTTGACAATCATTGATTGCATTTTTGTTGAGTGTATTTTTGTTGTATCGAAATTTCAAACAGTATACAAAAAAAACTCGATTTTCCAGACCGTGAGAGCATTTTTAAAATTTGGACAGATGAAATCATAGAGAAGAAATTAACGGATATCTATGAAAAACTAATCAGCTCAAGGTCTATGCACTTTACACATATGATGTAAATATAACGTCAATCGGACTTATAGTTTGGGCTGTAGAGAGGACACAAAAAAAACAATGTAAATGATGAAATCATAGAGAAGAAATTAAAAGTTGTCTATGGAAAACTAATGAGCTCTAGGTCTATGTACTTTACACATATGATGTAAATATGAAGTCGATCGGACTTATAGTTTGGGCTGTAGAGAGGACACAAAAAAATAATTCCGTACACCATACATACAAACACATCACGACGAAACTCACAGTGTGCACTCTCTACATGATACCCGTTGAGAAATTGATGTTAAAAGTTGTGAAATTATGACTCTCCACTATTCCATAGTGTGGAGAGAGAAAATAATAAAAATACCTATGCTTATATTTCGGTGATTAATGGATCTTGCAGTGTTCATAAATAATGCTCTTGTTAGCTTAGCTGGTTAGCATTAACTGTAAAAATCGAATATTAAATTTGATACTACCTAGCTATAAATTTTGTGCTAAAACTAGATTCATATTGAAAATTTTACGAAGTGGAACGGATTGAAATTATATAAATCGAATCTGAGTTACGAATTTCTCCTATCAATTTCATGTCTCAGTTTTAGTAAGAGCTAAAGTAAAACATTTAAATGATATTTAATGTTTGAAATAGGGTAATTTAAAATATTTAAATTATATTGATGTTTGAAATAGAGAGATAGGCAAGTGAGGTGCTACTGAGAATGTCGAGATACAAATGTAGTATAAGATATTTAATGAAATTAATGCTTAAAATAGGGTGACAGGCATGTAATAAAACTGAGAATGTCGAGATAATAATTTAAAATAGAGTATACCTATAAATGATTTTGATAACAGGCAATAAGGTAATACTGAGAATGTCGAGATTACAATCTGAAATAAAATGTTTGAATGATATTGATGTTTGAAATAGGGTGACAGACAAGTGAGGTTACACTGAAAATGTCGAGATAACATTGTTAAATAAAATATTTTTATAACATTGATGTTTGAAATAGGGTGACAGGTGCATAATTATTACTAAAAAATCATTAAATTTAGAGATTATTAAAAAATCATTAAAGACAAAAAAAAATAACTTTTTTTGTGTACCTATCTACCTACGTGTATTCCTGTATAACATTTGTAATGGTTCAATTTGATAATGTTTGTTTCCATTGTTTGTATTTACAAGTTCGTAGTAATAATAATATTTATATAATAATCAGGATGCCTTCGATAAATAATTTAGTAGTTATTAACTAATGCTTATTGAATTACATTAGGAATTAATTAATTTTTGGAAGGCAATAAGTTCCTCTTCAGAGAATATTATTTATCTGATTGCTGTGAGAATTGTACATTCACAAAGAACCAAGAGAGAGAGAGAGAGAGAGATATTACTTGTACCTACTGAGTTTCCATACAATAATAACTTTTCAAACATGATTCCAATTTCTCGATAATCAAGAATATAATATTATTAATGATGCTATGTTGCGTGTAGTCATTATGTCTACTACTGTAACATTTAATCATGACGATTTAATTATTTGTATCAGATTTCCACCATTCTGCTCGCGATTGGTGAAGAAAATGTATTTTCGATTAACGTAGGTATACCATATAATTGTTGAATTCCTTAGTACCTACTCAATTTGTATCCAATATCCGTTTTCTTTGTTGTTATTGATCGAAATGTTCTTTGTCTTTCATTGTATTTGTACAATCTGATAGCGGCTTTCCCCTAATCTTTCATATCCGATACGTATTTTCAACTTCTTTGAAATTTTCGTGTCAAATATTAATCAAGTCACGTTTCCTTTGAAAATATACCGAAACGTATATTTCGATATCCTCAATTCGATAATATAATGAATAACACAATATGAACCAACGTAGGGAAGTAACTTTTATGAGTATTTAAATTATTCACTAAAGGTTTGTTTTTGAAGATTTTATAATTTTGATGTAACTCTTAGGGAAATAAATAATTTCAAAGAAACTTTGGAATAAAGCGGAATATCAGATGATACTTTCTTACAGAATTACGTACTTTCATAGTAACATCTTGATTATATTTCTTATTCAAACAGAAACAAAAAAAATATCATGCGCATTGGAATATCTTTGCTTTTAAAGTAGTGCACCTTTTCAATTTGATTTGTTATACGCATCTAAAGATTCACAAAAAGATCTTTATTTTGATGTTTTATACGAGAAGACACTGAAAAACAGATGTACATTGTACATTTAATTACACTTTATAAATCTAAGGAACCTTAATATAGGCGTGGATATAGTATGAAACAGTGGCTTATGGTGAACGAATTGAAGAATGTTTACAAAGACGGTAATATTTGGCATTTGGTTCTCTCTACCTGTCATATTAGTGACAGAATGTGATGTTTTGTGACAGAATGTGATGTTATATAACATCGACTAAAAAAACCAATGTTCAAAACAAAACAAAAACAAAAGCAAATATGCTGCACATGTACAGTACAGCGATCGCCTGATTCACGGGTCCCTAAAAGAATAATCAATGGACCCACGTAGATGGAAACGAGTTGAAAGACACCCAAGCTAAGAAGTGAGAAGGGATGCTACGCAGCTTCTTCGGATGACTATTTGGAATACGTCGGCAGAGGACACGATGAGTTAGAGACAAAAGTTGCAGGAGGCCAAGACTCGGATCGGATAGAGAGCTGATGAGAAATTTATGTAGGTATATAAAAATAGGTACGTTAACGAATTACGAAATTGAAATTATTCTACCTACCTACGAGTAAAAAAAAAACTCAAACACAATCAGATAAACGTGTATAGACCCATTTCATTAATGTCTATAGAAATTTTCATTTGTGTAAGACGAATAAAACTACAATGCTATAATTTTTCTCGTTTTGATTTTCGTCGTATAATCATGTTTTTATTTGAATCATTTCAAGTTGAACAGATGGTAAATTTCCAAAATTTCATAAAGCGCTTTAATATTAATATACCTACAGACACCACTTAATTGTATTCAAATAATGTGAAAGCTGAATATAAACATGAATATTCATTTCTGATTTATGTTGTGCGACTAATTCAAAAGTTTATAAATTTGAAGTTTAAATAATAAATAGAACTTTACTGTGCTTCCGTCTTCACTAGAATTCTAATACATATATAGGTAAATATTTTATCGAGAATTTTTTTTTGTAACCATTTTATAAATAACAAGTAAAACCCGGCAGACGTTGTCCAGCCTGTTTAATTAAATTAAATTAAACTTCAAATATGTTTTCTGCTATGCGCTGAACGAATCCCTAAAATTCAATGACAATCCCAAATAGATAATTTTTGTTAATTCTTGTGTGAGATATAAAATAAATTTTAATTTATAAACCTTCTCGTGTGCACGCTGAACAAACCCACTAAGTATCAATTCAATACCAATAGTTTTTTTTATTTAAGATATCGAATAAATAAATTATAATGCTTTAACCTTCTCCAGAATGAGCTGAACAAATTCTCAAGGTTTCATCGCAATCGGGTGGCTGGTTTCGGAGTCCATCGGCCACATACAAACAAACAAACAAATATACGTTCTTCCATTTTTATGTACATAGATAAAATAAAAAGAGAAAACATTAAGATTATTCCAGCATATACAAAATTAATTATGCATGTACTAAACACAATATTACATATACATAGTACATTGGTATGTTACATATACATAGTACAATAAAAAGAATTATCAAAAAGTCAGCTTCACACAAGAGAATGTACAATAATAATAGATTGTTTGATTTAATTATACTAGTTGCATGTAACACATGAGATCCAACTGTCGATAGCGATAGTATGTATAGTTGAAGAATATGTACCAAACTATAAACCCATAGATACAAATTATTGAATATTTTCAGATATTTTGTTTTCTATACAACATATGTAGGTATGTATGTCAAGATAGGATAGTATGGAAGAAGATCCTTTTTCCTACCCAGAATATGCAAATTGCATGATGGTATGTATGTATGTTTGGAGATGAAGTAACAAACTATTAAGTCTTCTTACATATTGTGTATAGGCGACTGCCATACAAAATGTATGAAGCGATGTCGTCACTAAATTCAATTTTTAAAAAAATTGTTAAAAAAAAATTGAGATCTTCTACTACAATGTTAATATTTTTTATAGAAAATTAAATTATCTAGTTGGGGTGTTTCGGCTTTTTTCGATAATTGTAAAAGTTTTGGAAATATAGGCAGTTAAACTCATAAATTTATCATAAAAAAAATATTTTTCTTAATAAAAAATGTTTGAGAAACCCTGGAATTTTTTTGAAAAAACTAATTTGAGATTTTGTATTTGTCTATGTTTGTACCAATTTTCAGCGTTCTACCGTTTATGGTTTCTGAGATATATGGAAAAATAAAATAAAAATTCAAAAGTTGATAACCCCTGACTGAAACAAAAATTCAAAATTCCGAGTATAAAAGTTTTGTAGGCCTGTAACTGTTTATATATTCTGAAATTTTAGGCTCTGTAAATTGAGCGGATCAAAAGTTATAAGGGGGGGACGGACACACAGACACACACACACACAGACACACACACAGACACACAGACACACGAAATGTTCTACTCCGAATTCTGAGTAAATCCGTGTATGGAACATATATGCTGCGAAGCCTCTAAGTTGGTGTTTTTTGACTTCAAAGTTGGAAAATCCATGAAAAAAGTAGACCTCTCCATACAATTCTCGCGTATTCTGGCTTGATACATTGTCGATATGTTAAGAGAACAAAGTTCTCCTGAACAAATCGACAGTTGGAATAGGTATATATAAATCAAAGTAAATTGATTATGTCAATACATATATTTTTTCTTTGTATGAGGACGATCGTTTTGGGTGACTAGGGCCTAGTCAGCCGAATCGGTCGTCCTGATGCAAGGAAAAAATATATGCAAAAACAAAATCAATTTAGTGTAATTTAAAAACACTAGTATAATTTTAAAAAAATAGCATAACTCAATCTGATCAAATTTAAATGTGTCGAAATGTTTGGGGCCTGAAATATGTTGTGTAGTTCGTCATTAGTTCGAATGTACCACTGATCACCCTCTCTCGGTCCACAGATTCGAAGCAGCACTTAACTTTCAAAGATGTCCAGCATCTCTGCCATCCTAACTGTCAGTGAAAGCGCCTCACACCCATAAGTTAACTCAATACGTATGACTGTTTTATATATGGTAATTATTCTATGGACGCTACGTGACGAATGGCAGCAGGGAGAAATATGTTCCGTTGGCTGCGGTAATTCTTTTTCGAATTTCTGCTGGATCATATTTACTCTCTGTTCGAGTAGAGCCTAGGTCGGTGAACTGCTCCACCACTTCGAAGGACTAATTATCTTTGTATGGGACACTGCCTCTTGCTCTGCGCGATGGATTCCTGCTCTGTGTCATCATTTTTGTTTTATCAACATTAATTTGCAGTCCCACATCCCGTGCTGCAGTTTCCACTGGATCAAAGACCTATTTAATGGCTGCTATTGATCTGCCTGTAATGTTGATGTCATCTGCATATCCCACTATTTGGTTATTTTTATTAGCAAATTTTGGAGTTTCAATATTCGAAAAAATGAAATATAAATATGGAGCAAGTACTGGAAATATTTCTTTACAGCAATCATAAATTCATCGTCCATTTTTTTTAGAATGATGAATTACGTAACTATAGCTATTGGCGTTTTGAAATTTTATGTTGTGTACAAGATCATATGTGTTAGGTATATATTATGAGCATATTCACTAGTTTTTCATAGACAATTGTTAATTTTATTGTATATGATTTTATCTGTCAATATTTTCTAAGTGCTTTCACGTTACAGAAATATAACTGGAAAATGAAATCAGAATCTATAACTGACACAGGAGTTGAATCTTAAGAATCTTAATCACAAAATCTAATAATCATTCATTTTATTGTATTAAGAACTATAATAAATGTGACAGTGAATTGAACCGTCATGAATTCCGGAATAAGAGAAGTCTTTAACGACCGATACATTATTTCAGGTGAAACCAACAAGTTGATCCAACTTTTCAATAATTTTTAGGCCTAAAAATGAAATATTCTCCGCACGGAAAAATCTGATACTTAAAAAACTGATAATTTAAAAAAAAACCGTTGAGAAATATCTATTTCAGATATCCTCCGAGATTATCTCCGTGTAACGGCTTTGAATGAATAGAAGGCTAAGTGACTACCTGCACCATTTGATTTTCTTTAAAGTCTTCTTGTTACATCCCCCTCGATCCAACCCCCTGTGACACAAAAAAACATCCAGCACTAACATTACCCATCTTCCACGATATTGTATTAAAAAATTTGAAAAAGATCCTTTTCTTAATAAACGAATTTTTTAAAAATGATCATATAACACTTATTATTATTATTTAAACAAAACAAAAAATGTAATAACATTATAAGCGAAGCTCTAAAGTTCGACGCGGGAGGTAAAACAGTTTTAACTTTATGATAATAGAGAAAAATCACAACTGTTGCCATCTCGTTACAACTTTTTCCTGTCCCAGTCTTATAATCGAAAAATTACTAAAATGTGTATAGGTTTATATCGGAATATCTTTTACGAATAACTAAGGACTTACAAACAACGGTTTATAATATGCCTATATAGGTTCTAAAGAATATAATAAGTACTTTCAAGATTTTTCTTAAACTAAAAAACTATTTAAATATTTTATCGTTAAATAAGTAAACCTACATAGACATCTTCATACATTCCCTAAATTAAGCATAAATTATATAGATCTTATGCTATAGGTAGGCAAAAGATATCGATAGACAGGGTGGGGTTCGAACCATAGAATTTGATGCTGTCAAATGAGAAATAAATATTCAATTAATAATGTTTTTGTTGATTAACGGCCCAAATTCCTATTTTAATATTCACAAACATAAAAATACACATAATCAAACAAAACAATTAAAAGCTTAGTAAAATAAAACCTTGATAATGAAACAAACAAAAAAGTTCAATCAAAATAAATATCTGAAGTAAAAATAAAAAAAAGATAAATATACATTAAATATATGAGCTCGAAACCAGAAAATTAAATATTATAAAAAAATAGCAGTAGAAACCAGTGCAATATACAAATCAATACGAATATAAATTGAATGGTTTTTTAAATAGGTACTTTATAGATTGAACAATAAAGCTATATTTACTTCAATTTGACGAAAATTCTCTCCATACCAATGTCATCCACAATTGCTAAATTGAAAGATTTCTTTGAAGCGAGAATTTTTCGCGTGATATCTCACTAACGCTCTTTGAAGAATATCTTCAGCTGAAATATTATGACAACCTCTTCACGTGGATCAAGCATCTATTACGTGAAAGCGAAGTTCTTATTTGATTTTCCTTTTTTTCTTCGAATATAGGTACCTATATATGATTTTTTTAGGGTTCGTATTTTTTTTTAAGATTTCTAGATATATTATGGTTTTAACTGAACTACTATTTTTTAGCAGACCAAATTTCACCACGAAATCTTGTTACTGATTTCATACTACAAATATATTTTTATTTAATTATTTTTGTAATTTATTAAATAATGAATGCGGCAGTATTCTTTTTAAATTGATTTTTAAAAAATGTGAGTTCCTACACGTACCTACTACAAAATAAAGAAACATTGATATTTTTTTGATTTTACAAAAACGAGTAGGTACCTATCACGACTCACCTTTGAACATCATCCAACTGTCGATTCGTTCATGAGAATTCAATTCTCTGAATGAATCGACATTATCCAACTGTCGATACATTCATGAGATTTTAATTCTCTGAATGAATCGACATTATTAAGCCAATATGCGTGTACGAATGAACATTTTGTATGGCGTAGCGGACTTTTTGCATGCTAATAACACCAACTAGAGGCCTCGCAGCATATATGTTCCCATACATGGATTCACTCAGAATTTCGGAGTAGAACATTTTATGTGAAATTTGTGTGTGTGTGTGTGTTTGTGTGTGTGTGTGTGTGTGTGTGTGTGTGTGTGTGTGTGTGTGTGTGTGTGTGTGTGTGTGTGTGTGTGTGTGTGATGTTATTAAGAAAAATATTTCATTTACTTCATGCCTACACACAATATCTAAGAAGACGTAATAGTTTGATACTGATCTCCAAACATACATACATACCATTATGCTGTTTTCATATTCTGGGTAGGATCAAAGGACTGACCTCTATCCTATCTTGACATACATTTTTTTTCCAAAAAAATGAATAAGTCCTTGTTAAACAAGTACATATACATCTTCCTACGTTCCATAAATAGCAATAAATGCTTGTGCTATAGGTGAACGAAATAGGTCGAGGCAGGATTCTAACTCGCGACCACTGGATTACTAGCCCAGCGCGCTAACCGCTCTGCCATCGACCTATCTAATCTAGGTACATGTGTTGTATAGAAAACCAAATATCTTAAAATATTAAATAATTTGTATTTATGGGTTTATAGTTTGGTACTTATTCTTCAACTATACATACTATCGCTATCGACAGTTGGATCTCATGTGTTACATGCAACTAGTTATGTAAAATATATCCTTTATAATACATTTATATAAGTCTCAACATAACTTTAGTATGGGTTTGGTAGCAAAACGGATTGTGCGCAGGTTTTTATTAATCAAGAAGATAAGGAATAGAATCCGGCCTCGCAGTCTTACTAATAATAATAATATAATTTTATTCCAGTTGTGAGCAGGAGGAACAAACCATATTTTAGCATACAAATTTACATTAAACATTATAGAAAAAGAAAACATATTTTACAAAATATAGATATATACACAAAAGAAAATAACAAATCACTTTATGTAGACATCATATCTACTATCGCCCTCTATCCAACACTTCTGCCCATCTTTGAGACAGTCTCGGATATTGGTGCCCCTGAACAGCCTTTATGATCGAGTTAGGGTTTGTCCATATTCTCTCACGGTATGCAGAGATTCGATGTCTGAGAACACCAAGAAATCCTTGACATCGCCCCTACGTAAACATACTTGAAGCGCTGGTCATCGATAATAATCGACTGCACGCCCGTTGACCAGTGTTTTACTTACACACCGTGTAAAGCCCGTGTAGCAATTATTTATAAATGTTACTAATAAACGCTACATAACGACTGTGTAGTTGCATAGATTTTCATATAATATGCTAGATGTCGCAGTTAGCATATTTTGTATGAATCGATGTGAGGATTTTTTCCGCGAGACTTTTGACAAGGTGGGCTGACAACATCTTTTATCTGAATTGTTTTCGGATTTATTTGTTGAAAAAAACACTTTGTTCATTAAGATTTAGATAACATTTATCTAGGAAGTGTTGAAATGTATGGAAAACTGCAATATGTTGCCAGCCATGACGTCAAACGCGCGATATACCATGACTCACTCTTTGCACGGAGTACTCCATCTAGTATTTTATATGAAAATCTATGTTACAACATAAATTAATCCGACAACGTTGTATTGTCGAACACGCGCATGCGCAGAGTCCCCAGCCGCCATCCGCCATTTTAATTTTGACGTTTGTTGTAGTTAATATTTTCATATGTTTTTCACATTTTAAAATAGAAATATGGAAAATAACGAATAATTTAATCATTTGAATAAAGGAGCTAAGATTTTGAAAAAAAAACAACTATCGAGAATAAAATAATTTATAAAAATATTTCGTTTTATTATTCCAAGATATTATATTATAAACATGCATATCAAAATCAAATTTGTTTCGTGATACATGAAATTTGTCTGAAACACCGCTAAACTGCATAGAACCAAGAATATATATTATAATACCTGCGGATACCTAGAAAAGACGTGCAAGCATTGTGTAAAATTTGTATGAGAGATACACAGTCGTTAACCAACTGATCTGCTACACAGCGTTTATTAGTTACGTTTTTGCGTACACGGGTGTTAAACGATCGTGTAACTTTTACAACACGTTTATTAGTAAGACTGTTTATCGATATCGTTCATATATTAAACAAGCATTAATTACTTCGATAAGAAAATGTATGAGAATGTATTCATGTACGTTCTTATCAGAAGGACAATTTCTCCTTATAAATGGAATAGCCTGCAGCATGAACATGTGATGCCTATATTCTATAAAATTAATAAACAAACTAACAAACAATAGTAAACTTAATTAATATAGTTTAAATACTCGGCGGATATTTTGTGGTTGGTTGTTCATAATAATAAAATAATAAATTTGGATAATTTATATAGCGCCGTTTTTGTGAATATCTCACCTCAAGGGCGCTGAAAAAATGATTACGTTGTATCATTTCGGCTCTGGTAAGATTTGCGAAAAAGGTGCGTTTTGAGTTTTTTCCTGAACGAAGATATATTTTCGGTTTGTCTGAGGGTGTGTGGGAGCTTATTCCATGCATTTGGTCCTGCCACAGCAAATGCACGATCACCGAAATTAGTTGTGTGCACCCTGTTTATTTCAACCAATTTCCCAACCATGGATGAAGAGGCAGAACGAAGTGATGATTGTCTGTCATTTATTGAAAGCGGAATGCACAGTTCGGAGAGGTAAGTAGGAGCCATACCACGAAGTGCTTTAAAGATTATGAGACAGAGCTTATATTCAATTCTTTCGGGGACTTTAAGCCAATGTAGATTGCGAAGATGGTGAGAGATGTGAGAAAATTTGGAGGCTCCAGTGATGAGTCTGGCTGCAGCATTGAAAACTGACTGAATTTTATTAATTTCTTTCTTTGGTAAATTCGCATATATACCGTTACAATAATCCAAACGGGAGACAACAAAGGCGCTTACCAAAGATTTCATGGCTTCAATTGGGATACTCCTTCGGATTGACTTTAAACGTCTTAGTTGAAAGAAAGCAGAAGAAGTAACTGTGTTAATTTGGTTTGAAAAGCTTAGATTTGAATCTATTTTGACTCCAAGAAGTTTAACACAGGATTTAGGAAGAATATCTGAATTTTCGAAAGTTAGTGGGGAAGTGTCTATTAAATGGCTTCGTTTGCGTGTTGCTGTCCAGAGTAGTTCTGTCTTTGTTGGGTTTAGCTTAAGTTTGTTTGCTGACATCCAAACACCGATATCTTCGATACATTTACAGATTGTGGTTTTTAGATGGTGAGCATTTTCTGGTGTGCAATAAAAGTAAAGCTGCCAGTCGTCCGCATAACAGTGTGCGAGTAGTCCGTGGGAGTCATACTCGTATTAACCGTTTTGGCATGTGAATTTTGCCCTAAACCACTATATTTTGAGTCACCATGCGACATGTTTCGGCAGTGCTGTCCTGCCATCAATACATCACGACTCTTGAAAGCCTTCCCCATAAAAAGCAAGAATACTATACAGAATCAAATCCGACCCTGTACCACCCCCGCCCCCCTCGACACCAATCCGTCCACCACCAACCCCCTCTACTCACCTCCCCACACATCTGACACATCCAAAAACTAAACATCAACACTCAGTCTCAACTATCCGGTCGATGGCAGGACAGCACTGCCGAAACATGTCGCATAGTGACTCAAAATATAGTGGTTTAGGGCAAAATTCACATGCCAAAACGGTAAACTTAATTATTCATCAATAATATGTTAAGACAATAATATAGAAATCTTTACAATAAATATTTTTACGAGTACTCACAATTGATAGGTTAGTAAGACATACTTTAATTTGATTAGTTGGAGGAAAAAATTGACTACGCACATTTCCATTTACATACATATATATAAACTAGGCGTGTAGCGTTAAAAGTTTTGATAGGTACTAACTTTGTTTACTACTTAGAGAATATATACATACATACATACATACATCTAAAGTAATAAAGCAATCAAAATGTTAGTGTATGTGTGTGTGTATGTGTGTGTGTGTGTGTTTGTCTCACGCCTTCTGAAAAACTAAGAGCATCTAAAAATCTAATTTATGTGCGAACGTGTACCTGTATACCTGATGCAGTGTCACGCTAAAAATAATGCGATAAATATGCTGAATTTTAAAAATATTTCAATAATTATTTTTTTCATACAAAATTTTCCAAGTCGTATCTGTCAAAAAAGTGTACATTTTGCACGCAAATATCTGTTAGTTTAAAAGTTAGAAGTACGTATTTACACGAAAAAAATTTACTTTCAAGTATAACTTAGCGTTTAAGTGAAAAACATGGTGAATATTTTGTATAATTATAATGTTTAACTTATTTTTAAAGTAAGCGTTTTGTACATAAATGCCGCCATTTTAATATCTTTTCATACAATATTTCATTTTCCTACCGAATGAATATGTTCTTGAAAATAATAAACCTTTGAAATAAATGTAATTATGAAATAATAAAATGAAACACAAGACATTACAGCAAGATATAAGACATATATTGTAAAAGTCTGTTAATTATTAGTAAAGATATAGGCATAATAAAATTGCATAATTTGTATATAATATTTGATATTTCGGACAATTTTCATTTTTATGGCATCGAACAAACCAATGTAGGTACCTACATATTCAAAAAATGTATCCGAACCATTCGATATTACTTACGTGTTCGAATCGTTTCTATGGCTACAGAAAGAATGTGATATTCAAATAAAATTTGTTAGGAATCGAATTTATTTAGAAGGTTGTTGTAGGTAGGTACCTACCTAATACTATTTACTTACAAATCAACAATAATATACCTATACTGATTTCCTATAGGAAAATTATTTTATTTATTTATTTATCAACCGTTTGTCCGATTATAATGAAACTTTGGTGAATTGTCGAGCGTATGCCCAGGATGGTTTTTGGATTTAAACTTTTTTCTTATTCTTCTTCTTCTTCGTGTATTTGGTCGTTTTACCTATGAAGGGGGAGTATCCTGGGAAAAGAAGGTCCGACTGTCCCTCCATCTCTTCACAGGTCTTCCAGGACGGGTTCTGCATATAAACTTTTTTCTTCTTTTTCTTCAACGTGTACTTGGTCATCTTACCTATGAAGATGAACTATCCTGGGAGATGAAGGTCCAATTTTCCTTCCATCTCTTCGCAGGTTTCTGGATTTAAACTTTTTTCTTCTTCTTCTTCATCGTCTATTTGGTCATTTTACCTTTGAAGGTGGACTAACCTGGGAGAAGAATGTCCAATTTTCCTTCCATCTCTTCGCAGGTATCTGGATTTAAACTTATTTCTTCTTCTTCTTCTACATCGTGTATTTTTGGTCATTTTACCTATGAAGTTGGAGAATCCTGGGAGAAGAAGGTCCAACTGTCCTTCCATCTCTTCGCAGGTATCTGGGTTTAAACTTTTTTCTTCTTATTCGTGTATTTAGTCATTTTACCTATTAAGTAGAGCATCCTGGGAAAAGAAGGTTCTTTCATCTCTTCGCGGTTCTTCCAGGATGGTTTCTGGATTTAAACTTTTCTTAACCGACTGATGGGACGGGATGTAATGAAGGGAAGGGAGGCACTAAAGGGCCTGAAGGGACGGGAGGTATAAAACTGCCTGAAGGGACGGAAGGTACTGAAGGGCCTGATGGGAAGGGACGTAATGAGGGATTAAAGGGACGGGAGGTACTGAAGGGCCTGAAGCGGCGGGTCCTGGAGTCTAATTCTTTTTCTTCTTAATTTTATGTAGACCTTTAGGGCAGTTTTTATACTAACTATTTCCTATTGTCTAATTCATCTTCTTCTTCTTTTATGTATACATTTGGGTCATTTTTTTATAAAAATTATTTCCTTTAGTCTAATTATTATTCTTCTTCATTTAAGTACGTAGACTTTTGGGAGAGTTTTAATACAAACTATTTCCAATAGTCTTATTCATTTTCTTTTATACAAACTATTCAGTATTTATACAAACTATTTCCAATAGTCTAAATATTCTTCTTCTTCTTTTTTGTAGACCTTTTGGTGAGCTTTTATACAATCTATTTCCAATAGTCTAATTCTTCTATTAGGTATATGTATTTTTACTTATTTTATGTAGACCATTGGAATAGTTTTTTATACAAACTATTTCTTATAGTCTTATACTTATTTTTCTCTTTTTTATTTAGTCTTTTGGGTTAGTTTTAAGTCTAATAGTCTATTGTGCAGAAATATTATTAACGATATGCACACTTGATGAAAATACATATGAAATGAATGGGATATGGGATGTGACGATATAACCTGCACTAGAATCTTTTCAATACTTTTGTTTAATTAAATTTAAACCATTTATATCATTAACACCTAATATATAAAGAATGGGGGTTGTGGCCATTACTGAACTCTTCACAACATTTATATTCAAATTAAAAACTATTTACTATAGTTCAAGTCTTCTTCTTCTTCGTTAATGAAGACTTTCAGTCAAATTGAGCAAAAATATAATGCACACTTGATGAAAAAATATAAAAACGAATGGGATGTGACCAATACTAGATCTTTTCAATACCTACGTTTGTTTAATCAAATTTTAACCACATCCCAACATCCAAAATTACTAAATTTTCAATAGGTACACATTACAATTTGTTTTCGATGATAATATTTAAAAATGGGGGTTGTGGCCAAACCAATCTCTTTACAACGTTGATAAACAGTCATATTTAAAACCATTACGCAAAGTCCATGCGAGCAGAAATTGTATAAATATTATACTTCATTCACACTTTATAGCAATATATAAAAAGAATGGGTTGTGGCCATCACTTGAACATTTTACAATACTTAAACTCAATCAAATTTCAAACCACTTTTCATAGTCTGATATTGCAAAATAATTGGGTGACAATATTATAAAAACGATTGCTTTTTCTTTCACAATTTTACATTCTTGGCCAACGGCGGGACATAAAAGCTAGTACATAATAAACTTGCCTTCGTTGAAACAAAGCAGCATCGGTTGAATTTAAAATACTTTTGTTAAGTATACCTAGAAATGTTGGTACCTACGTTTCATTTGGCAAGTATTTTATTTCTTCAACTTAACCAGATCGTTATTTAAGTAAATTATTTAGGTTGCGTTAAATGTGTTTGGTAAACTTAATGTATTTGCTAGTTTACGAGGAGCTCTGTGAATAATACAACGTTTTATCTTTACTTGTATCATTACATTTTTTAAAAAACTCAACTGATACATATTATTTAGTACAAAATTATATTTTATACAAAAGAGAACTAACACACATATGGAACGTGTATACGCTAGGGATATTTATCACAATTTTATTTATTACATATAATTTACTTTGTTTATACCTAACATGAATAGGTATTTTATTCGACCGGTATGAAAATGACTGCTTTTTCTTTTCAACACCGTTAAGCAATTTGACACATATGTAGTTTGATAATTCTGAAATATAATTAATACTTGTCGGCTGTGAGGCACCGCCTTGTAAAAGTGCTTCCACTCTTTTCTACTATTGTTTTCGAGTGTCCCGTAAGAGCCGGGTTGTCGAAAATACAACAGGCAACAATAACATCTCACATAGTTCAGCAATGAGGTTCACCACTCATTCTGAATGCAGTGCCTTCCTAGGTGAGACGATACTGGTGTGTGGGTATACACGCATGTGTATTTTTAAAAGTAATGTACACCCGCACACCACTCGCTGGTTACCCTACATTGTGGGATATGCCGTGATGGTATGAATGAATGAATAAATAATACCAAATTGTTTGATGATTTGGTTTAAAAATTTATTAAACTATCCGTGATAAATATTGATAAATTGTAATATGTATATTGATGTTTCGTCTCACAACAGCCTATAGCTTATTGGTATTTGCGAGTATGCGCGATTCGGTTCAGCATTCTTCGTGAGATTTAGGTAATATAATATAGGTATTATAGGTATAAACTATAAACGAGTGTTGAGTGTAAGGCGCTCTCCGGATTTATCGAATATTGATCTATTATAGTGCTTTCACGTTGTGGTTCATTTATATATATATATATATATATATATATATATATATATATATATATATATATATATATATATATATATATATATATATATATATATATATATATATATATATATATATATATATATATATATATATATATATATATATATATATATATATATATATATATATATATATATATATATATATATATATATATATATATATATATATATATATATATATATATATATATATATATATATATATATATATATATATATATATATATATATATATATATATATATATATATATATATATATATATATATATATATATGTTATTATATTTTTATCTCGGTTTTCCCGTGTCAGTAGGTCTTGACTAAGACCATTTGTCTTCCGACGTTTCGCCTGAATATCACCAGGCATTTTCAAGGACTTAACGAAAAGCACGCGCGCGACACACGTCTACTCACACTGAAAGCTCACCGTCAAGTGACTCGTAGCGTACAAGATGGCCGCTTATGTCAAATATTGTTAGCGCGACGTGATTGGCTCCTTGTGACACGCCCACCTGCTGTCGTGTTCGTTGGTAATAATATTTTATCATTATTTTTGTGTTGTGATTTATTGTTAATTTTAGTTGTGACATTAATATTATTATTGTTGTGTTTTGGGTTTATTTTCGCTATGGTATTATTAATATTATTATTGTATTGTTTGTCATATAAAATGTTCTTCCAGGTACTAGGCAAACGAACTCCGTCGTCCCGATTGTTCATTATATCCCTTCTCTTATATATTTCTATAGCTTCCCTGTAAATTCTGAGAGGTTCACTGTTTAAACTTGCTATTATTTTTGAATGGTCAAAATCTATTGTATGTCCTTCTGTGAGCGAGTGTTGTACAAGTGAGGATGTAAGTTTTTTGTTTCTCATGTCGACTCTGTGCTCCGCTATTCGTGCTTCAACTTTTCGATTGGTTCTTCCTACATAAGTCTTATTGCACGATCCGCACGGTATTTCATATACTCATGAGCTTCAAGTGGAATGATGTCTTTCGGGTTTCTTAGAAAGGTTGATATTTTATTTGTTGTGCTGAAAACGGTACGTATGTTATTTTTGTTTAATAGACGGCTGATTTTATCGGTGACGCCTTTGATATATGGTAGTCGGGCTGTTGATAATGGTGTTTCATTGGATTTTTCTTTCACTGTTTTTGGACTCTTTAATGCTTTGTTTATTATATAGTCTGAGAAACCATTACAACGTAGAGCATTTTTCGTGTATTCTAATTCTTGTTTTTTATGCTCGTGGTCTGCAATTCTTTTTGATCTTGTTATTAGTGTTTTTGCGACTGAGCATATTTGTGCGGGGTGATGATTCACAAGACATTCCTACAGGGCTTACGACCTGTCATCGGCTGGCTTAAGTGATCACTTTGCACCATGGCAACATTCACCAATTAAATGTCTTACAGTGAATGTCTTCCTCGTGATAATCGAAAAGTTGAAAGTTGTATATATCTAGTCAATTGAAATCTGTTAACAAGTGAGTTCTAAGCGTCCATCTGTCGGATGAGACACAAACTAATTTCTGCTGTCATTCTTTTTGTTGAAACATTGAGAAATATATATATATATATATATATATATATATATATATATATATATATATATATATATATATATATATATATATATATATATATATATATATATATATATATATATATATATATATATATATATATATATATATATATATATATATATATATATATATATATATATATATATATATATATATATATATATATATATATATATATATATATATATATATATATATATATATATATATATATATATATATATATATATATATATATATATATATATATATATATATATATATATATATATATATATATATATATATATATATATATATATATATATATATATATATATATATATATATATATATATATATATATATATATATATATATATATATATTTATATATATATATATATATATATATATATATATATATATATATATATATATATATATATATATATATATAATATATATATATATATATATATATATATATATATATATATATATATATATATATATATATATATATATATATATATATATATATATATATATATATATATATATACATACTTTTACTGTACTTCTACCTTATTAATACAAAATACTGTATTCTCTTATAAAAGTGCAAATAGTCAAACGCGTACCTATATATCTATTATTATATATATATATATATATATATATATATATATATATATATATATATATATATATATATATATATATATATATATATATATATATATATATATATATATATATATATATATATATATATATATATATATATATATATATATATATATATATATATATATATATATATATATATATATATATATATATATATATATATATATATATATATATATATATATATATATATGACTATAAGCGCACCCGACAGACGTTGTCCTGCACGAAAGTTGGCTAGTCTGTTATTAACTGATTTAACAAACATAAAAATGGATGTGGATTAAAAAGAAGCAAGACACATTAAATTGACATTACTTTGATATACCTATAGTCATAAAACCACTTTAAACAGAACTAAAAAAACTAAATAGCTTTATACAATAATTATTAAAAATATACAAATAACTTAATAATTTCATATAATACTAAAAATATGAAATCAAATACCGCAGACATCGTTGAGAAAAACATCAAACAAAAGTTTCATCAAAATCGGTTCAGCCATTTAGGAGTTCAGTGAAATCACGTACAGAAGATTTATATATATAAAGATATTGAAAATTTCATATAAATAATAAATTATAACTACTGGAGGGACACAATATACTTATATAACCTTGGACACGGGTAGAAGAAGAATCATTGATGTTCTCGATCTTTATTCAGTACCTACATTCAATAATTCGGATTTAAAACGCATTAAAATAAATTATTATGTTTCAATAAAACAATTGACATTATCCGATTGGATTATATTGAATATCCAATTTATTTTACGTAACTCAAGCCCCCTCAGGACAAGAACTCGGCTTGCCGCAAAATTATTTAAATCGTGTAGACGAGTCGATTCTTGACGATTACGAAAACAGCTCAAAGAATAATAGGCTGTATTCTTATCGGAAAACTCGTTGACATCGAAATATTGACGTACGAATATAAAAGAAAAATATGTCTTGCGGCAAGAGAAGATCAGAAGATGTGGGTGGTGAAAGTATTGTGTTTTTTATTACTACTGTTTATACGCGCACACAACATGTACGTACAGATGTCTTTTATTTGAGATGAAATAAATAATATTGTAGGACATCATAATATTCCTTACCAAATAATATGATAAGGTACTAAGATATTGAAATACACTTCAATTTTAGTTACAAATATCTACTACATTAATTACTTACTAACCTATTTATAATTTAAATTGTATCACAATAAAACAATGAGAAGAATATTAAAATATTCTTCTTGCAGATTTAGCTTTTTTGTCTACTAATGAAATTTGTAGAATAAATAGGCGTGATAACACACTATATTCTTTTGACCGGCTTCAAGATTTTCAACAATCTTATTGATTGTCCAGAACTGCTAGTAAGGCTAGGGCTTTTTGTACCACCCAACTACATAAGGGGTAGAAGACATAATCTTCTGAACGTCCCCCATTCCAGAACGGATGTAGTGGCCCGCAACACTCTGGTGCGTATTATAGAAAAATTGAACTCACTCTCGGACGAGGCAGTATATTTTCCATTAGAATATAAGGCGATTTAAATCGTACCCAAGAGATAGCCATCATCGAACCACATATCACACTATAATTGGCAGCAGCTGTCGTGTGATTACGGAAAAAAAATAAAAAAATAAATAACCTTTTCAAACTTCTTACTATAAACGTGTTCTCGATTATATTCGCTGTAAATATTATCTAAATATACGTGAAATAAAAATTTGTTTGTTTGTACGTTCACCATGGACTCCTAAACCAACCATCCGATTGCGATGACACTTTGGGAATTAGTTCAGCTCATTCCGGAGAAGGTTTATGCGTTATAATTTATTTATTTATTCTAAATCTCACAAAAAAATTGAAAAAAAAATTGGTATTGAATTGATACTTACAGTGCGTTTGTTCAGCGCGCACACGAGAAGGTTTATAAATTAAAATTTATTTGTTTATTTAATATCTCACACAATAAAAAATATCTATTTGGGATTGTCATTGAATTTTAGCGATTCGTTCATTTCGTATTTCGTAGCGTATTTGAAGTATAATTCAATTATTTAACTTCTTGCACAAAAGTTATCGATAAAATTAGCTATTTGGTATTACAAGAAAAATTAAAATAAAAAAATAGCATATAAATGAATCAAGGATCGAATAAATAAATAATGAAAATGAAAAAAAATACCATATAAATAAATCATTGATCGAATAATTAAATAAATTAATAAAGAAATAAATAAGTGAATAAATAAATAAATACATAAATCAATAAATAATTAGAAAAAAATCCTATATCTAAAGATTAATTATTATTGTATTTTGTTTATTTAATGTTAGGTACCTACATACATAATTCATAGTTCATTTTTTCATCATTTCAATTTTCAATATTTGAATATTTATTGATTCTTTATTTTTTTGACATTAGAGTGATATTGGTATTGAAAATAAAATATTTTATTTTTGAAAATGAATACATTAAATGTCGTTTCTCTATAATTAGAGCAACACATGTAGTTTTATTTGTAGTTTTAATATATATGAATATTTTTATTTTCTACTTAAACAAAAGCAGGTACTCAGGTTTGGTTACAGGTTAGTAAATTTAAAATTAGACTGGGTAGTTGATCGTTAGTAAGTAAGTACCAAATCAATAAAATATTTCAAATAATTTAGAATTTTGTTTCTGTGGCTATTTTTAATATATGTAAACAAATTTTGTTCAGAAATGTCAACAAAGTGACGAGGAAAAAGACTATGTATTATTTATTTATATAGTTGAATAATCTATTAGCTTCTACACGAGGTAAATTTTTAATTTTTCATATCAATTTGAACTGTCGATATCGTTTGACCAAAATATAACAAAATTATTACAGTTTCTTAGTGAAGATTTTTATACTTTTTTAATTTTTTTTGTTAAAAGAAATAACCAAAACAAATTATCTATCTATATTATAAATTTGAATGTTTGTATCTATGTATGTATGTATGTGTTGAATGCACTCCTAAACCGTTCATCCGATTGCGATGAAACTTTAGTGAATTATCGAGAGTATACCAGGGATGGTTTCTGGATCAAAAAAAAATTCTTCTTCTTCTTCATCGGGTATCAGGTAATTTTACCTATAAAGGTGGACTATCCTGGGAATCATTCATCCGATTGCAATGAAACTTGAAACTTGGTGAATTGTCGAGCGTATGCCCGGGATGGTTTCTGAATTTAAAAAAAATTCTTCTTCTTCTTCTTCATCGGGTATAAATAAATAAGTGAATCACAGTAAATAAATACATAAATCAAAAAACAATAAGAAAAAATCCTTTATACCCATATATTAAATGGTATATTATATAAAACTGGTATAATGCTAAAGGTTCAAGTATATTTGTTTAAATAATTAAATAAAATTATAAATGAATAGGGGCGGAAAAGAGACTCTAGGGATAGAAGGGAAAAAAATACGGAATTATAATTAGGGAATCTAGAAAAAAATGTTTAAAAATTGAAAGGAAACATACCGATCAACCATTTTTATATATTTGGATGTAAGTTATTAAGCACGCAGGACAACGTCTGCCGGGTTTTACTAGTTAATAATAATAAACACTTGCACCCTGCGCAAGTGGCGAGTTTATTGCCGTATGGCAATTTCTTCCAACAAACCAGTATCCAGCCCAAAGAAGCAATATTTGCGTGAGAAATGAATTTTAATAAATTTCTCCTCTGCTGGAAATCGAACCCAGGACGCCCGCACAGAAACCGAACGGCTTACCACTGTGCCACGGCAGTCGGCTCACTTTTTCATTGTTGCTCCAGTTTTCTCTACGTTTTTTCTTAACTTTATTGTCCATTTTTATATTTGAATAATATGTAATTCACATAATAAAATGAAAACAAAGCACACACTCTAGAAGAAATGATACAAATACAACAAATGTCAAATTACCAGAGAAAAAACACGTGAATTACGTTGCCAGCTCAAACAATAATATAGCAACGTTTTTGTTATATTGCTATATACATAAATGTTATTATGAATAGTCAAGAATATAAGAGCTTA
This sequence comes from Molanna angustata, assembly GCA_963576475.1. Classification (NCBI taxonomy): domain Eukaryota; kingdom Metazoa; phylum Arthropoda; class Insecta; order Trichoptera; family Molannidae; genus Molanna; species Molanna angustata. Next base: position 22,986,615 of record OY754964.1, on the reverse strand, counting down.
TACTGTGTTTTAGTTATATAATGTTTATACAACAATATAAGGAAATATTATGAATAAGACTACGTTTATAAGTAAGACGGTTATTAATATCTTACCATATTAGATTTACACGGAACAACATATAGTAAGTTTTTTTATTAATCTTTTGTATGAATATTTTTCAGACAATGGACAGTCCTGTGAACCAAGAGACAAAAGTATTAATAAAAGAAGAATATATTCATTCAATTGACAAATATATTGATGAAAAATTTCCTGAATTCCCAATTGAAGAATGTGAAGTAGATTTAAAAAAAGAAATAGAAAAGCATTCTGTGATTGAAAATGAAGACAAATTAAACATAACTATGAATCACGATTGTATCGTCACTGAGAAGATTTTTTCTCAAAAAAGAGATTTAAACGAACATAAACTAACTCAATTGGGCAAAAAAACACATGAATGCAGTGTCTGTGGGAAGCCATTTTCTCAGATGAGAAGTTTAAAATTACATAAACTAACTCATTTGGGTGAAAAACCACATAAATGCAGTGTCTGTGGAAAGACATTTTCTTGGAAGAGTTGTTTAAAACAACACAAACTAACTCATTCGGGTGAAAAACCACATGAATGCAGTGTCTGTGGAAATACATTTTCTCAGATGGGACATTTAAAAACCCACAAACGAACTCATTCGGGTGAAAAACCACATGAATGCAATTTCTGTGGGAAGAAATTTTCTCAGATGGGACATTTAAAACTACACAAACTTACTCATTCGGGTGAAAAACCACATGGATGCAATTTCTGTGGGAAGAAATTTTCTCAGATGGGACATTTAAAAATCCACAAACGAACTCATTCGGGTGAAAAACCACATGAATGCAATGTCTGTGGGAAGAAATTTTCTCAGATGGGACATTTAAAACTACACAAACTTACTCATTCGGGTGAAAAACCACATGGATGCAATTTCTGTGGGAAGAAATTTTCTCAGATGGGACATTTAAAACAACACAAACAACTAACTCATTCGGGAAAAACCACATGAATGCAGTGTCTGTGGAAATACATTTTCTCAGATGGGACATTTAAAAATCCACAAACGAACTCATTCGGGTGAAAAACCACATGAATGCAATTTCTGTGGGAAGAAATTTTCTCAGATGGGACATTTAAAACTACAGAAACTAACTCATTGGTTTGAAAAACCACATGAATGCAGTGTCTGTGAGAAGAAATTTTCTCAGATGGGACATTTATAATCACACAAACTAACTCGTTCGGGTGAAAAACCACATGAATGCAATTTCTGTGGAAAGATTTTTTTTCAGATAGGAAATTTAAAACAACACAAACTAACTCATTCGGGTGAAAAACCACATTAATGCAGTGTGTGGAAAGAAATTTTCTCAGATGGGAAATTTAAAACTACACAAACTAACTCATTCGGGTGAAAAACTACATGAATGCAATTTCTGTGGGAAGAATTTTTCTCAAAACCCACATGACCACGTGAATAACCACATGCATGAATGCATTGTACATTAGGGAATTCTGTGTTGAAACTTTATTTCGTTTGTCTAATATAATATATTTTATGTTTCTTGTTTCATAGAGAGTGATACTCTTTACTGTATCTCATTTCGAATTTGATTATTTTGTATCATGCAATGAAACATTGTATAAAAATTATAACATGAAAGTATATTTTTTGTTTGACAGACAATATGTTCAGATCATTTAGCTATTACTGTAGATCTATTACAATTACTGGTTACTGATTGGTTGATTCGGAGAGGGAGGGAAGAGTCAGAGAGAGACTTGACGTTTGTCCTAAGATAATTTTAATATAATTTACAATCAAAATCTTTTTCATACACCCTTTTACACATATCCACACATGCAAACACATCCTCACATTAACGAAAACACAAAGACACCTAATAATTTTTTTCATATACCTACAATTGTATTTTATATGTACTTTTTTATATTTTTTTATGACTTAAAATGTGTACTTTTGTACTTTATTATTTGTATTTTTTATATTTTTTTGTGCCTTAGATGTTAAGAATTCACGTAGCTGAAATTTATGCTTACTTATTGCCTAGTATTACCTCAGAACAGGCTTTGCCTAGTGAGGTAATAAATTCCATTTATATATTTCATGAACAATATTTTATATTTTATTTTATATTGTATTATGGAAATTAATAAATAAATAAAAAAAAAAAAAAAAAAATTTAATATAATTCTCATACCTCGGTTTTGTATTATATGGATTTTTTTATTTCAGTTTCATTACTTAAAATTATATCGTAGGATGGATGGATGAATTCAGAAGTTGAAGTAGAATATTTTGTGTGTGTGCGCTATAATATTTACAAATTGTCGTCATTGAGTTTGTCTTGAAACCATTGATATGGAAAGATATGAAACGGAATTCAAAAATCTGCACACTAAAACATGAGTCCTAATCAAAACATGTGTCCTAGCGATCATTAGTCGTACACAAACCTTCGTGGGTGTCGCTTCTAACTTTTATTATATAAAACTGGTGTAATGGGAAAGGTTCAAGTATATTTGTTTGCATAATTAAATAAAATTATAAATGAATGAATGAATAGGGACGGAAGGGAATAAAATACGGAATTATAATAAGCGAATCTAGATATGAATGTTAAATAATAAAAAGGAAACATACCGATCAACCATTTTTATATATTTGGAGGAAAGGCGACGCATGGTGGAATGAGAGAGTAAAGTTTGTTGTGGGTGAGAAGAAAAAAGCATGGATGGCATTTATAGCTGCGAAAGGATTTAACAGTGAAGAAAGAGCAAAAGAGAAGTATAAAGAACGTAAAAAAATGGTAAAAGATATTGTAAAAAGATAAAAAGATTTTCTGAAAGAGAAAGAAAGCCTGAAATTAGCCAATGACTTTCCTGGTAACATGAAAATGTTCTGGAAAGGCGTGGCGAAAAGAAAAAATGGAAGTGTCAAATTATCGCAAGGTATAAATGATAAAGATGGAAAATTAATTATGGATGAAGATGGCGTAAAAGAACGATGGAAAGAATACTTCAAGGAGCTGTATGATTGCGGTTTGAGTGGTGGCATGAATCAGAGAGCATGGCAAGTATACGAAGATGAAAAAGATGAAATTACGAAAGACGAAGTGTTTGAAGCAGTTAAACACGCGAAAGCGGGAAAAGCTGCTGGGTATGACAGTGTATCAGCTGAACTTATAAAGTATGGCGGCGATCAGATGTTGGAGTGGTGTCACTCTCTTTTCAACAAATGTTGGGAAGCAGGACGTACTCCTTCAGACTATTGAAATGCAGTCGTGGTCCCCTTGTACAAAGGTAAAGGATCGAAGCTTGACTGCAAAAACTATAGAGCCATAAGTTTGCTAAGCTCAGTTGGTAAGATGTATGCAAGAATTTTGGATCAAAGAGTACAAAAGGTTACAGAAAGCAAGATATGGGATGTCCAAGGAGCGTTTGTGGGCGGCAGAGGATGTATAGACCAATTTTTTCTCTGCGTATGGTTACAGAAAAGGTCCTGGATAAAAACCAGAAGCTTTTTTGTGCTTTTATAGACCTTGAAAAGGCCTATGATAAAGTCAACAGAGAAAAACTCTATAAATAGTGGCGTAAGACAGGGGTGCGTGTTGTCACCATGGCTCTTCAATCTGTACATTGATTTCTGCATAAGAGCCCTTAGGGATGAAAATAAGGGTCTGAAACTGAGTACTGTAACAGTGCGTGATTTGATGTATGCAGACGATAAAGTCCTGTTAGTAGAAAGCGTGGAAGAGTTACAGTATCTAGTAAGCATGGTATATGAAGGATGCATAGAGGACGGACTGAGGATGAATGCTAGCAAATCAAAGGTAATGGTCTTTGAAAAGTGTGAAAGCAGAACATCGTGTCAAATAAAAGTAGAGAATGAATGGCTTGAACAAGTCGACGAATATGTTTATCTGGGAAGCATGTTCCAACGGAATGGACGGCCTGATAAGGATATTGAAAGAAGAGTTATGGCAGAAAACAGAGTGAATGGAGCACTTAAACCAGTTATGAATGATCGTAACGTATCAAAGGAAGCTAAAGTTACCATTCATAACGCAATTGTAGTGCCAACCTTGATGTATGCAAGTGAAACCTGGACATGGCAGAAGTCGCATGAAAGTAGAATAAATTCAGTGGAAATGAGATCGTTAAGAAGAATTTGTAATAGAACGATGTATGATAGAGTTAGAAATGAAGTCACTAGGAAAGAATGTAAGATGAAGAAAGATGTAGTAACTAGAATGAAAGTTAACACACTTAGATGGTTTGGTCACGTGGAAAGAATGAATGAAGAACGCTTGACGAAAAAAATATATAAGGCTGACAGGAATGGAAAAAGAGGTCGGGGACGCCCAAGAAAAGGATGGCACGACCATGTGAACGATATTCTGAAAGAAGGAAATGTTAGAAGTCTGAACAATAGAAGAACATGCATGAGACGTAGCATGAATGTTGACGAGGCGGTGAATGTATGTCAAGGTAGAATAGTGTGGCGTTCTGTTCTCTCTGCCTACCCCGCGAGGGACATAGCGTGATGGTATGTATGTATGTATGGAGATAAATAATTAAACAGGCAGGACAACGTCTGCCGGGTTTAACTTGTTGTAATATAAAAATGTAAATGAGCTGTTGGCTTCCCAAATAAATAAATATATAATTATCTAATGGAGTTCTATAATTTTCGCTACTTCCACCACCACCCGCTCCGCATGTGGGGATTGTCAACGACCCCTTCGCAGAACGCTAGAATTAACAACAACAAAAAACAATGCATGGCGCGAATAGTAGCTCATGGAGCCCTCTAGATTAGCAATCTCGGCACCATGGTGCAAAAAGAACAATCAACAAGTCAGTATCTTAAGATGTTATAGAACTCAATAAGATAATTATATCCATGAAATATATTATATCCATTTGAAACGTGGATGGCTTTCATTCAGCCGGTTGACCAGACTTGCCCCCTTGGTCAAAAAGTGTGACTTCAGAAACATTTTGTTAACATCCAAGCTGATAACGTGTCTTATAATGTCTAGTGCCTAGTTTCTGTAATAAATGAATAATAAGGCTTCTATTTTATACCTACATATATGTATATTTTTTGACAATTTTTCAACTTGAAAAATAAGATTGTTTGAAAATTCCAATATTTGCGTATGTGCAACTTTTAAAATATTCGATTTTTATATTTTCTATTCATATTTATTTATTTATTTATCTTTCTGTACATAATATAAAAAATATATTGTAGACAGGCGGGCTTATTGCCATTAGGCAATTTCTTCCAACCAACCATACTACAAAGTATAACAAAATTGTATATGTACCTATCATAGCAAAAAATACTTCATAATAATACTTCATAGCAAAATAAAGGATAGGGTAAGGACAAGGTGAGGAAAACGGGATAATATTAACGTAGTACTAAAGAAAACTATTGAGCAAAATACTAGAAAAGATCGTCTATGACCAACTCTATCCCTGCATTTCTTCATTGATCACACAAAAGCAACACGGTTTTATGAAAAAGCGCTCAGTGATATCTAACCTCGCTGTTTTTACCCATTATCTCAATGAAAATATGGATAAAGGACATCAAATTGATACAATTTACACTGATTATTCAAAAGCGTTTGATCGTGTTAACCATGATGTACTAATAACAAAACTTTTACAAATTGGCATACATGGAGATCTTCATAGATGGATTCAATCTTATATTTCTAATCGCACTCAACTTACGGTGGTAAAGGGTTATGCATCTGAAAATATAACACATATATGTTCTGGAGTTCCTCAAGGATCCCACTTGGGTCCACTACTGTTTAATATATATGTCAACGACATTGGAAATTGTTTTAAATACTCTGTGCAAAACTTCAAGAAGATTTGGATCGACTTGCATCTTATTGTAGATTAAATTTATTAAAACTGAACACCTCTAAATGTTTCTCAATTTCTTACACTAGAAAAATTAATAAACACACTTTTGATTACACATTAAATGATGAACACATAGTTAAGAAATCTTTGTGTCGGGATATGGGATTATTCTTGGACAGCAAATTAAATTATAGACAACATATAGATACAATTACAACAGCAGGTTATAAAACATTAGGTTTTATTTTTAGGATAAGTAAAGATTTCAAAAATCCACAAACATTTAAAATATTATTTAATTCACTAGTCAGAATTATTTATTTATTTGGCTCTGTTATTTGGAACCCGCAATATTGAGTGCACATTAATAATATAGAAAAAATACAGCGTAAATATTTGAAGAAATTGGCATATCGAAGTATTGTTGCACCTATTCCACCGTCACTAGAATCAAGACGTAAATGCCAAGATATACAATTTCTTTACAACATATTGAACAATAATATTGACTGGCCGGAACTTTTATCGAGTATTGACTTTAACGTACCATTGAGACGCTCCAGACATACAACTCTCTTCCGACCTAAATTATACAAAACTAATTCCGCGAAAAACTCAACTATAAACAGAATTATAAATACATGCATAAAGTATGAGAAGTCCCTTGACATAGACCTATTCAGTGACACAAAACATAAACTCGCTCAAAAATTAAAAACAGGAATTTCATAAGATTATCACTTACGCACAACACGCATGCACATATACATATAAACTTACACACACACACACACACACACACACACACACACACACACACACACACACACACACACACACACACACACACACACACACACACACACCATCACACATACACACCCTCACACACACATATGATTTTGTATCTTGAATGTAATAAATTATGATAGTATTGTAAGCTAATAATTGATGTATGGAGATGATAAATGTTATATTTGATATTTTTATACATATATACTATTCTTTGTACATTGTTAGCTTCAATTTGAAAAAATAAAAAATAAAATAAAATAAAATAAAAATATCGTCATCGACATATTTTCGTACTGTATTTCTACATATGTATGTTTCAATCTAAAATTGTTTCAAAGATATCAAATAGGTAGGTATATCATTAGAATCTAAATACCTACATACGAAAGGCAGCTAGCAATCGGGTTGACTCTCCATATTATGTAAAAGGTATATATCTGTAAGCGGATGAGCAAGTAAAGATTTAATTTAGATAAAAAAAATATTCTTTGAAAATGTGTAAAAGGAATTTTCGAACATAAAAAAATTGAGGAGAAAAGGGAAAGAGCAATGAAAGCGTTATCAGTTCGTCTTGTTTGTATGGGGAGAGGAAAGTTTCACACCAACATCACTCTTATCTACATTGTACAGGGAACGTTTGACACAAGACGCGAGAGGACACTAAATCTATTTGCACCGAACCCTTTCTTACCTAACGTCACTTTACTACTTATCATGTCTACCTATGTATATACCTACTTACTCTATTTAGGTCCAAAATTATAATCCCTGCCTGCGGATAAACGCATAATCTCTGATATAATGACTTAATCAATATTATCAATATGTTTTGATCTAGCTTTGGGGCATATTTGTAAATAATTTTATTCATTACAATTCAGCAATACGTCAGCTTTCATTTATTCATTTAATTTTGCTTCTCGGGCAACTAACAGGTACTATGTCAAATATTAATTTTACACGCACCCAAAAACATGTTGCCACAGTCTGGAGACTTGCGATATTTATCGTCTCACAGATCCAGACTAAAAAAAACTATTAAAAACCGGGGACCTTTGGATTAGCAGCCAGAAGAGCGTTTTGAAGCGAACCCTTGTCATCCTTCGTTAGAAAGAAGCAATCCATTCGAAACCGGTATATCATAAAAATTTATAGGTACCTACACGGTTTAAAACAACGTGAATTGTAATAAATGAATTTGTTCAATATTATTTTTTATTTATTAGGAGTGGGTCCAACACGCCCCTGCACCGCGACCATAGTTTGATCTATTGTGCCTCCCTTAGGGGGATGTCACTTCAACAGCAATCCGGTTTCTTGAATAAAGTCCCATATTTTGCAGATTTTGTTCAATAAATATAGTTTGTTATGATCATTAAATTAATAAATTGATATCTTCTCAAGGAAAAGGTCGGTTGCGATTTTAAATAGATATTTGAGTCGAAAAACGTACAGTTGAAATAGGTATAACCAGGTATAACTATTTGAAATTTATTTTTATTTCATCAGGAAATAATAAAATGGCATATAACAAAATTGGTAAGAGTAGGTACACTGTTTTGCTAATCTAGTTTTGTCCGCTGCACAGTTATTAAACTAAGCTACGCGGAATTCCGTCTTATTTTTCTATTATTTGATAAAAATTTCATTTATTTTTCTCATTTATCATGAAATGTTTTATATTAGCTTCTGAGAATCCGAAATCATTGAAGTATAAAAAATAATGCTTAGTATTTTGAATCAGTTGGATATCTTTTATTGTTTTAATTCCGGGTAGAGATCATTTTCTTCTTATTTCTTTTTAGTGGGTAAAGGAGTCCTAAGAAGTTTGCTGAAAAACCCTGGTCACTTTTTATGTAAATACAAATATACAAACGGCGTCTTCCTTTTTGTGAAATATTCTGGATATTCTCTGTTCAAATATAAATGTAGGCTTGTAATAAAATTAGCATTCACATCTTGTATTGTACACTTCACTGATCCACGGTGTTCTGTTTTTCAATACAAAATTGCCGTTGATTTAAAATTTCTGTTCTAAAAATCATTTTTCTGCTCAACATTAACACTTTGCTTTAATTCTAGACAAAAATACAGATTCGTGTTTTGCATTCAAATCATTTACCTACACCTTCAAAATTTTATACTTCTATATAATAAATCTAAGTACATCATATATATTTTTTACTTTGTCATTGAACTGCGATTATATTTACTTTGTGATCGATTTCGATAATGTTTAATGATTCAAATATACTTACACTCAATGCGTTCGTCAATTGCCGATATTTTTATTTGATTCCTTAGTAGCTTCAACGTCCCACCGTTGACCAAGAATGTAAAAATGTGAAGGAATAAGCAATCGTTTTATATAATTTTCACACAAAATTTCGACAAGTTTGGAACAGATTTAAAATTTGATTTTTTTAAGCATTGTAAAAAAATCAAGTTGGCCAATTCTCTCCTTTGTATATAGTGTATACAAAATTTATGCAAAATAGGACTGTGGGAAGTGGTTTGAAATTTGCTTGAATTCAATTGTTGTAAAAAGCTAAGTGTTGGCCACAACGCATTTGTTTTTATATATTGCCATAAAGTGCGCATAAAGTTTATTAAATTTCTCCTACTTGATCATCAACATCGTAAATAATTTTGTGTTAGTATTTATTTATTTATTTTAGTTTATCATCGAACTAAGATTATATTTACTTTGTGATTGATTTCTATAAGGCTTACTGACTCAAATATACTAACACCCAATGCGTTCATCAATTGACCTATAATATCTTCATTTTATTGCTTGTTTAATACAAATACTTACATAAAAAATCTCTAGTTAAAAAGACTCCAGCACAAATTACCAGAGGTCATTCTTTTTCAAGAAGTAAAAGTGATTTTGATACTATTAGCAAGGTCTATCGCGTTGTTTACTAAAAGTGTCTACAGCAATAATTTTTTGCCAACATATTATGTCATATTGCGTGTATATATTATATAGAGAGAAATAATTATGTAATCGGTCCCCGTACTAAGAAACAACACATCCAAATTTTAATCTTGGAAAGTTTCAACGTACAATTACGTAAATTTATTCTGAGTGCCGTGCAAATATAATCTGAAATATCCAAAGAATACCAAACCATCCGAATATAAAATCTCCGTGACTGGTAAGATTTGGAATGCTCCTCACATCAACTGTCAAATTTGTGAAAATATGAAATAAAAAAAAATCAAATTTGCCATCTGGTAGCAGGTGATGTGAAAGTTATAACAGAGAAAAAGAAATTGAAAACTCATTTATCAACTGTGACATTATTTAAGTTTTAGGGGAATGAAAAATATAAAACCAAGAATTCCTTGTTTGTGGTAAGTTCTTTTATTTAAATATTGTTAGTTACAATAACACAAACTTTTTAATATTTACTGTTCATCTCCCAGTATAGGTATTTTTACCACTTGATATTTTATTGGACATCTTGAAGCAGACTTATGTTTTTTACTCTCTACTCTTATGGGATAGTAGAGATGCATGATTTCACGATTTTCAAGCGTATTTTTTTACATCAATTTCTCAACGGGTATCATGTAGAGAGTGCATACTGTGAGTTTCGTCGTGATGTGTTTGTATGTATGGCGTACGGCGTACAGCGCACGGCGAACGGAATTATTTTTTTGTGTCCTCTCTACAGCTCTAGCTTTATGTCCGATTGACTTCATATTAACATCATATGTGTAAAGTGCACAGACCTAGAGCTGATTAGTTTTCCATAGATATCCGTTTATTTCTTCTCTATGATTTTATCTGTACATATTTTCAAAATACTCTCACGGTCTGGAAAATCGAGGAAATTTTTTACTGTTTGAAATTTTGATACAATAAAAATACACTCAACAAAAATTCATTGAAGGATTGTCAAAATTTAATGAAAAAAAATCTATTATCTGCCATATCAATGTGAAATAAATTTCATATTTGTATGATAAATGCATATAACAGAAGTAAAATTGCTTCAGTATAGGAAAATTGAGAGATCAACTTCATATTGATATTGTATATGTCTCAATAGACAAGTTTTTTTTTACTCTCCACTTCTATCTTCCTCAAGGAGTAGGCAGTGAGAATCGAACACCACATTCTTCTATCTTGACACACACATCGCCTCATCAACATTGATACACTGTCTCATACATGCTCATCTTGCTATTAATGCAATTTTACTTAAAATTTCTCAACAGGTATCATGTAGAAAATACATACTATGAGTTTCGTGACAATGTTCTTGTGTGTATGGTGTATTGTGAAAACTTTTTTCCACTGGGAATCTTATGTTTGTTTAAGAATCTATTAGAAATATACTACATAAAAATGCATTTAGAGATTGTCAACCTTTCAAGAAGAAAAAATGAACGCTTACTATGGTGTGGAGAGTTTGGTGTTGGCCACAACCCACTCGTTTTTCATAATTTTCATTGTCGATATGTCAGTAAGAATAATAAAATTAGATGATTTATATAACGTCGTTTTCGTAAATATCCCTACGTGTCAATATTTTATTCAATAATTATTAGTAAGTTACGTGGGAGCCATTTCCATGCATTTAGGACTGATACAACAAATGCATGAACACCGAATTTAGAGGTAGGTACTCTGTTTATTAAGATGAAAAACGAAGTCATGGTTTGCTATGGTGTATTATAAATTGAACGCAAAGCTTGAAAAGGTATGATAGAGCCATACCACAAATTGCTTTGATGAATTGTAAAGTAGATTAATAGGTTTTGTAAAATAACGGGTTACTTTATTATGTAAACTAGCTCTCTATAATTTATTTAGGTACAACTACTTTCTCAATTTCAATTTTAAATTTTAAACTAATAAACCAACAACCATCTTGTGTTTCGTATCCAATGAATACGAAAACATGGCCATTGTACCAGCATATCTCCTGGATCTATGATGAATTTTTGTCAGGTTCATAATTTTAATAATAAAGTTATGAAGGTGACTTCTAATTTAGGTAGAAGATGTTGTGATTTTCCCACCTACGTCATATTCTCAAGGGCACTACTTCATAAAGGAATAACTTTGGGATAAGACGATACAGCTGTGACCTAAATAAGAAACCTTATCTACACATTTGCATATTTGGTAAGGAAAGCCACACCAAACTAAATGAGAAAGAAAGGACCCCAAAAATTGTATTCTCAAAAGGACATAGATATGTTTAGTATTTATAAATTAACATTATTAATTCCTAAAAAATATTATTGAAAAGGTAAGGTCAAGACATACCTATTAAAATATTTTTTTGTTTAATTTTCTCATCTACATATAAAGTAAAGCTGTTATAACCAAATTTTATCATAAGGCTTTCAAGTTTCAATTTTATCGCTTGCCATTTTGTCGAGGTTCGATTATTTTTATTTATTTAGAAAATTCGTAGGTATACCACAAAAAAAATGAAAAGAAAATGCTATAGAATTATGAATAGGCCACAAAATAAGTGTCTGTTGGTATGGTTAGAAAGTGGGATCCATGGCTCCATTAGTATAGACCAGACACATGTAAGAAATGATAATGGAGACCCACGGTCTTACGACCGGACGTGGAAGTTTAGAAAGGACCCTTCCACGTGAAATTACAAACAAACCTTCGCCAAATTTTCTGCTTTCCCTCTCTCTATATTAAACCAAGGCAAACCATTTACTATCAAGACCATCACAATGTCATTCCATTCATTTTATTGGGATCATATTTATTCTAGTAAAACGTCGGCTGTTCTGATTACAAGTAATAACTTTGCTGACATCCATATAATATATTATCGTAAATCTTCAAATATGTATGTATATTAAAGTTTATAATGATAGATAAGATTAATAGGGTTAAATTTTATGACATAGTGTACTCAATTAAGACCAGAATAACCTTAATTAAGACTGACCAGTAAGTAATATTCCTTATAGTAATTTATGAACAAACTTTGGGTTCATTTTGGAATATGAATATTGTATTTGAATGAAAATGTTGATACATTATATATAGGATGTTTTAATATGTTTCTAGTTTTTTTTATTGAAAATTGATTAAAAAATAGTGCTTGAAAAAGATAATGAATAAAAAGATAGATATAAAAAAAAATAAACACTTCTTTGCACCCTGAACAAGTGGCAAGATTATTGCCAAACGTCAATATCTATATTTGTACTATCATTAAAAAATAGTTAAAATTAGGTTTTTCTTTGGTTAAGTAATTTTTTTTTTTTTTGCTTTTCACCCGTTAAGAGTGTTCTCAGCCATACAAGTTAACATATTAATTCTAAATAGAGAGAAATCTAAATTATTATCGTATATTTATTTTACTTCAATCAATTTCCATTTTATGTACAGAGTTAGAATTTATTTTCATTAATTTTGATGAATTTTTAGATCTAAATGTTCACCTGCCTGGAATTTTAGCTCGACAATATCCTCACATTTGTTGGCATTGGAACCCCAATCTCTGTGAGGTCGGTAAAAAATTGATGGGTACCTATTGGCTAAGTAATTTAATTGAGTTTCTCGAAATTAAAAAAAAATCATTCGTTTTTAAGTATTAGAGCTTCCATTTTCTTTCCTTTCCCATTACCCAATTTATCCCTTCTTCTAATTTCCTATTTACGTAACTTTACCAATATATTTGAACTTTGTTGTTCTAATTCTTATTTTTCGTTTTGTAAAAAAATATTAATGGGCTAACTCTTTGTTTCGATTATATGTATATAAAAACAATGTATATATTTGAATTATCAAACTGTTCACTTTCTAAATATCTTAACAGTGTATAAAATATAACATTTGTCATAATGGTTTGATATCAAAGTTAGTTAAATAAGTAATATATAATATAAAAATAGTGCAAAAAATAAATTTCTTCGTTGACATGCAACTAATGAGGTGGAATTCTCTGTCTGTTGTTATTATTTTAGATGTATTATTATTGTGAATCGTGAAAAATGTTGAAGCCACATTCGCACATTGGTGTCACGCACACGCTGTCACAATATTTTCCCACGTGTGACAGATATATACAAGTTTCCATGGCGGGGAAAGAGATACGAGTATACCCGACGGAAAGGGAAAGATATAAATGACATCACTTTTCTCTTTTCCTTTTGGGTACTATTAGCTATATGAAGCATCCTCGCAAAACATTCACGTGCCACCGAAGAATTTCATTATTACATACATATTATTTAGGAATTTCAACAAAACAGAAAGAAAATACCCTTCGGAGGTTGAATATCTGTTATTTTTTTCAATTACGGTCGTATTTGTAACAATGAAAAACAAAAGCAAATAAAACGTTTCTTAGTCCGTCTATATCTGTACCTACTTGCTATTTATTTTCTTTAATACACTACAATATATTTCATTATATTTATAGAAACCGAATATTCTTTACTGATACAAAGATATAGGTACTTATTGGAAAAAAAAACTTGTATTGCAAAAACAAAAAATCTTATATGAATTAACCAAAAACACACAAATTTTCAAAACATATTAAGACGAGTGGTTTGTGTCCAACGCTGAATTTCTCACTAACAAGTCATTCTATAAAATATTCAAATTTTGTATGGAAAATATTCAGCATTTTCATTTAATGAGTTTGTTCAATTATTTTTTTATTTAAATATTTTATTATGAATACTTGAAAATTCTTAAATGCCATTTCATGAATGTAAAAATAATTAAATGACTTTCCATAGCAGTGGCGGATTTCCCAATAATTGCATGAGTCACGCGTTTCCTAGGGACCTCTAAAATAACTTGTTAAATATATAATTCATTGTATCCCTCTATAAATAATACTAAAATTCATTGTATCCCTCATTTAACGGGATGTTTTAAAAATGTGATATAATTGTGAAAATATCTTAAATAAATTAAATTAAATTAGACCTACTGTTTTACTTTATCCCCGTAACATGTTGAGGTTGTTTTTTTTCTGTTTTTATTGAATTAATAAAATATTAGTTATTGGTGTACACAAAGTATTGTTTTCATTTATTCAAACTATTGAAATGCCACCACAACGGGGAAAAAATCGTTTAGTTTGAAGTAAAAATTTCTCGCTGCGCGGCATTGTATTGTTTTCTTTTAACGTTTTATTGTCATTGAAAAAAGAGAACACAAAGAATATGCTACGCATGGCCTCCCAAATAATTGACGCCATGGGCCTTCATATTGCTTAATCCGCCACTGTTCAGTAACTTGCATACCAATATATCTGCTTTGAATTATGAAATACCACGCATTCTATGATATTTTTAACATTAAGTTCCGATTTCTTGGCTCGTTTAAAACTAAACCGTTGGGGCACTGCTTCAAAAAATAACTCGTGTTTATAGAAGCCGTTATATAGAAAACGACTTTCACAGAAATGGAATTAATGACATATTGAACGTTCAAAAGAAGCAAACGAAAGAACTTTTAACATCTAGACATATATGTTATATCTCGTACATTCAATTTGAGAATATTACCAGCATCATATCATTTCAATATAAATTTGGTTAAACTTAATCCTACATATTTCTCATACTAGACGATGTTTTTGTGCACCAAAAATATGTTTTAACTTCCACACCAACGGAGTATTTTTTAATGGGAATATAAATATCATACAGCCAGCAGCAATAGCTTTTTTGCTGTCCATTGTTGTTTAGAAATATAAAATTGATTTTTAAAACATAAATGTAACAAACAATATTGGCCTCAAATAAACCTTAATCGTTTTTTTCGTCAATCACAACCATTGCTTTATTTATTTCTATCCAAAACATAGAGTAGATATAAGATACAAAATAATTGTAGGTAATATTAGCATATACATACATAGTGGACGTACCAAGTAAAAAAGTTATTTCATTTCTAATAAATATCATTTTATTATTTCTCTAGTGCTTACATATTAGTTTAAGCTATATCTTTTTGTTTATATATTTTGTTACTAGCCCCCTCACAAGATACACCAATTTCATATTTCTGCTACAATTTCAACAAAGCCAATTTTTCAATTGTAGACACGCCTCATCATTAAATTAATTAATTAATAAATAAACAAATTCACTGCCTGCATTGTTCATCATTCAACATTATCGAAAGACTTGATAGAATTGCGGTAGATAGTTAGTAAATTTATGGATATAAAAGTTTTAAAAATGTGAATAAATAGGTTTGTAGCTGATATCTGTCCTCCTCACTACCACCCGTTCTGCTTATGGCACCTTGCAAAACATAGTTAAAAAAATATAGGATATAGGACGAGTCCTTAAAAAGTCTACGAGATCAAGCAGTAGAACAGAAAAAAACTACTGAATCGTATACTAATTTCTTTTTTTTAAAATGAATATGTCCTTGTTAAACAATTACATTCACATCTTCCTACGTTCCCTAAAATAAACATATAAATGCTTGTGCTATAGGTGAACGAAATCGGTCGAGGCAGGATTCGAACTCGCGACCACTGGATTACTAGCCCAGCGCGCTAACCGCTCTGCCATTAACCCATCTAATTTGATGATTATAATATTTTGTTGATCAATTAATACGTCATACACATGCCATTAAAGTTATAAACTATGGGATTCACATACTGATTTCGTTATGGCATCCATGTTCTTAAATACATAGAAATCAATCCTTTGAAAATGGCGTATAGTAAATCTAACTCGAAATAGTTAAGTTCTTAAAACAAATAAAACAAATATATCGTAAACATAGTATGGATCTTCTAAGCGTAGCACAAGATAAAGTATTTAATTTGGCCCAAGAGTTTGTCTCAACATTCAGCACGGTGACGATCGAATCGAATGAAAGGGATTGGCGAAATGGGCAAAGTTTATGTGCTTGTTGGGAATGTCTTAATGTAAGCAATAAATAAAATGTCCATAAAATGTCTCACCAACAGCCGCTAGGAGCAGAAGAAGAGCCGGTGCCGCAGCCCGGCCCGGCCCACCATCACCCCATGTCCCCATCCTGCTGGAAGGGGAAGACTCTCCTCAGGTCCTCCCAGCTCCTCGCGTCACTCGACTGTATCAATGTATGCCTATTCTGGACCCGTCACATTTGAATGCCGCCATAAATCACTAACTTGGCAGGAAAGTTCAGTATCGTCAGGGTCTTCCAGTCACGTTACGTTACAACAGAACAGACAAAATGCCCTTCCTGGATGTATGACACCCTTTCACTTGTATGCATCGTTTCACTCACGTCGTATTTTATTACCACGATATTCACTGTATGGGGATGTCTGTTATATAACGCACGAATTCTAAAACTAACGATCCACAACTGAACAAAAAATATAGCGTACGTGTGCACACGATATATTGACAAAAACCCTTGTCAGTCACGATCACAAATACATAATTCACAAAGTGAACCTTCACTTACATATTATTTGATAATCCATTTTGTATCTGCAAAAAATATAAATTTTTATTTCATCAAATTTATTAAATAAACAAAACCATCAAGCCGTGTCCTTGGTGGGACAGGCAGAACAATCGAACTACAAACGTATGTTACATATATCTATCCTTGCCCACATTCATAACCTCATAAATTTAAAATGTACACATCAATGTTTTGTTTTGTTTATGCTGTCTCATAAATGCTCGCCGATTATATCCGAGCACATATTTTTTATTTCCTTCTTTTGGAACATCATTTATGCCCGGGGCATGTAATAAAAAAATGAAAAATTGAGGACACCCATTTTTCAAAGTTTTCTTCAATTTGAAATGGCAATTGATATACCTATTATTTGCATATAGCAAGGCGTTTTACACAAATTAGTCGATTTATATTAAATACACGATAGTTTAATTTTATTACAATATCAAATTAATCAGAAATTTTAATATGTATTATCATCGGGAATACACAATTTCGGATAGTTTCAGAGTTCGAACTGGTCGGGTAGTAAATTAAAAATCGATTGCGAAATTCCAGCAAGTAAGACAAGTGAAGTTAAAGGAAGGGGTGCTAGAAAGAATAAACACATAATATAGCGATCTTTGTCTTTCATACTTTCATATCTCACAACATTTATAAACAATTATTTTTTTATCTCAAGGCATTCAAAAACAATATCTTCCATTCTCTCTTTATATCCACATATATATTGTATATATCTACTAATTATTTATTAATGTATTATTTATAGTTGTTTTATTTTTTTTAATTGCGACCGACACCCGCTTCACTGGGAACATACCCGTGTCTGAGCGAGTATCAAAATGACATTTTATAATCAGATTGTCACATCACAATTATATCCAAAAAATAACTCATATATTTAGTTATTCCTAATAAATTTCAAGTTGCAAATTAACAGCAATAAAACAAAAAAACATCACTTGTTACTATGTCATTGGCATGTCCATAGATAAAGGCGACAAGTGGTGGGAACGTGATGATACAAAAAAGTATACAGGTTGGCATCACTTCTTATGATAGGGTAACGTTTGTTTTACAGCTAGCGTGACCCTCTAGAAAGATTGTTGCAAATTATTCTTATAAATCTAATTTCTACAGTATTCATTCTACTTTCATTCATACTTTGCTACATCCAGCTTTCACTTGCATAGATCAAAGGTGTTGAAACGAAGTTAAACAAATCAATCCAATAATTTTATAGCAATATTTTTGATGTAGGTAAGTAGCTATTTATTCTATGGGAAATATTTTGCAAAAGTGTTGAGAGATCTTGATGTAGATTAAAGCTGGCAATTAGAATACACATAACACCTCATTTTGACCACACGATGAAAGGAGAGTAATTTCTCCTCCGATTAATTCTCACAGGGAAGATAAAGAGAAGAAAAGATAAAGCACTAAACAGATAATATATTCTTACTGTCTGAAAAACTAAGAGGCTGAGAATATCATAAATAATTCATTAGTAATACACATGAGGAAGAGTCCTAACTAGTTTATTAAATGGTTTCTGAAAGATTTACGTACCTACCTAGTCATCTAAATGAACAATTCATTCACACCAAAATTGCATATCTCTCAATGTGGGGTTACCAGTGACAGGTTTGCGGACGTGCATTACCTTAAAAAGGAAGTCCGACACATGCATGTGTCTCTTCACACCAATTTCGTCTCACATAAAAAGATAATGTTTGTTAAGGTTTATTAAATAAAAAAATCAATGATATATAAAAATAGTTATAATTAATTACCATAATTCGTCACTAGCACTTGAAATAATACCCTTTAAAACATGTTTTATAAAACATTGGTCGAATACTGATAATGCGAGTATTTCAACTTGCAGCCCGAGAGATAGTAACGTTTTCGATTAATCAATTTTTAATTGCTGTTTTCTTTATATCTTCTTTCTTATTGAATATAGGTGTGGTTGCGTTTACCAGTGCGCATCCTATTTATATATAATGGCAGATTTTAATATTGTTTCAATATAATTTGTACTTGTATGTTATTTGTACCTATAAAATCCATCCGTTTCTGAAATATGTACTTACTGTTACTGAAATGTCTTTAAAAAAATTACTTTCAGAAATCTTCCCGGGTGTGCGCTAAACAAATCACCAAGATTCATTTTAATTATATAGATTGTATAAGAGCACAAAAAGGACTTAAAATACTGATGATATTTTCACCTATAGAAAGGGGATGTGCACTGGTAAACGCAACCACTCCCAGGTGCCACTTATCTTTTTCATACCTTTATCCAATAAGGAAGGAAATATCAAAAAACCAGACATTAAATAATGAATAAGATACGAGGCAGAAATTCTTGATTTGGGCGTAACGTTTGACGAAAATCTCTCATTTGTTAAACATATAAATAATATTTGCACTACGGGACTCCAAACTTTGGGGTTCATTTTAAGAATTTCCAAAGATTTCAAAAATTTGTATACATTAAAATTACTTTATACATCACTTGTAAGAAGCATTGTCGAGTACAACTCTTCAATATGGTCGCCCTATTATCGAGTCCACTCGGACTCTATAGAAAAAATTCAGCATAAATTTCTCCGTTTTGTAAATTTTAAAATGGTTATACCAATCGAAAGATTAAATTATGACTTTCTTTTAAAATCAATGCATTTGTTAAAGCTTTCAGATAGGCGTAAACTCACGGATTTGTTTTTCTTGTTTAAAATCATTATGCATAGCGTGGACAGCCCTGAAATACTGATGCGCATCAACTTTCATGTACCGCGTGTGGGTACTCGCGATACTAACCAATTTTATTGTGACAATTCCCGCACACTAGCGCATCACAATTCTGCACTGAACAGAATTCAGGGGTTGAGCAATGAATATGCTAGTCAATGAATATGGATCTGTTTATAGGCAATATAAATAATCACAGAAATACCCTACGGGTTAAATTCCACTGATCGTGTTAAATTTTATTCTTCATTATTTATACCTGCTTTACCTATATTGTTTATTTGTTCATTTTATACCTACATTCATTTGTTTTCTCTTTATTTTTTAGTTAAATTTTATTTCTATGTATTTTTATATGTATTTTTTATAAGTTTTTCTTTGTATTGATTTCTTCTTGTTTTATTTTCATGGTTTATTGATTGGATATGTTTGTTTTTTTTATATATACATTATCACACATTATGTACTATATTTTGTATCTTTTGAATTATTCTTGTAAATGGCAAACGCCGTTAATAAAATAAATAAATAAATAAATTGTTTTTAGACGTTGCTACCTCCTCGACTATTACTGGAATATCAAAATTAAATATGAGGTAAAGTAAATAGAACCTAATTAATAATTACGGAGAAATTCGACTGGAATATTAATAAATAATGACATAAAGTTACTGACTGATATTTAGGTAAATATTTTCAGTACCTAACATATGCTAATTAGGTATATTAACTATCGCATTTCGATATATTAGGTATTAAAATTAAAGATAAAGCAGTGTATAATTGCTAGAAGTGACGAGGTAACCGCAAATATTACTCTGGGTCGGGTGACACCACAAAAAAGCAAGTCAAATGAATTTGTATATCTGGGCAACAGAATATCTCAAGATGGCCGCTCAAAGGCAGAAATAATTAGTAGAGTTCAACCGGCAAGAGTTGCCTTCAACAAAAAATCTTTATTCTAAGAACTCGATGAACTCTTGTCTAGAGTGTGCTACTTTATGTAGAGAAACATGGCCTATCGGCCGGAGAGAATCTGGGCATCTGACTGCCTTCGAAATGTGTTGCTACAGGCGCAAGACTAGTATCCATTGGACAGGCCACAGGCCGCATTCCAACGACGAGTAAAGTCGGAAAAACGTGGCAACTCCTAAAAGAGGGTTGCCCAACAAAGATCCAAATGGATAGGCCATAACATCAGACATCCGGGTCTGCTTGTTACTATCGCCTTAAGAATGTCGGACGGCAGAAACTATAGAATTTGCCCTAGAGACCGGGTGATTAGTGACGTCTGCTTTAACAGCTACCAAGAGATGAAGAGGCTGGCGAACAATAGAAATATGTGGAGAAATTGAGTGCCTGGTGCAAACCAATCCTAGAATTGTAACCATGAAGAAGAAAGTAGATACTTTTCATTGGTAGGTTGGGTAGGTACAAAAAAATATTCAAAATGGCTGGTGAACATCATTGCTTAACGATGTGAGATGTTTTTGTATTTTCGATTACCCGGCTCTTAGAGAACACCCGAATACAATAACAATAGAAAAAATTGGAAACACTATTTTAAGCCGGTGCATAACAGCACCGTATTCTAAGACGTAAAAGATAAAAATTCAATCATGTCCAGGCATAATTTATTTTACTATAGTTATTTAAACTTAGATCAGATGTTCTTCATCATAAAAAATCACAAAAGTTTTAAGAACGTTCCAGAGAAAGGTTTTTTTTATAATCTAAGTTAATGTTGTCATTGGTAACAATAACATTGGTATACAGAAAATAAATCAAAAACACAAATATTTTTCTAGTATATAATTCGTACGAGTAAAATTCAATGACAGCTACATGACAATTTACTTAGTAACAAAGCCAACTCTTTGTTTTAGAATTATGTATACTGCACTCATAGTCGATAGAGGTAGCGATATATCTTACCTTCAATATCGAGGTATCTAATTTAAACATAAACTTAATTTAATGAAAATAAATGTAGGTGTACAATTAAAAATTAAATGAATTAAAAGAATGTCTACCAAAATGAAAGATTATCTTATAAAAGTAAAAATACATAATAAGTATTTTATCGAAGTAATATGAATTATTCCCTCTTTAATATAAGAAGATATTTACTATATGAAACCATTATGATAAAATATTATTTCCTTCGTAATTATGATAAAGTGGGTATTAATATAAACTCCTATAAACTTATATGATATACCTACTTTACCTATTCTAATAATATATATATTTGCTTTTTTAATTGTATTTTTTGTTGTATAATAATATTTTTTTATTTGATAAAAGAATGTATAAAATACATATACATCGCCTAAATTAAACATAAATGCTTGTGCTATAAATCGGTCGTAACAGGATTCGAACTCACGACCACTGGATTATTAACCTAGAGTGCTAACCGCTCTGCCACCACCCATTTACTCTACCTATATAATATAAATTATAAACATAGAACTGGAGAAGTAAAACGTATCAAATGTTCGACATCGTAGTGTACCTAAAAGGATATAATTTATATTTTTTTTTCTTTGCTTTTTCGTAAAAAATCATTATTGTTTCAATTTTAAAAATTTTGTGCTGTTTTGATTTGAACTGAGACTGTCAGTTCAGTATTCCCAAGAGATACTACTTTAGATTATTTGTGCAATTAACAAATAATAATTATAATATACCTACATACACAATATGTACCTACATGATGACTCCAATACCATTATTTAATCTGTGTAAATAGTTAAGTTTATATTGTTTAGATACTTTTTAAAAATGCAAATAGGTACCTACAATCTATTATGTCTCTTATGTCAACCTATCTCTTATGAAATATAATATTATGTACACTGCTAGCCCTAGAACAGGTATACCTAGTTGGGCAGCAGTTATCTATTTTAATGAAGATTATTTAAATGGTTTGATAAAGAAATAAATAAATAAATAGACTTTCTTCAAGCAATGAACAAGGTTTGATTTTGGTGTTATTATACGAACAAATTAATTGCGCTTTTTAATTTGTTATATTTTTAAAGATTAATCACTGTTTTAAATTCTTAACTTACGTACCTAATCATATTTTTGAACGATCAGGTAGTTGATTTCCGAACTTACATAATACAACATTTTCTCACTCTGTGAGCCCGGACAATTTACTGAAACTTTTTATGGCAAGTCACACTCGGAGGAAATTCAAATATTCTTGACTATTCAGAATAATTTGTCTAGCTCCCTAATAGTAAATACATAAAGTGATTTATTTATTTTGTAAAGTTTGTATATCGTGTGTTTATTTTGTTAAATCGACAAATTTATCATTGTCTTGTTTAAATGTAGGTAGAGAGGTAATTAAACAATGTTTTTCTTTTAATTTCGTTGTTGGTTTTACATCCCAATTAATCCGTGCCATAAAATACCTAGTCCGTTTATATGTACATTGTAATCTGTAATCGGAGTGAATTTATTATTTGTTTGACTGTGGCAATAATAATTAAGGAAATTTTATGTGTTTGTTCAGTAATTTTAGGGCGTAAATAATATCTTTAAATCTGTCAACAAGATAATTGAAATCTGGCGGCAACATCATTATTATTGGACAAGTGAAAACTTCCTAAAATATTATAATACACAATCGTTAGGACGAAGATGATAAATTGCTCCTCACTCCTCATTACCATACGTTGGATGCCATTCTAAGAATATTTTGATACTGTATTTTTTTCTTGTCATAAAGAACAGTGAGTTATTTTTAAAGCACGTGGCTGTCATACAATACATATGTAACTGTGCTTGAAACTTTGTGTCTGCGTGTCTGTGTTCAACGGCTATTATTCATCTTAATAATTAAAATAAGAATAATGTTGATATTTAAATCATAGCTTTGTGTCATTTTCATGGTGTATGATTTATAGTTTATATTATTTTTTCAATTCTTGTATATTTTATATCTAAATAAATTAGTAAACGGTATCGAAAATCTCCTAATTACAATATTCAAATATTTTTATTACCGGTAAATTTAATGGAATAAGATTTTTATTCGTAAATAATTTAAACCCCACATCATTTTATTATTATTATAATTTACCATGAACGAGCTATTTTATACGACCGTTTTATTAAAGTAAAAATTAATATAATTAGTTTTTATTTATTTATATTCGTAAAAGTGTTAAAATAGAACATTTACATGGATAAAAAGTATAAAAAATATACATTATATTTCCTGTGCTGTTTATCGCACAATTTTACAAAAATAATTTCTTAATATATATTTTAGCTGTGAGGCACCGGCTTAGAATAGTGCTTCCACTCTTTTCTATTACTGTTTTCGAGTGTCCCGTAAGAGCCGGGTAATCGAAAATACAACAGGCAACAATAACATCTGACATAGGTAGTTCACCAATGAGGTTCACCACCCATTCTGAATGTAGTGCCTTTTTAGGTGAGACGAGACTGGTGTGTGGGTATACACATATGTGTTGTGCTCCCTTTTATAAGGCAATGCACACCCGCACACCTTTCGCTGATTACCCCACATTTTGGGATATGCCGTGATGCTATGAATGAATGAATGAATAATATATATTTTATTATTTGAATAAAACTCGTATCCCAGAATTCCTGGGACCGTGATATCAATAACGACGTTTTCTCTAAACAAGATAAAATATTTATTGTTTGAATACAATAATATTCAAAATTCATTTGATAGTAGTAAGGGATCAAAAGTCATAATTAAAAATAACGCAAATTGAACATTTTTTTATTGCTAATGATTTTTTTTAAGTAAAATCATTAAAAACAATATCGCATATTAACAAATAAAAATTATGTAAGCACAATTTTATTAATTTTTATTTATTCCTACAATTTCATATTAAAATCATTCCAAATATTTTTGCTATCGTAATGAATAATGAATATTCATAAAAGTTTTTTTTTTGTTTAGTAAAATATTGATATCATAAATAAAATGACTTAATCAACTGCAGTAAATTCAATATTAATTAGTTCATAAACTAAATTTTATTCCAAGAAAGTCTTGTTAAAAAAACAGGTTATCATACTTATCTACTGATTTTTTAAACAAATAAGAATACTCTCTTATGAAAATCCCTTCCAAAATTTGTTTACTAAGGGCATATTTATTTACTCAAAGTATTTTAATTGTTTACTTGTCCAATGTAGGTATTTTATTTAATTACAGATTAGATGCATTTTATTCTTGTTCTTTTGGAGTAGATTCTTGTTTTTTAATCAACACAAACTTGAAAATCATAAGAAAACCAAATATATGTACCTATATAAAGTGAAGTAATTTATATACCTTTTTTTATCAACTAAATATTTTTATGTTATTTTTCAAAGATTAATATTGTTACGCTTGTATTTAACATGTATTTATATTAATATATTAAATCTATCAAATATAACAATAACCTGTAAGATCCTATCTTTAAAATTGCGTTTATGTAAGTAGAAGTCATAAAAAAATCTTACCGAATTGCAAATTTTATATACCCATGAACAATAAATAAATTTGTTGCTCGTATAAAATAATATAAGTATGTATTCTTCCCGTTCTCAAAACAGAATTAATTTCTGTGAAAATTATACACAAAAACAATGAGAAATATTTATTTTATTTAAATAATATATATTTTTTATGTCAGAGAAATTTTTACCGTGCATCCTAATAAAATAAATAAAATCATCCAACCGAGTAGAATATTTTTGTTTTGAAAGATAGAACGCAACGATCACAAACTACACCGAACTTGCACAGTACTTTCGTGAATCCGTCAAAGTACACTGAAAATCGTAATTCCGTTACGTGGGCGTCGCTGCG
The DNA here is from genome assembly GCA_963576475.1 of Molanna angustata. Lineage (NCBI taxonomy): Eukaryota > Metazoa > Arthropoda > Insecta > Trichoptera > Molannidae > Molanna > Molanna angustata. Next base: position 22,960,821 of record OY754964.1, on the reverse strand, counting down.
TCACGACAAACGCACGCCGCTAACGACGTTACGAGCGGAACTGAGCCCGAATGGGCGGAGTGAAGAGACACAGCGCGCCTGCTCCATACTCACACACACACTATTCTCTTCACTCTTCTATTCCTTGCCTTGCCATCATATCACGTCACCTTATTATTTTTGCATGCAACATATTAAATTTGTTGTGTAAACAAAATTGTGTCTTTGATGCTTTGACAAAACTTACACATCCTTCTGATTATATAAATTACTCTGTTTTGCATGTCACCTTGCTCTTTTTTAACACAAATCTGTCAATCATTGTGTGGCTATTTGGTATCATGATACAATCTGTTAGTTGCCCGTACACTATTAAATGCCACCGTGCTATCTTTTTAACAGAAATCTGGCGATCATTGTGAGGCTATTTGGTATTATGATACAATGTGTTAGTTGCCCGTACATTACACTCTCTATTAAATGCCACCGTGCTTTCTTTTTATCAGAAACCTGTCGATCATTTTTGAGGCTATTTGGAACCATGATACAATATTAGTTGTCCGTGCACTGTAATTTGCATGTCACCATGCTCTCTTTTGTATCAGAAATATTTAAATCATTGTGTGACTGTTTGGCATCATTATTTAATCTGTGAGTTTTCAGTGCACTCTCTATCTCATGCATGCCCCATGCTCTGTTTTAACAGATTTCATAAAAGAGGAGGTTATCAATTCGACGTGATTTTTTTATGTATTTTCAGCGATAATTCTTTACAGCGATGCACGATATCTATTATTAATTTATTATAAGAAACATGACACATTTAAATTTAGCGATCCTAGTGAGCGATCACATTTAAATTTAGGAAAGTTATGATGATGGAATCCATGAGAAAATCATCGAACTCAATAATTTGCAATTCAGCGGATAATTGTTAACCACATTGCTCGATTCCAATGATTATTGAATTAGAAATATTAATCAACGACGGCTTCTTGATATCATAACATAATTTGTTGTTTTCCCACACAACAGCAAATATACAAAGAACATAAAATTTTATATACATAGGTACTAATCCGAATCTTTATGTATAATTTTTATACAGAATAGACACTTCATAACTTTTCGTATATTCATTCATTAATACCATCACGGCATATCCCATAATCTGTGGTAGCCAGCTGAGGTAATGTATAATGTATAAAAAAATATGGTCCTGAAAAATAAACTGTCACATAAATTTTATAACGCCTGAAAAGTGAATAGTTGCAATTGATATAACAATGATACGTCTTGCTTTATTTATACAATTAATAATATTTTTAAATAATTTTAAAAATTAAATACCGAAATCCCTAGGTATCATCGTTTTGTCACTGCTGCAAACACAGACACACACTTTGGCAGGCACTCTGACGATGGTCTTCAATATAACCGATACCAGTCAGTGGTTATAAAAACGAGTGGGTTGTAAAGTATTCAATTTTTTTGTGGAATATAAACTGTCACATTATGTATGTTTTACAACGCCTGAAAAGTGAATAGTTGCAATTGATATAGCAATGATAATTTTTTTTTTTTTTTTTAAAAAAAAATGAATATGTCCTTGTTAAACAAGTACATATACATCTTCCTACGTTCCCTAAAATAAGCAAATAAATGCTTGTGCTATAGGTGAACGAAATCGGTCGAGGCAGGATTCGAACTCGCAACCACTGGATTACTAGTCCAGCGCGCTAACCGCTCTGCCACCGACCCATCTATTCTTGCTTTATTTATACAAATACCTACTATAGCCTCTTAATTATAAATCTCAGGAAAAACATCTGGCCAACTATGAAAAATGAGTGGTTTGTGACCAACGCTAAACTCCTCACTAACAAGTCACATTATAAAGTATTCAAATTTAGTATGGAAAATTAACAGCATTTACATGAAATGAGTTTGTTAAATTATTTTTTTATTTAAATATTTATTACGAAGACTTGATAATTCTTCAAGGCCGTTTTATGAAAATGATGTGCCTTTTTACCACTTTGAAAATAAAAAATACAAATTTTAAGTTTCCTGAGCTTGGGGTCACTTTGAAATGTTTGATAGTTAAAAAAATTGAGAAGCACTATTCAGATATCCTTCAAAATCTAATGGGGTCTAAGTGAGTATCAGATAAGTATCTAAGTGAGTATAATGTAAAATAAACACGCCGTACATCGCACACAGCACGCAGCACACAGCACATAGCACACACACACAAATTAATTGTGATGAAACTTTCAGAATACAATCTCAACATGATACTAGTAGATAATCTGCAATTGAAACAAAAATAAAATTGCAAATTCATAACTTCCCACTATATCTCCTTGGGGTAGTGAGGAGTAAAAATATTGAATTTGTATCTAAATAAATAATATTAATAAATGAATTGATTTTCAAGCAATCAATTATTGATGATATTTTGATATTTTTCTAGCGCTGTTTGTTCGCCAGTATAAAACATAATTTATCTCAATTTATAATGCTTCATAGTATTTTACTATAAAAATATTCTATTTAGCGAATGTCCAATGTTACGTTTATTTAAACTTTTCATTATTAAGATTTGCTATTTCTGCAATGAAAAAAAAAAAAAAAGACATTTATAGTTATAATTTATTTACAAAAAATATTGAAAACAAATATAAATATTGGACAACAAAGTAACTGGCTGCGTATTGTAACAATGGTTGGAAATATTTTTGTCTGAATTCAGATTATATCATCAGTACACTTTATGGTCACATCATTCTTACATTTGTGTACAATATTCTTTTATGAGAACGAATTCCATAAATACTTTCTTTGGGAAATGTTCAAAGATATCATTTTATTTTACTTAAACGATATTCTCTCTGGAATTTTTCACCATTTTCATATTTTATTTGTGAAAAATCCTTTGTCTGATAAGTCTTTTAATTGCAAGGGAAACATTATGAACATACGTTGTCATAAATATACTCTAATAGCCCCTAAATGATTTTTACTCTCCACACTATGGAATAGTGGAGAGTCATGATTTCACAATTTTTAATCATATTTTTTTACATCAATTTCTCAATGGGTATCATGTAGAGAGGGCACACTGTGAGTTTCGTTATGATGTGTTTGTATGTATGGCGTATGGCGTACGGAAAATCCTTTTTGTGTCCTCTCTACAGTCCAAACTATAAGTCTGATCGACTTCATATTAACATCATAATATATGTGTAAAGTGCATAGACCTAGAGCTGATTAGTTTTCCATAGACAATTTTTAATTTCTCCTCTATGAATTCATCATTTACATTGTTTTTTTTTGTGTCCTATCTGCAGCCCAACTATACGACCGATTGACTTCATATTGATATCATGTATGTAAAGTCCATAATCTAAGAGCTGCTTAGTTTTCCATAGATATCCATTAATTTCTTCTCTATGATTTCATCTGTCCAAATATTCAAACATTGAAGTGTTTTAATACTGTTTGAAATTTTGATACAGTAAAAATATATTCAACTAAAATGCATTCAAGGATTGTCAAAATTTAAAGTAAAAAATGTATGGTTTGCCATATCAATGTGAAATAAATTTCATATTTGTATGATAAATGTATATAACAGAAGTAAAATAGCTTCTGTATAGGAAAATTGAGAGATCAACTTCATATTGATATTGTATGTGTCTCTATAGACAAGTGCATTTTTTACTCTCCACTTCTATCTTCCTCAAGGGGTAGGCAGTGAGAACCGAACACCGCATTCTTCTATCTTCACACATACATCGCCTCAGCAACAGTGATGCACTGTCTCGTACATGCTCATCTTGCTTGTAATGCAATTTTACATAAATTTCTCAACAGGTATCACGCAGACAATGCATACTATGTGTTTCGTGACAATGTTTTTGTGTGTATGGTGTATTGTGAAAACTTTTGTCCTCTGGAAATCTTATATTTGTTTTAGAATCTAATAGAACTGTACTTCATAAAAATGCTTTAATAGATTGTTAACCTTTCCAGAAGAAAAAATGATCACTCACTACGGTGTGGAGAGTTTAGTGTTGGCAATAACCCACTCGTTTTTTTCTATAAAACGATCATTTTGTGATTATTTGAGTTAAAAATAATGATTGTATCTATCATCTCTGTCATGTTTATATGACGTGAGCCATTATACTGACGTACATTTATAATTTAAAATAATCTACGACATATTTTAATAATTAGGAATCAAAGTCTAAGTAACATTACATTGTTTTGTGTAGTTCAGTTCCAAATAAATTCATAAAGAAGATCTCAATTTTTATTCAAATTTCCTTTAATTGATCTCAAACTACACACGCTTGTCTAATCATGAAACTTTGCACTTGACACGACTTCAGAATACAAATAAGACGAATTTCTCTCTCAAGACCGTGTAATATGTTGAACACGAATTAAATCAGCATCTGAAAATATTCCAACATAAGAGGAAATTGACGACGAGATTTTATGTAGGTATATGTCATACGTAATATTGTGTTAGTAGGTACGTTTACTAAATAATTTAAAAATATCTCAATACTTATAATGAATACCTACTAAAAAATAATAATAATAATAATAAACACTTCCTTGCGCCCTGCGCAAGTGGCGAGTTTATTGCCGTATGGCAATTTCTTCCAACTAACCAGTGTTTCCAGCCCAGAGAAGCAATATTAGCGTGAGAAATTAATTTATATAAATTTCTCCTCTGCTGGGAATCGAACCAAGGACGCCCGCACAGAAACCGAACGACTTACCAACTGTGCCACGGCGGTCGGCATAAAATAAACGCTTGCTATATTAGATAAATTTGTGAGAGATGCTGCTCTTGTCATAACAAGTGTCAAGAAATGTTGCAGACATAAAGATTCGTTTATTAATTCACTTGGTATGGTCTTTTCGATTTTTTACTCCTCACTAACCCAAGGGGATATAGTGGAAAGTTATGAATTCGCAATTTTAATTTTTTTTTCAATTGCAGATTATTAACTAGTATCATGTTGAGATTGTATTCTGAAAGTTTCATCACAATGTATCTGTGTGTATGTGTGCTATGTGCTGTGTGCTGAGTGCTGTGTACTGTGTACTACATATGTACGGCGTGTTTATTTTACTTTATCGATTATAGACTAAAGTACTGATTCTATTTTTTTCAATTTTGCAAATTTGTATATCTGATACTCACTTAGACCCATTTAGATTTTGAAGGATATCTGAATAGTGCTTCTCATTTTTTTTACTATCAAATATTTCAAAGTGACACCAATCTCGGGAAACTTAAAATTTGAAATTTTTATTTTCAAATTGGTAAAAAGTCACATCACTTTCATAAAATGGCATTGAATAATTATCATTTTTTCATAATAAAATATTTAAATAAAAAAAATATTTAACAAACTCATTTCATGAAAATGCTGAAAATTTTCCATACAAAATTTGAATACTTTGAAGTGATTTGATAGTTTTTCATAGTTGACCAGATGTTTTTTTTTTGAGATTTATAATTAAGAGGCTATAATAGGATACATATATAGTAAATTTTGAAAATAATTTCCCAGTACCCCCAAAAGATACGTATTTGAAATAAAGAACATTTTATATTCACATCTTTATTCTATTGCATGGGTTTTATTTTATTTTATGTAGCTTCTCTGGCAACTAACAGGTGCTATGTCAAATAATTATTTAACACGCACCCAATAACAAGTTGCCACATTCTAGAGACTTACGATATTTATCGTCTTACAGATCCAAAATTTGAATTTGTTTGATACTTTTCTTGTAATATTAGTTTTAGTAAAACAAACCTTTTTTTATTTTTTTACTGTAAGTAACTTAAATACTACAATGCTTTTGACGAAAACATTTACTTCAATCGAAAGATAATATGAAAATCTACCGGCTGAGTTTTTGAATATTATAATATTTTCATTACTATTCTTGTTATTTAAAAAAAACCCTAAATTTTACATTTTCTTCACGAAAAAATATTGTTTATCACATATTAGGTGATATTCATTTTGCTTCATGTTTCATACATTAGATGGTAAATTCATTTTTGTGTACATCCGTATACCCACTATACCCAGGGAATACAAGGGCCTTAATATATTTTTGTTTCGATCTATTTTTGTATGAATGCGTCACTGTATTATCAATTTTATCCTAATGTAAAATTTAATAAACAAATTCTTATTATTATATAATAAAAACATATTGAACCTATACACATCTAGTTACTCTACTACAATGTGTAGATTCCATAATATCGATACACACCGATTTACACTGATTTTGCGACTGATTCTAACACTCTTGTTTTTAAATAGAATACTGTGAATTTCATCACATATTCCGAACATGTCAACATGCCATTGATTGATAAGAGGTATTTTATATACCTTCAAATTATCACTTAAATTCATCGTCATTGTTAAACAGTTTCTTGTCCCGTATTTATTTTTATATACAGACCTAATAACAAATCTTTAATTCAGTATTACGATATTTTTAAAATAAAATAAAATGGTAGTATTTGAATGGATGTCATGTTTAAAAATAATAACTCTAACTTTGTCGACCTTGGTGGTTCAGTTGATTAGGTATTTGACTGCTGATCCAAGGGTCCCGATTTCGATTCCCGGTGGAGACACAGTTTTTAATTGTGTTTTCATTCTGGATCTGTAAGACGATTAATACCGTTAGTCTCCAGAATGCGGCAACTTGTTATTGGGTGCGTGTTAAATTAATATTTGACATAGTACCTGTTTTTTTTTTTTTATTTATTAGGCAATTCACACAATATTGTATGATTTGTGCCATAATTGTATTCACAGAACACTCAAACTTAAAAATAAACAAGACATACACTATGAACAGTATCAAATAAAAGAAAGTCACTTAACACTAAAAATAAACATAAAATATCAAAAAGTACATTACAGAAGGATATTATTTTTAACAATAAATTTTATTAGCTTACGATACACATTATTTTTTTTGAGAGCTAGGAGGTGAGCAACATTAAAAGGTCTAGAGATTTCACTAAATTCGTTGTAAAGATTACCAGAAGACTGGATTGGGCACGAAAAGAACAGATGATCCAACGTTTCTATGTCGGTATTGCATTCACATACATCACTATCGACTATTTTAATTTTATTTAAATGACTTGCAATTAGACAGTGACCAATTCTCATGCGACAAATTATTGAAATTTCTTTTTTTGAAAATTTAACATCGTTGCACCAAGGTCTTCTTGGAATGATATTGTTTTGAATAGATTTGTAAAATGATCCTTTGGTTTCAGACAGCCAATCAGAGTTCCATTGATTCCATATTGAGTTTTTTAAAGAGCGAATCAGATCAGAATTAGGTAAAGAAAATGATTTTGCTACAACGCCTGAAGAAACTGCAGACTTAGCATCAGTATCGGCAATTTCGTTACCAATAATACCTACATGAGCAGGGATCCAAGCAATCGAAATATTTTTGTCATTTTTCAAGGATGATAATAAAGACTTAATTGAGCATATTAAATCGTTATCTGGGACTTTGGAGACATTATTTTTAATGAGTTTAATAGCACTGAGTGAATCTGTTAGTATTAAAATATCAGGAGAATATAAGTTTTGGGAGATAACAAGGGCTTCTTTTATAGCAAAGCATTCTGCGGTAAAGACGGACGTTTCTGGTGGCAATTTAAATTTATAAGATTTATTGAGTGAAGGAATAGAAATGGCAGCTCCAGAATATCCATTTGATTCGAGTTTGGAACCGTCTGTGTATAAGCAAATAGCTGATGGCCAATGTGAGGAAATTATGTTTTTAAACATTTTATTAATATTATTTGAATCACAATGTGACGATTTGTCTAAACCTATGTTTTCAAATGAATTAATAGGCACAGTTATTGCCTTATATGATAATTGATAATATGGCAGGATTGGTGAAAAGGTAAACGGAGGAATTTTAGAAGAAAGTGAAAAATAACTTTTACATAAAAGAGGGGGGGATTTATTTTTCCAAAAGTTATTCGACTGAGTAATTGAATGGAGTGTAGCCAATTTATTAGGGAGAGGGTGGGTACTCAAACGAAGTCTTTTAGAAATGAATTTATCTGATAACAGTTGTCTTCTGAGGGAAAGTGGCATATCAGAATTTTCAATTTGAAGAGAGTTAATGGGCGAGGAGGACATAGCACCAATTATTAATCGTAAGCATTTTGACTGTAATTTTTCAAGATTTAATTTGAGATATATTGGTAGAGGATCCCATAAAAAACTGCCGTAGTCCATGTGACTACGGATGAGAGTATTGTAAAGAAGTTTCATTGTAGATGGATGAGCACCCCACCACACCTTTGTAACTGCACGAAGAACATTTATGTTTCGTTCACATTTAGAAATAATAAAATCAATGTGAGGTTTCCATGATAATTTACGATGGAGGATTATACCAAGAAATTTAACAGTCTCAAAAATTGGAATCGGTATACGGTCAATTTGGATAGATATATTAGGTATTTTATGTTTTTTGGAGAAGACCACAACTTGACTTTTATGCGGAGCAAGTTCAAGACCATTTATATTAAGCCATACATTAAGACACAGGGCAATGTTAAAATTCTTTACAGCTGTATCAATTTTTTTCATAGAAAGATATAAAACAACATCATCAGCATACATTAGAATAGAACAGAGGCCTTCAACACATATGTGTATGTCATGGCAATATATGTTAAAGAGGATGGGACTTAAAACTGACCCTTGAGGTAAACCTTTCCAAATAGTACGGATTTTGTCTTCGTTGGAGTTCAGAATTTTTATTATTCTTTCTGAAAAAATATTTTGTATGAGTTGGGATATTTTTCTAGGAATTCCAATTTTAAACAATTTTTCTTGGAGTAAAAAAAGATTGACATTATCATATGCACTAGTTATATCCAAAAATGCAGCTAAAGTAAACTGTTGTTTTGTGTATGCAATTTGGATGTCAGCGCCCTTGGAATGATCTTGAATCATTAAACGGCGCTATACAAATTATTATTATTATTATTATTAGTAGTCAAAATACTGATATTATCCAAACAGGATTTAGATTTTCGGAAGCCAAACTGAATTGGAGAAAGCAACATTTTACTTTCCACAAACCAGTCTATTCTGTTTTTAATCAAATGTTCTAGTAATTTTAGAAAACATGATGACAAAGCAATAGGGCGATAGGAAGACCTTATTGTTGGGTCTTTACCAGGCTTAAGAATGGGCAGAATTAAGTGAGTTTTCCAGGATTTAGGTATATAGCCAGATTGAAATATGAAATTATAAATATCTAAAAGGAAAGATTTGAATTTGAGGGGAGAGTGTTGAATAAAAGAATAAGGGATGTTATCGATTCCAGGGGTATTACTGTGAACTGTTTTAAGAGGAATTAGCAATTCTTCCATAGTAAAGGGGGCACAAAACCAGGAGGAAGAAGGCTCTATGCTCGCATAATATTTAATTTCGTTTAAATTAGGGGCATAAGGAGGGGCCAGTCTATCTAAGAATGACTCAATCCAGGTGTTCGTACAAGCATGTTGAATTTTAGAAGAATAAGCCGATCTAAATCTGCGGATTTTTTCCCAGATATATGAAATGGGAGAATCTGGTGAGAGGGAATTGCAAAAGTCAATCCACCCTTTTCGTTTTTTCTTACGAAGAAATAACTTTACTTTCGCTTGGATCATCTTAACCGCCAAATAATTATCTAGGGACATGTTTTTCCTATATTTATGCATAGCCTCTTTTCTTAATTTTATAATATTGGAGCATTCTTCATCCCACCATGGAGCTTGTGGGGTATGCCTGGAGAATTTTTTGCATAAGGGAATGGCTGAGTCGGCCGCAATTTCTAAAATATGTATCAGATTGGACAATGCAATGGGAATCTGAGAGATATCAGAAAGTGAGTTAAGAGGAATAATCGAATCTAATTTTGATTCTATTAACTGAGAAAATTTTGACCAATTTGCTTTGTTCAGATCATGTTTTTTACGGGTATGCAAAGGTTCTCGTGGATTTGAAAGAGATGAATTTAAAATAATGGGGTAATGATCGCTAGATAATGAGTCATAAATGATAGTCCATGCAGTGGAAGATGCTAAGTTAGTAGTACAAATTGAAAGATCAACTGCACTGAGATTTTGATTAGGGTTGCTCAATCTTGTGTGAGACCCATCGTTCATGATACATAAATTATTGTCATCAATAAAATTTAATATTGATATTCCATTTGAGTCTGAAATAGAACATCCCCATGAGGTGGAATGGGCATTGAAATCGCCAAGGATATAAAAATCTGATGAGAGAGATGATATAACTGCATTCCAATAATTTACATCAAAATGAGTTTTAGGTGGAATATAGACGGATAAGAAAGATATATTATTATGAGTAATACCAACAACTTGATAAGAAGGGTGGGGATTTAAATTAATCTTATTAAAAGAAAGAGAAGATTTGATAAGAACGGCGGATCCTCCGTAAGAATCGGATCGATCATCGCGGATGCAAGAGAATCCAGGGAATTTATAATGAATACCTGGAGTGAACCAAGTCTCCGAGATTGCTGCAATAGAAATATTATATTTCGTTAATAAATATAAAATATCTGATTTATTACTCACTGCGCTTCTACAGTTCCACTGTAAAATGTTTAAAGGATTATGGGTTTTGTGATTTCGAACCATTTTTTAAAAAAGAATTTAAAAGCGGGATAAGATTGGCAACGTTGGACGGTAAATTAAAATTTGATTTAGAAATTAAACTAATAAGAATTTGCGTAATTAAATATACAACAGAATGGGTATCATCTTGGAAAATATTTTCTTGGACTTCATTAGATGCAGAAGCAGTTTACTGGCTTAAAACAGCGCATCCATTTGTAGGATGGCTAGCTTCACCATTTGAATACGACATGCACTTGTTTATTTCTTTAATATTAATATGAGGAATTGTCTGTTTTTGAGTTTCCGATGACATTTTAGTGTATATTGTTTTTTTAAAACTTTGATTATTGTTCAATTGGTTATTAGTTACTTCAGAATAGCTTTTCACAGAAGTTGGGAAGAGTTGAGATGCTTGCAGATATGATATATTTTTTGTAGCCATTGAATGTTTAATATTTTTTTGCCGAGTGAATTCCGGGCACATTGGGCTTGTAGCTGAATGAGATCCTGAACAGTTTATACACTTTAAAAAGTCCACCACTTGGCAAACTTCTCCAAGGTGACTATCTCCACATTTGAAGCAGCGAATAATAGAACGACACTGAATCTTCGTGTGACCAAAGCGACAACAGCGGTAACATTGTATTGTTGGAAATATATAAGTTTCAACTTTCAGAGAGTTATAAAAAAGGTAAACATACTCTGGGAGATTTTGTCCTTCGAACGTTAAGACAACAGATTGCGATGGTTTCCACATTGTTTGTTTCTCCTGATGATTTATCTTTAAAATTGAGGCGTCTTGCTTTTAAAATCTTCCCAATATGGTTTGGTACTGCACAATTTTCTATAATATCGTCAATCGAAAAGTCTGTTGAAATACCACGAATCAAACCCATTTTTGTCACCTTGAATCTAGGTATATAGGCCTTTAAATTATTTATTTTTAAAAAAATGGCTGTCGTGAATTGATTCGCACTCTTAGCATCTTTGAAAGTAATTGAGATTTTATTTCTCCCTTCTGATTTTACTCCACCCGGAGAAATATTTTTAATGTTATGTTTAATAAGGATATTACCAATTTTCATTGGGTGAATATTCTTGCTAGAGTCAATATCTTGAACGAAAACAATTTAAGGCCCAGGCGAATTTTCCAGGTATTGGTTTTCAATTTCACTATGAGTATTGTACAATTTTTCCGGAGAACTATTTAAATTTGGAGCTTTAGACGGATGGATAATGTCAGAATTATTTGTGTTAGGTCTCTTGTTGTTTTGTTTAGGTGGCGTTGATATGTCAGATTTTTTAACACTTGGACTTGGTCCCGGATCAGGTGGAATATCCAAATCCATATTCATGGATAATGAACGGATACAAAATAAAACTCACAATAATGAAATTAGTGCACAATAAATATAAAATACACTTATATTTTAGTAAAAAACAATATTTTTTTCAGAGCGAATATAAACACAATGTTGTTGACAACTCGGTTGCTCATAGTACCTGTTAGTTTCCCGAGAAGTAATACATAAAACGGCGCTATAAAACTATTGACAACAATTTTAAATAAAAACTTCCGAAGCTAATATTCATTTTAAACGAAAAACATTCCAATGATTGAGTCCGTTAATATTAGTAAGTTAATTTAAAGATTTCTAATCTACATTGTACCTGGTGTCGGAGCATTGTAGGATTAATTAAACCGGAAAATGCTGTCATTTTCTCGTACTATTTAATTATACAGTGAACAAGTCTCCTTTGAGAATAAACGCCAAACCGAATTCCCGCGCCCAAATCACAGCAAATTGAATTAAAAGTTTAAATGAATGTCAAGACAAGTTCGTTCCGTGGAATGGGGAGTGTGATGAGTTTAATACTGGTACCATCCCACCTTTGTACATAGTTTAAACTGAGCTAGATTTTCTCTAAGGTGTTTACAAAACGTTTTATTCGAGAAGAGCCGTGGTGCTAATTCGATTTATGTTAACATCATTGCAAGAAAAACTATGAAAGGGTTTTTAAACAATCGCTTACAATTTCTTCATTTGCATTTGAAGGTTTTAGTCGAAATTGCCCCTTTGTGTTCCCACCTTGGTACAACAAAGCTGAAAGTTATTTTTAATTACTTACACCCGAACGCTTTATAATGCGGCAATTTGTTTGTGTTATTAAAATACCTTGTCTCTTGGAAATACTTTTATGCAAATATTATACCTATATAATACTTTACTACAGAGTACACTTCATACTGAGGAACTGAATAAATTAATAAATGTTTTGAAAAACATATTGCAATAATTTACAAACCTAATTTAAAAGCACTCGGAACATTGAACTTATACATAGTTCCAATCCTGGTTCTTGTCAAATAAAATTTTCTAGAACACGAATAACTATATAAGGTACCGATAATTGAACGTTTAATCGACAGTATACGAGTACCTATATTTTAATTTAACCGTAACTAAAAGAGCCATGACAAAGAGAATGCTGGGTATTACGTTAAAAGATAGAAAAACTAACTTGTGGATAAGAGAGAAAACCAAAATAACAGACGTGGTCCAAAAGGTTGCCAAACAGAAGTGGAGCTGGGCAGGGCATGTCACCCGAACCACAGACTCTAGATGAACTAAAAAGTTATGTAATGGCGACCTAGAGCGGGCAAAAGAAGTTGGAAAAGTTGGTCTCAGAAGGAAGAAGAAAAAGATATGAGTACCTACGATTCCACTCACTGCCCCCACTGATATTTAATAAGTATTCTGATCCCCGTCTCGAAGTAAGAATGGCTATCCATCTCCAGGAAAGAAATGGTTACCACCCCTGATTTAGGAACATGCAAGATTTTTATTTTAGTAATTCACAGAATTGTGCAATACTTTAGTTTTTTCGATGAAATAAAATATTTTCTTGTTGTAACCACAGAATTTATTTATTTATTTTTTACGGTTAAAAAAACATTTACATAAAAAAATACAAAAATAAAAATACATCATCTTAAGTAAACAGACAACATTATTCAATGTTTAAGTATAAAAAAGAAAAAAAATATATTTATACACAGAAAGCAATAAATAAAGAGAAAAAATAAATAATGAGAACATAAAGTGAAAATGATAATAAAAAATGTTTTTCCTTTTGTAGAAATCAAAATTCTTTGTCTAATAACAAATTACATAAAAGAATATTGAACTCCAAACTCTATACACTTCAAACCTTAGATTACCAGACAATTAATTTAAACAGGCAACCTTATTTGAATGTACTAAAAGAGCTAATAAATTAGATCAATGTATTAGCAAATAGGGATATTATATTTTATATGTAGATTTTACAAAGATACTGAATTTAGTAACTGACGGTGCAAACGGGTATACCAAAACCCATTAGATTACAAGTTTGGCAATAATAAGTCTAGTGATTCTTCCGACGATTAATTTATAAACAACTCCAGCATATTTACCAAATCTACGCATATAGTTTACTATTAATGTGTATCTATCCATACATGTATACAATATTTAAAATGGTGTACCTACCCTCCGAGTATGAGCGGCTGGCTTTACTGGATTAAATGGCATCTTACCTTTCAGGATTCCACCTGCTTTTAGAATTCAGGTAACGACTCCACCCAGACCCTCTATACAGTCAGGTCTTCACATTATATCTACTCCTTGCGGTGAATGTGGATCCGCATGTCCTGCCAACATTTTCATTAGTCATTTCACTCCACATAAACATGTCATAGAAATTTGCCAGGATGGTGCCTATCTATCTATCTTTCCATATACATTTAATATCATTACGTGTACTGTTGTTGATAAATAGGTTTTGTCTATTCGAATTCCTTTTGTTCTTTATGCTTGTCGTGAAAAGCATTGTATGAAAATATTTTATGACAGTGGTGTTTCAAAGCAGGATACATGTATCCACAAGCTGAATTCCTTGTAGCAATTTTAACAAGCAGGTTTTTTATGCAGTTTCTTTAGGAAATTTACAAGCGCATACTGTCAAAAATTACATACATGCATCCACATTCGATGACAATATTAAATTATGAGGCATTTTATCATAAATTTTGAGCGTCTTGAGTTGCGAAAAACTGCAGGTATTTCAAGTTGCATTAGTCTCCCTGTATGTAAGCTTTGAAATTTTTCATTATATCGTTATGTCGCAATTTAGTGAAAAAGATATTTTAAATTACAATATACCCAATTTTCCTTAGATATTTTACTATGAAAATTATTTTAATAAGTCTTGTTCCAAATATTTATAATTGTTCATTACTTAAATCAAATTGAATATCGATTAAATAATATATACAATGGAACAAGAATGTAAGCTTAAATTATAGATGAGAGATCATGATTGTTAAATATTGTTCAAGCACATCAAGTGTCTTTGACAGATCTGTAGATGCCTGATTTCCCAGTTAAATATTGTTCAAGCACATCAAGTGTCTTTGACAGATCTGTAGATGCCTGATTTCCCAGTTAAATATTGTTCAAGCACATCAAGTGTCTTTGACAGATCTGTAGATGCCTGATTTCCCAGTTAAATATTGTTCAAGCACATCAAGTGTCTTTGACAGATCTGTAGATGCCTGATTTCCCAGTTAAATATTGTTCAAGCACATCAAGTGTCTTTGACAGATCTGTAGATGCCTGATTTCCCAGTTAAATATTGTTCAAGCACATCAAGTGTCTTTGACAGATCTGTAGATGCCTGATTTCCCAGTTAAATATTGTTCAAGCACATCAAGTGTCTTTGACAGATCTGTAGATGCCTGATTTCCCAGTTAAATATTGTTCAAGCACATCAAGTGTCTTTGACAGATCTGTAGATGCCTGATTTCCCAGTTAAATATTGTTCAAGCACATCAAGTGTCTTTGACAGATCTGTAGATGCCTGATTTCCCAGTTAAATATTGTTCAAGCACATCAAGTGTCTTTGACAGATCTGTAGATGCCTGATTTCCCAGTTAAATATTGTTCAAGCACATCAAGTGTCTTTGACAGATCTGTAGATGCCTGATTTCCCAGTTAAATATTGTTCAAGCACATCAAGTGTCTTTGACAGATCTGTAGATGCCTGATTTCCCAGTTTCTCCTATGATAAATATATTTCTGCATCATTTATTTTGAGAAAAATAAACCCTTTTCTGCGATATTCATGATCGAACAAAATATTCATATTGTCTTTTAAAACCAATCAATATTATTTTGAAATTAGCTAAGTTATGTATACATGGGTGTAGGCAGAGCGGTTAGCGCGCTTGGTTAGTAATCCAGTGGTTGCTAGTTCGATTCCTGCCACAACCGATTTCGTTACCTATAATTTTATTAAACAAGCATTTATGCTTGATTTAGGTAATGAATAAATATAAATATGAATTTGTTACCAGGAAATATTCATTCTTTAAAAAAATGTCCAATATTTTTTAATCGAACAACAAAAAAGCTTCAGATTAAATTAAAACAACTTAGCTTAATACAAATTAATTTAATACATAGTGTACATGTGAAGCAATTCTGCTAAACATGGATTTTTATCATTTGTGGAATACTGCTTGATTCCTTACTGAAGTTGTACAATAGCTTTTAAATATAAACTGTTTCCATCCAAGCAATTAATATAAATAACAAAAGTAATATTTTGTAATTATTCATCGTCGTTGGGATGTATGTATATTGCCTTACAATTTCCAAGAAGTCATAAATTATTCCCATTAGACACAGTCAGATGAAACAAAGTACAATTTTAAAAGCATTTTTTTAGATGGGTCGATGGCAGAGCGGTTAGCGCGCTGGGCTAGTAATCCAGTGATCGCGAGTTCGAATCCTGCCTCGACCGATTTCGTTCACCTATAGCACCAGCATTTATTTGCTTATTTTAGGGAACGTAGGAAGATGTATATGTACTTGTTTGAGAAGGACATTTTCATTTTTTTATAATAAAAAACAATGTTTAAATTATATTTGGATTCAAATGTGATGATTTAATATAAAGTCTACTTTTTTCATTCAAGATATTTGAATTTATTTTTCTCAATATATAAATACATAGATATATAGTTTATCAATTGACAGTAAGTTCTTAATCTAATCCATTTTAAAACCAATCATGATTATTTGTGCAGCATTAGTGCCGCTTTTTTCTGTAAAGAGATTGTGTTTCTATAAAAAAAAACAATTTATTTCATAGGATTTGTAACAAGATTCTCTAAT
Organism: Molanna angustata; assembly: GCA_963576475.1. Classification (NCBI taxonomy): domain Eukaryota; kingdom Metazoa; phylum Arthropoda; class Insecta; order Trichoptera; family Molannidae; genus Molanna; species Molanna angustata. The sequence goes on along the minus strand of OY754964.1, from coordinate 22,943,868 downwards.
GAAACATTTGGAACTCACTATTACTTTGGGATTATTTATAAAGGGTGTCTCAATATTGTGTCATTTTTTTTTATTGCAAGTGGCAACTCTGAAATTTGACAGCTATCACCTATGATTGTTCCGATTATTGAAAATGGAGGGCTACACAAAAGAAAAATACATTAGAATTATGAAAACACATTACAAAAATGGAGATATTTTTCGACAAAAAATATCTTCATTGATGAAGCGCATTTCCATCAGAATGACTTAGTGAATAAACAAAACTGTCAAATTTGGGGCTCAGATAATCCTCACATGATCCAGGCCGAGAAACAATGCAACCACAACGAGTAACCATGTCTGGTGGGGATTTTGGTCACACCGCGCACATTTCCAGAAATCGTCTCACGAAATTCTGATGTCAACTGGACACAAACTTCACGCGATTTAATCCCGTGTGATATCTTTCTTTTGGGTTTTGTTAAATCCTGTGTATAGGCAAATAAACCAAAAACAATTCCTGAGCTCAAGGTCGAGATCTAACGCCTCATCGGTGAGATACAGCCACGTCTTTGTCAAAAAGTCATCGAAAATTTCACGAAAAGTGTAAAGCCTGTCATCAGAGCTACGGGGGCCATTTGCTGGATATTTTATTCCATAGTTAATCGGAACATGTCTACTTTACAATGCAATAAAAATATCACAACTTACTCAATGAATACGTGTTTTTATTTTGAAATTAAATAGTGCACTCTTATTGAGACACCCTTTATTAGTAGTTTTTTAGACCCGGTGTTTCTCGGAAAAATAAATGTGAAGCAATAAGAAAATCGCTTTTGTAACTTCTGAACTGTATATTATTTGTTATGATAAATTCAGAATGAGGAATAATTTACAATTGAGTGAATGAAAATTTACATAAATAATTTCAAAAAACATATTTTAAAAAAATAGTCCCCTTATCACTCCTCCTCCTGTCCCTAACTTCATCCCACAGTCTTTCCCTTTTGTCCAACTGTCCATTGGTTCAAGAGAATTTATTTCTCTCAACTGCTAGCCCTAGAACAGGATTTCCTAGTTGGGCAACAGTAATCAATTTATTTTAACACTTTATTGTACATTACTTATTTGTTAGTACATATGGCGGACTTATTGCCAAGTGGCAATTTCTTCCAGACTACCATCGTTTTATGAAGAAAACCTATATAAAACTATTGACATATTACATTTAAACACAAGAAAGTAAGAAAAAGAAAATAATGTACATCAATGACAATTAAACAAATCTTAGATGAAACCAGTTACAACACTATGGGAGGGAAGGGAAAAAAGAAAAGGAGATATGACTAACTACAGGAACAGGGAAATAATGGGAAGTATGTTGGTTAAGCGCTTTAATCTAATTTTGAAGGTTGCTAACGTTGGTGCAGTTCTAATGTCAAGGGCCAAGTTGTTCCATAACCGGGCAGCATGGACAGTAAAGGATGATGAATAGTAAGCCGTTGCATGTGATGGGATGGCAAGGGTTCGCTCTTCTCTAGATCGAAGCGGGAGTCCATGAGAGGCCAGAGGTTGAAATCTTTCGGTCAGATATGATGGAGCATTAGGGTTGTTCAAAATATTAAACAGAAGACATAGAGTGTGTTGATCCCGGCGCAGAGGATAGGAAGCCATTTAAGTTGCTTGCGAAAATTTGATCTACTTATTGTATCTACTTTCGAAAATTTGATCTACTTATTTTTGTCATTGGTGTGATTAAAAATAAATAAATGAAAAAAATACCTATATGTTATGTATAGAATTCAAAATATCTTAAAAAAATTAAATAATTTGGATTTATGGGTTTTTAGTTAGGTACGTATTCTTCAACTAAACATACCTACATATTTACATACATGCAACTAGTCTTAAATAATGGACATTTGGTTTAAATTAGGTTGAATACTAGTTGCATGTAACACATGAAATCCAACTGTCGATAGCGATAGTATGTATAGTTGAAGAATAAGTACCAAACTATAAACCCATAAATACAAATTATTTAATATTTTAAGATATTTGGTTTTCTATACAGCACATGTACATAGGTATGTATGTCAAGATAGGATAGTATGGAGGTCAGTCCTCTTTTCCTACCCAGAATATGATAACAGCATGATGGTATGTATTGTATGTTTGGAGGTGAAGTATCAAACTATTGAGTCTTCTTTGATATTGTGTATAGGTGACTGCCATACAAATTGTATGAAGCGATGACGTCACTAAATTCAATTTTTGTAAAAATTGTTAAAAAAAATTGAGATGTAAATACTTCTACAATATTGATTTTTTTTTAGAAAATAAATTATCTAGTTGGGTTGTTTCGGCTTTTTAGATATTTTTTTAAAAATTTGGAAATATAGGCAGTTAAACTCATAAATTTACTATAAATAAATATTTTTCTTAATTAAAAAATGCTTGAAAAAAGCTGGAATTTTTGTAAAAAAACTAATTTGAGATTTTATACTTTTTTATGTTTATACCAATTTTCAGCGTTCTAGCTTTTATGATTTCTGAGATATATGGAAAAATAAAGAAAAAATTCAAAAGTTGATAACCCCTGACTGAAACAAAAATTCAAAACTCTGAGTACAAAAGTTTTGTAGGCCTATAACTGTTTATATATTCTGAAATTTTGAGCTCTGTAAATTGAGCGGATCAAAAGTTATTAGGGGGGGACACCCACACAGACACACACACAGACACACGAAATGTTCTACTCCGAATTCTGAGTAAATCCGTATATGGAACATAAATGCTGGGAAGCCTCTAAGTTGGTGTTTTTTGACTTGAAAGTTGGAAAAGCCGTGAAAAAAGTAGAGCGTACATACAATTCTCGCGTATCCTGGCTTGAAACATTGTCGATATGTTAAGAGAACAAAGTTCTCCTGAACAAATCGACAGTTGGATAAGCATAGTACAGAATGTAGTGTTGGCCATAACCCATTTTTTACTCTCCACACTATGGAATAGTGGAGAATCATGATTTCACAATTTTTAAGCTTATTTTTTACCTCAAAATTCTCAACAGGTTTCTTCTCTATGATTTCATCATTTACGTTGTTTTTTCTTTGTGTCCTCTCTACAACTAAAACTAAGTCCGTTGACTTCATATTGATAACATATATCTAAAGTCCATAAACTTAGAGCTAATTAGTTTTCCATAGATATCCGTTAATTTCATCTCTATTATTTCATCAGTCCAAATTTTCAAAATGCTCTCACGGTCTGTAAAATCGAGATATTTTTATACTGTTTGAAATTTTGATACAATAAAAATTAACACATCAAAAATGCATTCAAGGATTATTAAAATTTAAAGATAATTATCTGTATGGGATAATTGAGTGATCAACTTCATATTGATATTAAATGTGTCTCTATAGACAAGTGTATTTTTTTACTCTCCACTTCTATCTTCCTCAAGGGGTAGGCAGTGCGAACCGAATACTGCATTCTTCTATCTTGACACATACATCGCCTAATCAACATTGATATACTGTCTAATACATGCTCATCTTGTTAGTAATGCAATTTTACATAAATTTCTCAACAGGTATCACGTAGACAATGCATACTGTGTGTTTCGTGACAATGTTTTTGTGTGTATGATGTATTATGAAAACTTTTGTCCTCTGGAAATCTTATATTTGTTTAAGAATCTAATTGAAATATACTCCTTTCCAAGTTTGAAGTATTGGGCAAGTTTGAAGTATTTTTTGAAAAAAAAAACATTTTTCTGATTTTTGACGCTAATTGCTCACGGGCCGCACTGAAAAACTTGGCGGGCCACAGTTTTCCCAGAGCAGTAACAACGCACTGAAGAGCATTTTTATCATCATCATCATTGGCGTTAAAGCCCTGTGTGTGCCCTGGCCTCCTCCAGAATCCTTCTCCAGCCGTCCCTATCCTCCATCGCTCTCCTCCAGTTTGCTATTTCGATCGCCCTTATGTCATCTTCTGTGTCATTCAGCCATCTTAACTTTGGCCTGCCTCTACTTCTTCTGCCCTCTGGATTGATATTAAGAACCTTTTTGGGGATACGATCATCATTCATCTGGCTGAAATGTCCCAACCACTGCAGTCTTTTATAACTTGTACAATGTTGGGTTCGTCATATAATGCCTGTAGTTCGTGATTATATCGCTTTACTGGGCCAAAAATCTTTCTCAGGATTTTCCTTTCAAATATCAAGAGGCTATTTTCGTCTCTTTTTGTTAAGACCCAACATTCACTTCCATACACTACGACAGGTCTGAGAAGAGTTTTATAAATCAGGATTTTGAGGAGCATTTTCATGAGATTGAAATTGTTCTGGCTGGTACTCTGGTCGCCTGTGCTCGTGGGCCTGGATTCATGAATCCAGTGAAACCACGATTGCCTTTCTCTGTTGTATCTTATTGTAATTACTTGTCAAAAATTACATAGTGTAATGTTATCTATGACCGTTATGTTTACCTGGTAGATGGAACGTCTGTTATTTCTCGCCGTATTCTATGCGCTCCTGATATTTGAACCGAATTTATAGACCACGTATCTCATTGTACTCAATTCTTCTTTTAAAGTTTACATGGCATTCCATCCAATCATTAAGATGATATCTGTCAGTTTGATATTGTTTTTATATTATTGAAAGTTGGGCTTATTAGATTATAGGTAAGTTTAAACCATTAAGGCGAAGAAATTTTGATATGTAGTGAATTTCATGACAAAAGATGAGACATATTGATAGGAAGTGGAGTATTAAGTGAATAATTTAAATCATGTTCGGTATGGATTGGACACTCAAAAAGTATAGAGTTTCCACTTCCTCTCCACAAGCACACGGTTATTCATGCTCTCCTGATATTTTAATTTTGCAACGAGAACCATATCGCTTGCAGTCTGTGACCGTTTGTAATTATATTACATTCTTCCTATCTCTTGGTACTCTATGTATGTGCCCCTGATACGTTAATAGATAATTCTGCGTTTCGCGGACAAATACACAAATATAGAAATATTTGTCAGATGTTATCGAAACAAAGTTTCTCGAGAACCAAGAACACCCTACCTATAGAGGTATGTCCATAGTATCCACTGAGGAACATTTGCATGAGAGCGAAATTATTAAACGTCAAAAAATATATTATGAAGATTGTCTATGGGTTTGTGGGGCGGGGGGAGGTTGGGGAGCAATATAACACAAATGACGGCATTATTTAGCTGGTTTTATTACGTCACGGACTCCGGCTCAAGTGGGAATTGTCAAAACTGAATTTAGATTGAAAGTTTCCCCTGGTTTGGAGGGCAGCTGAGGTTAGCGGGGAGGCGGGGGTTTCAATATTCAGCTCACGCAAAATGTGGCCTCCTCAACCACCGCCACCAAAGGACGCTGCGTCGTGGGACATATTGCCCGAGACGGTATATAGCAGTCGTCTTCATTTTAATATACTCTTCACGTATCATATCGTATATATCGTATTAGCGGCATTGGTTTATATAAATAACGAAGGTCTAACTACCAACATGCATAGATCCCAATAATCACATCTACATATATATCACCCTGTCATCAACACAAACATATTTTTACACAACGAAAAGAAAACAAAATATTTGTATTCATAAATTCAATAACATTAATAAATTTGACGGTAACTTTGTGTTCGTTCATGATTACGAATTATGGTGCAAATAATTTATATCACTTTGGCTGGGTTGTTTCAACAAAAGTATCAGTATAGTTAAAATAGTTTTTCAGTATAGTTATTAGATTTCAATGAAACAATTAAAAGTATTTCATCTATACATTTACTTAATCTTTGTTCGAGAAACACATCCTTATGAGTCAATATCAACTTTGGGTATATGTTTATTGATTATTCATCAGAAATATTAGATTATATAAGCGTTTTCAAAATGTTTATTATTTAAACATCAACCTCCAAATATGATATTACAAAAGTCGGTCAGTTCAATATTTTATATAAAAGATTTCACATAAGGTTTCAAATAAAAGATTACACATGATTAAACCAATTTAATAATAATTCAGCTATTCGTGATGTCATTGGTCGGAATAAATTAAACTACGATTAACGCGACACGGTATTCAATTAGACGGTTGACGCACGAATGTATGCTCGATTGGTTTGTACGAACGGCGATGGTCTGTAGTTCGTCGATCTTTGCAAATCTTCGAGAACTGTCGAGGATATATGAATTGCAGCTTTTGAAGAGCGCAGCTACACAACTAATACACTAGAGCGCTGCTCTACCGATACTAGTAATTCTCATAATGTGGTAAGTATATAGAACAAAGTATTTTTTTATGAACTACATATTTGTAGGTATTCATTAAGTAAAATCTTTGCATGAAAAAATATTTTTTATTCACCAGAATGTAGAGAACGAGTAGCTTGTGCAACTCAACTAGGTATCTCAAAGGATGGTATGTGGTATGGGAGAATAAATGGAAGAGCAATATAAGCAAGACAATCAAAAATAGACCAATACTTAAAAATAATTAAATCTGTCTAGTACAGTATTTTCAGAAAAGAAACAAGCATAATGTCTGAGATACTATGCTGAAAATGGAACCTATACTTCAAATTTCGTGAATGAGGGCGTATAAACTCAGACATCGCATTTTGAAATCAATGTTATCAAATATTATGGTAAACAGCGTTTTTCTACAAAAAAAACCAGTATTTTCAGATTTTTTTTACTAAATAAGCGTTACACAATAATTATAAAATCGACCAAAAGTTCCCCTAGAAAAATATTTTAAATATCCTGTTTTACATCATTATTTAAAATTAATCCACATCGCATCGATGACCCGAATCTGGAGTCAATCTTTTTTCTTTTATCTTTAAATTTTGGGTTTCCGATTATTTGAATCAGGATTTTTATTATTTTTATTGGTTATTAGAGAGTAATACAGTCATGCACAATTAAAAAAAAGAGAAGTCAACCAAAAAAAAGAAAAAGCAATAGTTACAATTTACAAATAATAGATAGTAAATTTACAAACAGTACATACATAACACTAAAATAAGGATGCTGTTTAAATCACAGAGTATTACGAAAGATTCGATTAACGTACCGAGAGAGCTCGCTGAGATGTGGAGTATATTAAAGAATGCATTGTACGCATGTACACTGTACACAGTGCAAGTGTTGTTGTTATTACACTTAGGAGTATAAAAAGTGTGGATATCTGGTTGTTCTGCTCGGAAGTTTTTTACCAACTTAAACAACAATATCATTTAGGGTCCTGTTATTATTTACTGATAATGGATTGATTCAGCATAATAACTGAAGTTTAGATCAAGGAGAAAATCAAGACGTGAAGCAAACTTTCGCTGGATTCTTTCGATTCTGTCAATATACGTTGAATAGTGAGAATGCCATACCACAGATCCAAACTTCAAATGATTTCCTAACAAGAGAGTTGTAAAAAACCTTCAGGGTTACAACTCAAAACAAACCCAACATTTTATAAGATTTATCAACAATTGAATCTACATATTTATGAGATTTGAACATGGCCTTGTAATCCAGAATAACTCCAAGGACCCTGAACAAAGTATATAATTTATTTTCATGAGTACCTACGTGATAGTTACCTTTACGGAACTTTCTAGTGTATTTGGCGGTTTTAATATATTTATCATGTTTTCAGTCACTTAGGCTGTGTTCCTCGAACAAAGATTAAAGTAATAGTAGGAATAATTAAGATACATACCATTGAACGACGAAATTTTTATCAATAGGTATTATGAAAAGTATTTTAACTACACTATTACTGATACATTTGTTGAAACAACCCAGCCTAAGTCTATTTGGATTAAGCGTTGTACTTATGCCCTCTTAAATAAATGGCTGTCAACAAATGCCTGGAAAAGCATTCTACCATTTTAAAGTAGTTGAAAAATCAAACAGAAATGTTCAAAACTCGTCTTAGGTTTGTTAAGCTAATCAATAAACAGATGCATGAAGAAGAAGAAATATGAAGAATAAGTAATAAGTTATTATTTTTCCGTCGAAGAATTGAGCCAAGTCGTCGCAATCCCGCGGCGGGGCCATCTTTTGAAGGTTTGTCGTTGATAAATGGGCGGGCAACTCGCTTTGCTTCAGCTTGGGGCTTTTCTCTAGATTGATGCAAAACTCCGTAAATTTGGATTAATTCCGGAAGATAACTAATGTCTTCTTCCCTTTCTAAGAAACTGCACTCTGACATTCTATACTACAACTTTCACATATTAAGTCATTAATACCAACATTATTTCACTACTATGTCACTGAAGAAAAAAAGTCAGTTTACGTTTTAATAAGTACCTAATTTCACATTTTAATTTTTTTTTACTTTATCATTTATACCTAATGAATGTCTGAAAAAATATTTTTTGTAAACTAGACTTATATATTTATTAATTGGGATAGTATCGTACACTGTGACCCTTAGGATCTTTTGCGCTCCTCTTACTTGCTTACCAGGTTTCCTGTTGTAGTGTTCCCTCCAGTCCCAAACCTCTTAGGAAGCTCAGAACCCGTAGGGAATTTAATGAGGGTATAGAGTTAATATCTATTTGGTACATGTCCAAATCCCTCATTTTTACTTGTGTCACAGCATCGAACTGTGGTATGGCGTCTCTGTTCCGTATATAGAATCTACATGTGCCATCTTCTTCCAGGCCTATTTTCCACGGAAGTTTCCTAAGGCTACAATGTCCTGTGAGGAACTCTCTCGGGTTTAGGGCCTTTCAGCCGAGGCTCACACATATTCTGGATCTTTTTCTGTCGTAGTTATCGAGCAGATCCTTAACCTGCCTGATGAGCCACAGCAATTCGATCCAGTAACTGGATCTCACTTTCTTCGTTATTTTCATAATTTCGTAGAATAGCACTGGTCCTATCAAATGCCCTCTTGCGCCTTTTCTACCGAGTCTGTCAGCTCGCTCATTTTCTTCGACTCCCATATTTTATTTATTTTATTTTATTTAGAGGACAACATACAGCATATAATAAATTATATAAAATAAAGATCGAATATTTTTATTATTGCATATGCGCAAACATTGGATTTTTTTCCCTGTCGGGAGTCAAAGATATTTTTTAACAGATTTTTAATTATCTCAATAGATAAAAAATTCCTTATTTTCAAGCGAAAAGAATTTCAGTATTACAATATATAGAACTTTCAAAATTGAATTGATAGGGATCTCATTAAAAGGCATAATTGGTGAACGTTGCGCAAGCGCATAAAGTGATCACGTAAACCAGCCGATGACAGGTCGTAAGCCCTGTAGGTGCCTTGATTTCCCGGTTCTCCTACAATAAATATTCCAACTTCGTCTCTATTGAGATAATTAAAAATCTGTTAAAATAAAGATGATTTGATTAATAATAAAGCCAATTACAGGTTGTCGCTGAAGTTATTGTTGTATATTAATATACATTAGGAATGAGCACCCAGAGCAGGGAGACTTTGGTATTCTTGCGTAGTTCATTGAGTATTAAGAAGCACTCCCAAATTGATATTACACAATTATAGTTTGATTGTATTTCTATAATAGTACCTGTCATAAAAATAAAACCTGTCGACTGACGCGGGACAATATTAACAAGGGTAAATCAACAGTCACCAATACCCGACGAACTGAAACTCAAAAAAAACTTGCCCTCTCACCTAAAATATTTTAAAAACTATCTAGTGTATCTGAAATTTAACAAAAATTAATTTAAAAATCATAATTTGCTTATTAAATAATAAATAAAAGCTACTCACTACCTAGGAAAATCCAAAATATAATTGTTTCATTTTTCGTGGTTACATAATTTAAATTATGTCGAAAAATATAACCAATCCTAACCTAACGTAACCGAATCTAACCTTACCTAAAACAAAATAATTTAATATGTTGAGATGTTTTTTTTTTAATCATTTTCTGTGCATCTTATTTTCTTCGTCGTCTGTCGTCTACAAGGTTTTACTTACATTAGATAAGGGGTGGGCAGACTTACACCATCAGCGGTCTCCAACAATGAAATGGGACGACAAGCGATCGACTCGCAAATAGAATTTTTTGTGTAATTTTTTATTTTGACTTAGTTATATTCATTTCAGAAATAGCAGATTCGAGCAGACCCAAAAAAAAGGAGTGAATTGATGGGCGATTTGTTTTTGATTTGGGTATTTTTCTTGGGTTAAAATAGACCAAAAATTGGTATGTGTTGCTCTGGCTTTGATGCATATGTCTGAAATAATCTGCATCTTCTCGTTTTCAAGAGAAGGCAAGTCCATATCAAAGGTATTTGATATTTCAGAATATTTCAAAATCCTCACAAGAAATTGGATAAATCATGAAAGCAGCAACGTTCGTTAAGTCAGAAAAACGTCTTTCAAACAAAATCGCTTGCGATCGACTGCCCATCCCCGCTTTAGATTAAGATTTTTTTTTGTTTTATATGTAGGTAAATTATTATCCTTCTTCAAATTCAAACGTTATGCTCAGCATTCTTACCAACTACTTGAATATTTATAAATAGGATCTACAATATGCCTACATGTCTGTACTCCATAAAGAGAAACAAAGTTCCTTGCCTATTTACCTTCTTATATAATTTATTTTACTAAATAAACGGGAACGAATAACAAGCGAGTAGGTATTCGAAACAAAATCTCTCAAGAAATCATATAAATTGCTTATGATATGAATGCGTGGTGAATAACTAAAGAGCCAAAAATAAATTCAAGCGTATAAATTTCAAGAAAAAGGTCGGCTGGACGAATGGTTTATGCTTGATTGATAATAATATTTTGTTTTTACCATTACAAACTTGGTTGAAATTAAATATAGGTATACATTTAGGTTTATGAAGTTTTTAAAAAAAGTACTCGTATAACTTAAAGGTATGATGGGTCTTTTCTAATGACTGTATAACATGACATTAACTAAGAGTAAGATCTATTAATTTTGTCCATGCACTGCGGCCATTCGTGATAACTAATGATCGTAGAAATTTGAAACCGATTTTTTTAAACTAAAAACTAATTAAAACTCATATGTTTATTTTCAATAACCGTTCTATATTATGTAAAAAAACATTTTTTTTAAATCATGCGCTTAAAATATACGAATTATTTTCAAATTGTAATATTAGGTAATGTCAACTAGTACAGTTAAGTTAATCATAAAGCTTGTATTTTACAATTCCACTAATGAAATATGTCGATGAATTCATTTTGAATAATTATTACCTATCGAATATTTTGTAAACCTTTACCAATCAATATATAGAAAAGATTTATAAATTTAGCTTATTTTATATTCCGGTGAAATAGGTTTTCAAATTTTAAAAAAGTAAAAAATATAAAATAAAATTAAGTGTAAAATGTGACTTTATAATATACTCAAATTATATAACAACTTGTATGTAACAATTATAAATTAACCTTACCTAAATGGAAATGGGTAATTTATAGCCGTGGCTAATAGACATTTTGGATCCTCATAGGTAAGGCTTCTAGCATTTTATAAATATTTTACATATTTATTTATTTACCTTTTATCACACCATATTTACAATGACAACAATAAGTAGATTACTGCTGTCCAACTAGGAAATCCTGTTCTAGGGCTAGCAGTTTACAATTTTTATTGACAATTATATTCAATTATGAACCAGGTAATTGTTCCCGTTCCACACTAAATAGGTACACAATTTCAACTTTCTGCACTCACAATCATTACATCAACAAATATATGGGCTAAAACAAAACATATCAATCAGGTCCCAATGTCCGCCATAATACCTGTCATAAATCCAATCTCTGACGCGATTTTTATTAAAGAGCCATAGAAAGAGACTATTCAACTATGTGAGCATATTTGCACATAATTGATATTCTCAAAATGTAGCAAGTTAGCAAAATTATTTATTTCAAAATTCTTTGTGAAAACATTACTATTTGAGAACACAATGAAATTTAATAATCTTTCATATAACAAGAAAGACTTCAAAATGAATGTGTCAAGATAGAAAATAAAGCGGAGTTTGGTTCTCTCTAGCTATCCCATGAGGGACATAGCGTGATGGTATGTATGTATGTATGTATGTAGTGATATTATACAGATTGTTGACGCCTTTGGAAATTGAAGAGTAAGATGTTTTTTTCTCATGAGTCCTATAATCAGAACTCGATGAAACTTATGTAGGTACCTATATGTGTGATCACCTTTGAGGACTCCCATGCAATTTAAAAATAAATCATTAAAATCTAATGATATGGTAAAGAATTACTATCGCTAAAAAAAATAGAGATTTTGATGATTTTTTCCTAGATCCCATTATTAAATCTTGACCACTAAATTGTAATGAGACCAATCGGAAGAAATCTTCTTTCTAATGAAAAAAAAAATCATCGAAAACGAACATAGTAAAAAGTTATTGCTGAACATACATAAAACGAGTGGGTTGTGGCCAACGCTAAACTCCTCACCAACAAGTCATTCTATAAATTATTCAAATTTTGTATGAAAAATATTCAGCATTTTCAGAGTTTGATAAATTGTTTTTTAATTAAATATTTTATTATGAAAACTTGATAACTCTTCAATGCCATTTTATAAAATTGATTTGTCATATTATCAATTTGAAAATAAAAATATCAAATTTTAAATTTCCTGAGCTTGAGGTCACTTTGAAATATTTGACAGTTAAAAAATTGAGAAACACTATTCAGATATCCTTCAAAATCTAACGGGATCTAAGCGAGTATTAGATATACAAATTTGCAAAATTTGAAAAAAATCGAATTAGTACTTTAGTCTATAATCGATAAAGTAAAAATTAACACCCCGTACATAGCACACTGCACACAGCACATAGCACACTGCACACAGCACATAGCACACACACAGATACATTGTGATGAAACTTTCAGAATACAATCTCAGCATGATACTAGTTGATAATCTGCAAAAAAAATAGCCATAAAAATTGCGAAATCATAACTCCCCACTATATCCCCTTGGGTTAGTGAGGAGTAAAAAATTCACGCCGAATTGATAATCTCTCCGTTTTGAGAAGTCGATTAAAAATAAGAAATAAGGTCACTGTTTTCAAAAATTCTTGTTTTGATATTTGCGATTTTAAGTACTAATAAGTTTTTTCAATATATACCTGTTAATTGAAATTTTATCTATACATATGATGTATATTCTGTTTTGAATTTGAATTTTTAAATTGATAATAATTATTTTTTCAGGTGGAGTATATATAGAAATTAACGTGGGTCCATTTTCAAGCTGGGCCCTCATGATTTCCATGACCCTGCTGTTAGGTATCTAAGCCACTGATATTCAGGTTATAAAACAATATTCGCCTTTTTCAATTCCGAACCCTGTTCCATTTAAGTACGCAACCCTCGATCTTCGTTTCAAAACATGAAATATAATATATAATTAAATAAAAATACATATTAAATAACGTTTTACTAACGATGAATTTTGATTATTTTCGGTTGAACGAATTTTTGAGTATTTTCGATTATTTTTAATTATTTAGAATTTGTAAAATGTGCCACAAAGTTATAGCGACATCATATGAAGATATATTATGAAATATAAGTACCTACTTATGTAAAAAAATCTTCGCATTACCAAAAAATAATCATATTTGGTAGCAAAAAATATATATACATACATTGGGCTCAATTCTGAAGACGAATTTTAATTTTAATGATCATTAATGTCATTAAAAACAAAAATATGTTCACCAGAACTGACACTTAAAATTATAACAATTTTATAATACACTATAGTGATGTTCTTTGTCATTTTAATTTCCTTTATTTCATTCAATCTTCAGAACAGCAAAAAAATCATAAAATATATAATATTGACATTTGTGTCGAACTCAATACATCATTATAAATTAAAATAGAGGCCTAAAATGTTTAGGCTATAAATTTCAGCCTTCGTATAAGCGATTTAACACTCAACCGAATGTACATTTAAATTCTCAATAAATTATGTCATTTTCATATGTTCATGTCGTAAAGAATGAAAATGCATTTTATTTTGGCAAAGTTCTCGGAGAATAATCCACGCGTTAAATCAGAAATGCAAATTATTCTGCCCTTTTAAATCCATTTTAAAAGCAATTATTGTTTTAACTATCCGAAGTACGTACATAGGTAGGAATGTGCTCGTATGTAATAATGGAACGATGCCGTGGTCGTGGTAAAACAAGTATTATATATGCAAATTCAATTCAAAAAAGATTTCAACGTTTTTTACCCCCATAGTTGTACACGTATTTTCCATTAACCTGAACTCGAGTAACAATTACTCATTCGACATAGGAACCTCACAGATACAACTAATAATATATAGATCTACATACCTATATCTAAATATGTGTCTATTACTGCATTTAATATTCCACACATTGCATGTAAATTTAGCTACTGTGTTACACGTGGGTACCTACCTATATAAATACAATGTATAGTAGAAACGTCTCCTAGAACTTCTCTGTTGATGCATTTATCATTCTACTCAAAACAGGATAAATAATAATAAATACATATAAACTAAACGAGTGGGCTGTGGTCAATGCTATATTCCTCACTGACCAGTCACTCCACAAAATATTAATAGAATTTTTAAGCATTTTATTTTTATATTTCCATTCCATTTTCAAAAAAAGACTAAAGCAGGGTTATCTCTCCGAAAATACCTGATCCCTCTCCTTTTCCTTTCTTCGCTTTGCTACGTAATATTTATCCCTAAACACCTGGTCTGGATTTCCTCTTTTTGTTCCTATCCAATCCATTTTTTGTCGCTATGATGTTTTTTTAATTTATTTATCTTGGTGTTATGTATATTTTCATTGTTCTTTTGTAGCTTTCATTTTTTGTTGGTGTACATGTATAATTCTGTCACTCTGTAATCTAGTTGATTGGAAGAAATTGCCTAATGGCAATAAGCCCGCCAGTGTGCATTATATTTATTTATATTATGTACAAAAAGTTAAATAAATAAATATATTTATTTATTAATAAAATATAATTACAATATTTGTTATTTTGCCTAATCCCTTAAGGAAAGTTTTGGCTGTGATCTTAATAATTAATAATAATAAAACAATAATAAACTAAATTTTCCGCCCTACAAAGTATTTTCATGAAATGAGTTTGTTAAATTATTTTTAATTTAAATAATTTATTATGAAAACCTTATAATAAATTCTTCAATGCCATTTTATGAAAGTGATGTGCGTTTTTAGCAATTTGAAAATAAAAATATAAAATTTTAATTTTCCTGAACTTGGAGGTACTTTGAAATATTTGACAGTTAAAAATATGACAAGCACTGGTCAGATATCCTTTAAAATCTAATGGAGTCAAAGCGAGTATTACATATACAAATTTGAAAAGAATCAAATGAGTACCTACTTTACTCTTTAATCTATGGAGAAGAATAAACACGCAGTACATATAGTACCTACGTAGCACACAGCACACACATATACATTTTGATAATATTCTCAGCAATAATAGTTCATAATCTGCATAAAAAATACCCTTAAAAATAGTGAATTCATATCACCCCACTATATCCCCTTGGAGTGGTGAGGAGTAAAAACACAAAGTTTCAATACACAAGTATGAAATTTATTTTACTGTACAAAGTATAACTAAATGTGCCTCTGTGGAATCTATACATTAATACGTGAAGCGAAAACGTTAAGTACAATTTCCGGATAAATGGGCGCACGGACGAGTTTGAGATTTGGCATACTTAAAGTTTATATGGAGGAGGACTGCAGAAAAAAAATATTAATACAAACTATGCGTTATAAATAAATTAAATCAAATAAAATATATTTCACATCAAACCATTTATTGTGTACCATAGAACGGTGAAGAGAGGGGAAACGTAATTTTAATATACCCGCTTAGTATGAGAAATATTCCGATAACACAAAGTAGGTAGGTAGGAAATATTCATTCTTTTTATTCCGTGTTCTGTGGTCACATTTAAATGTCATCATATTTACGGCGCATGCGCAGTTGTTTAAATTCAAATATAAGAACATTTTTTTTTTTTTTTGTAAAAGGCGAGTACACATACTACATTACAATAAAATGAAGCAATTATATATATAGTGAAACATCCAAAACGAGTACCTATCTCGACTCACCTTTGAGTATCATATTATGAAATTATCATACTACTAATTACAACAGAAATAAGGAAGAAATGGAGTATCGAGGAAGTAGGGAGGAGGATAGTGTATATGTGTTTGTGTGTATGTGTGTGTGTATGTGTGTGTGTTTAAACATGAAACATGAAAACATACGAGAAGTAGCACAAGTAGAAGAAATGAACATTAAAAACATTAAAAAAGAAACAAAAATTCAGTTACAAAAGAGACTTTAAAAGATATAGTAAACTACTTCTACCTTATCATAAGGATTTTCTTTTTAAATGTAGGTCTTGACAGATGAAAAATGTCCAGGTTATCAGTTTCATTTACAATTTTTGTATAGGTATATATACACCTGTATAATGGAGCATTACTACCAATATTAGAATTACATTTATTAAGATATAGCAATGCAATTTTAAAGGAAAATACATATTTGTATACCTACCTACTGTGAAACAATATAAATGGTTGGTACTTACACAATAATTTCATTTATAAAATTGACTTGCAATACATGAATACTGTGTTCCTTGATGAAAACATGATATCTATATTATAAATTTGAATGTTTGTATGTACCTATGTACCCATATATGCATGTGTTGAGTGCGCTCATAAACCGTTCATCCGATTGCTATGAAACTTTGGTGAATTGTCGAGAGTATACCAGGGATGGTTTCTGGATCGAAAAAATGTTTCTTCTTCTTCTTCTTCATCGGGTATTAGGTCATTTTACCTATGAAGGTGGACTATCCTGGGAGCCGTTCATCCGATTGCAATGAAACTTTGATGAATTATTGAGCGTAATAATGCCCGAGATGGTTTCTAGATTAAAAAGAATTTCTTCTTCTTCTTCATCGAATATTAAGTCATTTTACCTATGAAGGTGGACACTACTGGAAACCGTTCATCCGATTGCAGTGAAACTTTGGTGAATTGTCGTGCGTATGCCCGGGATGGTTTCTGGATTAAAACATTTTTCTTCTTCTTCTTCTTCATCGGGTAATAGGTCATTTTACCTATGAAGGTTGACTATCCTGGGAGAAGGTTCAATTTTCCTTTCATCTCTTCGCAGGTTTCTGAATTTAATCTTTTATCTTCTTCATCTTCGTTATATTTTCTTAACTTACTGAAGGGACGTGAGGTACTGAAGGGACGGAAGGTACTGAAGTGACGGGAGGTACTGAAGGGACCGGAGGTACTGAAGGGACCGGAGGTACTGAAGGGACCGGAGGTACTGAAGGGACCGGAGGTACTGAAGGGACCGGAGGTACTGAAGGGACCGGAGGTACTGAAGGGACCGGAGGTACTGAAGGGACCGGAGGTACTGAAGGGACCGGAGGTACTGAAGGGACCGGAGGTACTGAAGGGACCGGAGGTACTGAAGGGACCGGAGGTACTGAAGGGACCGGAGGTACTGAAGGGACCGGAGGTACTGAAGGGACCGGAGGTACTGAAGGGACCGGAGGTACTGAAGGGACCGGAGGTACTGAAGGGACCGGAGGTACTGAAGGGACCGGAGGTACTGAAGGGACCGGAGGTACTGAAGGGACCGGAGGTACTGAAGGGACCGGAGGTACTGAAGGGACCGGAGGTACTGAAGGGACCGGAGGTACTGAAGGGACCGGAGGTACTGAAGGGACCGGAGGTACTGAAGGGACCGGAGGTACTGAAGGGACCGGAGGTACTGAAGGGACCGGAGGTACTGAAGGGACCGGAGGTACTGAAGGGACCGGAGGTACTGAAGGGACCGGAGGTACTGAAGGGACCGGAGGTACTGAAGGGACCGGAGGTACTGAAGGGACCGGAGGTACTGAAGGGACCGGAGGTACTGAAGGGACCGGAGGTACTGAAGGGACCGGAGGTACTGAAGGGACCGGAGGTACTGAAGGGACCGGAGGTACTGAAGGGACCGGAGGTACTGAAGGGACCGGAGGTACTGAAGGGACCGGAGGTACTGAAGGGACCGGAGGTACTGAAGGGACCGGAGGTACTGAAGGGACCGGAGGTACTGAAGGGACCGGAGGTACTGAAGGGACCGGAGGTACTGAAGGGACCGGAGGTACTGAAGGGACCGGAGGTACTGAAGGGACCGGAGGTACTGAAGGGACCGGAGGTACTGAAGGGACCGGAGGTACTGAAGGGACCGGAGGTACTGAAGGGACCGGAGGTACTGAAGGGACCGGAGGTACTGAAGGGACCGGAGGTACTGAAGGGACCGGAGTTACTGAAGGGACCGGAGGTACTGAAGGGACCGGAGGTACTGAAGGGACGGGAGGTACTGAAGGGACGGGAGGTACTGAAGGGACGGGAGGTACTAAAGGGACGGGTGGTACTGAAGAGTCTGAAGGGACGGGAGGTACTGAAGGGTGGTGTACGCAATGGCTTTGACAAAAAACCTCATTAAAATTCAAAATTTAATAGTTTTAATTACAGATATTCTTTTTAATGAATTATGGTCGAATTTTGACCACTGGGCTATCACTAGTAACAATAAATATGTGACTAGCGAAACCGCTTAGTCTAATAAATTCCATACTCGTGGATTAAAATTATTTTTATAAATAAAATTATAATTTAATTTATAATTGTGTACTTATACTGTGATAACGAAAAAACTTTAAAATTATAAATAATAACTATCTATAGTCTAGATATTCGATTCACAAGTCGTGTCTTGAGCACCCAATCATGGTGTAGGTCTGACGAATTTTGCACTTTTTACAAAAAAAAATATAATAATATATGTTTAAATATAACTAATATCTACATAATAATTTTATTTTTCTGTAAAAGGTTAGTAGATACAATGAAACTCATAAATTCATCAACACCGTAAACTTTAAAAAAAAATTAAATCAATTTTCTATCTACATAATGTGGCTTCATTTACAAAAATACATATAGTATATTTATTATAAAAAATAATGTTTGTAAGTAATCAAGTATGTATGATTTTATATACGATATGCGATCCTAAATCGTTAATCTGATTGCAATAAAACTTTACTGAATTGTCGAGCGTATACCCGGGACAGTTTCTGCATTTCAAATGTTTTTTTCTTCTTCATCGTGTCATTCTCAGATAATTTGACTTGTGAACTATCCTATGGTGGACTATCCTGAGAGCACGAGGTCCAAATGCCCTTCCAAATTTTTTCTCAGTTCTTCTGGGTAGTCTGCTGTTGTTGGGTTTTTCTGTCTTTACAATTTTGACAATATTCTATTGTCGTCCATGCGTCCAACGTATTCTTTCCAGAAGCGAGCACTGAACCTAACTTTTTATTTATTTTATATACCTACAACGGAATATATTGAAGGGACGGGAGGCACTGATGGACGGAAGGGACTGAAGGGACGCAAGGGACTAAATATACAGAAATATAATTATAAATTCAAGATGAAAGTCTTAAAAAATGAAATTAAACTTACAGATCAATCATTTTTATATGTACTAACTGAGGTAAATGTTTATATACAGGCAGGACAACGTCTGACGGGTTTTGCTAGTATATTATAATATTATAGTAACCACCTGTTAGTTTCCCATGAAGCTGCTACTCCAATCGATGTATTTATTTATTCTGGCTCCATAGATTTACGTCACATCAATGAGACATCTGTCATTTAGATCAGTTACGAACTTATTCTTCTACAGAGATGCATATTCATGGATGAATAATTATTAAACAGGCAACATCCTCTCGCGAGGAAAAAAAATCCTTTTTCTTTTTATTCAAGCTCAGAGTTAATTAAATCTCTGAGCCAAAAATTCAATATGAAAAATATGATTCGAAATAATACTGTATTTTATTTTGTTGGCAGGATGAATTATTGTGTTCTTGTAAAAATATATAATTATTAAAAAAAGTACTTCGTTATATTTTTCTATGAAGATAACATTTAAAAAAAATCATGACTCTCCACTATTCCATACTGTGGAGAGTAAAAATTATTTTGAAAAATCAGCCACATATCTACCTACTCAACTATGAAACTTTATGCTGTTATTTTTTTGTAAATAAGGCAAGTACAATAATTGTTAGTCATGTTGGTGACTTACTCTTCCATTCCAGTTTGCTCCTTTCCTATTTTCTCTTTCTTGATTCTGCTGCCTTTTATACCTATTTTTTTTCTTTAATTTATATGTATAAAGTCTAATTTACTTTTTCTATGATATCTTATGATAATATAGATTTAAATAAATATTATAGATTTAGACATGATATTCTGAAGGTGATGCGCAACCAATATGCCTCTATCCTGGGGGGCTACTCGTGACATGTTCTTAATACATTCTTTGCTTGCCTTAATCTTAAAAATGAATAAATAAGTACTCTATTATAATCACATTGTAATTTTTCTCTGCATTTAATCATGGAAATTTGTTGATATCAACGTTTAGTATGAATAATTAATATTGTTGTATAAAATTAATATTTGTATTCTAAAAGATTTCTAAAATCTGAAGCTGATCTTAATTTTACTGTTATCAACTTCATGAGTAGCCCTGCTGTCCTTCTAGTCTCTCTTCTCTCCTTTCTCTTCCCTTCCCTAGTTGTTGTAGGTATATATGTGAGTAAGTGAATGTATGTATATATGTATGTATGTGTGTACGTGTATGAGTGTGTGTGTGAGGGTGTGTATGAAGGTGTGTGTATGAATGTTTTTAGCTTGTAAACTGTTATTTGTTTTTATATTATGCTTTTTGTCGCTCTAACACGGTGAAAATAATATTGTATCTTTAAATTGTAAATGAGCTGCAGCTTCCTAAAAAAAAATAAAAAATAATAATTTCGTGGAATCCACTTAGGAAGGGTTGTTTCAACAAAAGTATCAGTAATAGTATAGTTAAAATACTTTGATTTCATAAAATTGTTCAAATTGTGTCGTTTTACGGCACTAGGTTTCAATGAAACAACCAAAAGTTTTGAACAATTTTATGAAATCAAAATAATTTAACTATACTTTTACTTTAATCTTTGTTCGAGAAACACAGCCTTAGTGGCTTCTCTATTATGCCCTTACTTTTTATATATAATTTTCGTATTACATAGAGTTGTTGATTTATTCCTAATAAATAAAAATATATTGTGTAGCGTTCGGTAACATTTTTCAATTATAATCACGACCAACTAAATTGTTGATGTAGGTAAGTGTAATTTATTTATTTCTAAATTCAATGCCCAGCCGATGGCAAATGTAAATATGAAGGAGTAAGCAATCGTTTTTATAATATTGTCATAGACAATAAGTATGTTTGCCCCTGCACTGTGACCATCTTTATATAAATGTACGAATTTTACTAACAAATAATAGTGAATATAATTATTAAATAATATATTTTGATGTATTCATATAGTATGTAATAATGGGTGTTGAAACATGAAAGAATGGTCGAGTGAGAGAGAGGTGACTTGTTAATGAAATATTAATACTTACACAGAACAGAAAAGATACACCATCGACCAGATACAACGCATTGGGGAAAACTGTGAAGGTTTGGACACGTCGACAGAATAAATGCCGAGACGCTGACGAGAAAGGTTTAATCCCAAGAGTCAAGAGGAAGTATAAAGATAATAGTTTTACCAAGTGAACGATGTGTATAAGAAACTGAAAGTTCTGTTTTGTTGATTACAAAGAGCGTGTAAAAGATATTATAGCTATACCTAAAACTTTTAACTTCAGCTCAGAAGAGTTACAAAAAATCACGATGCGTACAATTCCACTTCTAAGAAATTCCAAGAAACATATAAAAAGATGGATACTTTTTGGTTCTTACTTAACTAAACATTATCATGCTTCTAGGCAGTAGTTGATCTTCAAACGGTCTAGGATCCTTGGCTGCGGCTCTTGTGTGCGAGACACTTGGGTGCAAAGCCACATGGTTGTGAGTCCACTTAAT
Source organism: Molanna angustata (assembly GCA_963576475.1). NCBI lineage: Eukaryota > Metazoa > Arthropoda > Insecta > Trichoptera > Molannidae > Molanna > Molanna angustata. The sequence goes on along the minus strand of OY754964.1, from coordinate 22,921,730 downwards.
TGCGACGGACACTTTGGTGCGAGCCCACTTGGTTATTATATTCAAAAATTGATCGATGGCGCTATCACATAATATATAATGCAACTCGCTCACTCGAGTCGCAATAATAACAAAATTCAAACATAAACAACCTATTCCAATCAAACTTTTTGTAAGAATATGTAGATTTAATTATTAAGAATAATATAGGTATATTTGTAAAGAGAAAATAATTTATACTTTTCAAATGATATATTTTTTAAAAGGATAAAAGGATAAGCTTGGCTTATCGTTATATTGTTTCACCATCCCCATCTACACTAGATAATATCTAGACGTAATTTTCAAGATATTCAATTTCTGTATCCAGATTCATTGTCATATATACACTTCAATGTACCGATGAACACTACTCTTTTTCAACCTAAAAAATACTAACGCCGCGAAAAATGCAACCATCAACAGAATCATTAGCACCTATATAAAACACGAGAACTCGCTTGGCTTGGACCTATACAAAGATACTAGAAATTAATTTCGTCAAAAGTTCGTAGGTTTATAAGGACGCATCGCACATATGCAAGTACCTTCACATACGCACCACTCACACATACACATTCACTCTCACACACATACATACTGCGCATATAAACACAGTACCATGAGATACGGATATATTTACATGTAGGGGAGGGTGGGGATCATTGGGCACGTTTTTACATTTTGAATTTTAGAATTTTTACTTTTATGAATAACTGAAATATTTTTCTTTTAATCATTAGTCCACACCTTTAGCTAGTATTTCCATGAAGACAGTATGTAAACATCTTCTTTTATTTAAAAGTTATTATTATTTTTCCAAAGCAATTCAAAAGTGCCCAAACCTCCCTGGGGTAGGGATGTTTGGGCACACCATAGGGAGGTTTGGGCCCCATGCACACTAAACCTTCTTTTAAGCAACACATTTGTACATATTTTAATTGTAATTGTTAAGGAATGTAATAAACACACAAACCATAAGAAAATAATTATTTATTTGCAAGTAAAAAGCTATATAAAAAGAAAAAATGATTGACATAACAATAAAAAAAAAAAAAAATGTTGCAAAATGTTGTATGTATTTTAAAAACATTTCGGAAGTCATCCATCCTGATTGATGAGCAGCACCATCAGATCCCGTAGGGGCATTATTCAACATATATGTTTTGAAATTTACCCTTGGAAATATAAAAAAGTTGGAATAATATTCCCAATTGCATTAGCTCCGCAACATACTGTAATCAATGTACCCCGTTCCGCAGATGTCATCTGACCTACTTGCTTTGCTCCTTTAACTGCTATAACTTTTTGCGTTTTTTGAGTAGTAGTTAGCCCAGTTTCGTCAATGTTATAAATTGATTCAGGCCCAAAATTGTACCGTCCATACAAATCTTTGAGATTGCGAAAAAAATCTTCAACATTGGTTCTGTTGAAACTAGTCGCTCTTGTTACGCTGGTAGCTTCTGGAGTCCTAACGGATAACTGAGGGTGTGTGTATAGAAATCCACGTAACCAATTTTTGGAAGCTAAGTTGTTTTTCGCCCAGTTCTTGGGTATTTTTTTTTCAAAGCAATAACATAACTGTACGCTAATTCACGGGCTTGTATCTTAGAAAGACCGTAATTTAATTTGGATGATATTGAAATATATTCTTCTATTTTGATTTCCTCCTCTGTGTTGAAAATTTGTTTAGATGTATATTTATTAGGAAAAGCTTTATTTACATCTCCCTTTTTTAAATATCTTTGTAGAGTTGATCTAGGAATATTATATTTAATGGCTTTTGGTTCAATTTTAGCCCCTGTTTTTACTTATTTCACACCTCTATCAATAACACTTTTCTGTATCATTTGCCTTTTCCCCATATTTTTATATTGAAACGGCATTTTCTAAAAAAAAAACAAAATATAAGAGAGGGAGCTTTGGGCATGCCTATTCCTCCCTCAAAACACAGTGCCCAATGATCCCTATCACTCATTATTTGAAATATACCCTCGTTATTTTTTTAGGTTAGGAATTATTAATATAGTTTATTTACAATAAAGAACTTAAATGGTTAATTATTCAAATAATATAATTATAATACGTACCTCTTTATAAAATCCTACGTAAAAATTGTAACAAAAACTCGTAAAATATTTCGTTTTTTAACACGAAAACATGCAACAACTTGTAGCGTTTTTATGTAACATAACTGATAGTTGATTTTACGTTTGTTGGTGTTGCTAGTGAATAAAATAATGAAAACGAGTGAAAAAATTGCCATTAACTCTATATATTTTTAGATACTTAGGGGTGGCCAATCCTCCCTACTGCCCAATGATCCCCACTCTCCCCTACCTATAAAATATTATATTAATTATCATGATAGTTTTGTAAGCTTATAATTGATGTATGGAGTGGGTATTTAGGCAAGTTATTTTAAACTCTGAATTTATTTCTTACTTCGTACATTGTTAGCTTCAATTTGAATAAAAATAAAAATATACAATAAGTCAAAGTCAGTACAAAAATATACCCAAGTGTCCCGCACCCAAGTGTCCCGTACCCAAGTATCCCGCACCGAAGTGTCCCGCACCCTAGTTTCCGTTGCATCCAAGTGTCTCGCACCCAAGTGGCTGTAGCCGAATGTCCTTTTCCGTCTTTATAGGAGTGGGACCTAAAGACAATAAAAAAATTATTTAATTAACTTTTTACCAAAAAAATATTTTATATTTATTTATTTAATACTGCTTCTCAGGCAACTAATAGGTACTATGACAAATATAAATTTAACACGCACCCAATAACAAGATGCCACATTCTGGAGACTTCCAGAATGAAAACACAGTGAAAACCTGTTCGAAATATTCGGCTCAGCCTCCCTATACAACGTCATTCAACTCAAGAAAAGATAAATGTATGGAAGTGACTGTCTTCTTCTATTGTGTCGGTAGCGTCCTAAACTCCCTTCCCAGACCAATAAGTCAGGATTGAGACGATCCTCCCAGTTCCCACAGCTCCCCTTCGGTGCACATCGCCCCCACCAGAGGGCACTCAACAGGTGTGCCATCGTCTGATCTTCGCCGCAGTTTTTGAGTGGCAGCTCTCCAAGGAGAACACACTTAGGCCGGTTGGCCCTTTGTGATATTCGCCGCAGTTACAAAGTCCATCTTGATTACTCTCCGACATTCCCCATCTCGCCAAATTGTCCTCACTCAGAGTTTTCCAGAGACACTATGGAAGGTTCTTCCCTGTGGGTAGGGACTCGGATGGTTCATGGGGTGTGTAGTTGCCTAGCCTTTTCCTTAAAGAGTATGATTAAAAAAATATTGAGATTACTTAAAGATTTAAGATGGTGCATCTGAAAGAAAATTTATTATGGAATTTATTTCTGCTCCTTTTCAGGACAGTATTTTTGATCGTATTTTCGCTTCATAATAATTATTAACTCCACCAAAACACAAAATGTCAACAAACTTTGTTCAATGTGGACGATACGTGTAATTTTACAGAAGTTATTTAATGTTCGATAATTTTTAGTATTTTATAGAATAATGATATTTCGGAAAATCATCAAATTTTGCTAATTAAAAAGTCATCAATTAAAATGTAATTCAATCCCGCCACCACCATACCATGTCCATCAATGAGTAAATAATAGAAGTAAAGAGCGATAAAATTATCATAGACAAAAAAGTAAATGCAGACAGAATATTAAAAAATACCAAAAAATGGTAATTAATTTTCCAAAAATCACAAATATACCAAAATTTCAAAAATACTAAAAAAATACCAAACGTGTTCCAAAGTGGCGAAAAAATACCAATTTAGTACTAAAAATACTAAAAACGGTCACACTGGCGATAAAATTATCGTAGACAAAAAAGTGAATGCAGACAGAATATTAAAAAAATAGCAAAAAATGGTATTTTATTTTCCAAAAATCACAATATACCAAAAAATACCAAAAATACTAAAAAAATACCAAACGTGTTCCAAAGTGGCGAAAAAATACCAATTTAGTAAGTACTAAAAATACTAAAAACGGTCACACTGCTTCCAAAGCATCAAGCGCTCTGTGCTTGAGTTGTGGCTGTCTTTGTTGGAGTGGAGGAAGCTTTTCCTAGATTTAAGTCTTGGTGTTGGTGGTTCATGGCCGAAGAGTGAGTGATTGGTGTTGTGTATTTGTTTTGATCGTTCCGTGTTGGTAGCCACTTCTCGTCTGATGTCTGGTGGGGCTATACCCCTTGTGAGATAAAGGGCGTTCAGAAACGTAGGCTTTAAACATCCCGTTATCATTCTGCTCGTCTGATTCAGTACCACATCCACTTTTTTGGCATGAGCAGATCGATGCCACACAGGACAAGCGTATTCCCCAGCTGAGTAGCAGATCGCCAGTCCACTGGTCTAGTGACTGTCACTTCCATACATTGAGTCATCTTTTTTTGAGCTAAATGACACATTGTTTAAGGAGGCAGAAGTCTTATATCTAAATAACTGAGCCCATTACGAAGGACGACTATATGCATCATACCATTATACCTATCAGCGCCCTTGAGGTGAGTTTATCACAAAAACGGCGTTATAGAAGTAATTCCAATTTGTTATTTGTTATAAAAACATTTTCTTTGTAGTACCTACATAATTAATATCTCACTATGAGAAATTTCATAATTTGAAATAACTACCTTACCTTTGTCACATAATAATGAATCTGTACCTACTACAGAAAAAATTCCGATTCATTACAAATCGACAATCACCGTCAAATTTGATTTCGTTTATTTTTTTTTATAATTTCAATAAAGATCCGCCTATTTTAACTCACGTCCATTTGTCACAGAGTATGGCGAAATTTTGTTTTTTCCAGCCATGAAGGTATTATACAATTTCCAGCGATAAAAAACCAACGGACATTAAAAAAAACTTCAAGCAGACACAAAGTGGGTTAAATGTCGTTCCAGGGGCGATAGACCGGCATGGTGAAACCCGACAAGATAAATTGATTTCGTGGTGGAGGGAGCCCGCGGCACCTGCACCATCACGGAAATTAAGTACTCCGATATAACTGATATGGTAATTGATACATACTTATTACAGTAGTAGCGCGTCAAGCACCAAACAACGGTGAAAATCAACATGACATGTTGGCATCTACTGGCATTAAATTATAATACCCACATAATAATATGGAGGATCACACATCATAGGTAGGGAAGAGTTTTAAATTTCTAGAAATATCAATCATTTTATGCGCAAGTTTTCATCCTTCACCACCACCCCTTCTGATTATGGGAACTTATAACGGCACCTTGTAACTAAATAACATACAGAGAACATTAGAAGATTTCGCAGAACCCTAAAACCTTGCACTTAAAGTGCCAAAGAATGCTGATTATAAGGAAACAGTAGGCTTACCGTACCACTGTACGACAAAAAGTCTCTAAAGTTGCTCTTCTTAGCTACAACTGCTACAAGGTACCTACTTATAAAGATTATATTTAAACCAATTTGGTTTCTTATTCGAAGAATGATATCATTGATAGATCTTAACAAATACTTTTTTAAAATTTGAGTAAAGTTTACAGATATAAAATATATATCAACCACAATTTACTGCGATCCGGATATAATCTATTTATAGACCAAGAGCCAGCGTGTCCCAGACTTACGGCATAGTATAAAGACTGTTTTATTTCTGTGTAGGGATACCACAGCAGGAAACAACGATTAGATAATATGAATCCTGAGAACTGGTGACTTTCGAAAATAACAGCCATCAGAGTATGGAAAATTGCTATTTTAACACGTCAGTTAGTATGAAGCGTTATACTATGAAAATAACATATGAATTCTCTTGAACAAATCGACAGTTGGATACTGCGAAGTTTTTTTTTTACTTCAATGTTGGAAAAACCACGGCATTTCTTCACTATTCGATACTAACGTCCCTCACACGTGAGACTAAGATTTCAACTCTTCAATCTGTTTAGAGAAATAAATGAATTTTATAAATAACTAATGAAATAAATTCCTTTGAAACTTTGAACAAAGCGACCGTTGAACAACTATAAACAATAGGTAATCAAACGTGGAGGCTTCAACTTTGTAGAAATTCATATTTAATCAATTATTTAAGTTAAATAATTGATTAACTATAAACAAACTTCTTTTTCGATGGCGCTACAGCCCAAATCGAGCCTTGGCCTCTCTTCAGCAAGCGCCTCCAACGTCCCCTGTCATCCAGTTTTCCATCCAGTTGGATACTTGGATAAGCTGTTCCACGTTCCTCTTCACACCATCCTTCCACCTTAGCCTTGGTCTGCCAACTCTCCTTTTTCCACCCGGATACCCATACACAATTCTTCGGGAGTATCTGTGTTTCCGGCATTTTTTATACATGGCCAGCTTATCTCAATCTAAGCAATCTTTTGTGGGTCGAGATTCATGATGCCTGATAGATGGTGCACAATTCATCATTATACTTAATTTAGTGCCATTTACCGAATATATAACATCCAATATGCACACGAAACATCAAATGGATGCCATGTACACCGACTACTCAAATGCTTTTGATAGAGTTAACCATGACCTCCTCCTTAATAAACTCAATCAGCTCGGAATTCATGGCGATCTTTACCGGTGGATCAGCTCATGCTAACAGAATACATACAATAGGCATTTCCAAGCGCCCCCACATTGAAAAAATATATCAGACTTAAAATTTCATCCTCATAATCTTACTCAACACTTAATATACTGTACTCATTTATATATTTATACAATTTCACATATCATTCACACAATATCTCACCATAATAATGTAACTATTCCTAACTCTTCTTAATATACTACAATAACTCCAGTGACAACCTATAATTAGCTTTAATTTTACTCAAGTCATCTTTATTTTATATAATTTATTATAAGCAGTATGTGTTTCTCTAAATAAACAAATAAATAAATACCGAATTCTCCATGATACACCTTCTAAAACGGGTACTCAGATACTCCTTAGGACTTTCCTCGCAAATGAGTCCAGCACCTCTGCTATTCTCACTGTTAAGATCAGTGCCTCGCAGCCATACACCAATACCTACAGTTCTGACTATGGTCTTGTAAGGGGTAATTTTAGTTTTCCTGTGCACGCTTCGAGACAGGTCCGAATGCAGAGCCCTACCTAAATACTAAATTCTAAATACTAACCATGTTTTCATTGCACAGTCGCTCACTTAAGTTAGGAGATCACGTGGTTTCCTAACTGGAGGATGCTACGAAGTTTTTGTATGAGAATTGCATTGCAGAGACATATCTAAATACTTAGCGCATGCGCATCGGCGTAAACTAACATTTGCGAATTGTCAAAAAGTAAGGTTGATAGCGAGGAACCTTACGAGTGGTTTAATACTAAAATACGAGATTTTTTCGGTGGATGATGATTTTATCGGCTTCGTTAAACATGTATTTGGTAATTTTGTGAAATCAAATACCAAACAGAGTATTCAGCTATCCATACGAGATGAAAATATCAAAAAAATCATGACATCGAGCTGTCAGTGTGAAGTTGGAAGTACATTATGTTTGTGTTGTTATAGCAAAAAAAAACATTTGAAACGTCAAACGTCAGACAAGAGATAGATAGCTTTCTAAGCCCATAGAAAGCTATCTATCTCTTTTCTTCATACACAATAATGTGAAATTCTACTAGACACTGATAACAGCGAGAAATACATCTTTTTGGCAGCCGTGATCCTTCTTCTAATTTCAGTTGGATGTTCATTGATTTCTATTAGGATAGAGCCAAGGTAGGTAAATTGGCTGACCATTTCAAAAGAGTAATTGTCTTTAATTTGTAACATTCCTCCTGTTTTTCGTGACAGGTTTCTAATCTGCGCCATCCATAGAATTATAATGTAAGGCACCATCATTTTTATTTTTTATATATCAATTTGCAGTCCGACATCAAGATTCGCTGCTTCCAGGGGATGAAATATGTACTTCTTTAATGGCTGTTACCGATCTACCAACGATGTATAGGTCACCTACCCCCACTTTCACCAAGGTTCCTAAGCGCTAAAATCAAGTTTTTGATGCACTTCGAGTAAAATTTCGTTTCACCAAACAACCTTACTACCGTTAAGTGACGCCGCGCCGGCGACTCAACTCTTAAGTGACGGTCTCTTATGGATCAAGTCATTCATCAACCTATTTTGTAACTAAAATTATTACATTTTAGGACTTTTTTTATATTTTATATTATATTTGATTTCTATATTATCCAGATATATTATTATCACGAAAGACTGGGTTTTAGAAAACAGTTGGATTAGCCAATGAAATGGAAAGGAGCGCTTACCCAGGGCGAAATGAACAAAAGAATTTATTCATGATTTCAAAACATTGCTTTTTGTATTTATTAAATAAAATTTAATTTTTATTTAAAACAGCATAATTGATGTCAACGAAAACAATAATGGCGATATGCACGATAACACATGTAGCAGGGGTAGAATAGCAGGTATGCGATATGTTTGTAAACATGGTATCAGGTATACAGCGCTCGCGGCCCTTCACGACACTAATGCGAATATACCTACTGATGAGATCAAAGTAATACTTTCTTTCAAACAATATCAAAAACTTGGAAAAATTGTGAACTACACACTGTATTTATATTTGATTGTTATTTTAATAAAGGAAACAAGATAAATTATGTGTTCTTGATTTTTAAATATTTCTATATAATTTAACTTGAGTTCGTATTCCTGTACATCGGAAATTTAAGGAGAGTTGAGCCTAGGGCTCAATTAAGAATGTTGGTTTTTAGTTGGTGAAATGCAAATTCACTGAGTGATGCATTCAAGGATTTGAGCTCCGAGCAGGTAGTTAGTTGATGATCCATTTGATGTTCCTTGGTGAATACGGCCACTACATATTCAACTATTTGGCGGCTTTTGTGACATATGGTGGAGTCTGAGTCTATCCGTGTGTTTCTTATTACATGCTCCACCACAATATTGAAAAGTGTGGGTGCCAGTCCATCTCTTTGCTTCAGGCCCTGAGAGGCAGTGAATTCCTCGGTTAGCTCTCCACCCACTTTGACGCGTCATTTTGTGTTATCCAAATTTGATTTCACGAGCCTTACCAGTATTATAGGAATGTGGAGTTGCAATTAGATCGCATATAGACTTTCGCGATCTACATATACTATCGTTCGCCTAGATAAAGTTTATGAATAACTGATCGATGTCTATGTCGAACTCCCAGCATTTGGTCAAGATCTGATTTGTCCGTTGTTTATCTTCTGGGCCTGAAGCCAACTTGGTACTCTCCCAGCAAATCTTCTGCGTACACTTCAACCCTTTACCTCAATATGGTTGTGAAGATTTTGTACACCGAACACAAAAGCGATGTTCCTTTATGATTTTCACATTTCAGCTTATCGCCTTTCTTGTGCCCAGGGCATTATAGATTTGTTTGGCAGTCTCCTGAGATTTTTTCTACAGTTCATATTTTTTATGATTAATTCATGCATCAGTATTTAAAGATATTCTTTTCCATATTTGAAGAGTTCAGATGGGATATTGTTTTATCCTGAAACTATGTTAATTTTTAAGCTTTTTCAGGGAAGCGTTTACTTGCGTTTTGTAAGCGTTCCTGCACAGTGCTGTGTTTGGCTTAAAACCCTTTTTGAAGAAATTTACTCGTTTTTAGGCCTCTCGTGTATCATTGTCAGTGAAGTCTTGCTCAATCTTTAATAATATATCGTTAAGGATTTTTCCTTCTTTCTCCTGACCACTTTGTTTGATTGCCTCCTGGCCAGTCCATAAACCGGTCTTTAATAATTTTCTTTGCTCATTTTAGATAATTATGCTCATTTCGCACTCTTCATTGAACCAGGGGTTTCTACATTGTCTGGATCTCATTCAAATATTATTTTCCGCAGCTCTCAACAGGGCGCTCTTTATACAGATCCAATAGTCAAGCAGTGTTTGTGGGGACTCTCTTTCAACAAAATGTTCTGGTAGGTTTGCATGAGGGAATTATAAAATTTATCCAGCCCTTCTGGTGTTTTAAATACTTCACTATTTATTTGTTGTTTTTGTACTGTATTATTTGTGAGTCAACTCCTTTGTGTAGCTTCTAACATATAGTGATCATAGTCACAATCGAACTTTTCTGACGTATGTAATATGTTCCTGACGTTTATTATACTGGTTGCCCCTCGTTTTTTTTTTATTAGGACCTGTTGAATTTTGTTGTGATACCTGCCATCTGGTGACGCCCAGGTCCATTGTAGATAATTTTTCTGGGATGACTGGAATATTTCTTGACTCTGCAAAACTTATCACTTGGGATTCGTTATTACTACTACCTCCATGGAGGCTATTGGTATAACTATTTTAACATTCAGATCACCCAATATCATCCTCATATCATTGAATGGGACTGCATCATCGATTTGCTCGAGTCTAAGGTAGAAGGCATCCTTAACATTATTCTCTTTGTCCTTGATCTCGGTATATACCTAGGTACATTGATTATGGATACATTGAGGAACTTTGTTTTTATTCAGTGTACAGATCCTATCGCTTATTGTCTTGAAGTGTATTATGCAGTGTTATACCTTATTATCCACGATGAAGGCTATTCCAAACTCGCGGTACTTATTACTACCACTGAAATGTGTTCTTGTATCAAAGATTTCTGATCCAATCCAATTTTTTCTTGCACATCCGGCATGTCAATCATGTACCTTATCTACATTATTGTATTCCATGTTGCAATTCTTAGGTCCGTATTTCCCAAAGACCTTATATGCTAAGAAAGTCTTTGGTATTTCCTTTGCCGAGTTGTTTCTTAGTTCCAATGGCCGTCCAAAGCTCAGCGTTGGGTTTCATAATATTGTTTTTTACAAGAAGAGGTTATTGGCCTCCTGCTCAACCCCCTACTGGAGGTCAAAGGTTGTTCTGTTGGAGTTATTCTTCCCATTTCTGCAACATACGTTCCCAATAAAGGCAACATACGTTGTTTTAAATTGGACTTCAGATTATAAATTGAATTTTTTGTTTGAAGTGTGTTCGGAACGAAACTAAAAATATAACTTTTTATTTTATACATGATATACCTACAGATCAATAATTTACAGTGTATTTATATTAATTTATACATTTAAACATAAATCTTTTAATTATGTATCCAACATACGTACGCAGCATTTTTTCTTATCTTAATTATGTAAACAGCAACTTCTAGCACACACATAGATACATAGGTAATTGATTTATATAAAGGGGAAATATTTTGAAACAGAATGGTAAACTTTTTTTAAGAGTAAGTATTTTGAAAATGTATTATGAAATTTATGCAAAAACAAGACTGATTTTTCTCCTCGTTCTACTTTGATATCCCTTCCAGATTAAATAAAGTGTAAATTAACATCTATAAGTAATAGATAGATACATACGTTTTACGTAAGTGCAAATCAGATATATCAAAATCTAAAAACATCAGATTCGAAGTAAAATATTGAAATTTCTTTTTTTATCTATGTATGATGTGTATGTAAGTTTATTGTGTTAAGAAGCGAAGTAAAATACCCCTTCCACAATACTATTTCACATCGCTCTGAAGACATCGCCTTATCATTGACATGGCCGCAATCCGCCGATCCGATCGTCTGGAAAATGCGAACTGATTGGAAGCAGAAAAACAAACAACAATCGCTTAAGAAATGTTGCCACGTCTGTGAAAAGCCGTTGCACTTCGTAAGACACGTACCAAAAGAATGCTGTTATTTGTGAAATCGAGCGGGAAAGAAAATAGGAATACAACATATACTGAAGATTAGGCAAACAAAGGAAAATCGACGAAATCAAACGTCAGAACGGTATTTCTACTTTTCATCGTGAAAAGTTTTTTTCGTGTTTGTTCTCACGTTTTCAAGAATGTTTTTGTGTACCTAAATATTCAGAACATCGAAGCACGATCTAAATCCTGTTCGAGCATACGCGATTTGATAGACGGCCCCGGAAGTTTACTACTATAATTTGAACTTTAGGCAGTAAGAATTGGGTGCCTACACAAGCATGAAATTTTCTACTTTTTAACTCGTTTTACCCCTTACAAAATTCAATTTTCGGTACGTACCTATTTAAACGAAAATTACGCACCTGAAACTTTAGTTTTCAATCTTTTACTGGTGATCAATATTTTTTTCTTGTTTCTCTGTTATTTTAATATCTTATCCCCAACCCCTGTAAACTAAGGCTCTCGAGGTTTCAGTGACATAGATTTTTTTATGTCTATTCCTTCAAAAAAAAACTATTTCATCAAATTTTCCAAAATTAAAATTTATTAGCATATTAGTAGATCGAGATGTACCTACCTACTATTTTATTTTTTTATACACTCATTATCTTCTCCGCATAAAGAAGTAAATATTATGATGATTGTGGCTCTTTTTCCGAGATGATTTATACCTCTTATGCCTCTTCCTTCTGTCGTGTAAATTTCGTCAGTCGTTCTCCATTAATTCATTCGCACAACGTAACCGAACCAGTTAAGGATATTTGATGTTCATATAAAATTTACGATCTTATACAAGGCAATGTGACTGTGGATACAAGGCAATACAGTATCAAACAGCATTGTCCGTATTCTCACAGACAGCCAAGCGGCTATTGCAGCCTTAAAAGGCGTAAGTACTACTTCTAGAGTGGCCCTGAACTGCCGCAACATCTTAAATGGGGCAGCGGAGCGGTTCAATCTACAAATCATGTGGGTGCCGGGTCACAGTAATATAGCGGGGAATTGTAGGGTAGACGAACTTGCCAGAGCAGGTACCCTGTTATCTCTAGACAATATCAAACGCAGACCTGGAGTCCCCATGGCAACATGTAAACTCCGGGTCAGTGAGAAAATTATTGCTTGTGCTGACCAAAGGTGGTCTGAGGAGAGCACATGCTCCATTGCCAGACAAACATGGCCAGAATATGATCTCAGAAGAACCAGAGAAATACTCTCGTTCAGAAGAGACTCACTCGCCAGAGTCATATCAGTATTAACGGGACACTGGGTTATAGGAAAGCATGCCAGAAGGCTAGGCCTGGAGGCATACGATTACTGCAGAGCATGCCAAGACGAGGAGGAGGAGATGTACTGTGGTGCACTTTTATAATATGCGCAGTGGCGGCTCTTTCTAAAGGGCTCTCGGGCTCAGCCCTCCCAAACACTTCTTTTAAAATAATGTATGAAATCTAATCTTGGGAACACATTATTTTTCTAATTAATGATTGCCGTCTTTCGCCTGTAGTACCTATATCTAGCGAAAGTATTTAAACTCACCTGATTTGTAAAGCAAGATTCTATGAAGATTCATTCCTCGGGCACATAAAGGCCCTGATCGACGAGCGAGTAAACCCGCGGTCTTATGGCTCATCGGTAAAGCTCGCCGGTGTATCATTGCAATACCGCGATTTTATGTTTTTGGTATAGGCTCGTACGTCGATCACCCAAATAACAGTCGACTTGTGCCCGGAGAACCCATACAATTCACGCGACCGCCCGCTGCCGCCGCAGCTCGCCGTACACGCTGAATGTATGCCGATTTCGGGCAAAACGGGGCAATGCCCGCGAAGGATTACACTATATTTTCATTCATTCATATTTTGTTGTTCATTGTAATGGTCGAATGCTACGTTTGCAGTTGCAACTGCTTGAGGCTAACATAAGTGATATCATAGTATTACATAATTAAAACTATAAATCATCTGAAATATATTAGTTTTATTATCATAAAAATACAAAAAAAATAGATATTAGACAAAAAAAATGTATAAAATCATTCAGCAGTCTTCCGGCTGCTGAATGAAGTTATTTTTCAAATTTGTATGATCAAAATTTACTAGCTGTCACAAATTATTTTATAATTTATCGATGCATTTTATTATAAAAGTTTTAAAAAATCCAACCAAATACGGCATAAATGTTCAAGTTCACGTTGCAATTTCCTACATACAAAAGAATAATGTAAAACACTGATTATTTTAATGTACGAAAATAATATTGTGCCACATCACAGAGTAAATGAATCGACCAATAATCTAAGGCAGGGGTCTCCAAACTTTCCAGCCTTAGGGCCATACTGAGTACTCCAGTAAGTTCCGAGGGCCAAAACCATATTATCATTGTTGCCGGTGGTAAAAAGTGAAATAGTCCACTGATGAAAAAAAAAGTCCGAAAAAGTACGCAACGTTTAAAAAAGGCTGCAAATCGGACTAAAGTCCGCAAAACGGCAGTAAACTAAATTTAATTTGCTATAAAAATATGTTCTCTAAAAGGAGTTTTCAAGTATGCTAGCTCTCCGCGGGCCGGACAAGATCTGTCCGCGGGCCGGATGTGGCCCTCGGGCCGTAGTTTGGAGACCCCTGATCTAAGGAATCGACATTATTAAGCCAAGATGCGTGTACTCAGAATTCGGAGTAGAACATTTTATGTGAGTTTTGTGTGCGTGTGTGTGTGTCTGTGGGTGTGTGTATCCCCCCCCCTTATAACTTTTGATCCGCTCAATTTACAGAGCCAAAATTTTCAGAATGTATAAACAGTTATAGGCCTACAAAACTTTTTTACTCAGAATTGTGAATTTTTGTTTCAGTCAGGGGTTATCAACTTTTGAATTTTTACTTTATTTTTCCATATATCTCAGAAAACATAAAAGCTAGAACGCTGAAAATTGGTATAAAGATAGACAAATACAAAATCTCCAAAGGGTTTTTTTTTAATTCCAGGGTTTTTCAAATATTTTTTATTAAGAAAAATATTTTATTTATGATAAATTTATGAGTTTAACTGCCTATATTTCTATTTTTTTTTAAATATCGAAAAATCCGAAACACCCCAAATAGATAATTTAATTTTATATAAAAAATATAAACATTGTATTAGCACATCTCAATTTTTTTTAACAATTTTTATAAAAATTGAATTTAGTGACGACATTGCTTCATACAATTTGTATGGTAGTCGCCTATACATGTGTGCCACATATTATCAGCTTTCTGATTCCTGTTGAAAGATAATTTCTTTTCTGGGTAAGATTATTATTTTGAGCATCTCAAGATTGGAGGTCACCAGCCGCCATTGAATATGAGCATACTAGCTGAATACCCGCAACTTCGCTTGCTTTAACTATTTGAGTGCAATGAAATAAAAACAGCAAATATTTAATTTCAGAAGTTTCCGAGATATTCTTGTATTCTAAAAAACGCATGAAAATAAAATAAAAAGAGTTATAAAACTCTTGAATGTGAGAATGTTAGTTTATAATTTATCTAAATATCTAGTAAAAAATTCACCAAGAATTGAAAATTTACAAGAACAGTTGAAAAAAAAGTTTTTTAATTCTATAGGCCAAAATCAGATTCTGAAAGAAAATAAAGAGTAATGTATTTGGATAAAAAAGTAAATCAATATGTCCAATTCTGATTCATTTCAGAGTACGAAAACGTCTGTAACCAACGGGCGACTTGTGTAAAAGGATTTCATCCGCGCGGTGTGACGTAATGAGTCCCGTATAAATGCAATCAATTTTTTGACATTTCTCATATACTAAAATTCCGTATAAAATTTTTAGTCGAATCTGAATAGGGCCTAATATGTAGGTATCTTTCGAATAAGTGACAGCTGCAAGATTGGACCAAACGATGGAACATTACGAATACGAATCTAATCGACGATCAGTTGATTGACAATTAACTCCATTTTTGATTGTCCATTGAAATATCGGCCATAAGTAGCGTAATATTACGAAAATACATCGAGTAGCTACGCAAAAATCAGATAAAGGATTAAGCGATTTGTATGTCACAGATTTTTCCTTTGGCAGCCCCTTCCTGCATTCCTTTCTAAATATTTTTTAGTTTTTAACCGTTTTACATATCTCATTTGTTAATAGAAACATTCTAAGTGATTTAATTTATTTAGATTGAATTTTTAACAGTGACTGAATAGGTATATGCTTTGTAGTAATTATAAAATCTGCCATTATATGTGGTGCTTCTTTTTATAAGGTATTGAACACCCGTCGCTGGTTACCATTTGTGATGGTATGTATGTACTTATTTAAATATTGAGCTCCGAAACGAAACAACAACTGTTGTTTCTTGACATCCCAAGAAACAACAATTAAATCCTAGTTAATCAGTTTATATGAATTAATATTAAAATTATTTCATCTTAACTTAACCTATATCTATTTTAAATCATATTTTTCAATTTCAAAATACCAAAATGATTACCTGTGCATTTGTATATTATCTCCGTTATTGTGTCTGTAGAAAACATCAGGTGATGGGTATTAGATGGTAGGTAGTGGACTGTATTTTTAAACTATCTCACCGATGCTTCTTTGGTTCACTGATTATTTTTTTTTGTGCACACATCCACACGCAGTGGTCTTCAAACTTGTACTGGTTAATTTCACTTGACACTTATTGTCACCCAAAATTATTTTGACAAGTGACAATTCTCATACATCGGTGAGGGGACAATGGCATGGAAGGGATTTAAAGGAAATATGCTTCTACATAACCGCCCACTCAAATTTTAAACAAAATTTGACGAATTGTACATATCACGGTGGCCACAAACAAAATTAACTTTTAACAAACTCATATCACTAATGCAGCCATCACAAAATAAAACTCCACATTGTCCAATTCATGAAATTACAAACACACAAAAAAAATTCAATAACATACTATCCAAAACAAAATCACATTAAAAAAAATTCAAAAAGATAGTTCACAGACTATATCAATGAAAACAATAGACAGACCTTTCTGTCATAACGAAAACACATTTAACTTAATTGTTATAATAACCAACTAAAACTATAAGACTAACATTATTCTTAACTATTTCTTTTAAACATCTAAGGGACATATTTTCACAACAGGTCGAACAAATATTCCCTCTTTTGTCTTAACTTTTACCACCCGTACAATATTATCCTTTCCTGGCATGGTAGCCACAATTCTTCCCAATTTCCATTGTAAAGGATGTAACCTTTCTTCTTTCACTAACACTAAATCTCCCACCTGTATATTAGGCACTGAAGTGAACCACTTTTTACGCTGTTGAAGTGAAGTGAGGTATTCCACACTCCAACGTTTCCAAAAATCCTGATACATTCTTGTGATCATCTGCCATCTATCTAACCTATTCAATTTAATATCTGTGACGTCATACTCTGGAATACCAACCAATACCTCACTTATAATAAAGTGAGCTGGCGTTAAGGCATCTACGCTGTCAATATCATTACACATTGGAACAAGTGGTCTGGAATTCACTACCGCCTCGATCTTAATTAATACTGTATTAAATTCCTCATAAGTCATCACTTGGTTGCCAACAACTCGCTTTAAGTGATACTTTATAGATCTTACGTTGATCTCATGTAGGCCACCAAAATGTGGACCTTTAGGAGGATTCAAATGCCAATCGATGCATTTTTCGAGACAGAAATTTCGAAAATCTGTATCCTGGATACAGTCATTATAAAATTTAAAAACTCCAGTCAAATATTTACGTGTGCCAACCAAATTTGTTCCGCAATCGCTATATACTGTAGTACATAAACCACGTCGAGATACAAATCTCTCTAAGCAAGCAATAAATGCACTAGTAGATAATTCATTGACAATTTCAATATGTATGGCCTTTGTAGTCATACATACGAAAACACAAAAGTATGCCTTATACGTTTTCGAATTGCGACGTTTATTTTCCTTCAAAATAAACGGCCCGCCTAAGTCAATTGATACGTTTATGAATGGTCGATGACGAGTAACCCGAATAGCTGGCAAGTCAGCCATTATTGGCTGCACTGGTGAAATACTAAATCGCTTACACACAAGACACTTTGACAAAACAGACTTAATTCTATTTCTCGCTGAAACAATCCAATATTTCCGTTGTATTAAATGTTGCAGTGATCTGGGACCCACATGCAAATATGATATATGAAAATAATTTATCAATAATTTTCCAAACTCACTATGCTTATGCAACAATATTGGAAATTTCATTTTATCGGGTAGTGCAGAATATCTAATTCTTCCGCCCACTCTGACAAGTCCCTGTTTATCTATAAAACAATTCAACTTCTGCAGTTGAGGATTATCGCATTGATTTTTGTATTTTAACATATTAATATCCTTCATAAAATGTAAACTCTGATCATATTTTATAATTGCTTGTAAACTAATTTCCATTTCCCTATTACACAAATCTCCTTTAGTGCGATTATTAACATTCAACAGACAATTATTTTTAAACCTTAAAATCCAAGCTACTACACGTGTTAACTTTGTATATTTATTAGTTATGTTATACAATCCTAATCTATCTTTATCTTCTAAAATTAAAGCATTAGATTGATTAACTAACCCTTTATATTCTGGCAATTGCGCAGGTACAATATAATCATCGCACCGTGGCCATCTGTCAACAGGTTCTAACAGCCACTCTGGACCGTTTATCCACAACGTATGACCAACTAATTCTTCTGGATATAATCCTCTAGATGCACAATCTGCTGGATTACATTGAGATCTCACATGAAACCATTTTCCATGAGGCACGTTTTCCCAAATACGTTCTATTCGATTTGCAACAAATAATTTTAATAGATATGATGGTGTTTTAAGCCACGACAAAACAATACTAGAATCTGTGTACATATATACATCCTTTATAATAATTGCATCTTGAAATACAGATAAAGTATATTTAATTAATTTTGATAATAATAATGCACCACAGAGCTCCAAGCGTGGTATCGTTTGCATCTTAATTGGAGCAACCTTAGACTTGGCAGTCACCAGAGATATTTGTTTACTATCCTCAGTAACCAAATAACAAACAGCGCTATATCCGTCATTAGAGGCGTCAGAAAAGCCAACTAAATAACACTGACTATCAACGCTTGTTCCAAAAAACATATTCAATTTAAATTCCTCTAATAAAGACATTTGATCAACTATTTTATTCCACTGCACTTTCATGGATTCTGGAATAATATCATCCCATCGCAATTTCATTTTCCACAAATTTTGAATGAAACTTTTCAATAAAAATGTAAACGGAGTGATCCATCCTACAGGGTCATATATAGATGAAACGACCGATAGAATCATACGCTTTGTATATTTAATATCAATTTTCTTAACCTGATAACTAAAAACATCATTCACAAAATCCCATTTAATTCCTAATAATTTAATATGATTACTGTCTTCAGCAAAACAGATCACACTGCTATCAGATTTATTAAAATCTTGAATAAATTCAGGACAGTTAGTTGCCCATTTTGACAATTCAAAACAACCACTTCGTAAAATAGAAATCAACTGATCTCGTAAAATAATAGCATCTTCAATATTATGATCACCGCATATAATATCATCTACATATGTACTATTACGAAGAGCTTTAGCACCTAATGGGTATTTATCACTTTCATCCAAAGCTAACTGATTTATTGTTTGAATTGCATTATAGGGTGAGCTTCCTAAACCATATGTCACAGTGCATAACTCATATTCTTTGACAGGTTGTGACGGATCTTCTCGCCACAATACATGCTGATATCTTCTATCTTCATGCCTGATAGATATTTGTCTATACATTTTAGTTATGTCAGCAGAAAACCCGATTTTATAGATTCTAAACTTTAACAATAATTCGATTATATCCTTTTGCAACTTTGGACCTACATGTAAATATGTGTTTAATGCACCAGTTGCGTTCGTATTAGAACTGCCATCAAAAACAACTCTCAATTTAGTAGATAAACTATCAGGTTTCAGAACACAGTGATGAGGAATATAATATACATTTGGATCGCCTTGTAAAGGAACTTCTTTCATGTGTCCTAACATCTCATATTCCTTCATGAACTTTGTATATTCAAGTTTAATTTCCAAATTATTACAAAATTTTCTTTCCATATTAGTTAATCTTTTAAGAGCAAAACCAAAAGTACCAACACATGGTACGTGAATATCTTTTTTTAATAAGAGCGGTACTACAAATCTACCATCGTCATTACGATAATGTAAAT
Organism: Molanna angustata; assembly: GCA_963576475.1. Classification (NCBI taxonomy): domain Eukaryota; kingdom Metazoa; phylum Arthropoda; class Insecta; order Trichoptera; family Molannidae; genus Molanna; species Molanna angustata. Next base: position 22,901,599 of record OY754964.1, on the reverse strand, counting down.
CATTGTATAACTGAACACATTCCTCATCCGAATGTGACATTTTCCTACTACTTGATACTGTGTTTACCTCTTCTATTTCCCAAAACCCTTTTAATTTTTCATCTAACACATCAGATGATACAAAACATGTTAACAACTCATTGTTATCATGTACAAAATCTTGACCTAAAATTACAAACCCAAATATGGTCTCAAATGCATATAAATCTTCTGATAATTTTTTACAATTTCCTGTAAACAATTTTCCGTACATGTCAGCACCTAATAATATATCAATATTACTGCTTTTCCAAAATTCATTATCTGCCAATTCTAAATCTTGAGTCAAAACTCTACACTGATGAGATAAATCTCTCCTAGGCAAGTTTGATGGAAGCGCATCCACCACTACACTCTTTACAAATAGCGACTTGTTATATTTATTATTAAATAAACAAAATTGCATAGAACCCTTTACATTAATATTAGTAGAAGACAGCGTTGTCAATGATACAGAATGCCCTTTTGTATAGAATCCTATATTCTTACAAAACTTCCCAGACATCAAAGTAACCTGACTTCCAGAATCAACTAAACACTTGGCCTTATAAAATTGCCCATCTTTTCCCTGGACATATCCTATAATTGTTCCTAATATCACTTGACCAATAGATTCATTACCCCGAATCCCTTTATGGCAGATACCTACTACCGATGAATTATCAGTATGCAATAAAACATTATGTTTCCTATCACAAGTTTGACACTTTTTGTTAGACTTACAATCCTTTATCAGGTGTTTTCCAAAACAACAAAAACATAATTTCAATTTAGAGACAATATCCTTTCTCTCTGATACAGTTTTATTAATAAATGTGTCACAATTGTGTATCGTATGACTACCCTTACACATATAGCATTCAAGTTGGCGAATATTACCTACAAACCCTTTGTCTGATTTATGATTATAATTATTACGCTTTACTTGTGAATTACTCTGACGTGAAAATTTTAATACTTGCAATTGACTTCGAATTATTTCAAATATTCTATTTATTGAAGGAATTTCCTGAATATCTAATCTACTTTCCACTATTCGACGTGTAGATTCATCTAATTTATTAATAAATATAAATCCCCATACCTGATCTAACATTTTTTCACATTTCATATTTGACAGAGCTAATATATTTTCATTAAATGTATGATATAATTCGCTTAATTGCCCTACATTTTCACCAACTAAAGATTTGCATTGAAACATTTTATTCATGTAATATTCAAATTGTAATCTTGTATTAGTATAATGTCCACACAATGTACTCCAAGCAATATTATAATTATCACTAATCAGTGGTAAATTAACAAATGTTGATGCAAATCCCTTTATGGACGTTCGCAAATAATGAAATTTTTCTATGTCTGTATATCCAATATTATCATGAATCAATGACACAAACATGTCATGAAACGAATTCCAATTTTCGACGTTGGAATCAAAAACAGGTAAATTTATTATAGGAGCTCTCTGAATTTTATTACATACATCAGTTGCATTTATTTTCACACCATTAGATAAACGATTTTTAATTCTCATTATTTCAAAATACATAATGTCACCTTTCTGAATTATTTCACTCAACTCTTTCAACTCTGTATCACATTTTGTATCAGTATATATTCCAATCAAGCTGTCACTTAATTCATTGACCAATTTATACCATTCATCAACTCTCTGACACCTAGCTAAAAATATTTCATCTCGTTCGATATTGCCTTTTTCACACAGATCTCTTAATTCATATGTATTCCTAATTCTAGAAATAGCATTTAACATCCTTGCTTTAATGTTATCAGCCATTTTAAAACTTTAAACTTATACTTATAAACTATAATTGCATGCAAACACAAATTCACTGTATCAATAATAATGTGGTATTTTATTCTACCCGACTGCATTCACAATAATGTTATTAACATTAATATGGTACCTTATTATACCTCACAATAATCACAAAATAATATTATGTGATAATTAATCACCACAATATTGTAACAAAATTGAGTACCTACAAATTACTATTTGAAACCACCGCAACATGCAGAATTCGCAACAAATAACACAAAAAAACACTTCAAATTCGGTTAGAAGGGCCAAAATATTATGTAGAAAACATCAGGTGATGGGTATTAGATGGTAGGTAGTGGACTGTATTTTTAAACTATCTCACCGATGCTTCTTTGGTTCACTGATTATTTTTTTTTGTGCACACATCCACACGCAGTGGTCTTCAAACTTGTACTGGTTAATTTCACTTGACACTTATTGTCACCCAAAATTATTTTGACAAGTGACAATTCTCATACATCGGTGAGGGGACAATGGCATGGAAGGGATTTAAAGGAAATATGCTTCTACAGTGTCTGTCGATAAGTACATCCATATCCAGAACATGAAACGGGCATTTTAAATAAAAGACTATATCACGCAATAAAATAAACTATTACTATGAATATCGAACGTAAATAATCCAAAATATCGCTAGTAAAAAAATATCGTATATAACTTTATTTATTAAACTTTAAAAGTTTCAAAGTTTGCTTTCACACAAAAAAGAAACTTTACACATTTTACAAAAAGTGATATAATTTATAAATTAACACAAAAAAACAAACAAATTAATGAAAACAATAAATAATATCCTTTATTTGATAAATATGTCCACTTTTACTAAATAAAAATCACCAATTCGAAATATTATTGAAAAAAACGGAAAAGTTATGGAAAAATGTATGAAAAACTACAATTTATTGCCTGCCAAGAAATAAAGCGCGCGAAAATTTTAAACTCACTTTAATTATCAGGTACGCCGTCTAGGTATATATATTTTATGCATAGACTTGATATATATATGGACTGCGTGCAAAGGCGTTTTGCTTGGCAGGTTTTCGGCAAACATGATTTGTATGGAAAGACCACGTGACTGAAGTCCACAAATGGCGGCAAGGCAAATTTTCATACAAAAACACTAATTTTATAATTAAAATTACCAGTTATTTAATGCTCCAACTGAATAAATTTTAATTGATTTTGAAAGATTCAAGTTAATATTATATGGTAAATGTATTGTTTTAGGCATAATCTATATTATTCATATCCTATTCATTGTTTATAAATCCATCTATTTGAGAGTCATATTCTTTTTCCCTACATAGAATATTCTACTATTAACTAGTTGCATGTAACACATGAGATCCAACTGTCGATAGCGATAGTATGTATAGTTGAAGAATATGTACCAAACTATAAACCCATAGATACAAATTATTGAATATTTTCAGATATTTTGTTTTCTATACAACATATGTAGGTATGTATGTCAAGATAGGATAGTATGGAGGAAGATCCTTTTTCCTACCCAGAATATGCAAATTGCATGATGGTATGTATGTATGTTTGGAGATGAAGTAACAAACTATTAAGTCTTCTTACATATTGTGTATAGGCGACTGCCATACAAAATGTATGAAGCGATGTCGTCACTAAATTCAATTTTTAAAAAAATTGTTAAAAAAAAATTGAGATTTTCTACTATAATGTTAATATTTTTTATAGAAAATTAAATTATCTAGTTGGGGTGTTTCGGCTTTTTTCGATAATTGTAAAAGTTTTGGAAATATAGGCAGTTAAACTCATAAATTTATCATAAAAAAAATATTTTTCTTAATAAAAAATGTTTGAGAAACCCTGGAATTTTTTTGAAAAAACTAATTTGAGATTTTGTATTTGTCTATGTTTATACCAATTTTCAGCGTTCTAGCGTTTATGGTTTCTGAGATATATGGAAAAATAAAATAAAAATTCAAAAGTTGATAACCCCTGACTGAAACAAAAATTCAAAATTCCGAGTATAAAAGTTTTGTAGGCCTGTAACTGTTTATATATTCTGAAATTTAAGGCTCTGTAAATTGAGCGGATCAAAAGTTATAAGGGGGGGACGGACACACAGACACACAGACACACACACACACACACACACACAGACACACACACACAGACACACGAAATGTTCTACTCCGAATTCTGAGTAAATCCGTGTATGGAACATATATGCTGCGAAGCCTCTAAGTTGGTGTTTTTTGACTTCAAAGTTGGAAAAGCCATGAAAAAAGTAGACCTCTCCATACAATTCTCGCGTATTCTGGCTTGATACATTGTCGATATGTTAAGAGAACAAAGTTCTCCTGAACAAATCGACAGTTGGATAAACTAGTTGCATGTAACACATGAGATCCAACTGTCGATAGCGATAGTATGTATAGTTGAAGAATATGTACCAAACTATAAACCCATAGATACAAATTATTGAATATTTTCAGATATTTTGTTTTCTATACAACATATGTAGGTATGTATGTCAAGATAGGATAGTATGGAAGAAGATCCTTTTTCCTACCCAGAATATGCAAATTGCATGATGGTATGTATGTATGTTTGGAGATGAAGTAACAAACTATTAAGTCTTCTTACATATTGTGTATAGGCGACTGCCATACAAAATGTATGAAGCGATGTCGTCACTAAATTCAATTTTTAAAAAAATTGTTAAAAAAAAATTGAGATCTTCTACTACAATGTTAATATTTTCTATAGAAAATTAAATTATCTAGTTGGGGTGTTTCGGCTTTTTTCGATAATTGTAAAAGTTTTGGAAATAGAGGCAGTTAAACTCATAAATTTATCATAAAAAAAATATTTTTCTTAATAAAAAATGTTTGAGAAACCCTGGAATTTTTTTGAAAAAACTAATTTGAGATTTTGTATTTGTCTATGTTTGTACCAATTTTCAGCGTTCTACCGTTTATGGTTTCTGAGATATATGGAAAAATAAAATAAAAATTCAAAAGTTGATAACCCCTGACTGAAACAAAAATTCAAAATTCCGAGTATAAAAGTTTTGTAGGCCTGTAACTGTTTATATATTCTGAAATTTTAGGCTCTGTAAATTGAGCGGATCAAAAGTTATAAGGGGGGGACGGACACACAGACACACACACACACAGACACACAGACACACACACAGACACACACACACACAGACACACGAAATGTTCTACTCCGAATTCTGAGTAAATCCGTGTATGGAACATATATGCTGCGAAGCCTCTAAGTTGGTGTTTTTTGACTTCAAAGTTGGAAAATCCATGAAAAAAGTAGACCTCTCCATACAATTCTCGCGTATTCTGGCTTGATACATTGTCGATATGTTAAGAGAACAAAGTTCTCCTGAACAAATCGACAGTTGGATTATTACTAGTTGCATGTAACACATGAGATCCAACTGTCGATAGCGATAGTATGTATAGTTGAAGAATATGTACCAAACTATAAACCCATAGATACAAATTATTGAATATTTTCAGATATTTTGTTTTCTATACAACATATGTAGGTATGTATGTCAAGATAGGATAGTATGGAAGAAGATCCTTTTTCCTACCCAGAATATGCAAATTGCATGATGGTATGTATGTATGTTTGGAGATGAAGTAACAAACTATTAAGTCTTCTTACATATTATGTATAGGCGACTGCCATACAAAATGTATGAAGCGATGTCGTCACTAAATTCAATTTTTAAAAAAATTGTTAAAAAAAAATTGAGATCTTCTACTACAATGTTAATATTTTCTATAGAAAATTAAATTATCTAGTTGGGGTGTTTCGGCTTTTTTCGATAATTGTAAAAGTTTTGGAAATAGAGGCAGTTAAACTCATAAATTTATCATAAAAAAAATATTTTTCTTAATAAAAAATGTTTGAGAAACCCTGGAATTTTTTTGAAAAAACTAATTTGAGATTTTGTATTTGTCTATGTTTGTACCAATTTTCAGCGTTCTACCGTTTATGGTTTCTGAGATATATGGAAAAATAAAATAAAAATTCAAAAGTTGATAACCCCTGACTGAAACAAAAATTCAAAATTCCGAGTATAAAAGTTTTGTAGGCCTGTAACTGTTTATATATTCTGAAATTTTAGGCTCTGTAAATTGAGCGGATCAAAAGTTATAAGGGGGGGACGGACACACAGACACACACACACACAGACACACAGACACACACACAGACACACACACACACAGACACACGAAATGTTCTACTCCGAATTCTGAGTAAATCCGTGTATGGAACATATATGCTGCGAAGCCTGTAAGTTGGTGTTTTTTGACTTCAAAGTTGGAAAATCCATGAAAAAAGTAGACCTCTCCATACAATTCTCGCGTATTCTGGCTTGATACATTGTCGATATGTTAAGAGAACAAAGTTCTCCTGAACAAATCGACAGTTGGATTATTACTAGTTGCATGTAACACATGAGATCCAACTGTCGATAGCGATAGTATGTATAGTTGAAGAATATGTACCAAACTATAAACCCATAGATACAAATTATTGAATATTTTCAGATATTTTGTTTTCTATACAACATATGTAGGTATGTATGTCAAGATAGGATAGTATGGAAGAAGATCCTTTTTCCTACCCAGAATATGCAAATTGCATGATGGTATGTATGTATGTTTGGAGATGAAGTAACAAACTATTAAGTCTTCTTACATATTGTGTATAGGCGACTGCCATACAAAATGTATGAAGCGATGTCGTCACTAAATTCAATTTTTAAAAAAATTGTTAAAAAAAAATTGAGATCTTCTACTACAATGTTAATATTTTCTATAGAAAATTAAATTATCTAGTTGGGGTGTTTCGGCTTTTTTCGATAATTGTAAAAGTTTTGGAAATAGAGGCAGTTAAACTCATAAATTTATCATAAAAAAAATATTTTTCTTAATAAAAAATGTTTGAGAAACCCTGGAATTTTTTTGAAAAAACTAATTTGAGATTTTGTATTTGTCTATGTTTGTACCAATTTTCAGCGTTCTACCGTTTATGGTTTCTGAGATATATGGAAAAATAAAATAAAAATTCAAAAGTTGATAACCCCTGACTGAAACAAAAATTCAAAATTCCGAGTATAAAAGTTTTGTAGGCCTGTAACTGTTTATATATTCTGAAATTTTAGGCTCTGTAAATTGAGCGGATCAAAAGTTATAAGGGGGGGACGGACACACAGACACACACACACACAGACACACAGACACACACACAGACACACACACACACAGACACACGAAATGTTCTACTCCGAATTCTGAGTAAATCCGTGTATGGAACATATATGCTGCGAAGCCTCTAAGTTGGTGTTTTTTGACTTCAAAGTTGGAAAATCCATGAAAAAAGTAGACCTCTCCATACAATTCTCGCGTATTCTGGCTTGATACATTGTCGATATGTTAAGAGAACAAAGTTCTCCTGAACAAATCGACAGTTGGATTATTACTAGTTGCATGTAACACATGAGATCCAACTGTCGATAGCGATAGTATGTATAGTTGAAGAATATGTACCAAACTATAAACCCATAGATACAAATTATTGAATATTTTCAGATATTTTGTTTTCTATACAACATATGTAGGTATGTATGTCAAGATAGGATAGTATGGAAGAAGATCCTTTTTCCTACCCAGAATATGCAAATTGCATGATGGTATGTATGTATGTTTGGAGATGAAGTAACAAACTATTAAGTCTTCTTACATATTGTGTATAGGCGACTGCCATACAAAATGTATGAAGCGATGTCGTCACTAAATTCAATTTTTAAAAAAATTGTTAAAAAAAAATTGAGATCTTCTACTACAATGTTAATATTTTTTATAGAAAATTAAATTATCTAGTTGGGGTGTTTCGGATTTTTTCGATAATTGTAAAAGTTTTGGAAATATAGGCAGTTAAACTCATATATTTATCATAAAAAAAATATTTTTCTTAATAAAAAATGTTTGAGAAACCCTGGAATTTTTTTGAAAAAACTAATTTGAGATTTTATATTTGTCTATGTTTGTACCAATTTTCAGCGTTCTACCGTTTATGGTTTCTGAGATATATGGAAAAATAAAATAAAAATTCAAAAGTTGATAACCCCTGACTGAAACAAAAATTCAAAATTCCGAGTATAAAAGTTTTGTAGGCCTGTAACTGTTTATATATTCTGAAATTTTAGGCTCTGTAAATTGAGCGGATCAAAAGTTATAAGGGGGGGACGGACACACAGACACACACACACACAGACACACAGACACACACACAGACACACACACAGACACACACACACACAGACACACGAAATGTTCTACTCTGAATTCTGAGTAAATCCGTGTATGGAACATATATGCTGCGAAGCCTCTAAGTTGGTGTTTTTTGACTTCAAAGTTGGAAAATCCATGAAAAAAGTAGACCTCTCCATACAATTCTCGCGTATTCTGGCTTGATACATTGTCGATATGTTAAGAGAACAAAGTTCTCCTGAACAAATCGACAGTTGGACTAGTTGCATGTAACACATGAGATCCAACTGTCGATAGCGATAGTATGTATAGTTGAAGAATATGTACCAAACTATAAACCCATAGATACAAATTATTGAATATTTTCAGATATTTTGTTTTCTATACAACATATGTATGTAGGTATGTATGTCAAGATAGGATAGTATGGAGGAAGATCCTTTTTCCTACCCAGAATATGCAAATAGCATGATGGTATGTATGTATGTTTGGAGTCGAAGTATCAAACTATTAAGTCTTCTTACATATTGTGTATAGGCGACTGCCATACAAAATGTATGAAGCGATGTCGTCACTAAATTCAATTTTTAAAAAAATGTTAAAAAAAAATTGAGATCTTCTACTACATTGCTGATATTTTTTATAGAAAATTAAATTATCTAGTTGGGGTGTTTCGGCTTTTTTCGATAATTGTAAAAGTTTTGGAAATATAGGCAGTTAAACTCATAAATTTATCATAAAAAAAATATTTTTCTTAATAAAAAATGTTTGAGAAACCCTGGAATTTTTTTGAAAAAATTAATTTGAGATTTTGTATTTGTCTATGTTTGTACCAATTTTCAGCGTTCTAGCGTTTATGGTTTCTGAGATATATGGAAAAATAAAATAAAAATTCAAAAGTTGATAACCCCTGACTGAAACAAAAATTCAAAATTCCGAGTATAAAAGCTTTGTAGGCCTGTAACTGTTTATATATTCTGAAATTTTAGGCTCTGTTTATTGAGCGGATCAAAAGTTATAAGGGGGGGACGGACACACAGACACACACACACACAGACACACACACACACAGACACACGAAATGTTCTACTCCGAATTCTGAGTAAATCCGTGTATGGAACATATATGCTGCGAAGCCTCTAAGTTGGTGTTTTTTGACTTCAAAGTTGGAAAAGCCGTGAAAAAAGTAGACCTCTCCATACAATTCTCGCATATTCTGGCTTGATACATTGTCGATATGTTAAGAGAACAAAGTTCTCCTGAACTAGTTGCATGTAACACATGAGATCCAACTGTCGATAGCGATAGTATGTATAGTTGAAGAATATGTACCAAACTATAAACCCATAGATACAAATTATTGAATATTTTCAGATATTTTGTTTTCTATACAACATATGTAGGTATGTATGTCAAGATAGGATAGTATGGAGGAAGATCCTTTTTCCTACCCAGAATATGCAAATTGCATGATGGTATGTATGTATGTTTGGAGATGAAGTAACAAACTATTAAGTCTTCTTACATATTGTGTATAGGCGACTGCCATACAAAATGTATGAAGCGATGTCGTCACTAAATTCAATTTTTAAAAAAATTGTTAAAAAAAAATTGAGATCTTCTACTACAATGTTAATATTTTTTATAGAAAATTAAATTATCTAGTTGGGGTGTTTCGGCTTTTTTCGATAATTGTAAAAGTTTTGGAAATATAGGCAGTTAAACTCATAAATTTATCATAAAAAAAATATTTTTCTTAATAAAAAATGTTTGAGAAACCCTGGAATTTTTTTGAAAAAACTAATTTGAGATTTTGTATTTGTCTATGTTTGTACCAATTTTCAGCGTTCTACCGTTTATGGTTTCTGAGATATATGGAAAAATAAAATAAAAATTCAAAAGTTGATAACCCCTGACTGAAACAAAAATTCAAAATTCCGAGTATAAAAGTTTTGTAGGCCTGTAACTGTTTATATATTCTGAAATTTTAGGCTCTGTAAATTGAGCGGATCAAAAGTTATAAGGGGGGGACGGACACACAGACACACAGACACACACACACACAGACACACACACACACAGACACACGAAATGTTCTACTCCGAATTCTGAGTAAATCCGTGTATGGAACATATATGCTGCGAAGCCTCTAAGTTGGTGTTTTTTGACTTCAAAGTTGGAAAAGCCATGAAAAAAGTAGACCTCTCCATACAATTCTCGCGTATTCTGGCTTGATACATTGTCGATATGTTAAGAGAACAAAGTTCTCCTGAACTAGTTGCATGTAACACATGAGATCCAACTGTCGATAGCGATAGTATGTATAGTTGAAGAATATGTACCAAACTATAAACCCATAGATACAAATTATTGAATATTTTCAGATATTTTGTTTTCTATACAACATATGTAGGTATGTATGTCAAGATAGGATAGTATGGAAGAAGATCCTTTTTCCTACCCAGAATATGCAAATTGCATGATGGTATGTATGTATGTTTGGAGATGAAGTAACAAACTATTAAGTCTTCTTACATATTGTGTATAGGCGACTGCCATACAAAATGTATGAAGCGATGTCGTCACTAAATTCAATTTTTAAAAAAATTGTTAAAAAAAAATTGAGATCTTCTACTACAATGATAATATTTTCTATAGAAAATTAAATTATCTAGTTGGGGTGTTTCGGCTTTTTTCGATAATTGTAAAAGTTTTGGAAATAGAGGCAGTTAAACTCATAAATTTATCATAAAAAAAATATTTTTCTTAATAAAAAATGTTTGAGAAACCCTGGAATTTTTTTGAAAAAACTAATTTGAGATTTTGTATTTGTCTATGTTTGTACCAATTTTCAGCGTTCTACCGTTTATGGTTTCTGAGATATATGGAAAAATAAAATAAAAATTCAAAAGTTGATAACCCCTGACTGAAACAAAAATTCAAAATTCCGAGTATAAAAGTTTTGTAGGCCTGTAACTGTTTATATATTCTGAAATTTTAGGCTCTGTAAATTGAGCGGATCAAAAGTTATAAGGGGGGGACGGACACACAGACACACACACACACAGACACACAGACACACACACAGACACACACACACACAGACACACGAAATGTTCTACTCCGAATTCTGAGTAAATCCGTGTATGGAACATATATGCTGCGAAGCCTCTAAGTTGGTGTTTTTTGACTTCAAAGTTGGAAAATCCATGAAAAAAGTAGACCTCTCCATACAATTCTCGCGTATTCTGGCTTGATACATTGTCGATATGTTAAGAGAACAAAGTTCTCCTGAACAAATCGACAGTTGGATTATTACTAGTTGCATGTAACACATGAGATCCAACTGTCGATAGCGATAGTATGTATAGTTGAAGAATATGTACCAAACTATAAACCCATAGATACAAATTATTGAATATTTTCAGATATTTTGTTTTCTATACAACATATGTAGGTATGTATGTCAAGATAGGATAGTATGGAAGAAGATCCTTTTTCCTACCCAGAATATGCAAATTGCATGATGGTATGTATGTATGTTTGGAGATGAAGTAACAAACTATTAAGTCTTCTTACATATTGTGTATAGGCGACTGCCATACAAAATGTATGAAGCGATGTCGTCACTAAATTCAATTTTTAAAAAAATTGTTAAAAAAAAATTGAGATCTTCTACTACAATGTTAATATTTTTTATAGAAAATTAAATTATCTAGTTGGGGTGTTTCGGCTTTTTTCGATAATTGTAAAAGTTTTGGAAATATAGGCAGTTAAACTCATATATTTATCATAAAAAAAATATTTTTCTTAATAAAAAATGTTTGAGAAACCCTGGAATTTTTTTGAAAAAACTAATTTGAGATTTTATATTTGTCTATGTTTGTACCAATTTTCAGCGTTCTACCGTTTATGGTTTCTGAGATATATGGAAAAATAAAATAAAAATTCAAAAGTTGATAACCCCTGACTGAAACAAAAATTCAAAATTCCGAGTATAAAAGTTTTGTAGGCCTGTAACTGTTTATATATTCTGAAATTTTAGGCTCTGTAAATTGAGCGGATCAAAAGTTATAAGGGGGGGACGGACACACAGACACACACACACACAGACACACAGACACACACACAGACACACACACAGACACACACACACACAGACACACGAAATGTTCTACTCTGAATTCTGAGTAAATCCGTGTATGGAACATATATGCTGCGAAGCCTCTAAGTTGGTGTTTTTTGACTTCAAAGTTGGAAAATCCATGAAAAAAGTAGACCTCTCCATACAATTCTCGCGTATTCTGGCTTGATACATTGTCGATATGTTAAGAGAACAAAGTTCTCCTGAACAAATCGACAGTTGGACTAGTTGCATGTAACACATGAGATCCAACTGTCGATAGCGATAGTATGTATAGTTGAAGAATATGTACCAAACTATAAACCCATAGATACAAATTATTGAATATTTTCAGATATTTTGTTTTCTATACAACATATGTATGTAGGTATGTATGTCAAGATAGGATAGTATGGAGGAAGATCCTTTTTCCTACCCAGAATATGCAAATAGCATGATGGTATGTATGTATGTTTGGAGTCGAAGTATCAAACTATTAAGTCTTCTTACATATTGTGTATAGGCGACTGCCATACAAAATGTATGAAGCGATGTCGTCACTAAATTCAATTTTTAAAAAAATGTTAAAAAAAAATTGAGATCTTCTACTACATTGCTGATATTTTTTATAGAAAATTAAATTATCTAGTTGGGGTGTTTCGGCTTTTTTCGATAATTGTAAAAGTTTTGGAAATATAGGCAGTTAAACTCATAAATTTATCATAAAAAAAATATTTTTCTTAATAAAAAATGTTTGAGAAACCCTGGAATTTTTTTGAAAAAATTAATTTGAGATTTTGTATTTGTCTATGTTTGTACCAATTTTCAGCGTTCTAGCGTTTATGGTTTCTGAGATATATGGAAAAATAAAATAAAAATTCAAAAGTTGATAACCCCTGACTGAAACAAAAATTCAAAATTCCGAGTATAAAAGCTTTGTAGGCCTGTAACTGTTTATATATTCTGAAATTTTAGGCTCTGTTTATTGAGCGGATCAAAAGTTATAAGGGGGGGACGGACACACAGACACACACACACACAGACACACACACACACAGACACACGAAATGTTCTACTCCGAATTCTGAGTAAATCCGTGTATGGAACATATATGCTGCGAAGCCTCTAAGTTGGTGTTTTTTGACTTCAAAGTTGGAAAAGCCATGAAAAAAGTAGACCTCTCCATACAATTCTCGCGTATTCTGGCTTGATACATTGTCGATATGTTAAGAGAACAAAGTTCTCCTGAACTAGTTGCATGTAACACATGAGATCCAACTGTCGATAGCGATAGTATGTATAGTTGAAGAATATGTACCAAACTATAAACCCATAGATACAAATTATTGAATGTTTTCAGATATTTTGTTTTCTATACAACATATGTAGGTATGTATGTCAAGATAGGATAGTATGGAAGAAGATCCTTTTTCCTACCCAGAATATGCAAATTGCATGATGGTATGTATGTATGTTTGGAGATGAAGTAACAAACTATTAAGTCTTCTTACATATTGTGTATAGGCGACTGCCATACAAAATGTATGAAGCGATGTCGTCACTAAATTCAATTTTTAAAAAAATTGTTAAAAAAAATTGAGATCTTCTTCTACAATGTTAAAATTTTTTATAGAAAATTAAATTATCTAGTTGGGGTGTTTCGGCTTTTTTCGATAATTGTAAAAGTTTTGGAAATATAGGCAGTTAAACTCATAAATTTATCATAAAAAAAATATTTTTCTTAATAAAAAATGTTTGAGAAACCCTGGAATTGTTTTGAAAAAACTTATTTGAGATTTTGTATTTGTCTATGTTTGTACCAATTTTCAGCGTTCTACCGTTTATGGTTTCTGAGATATATGGAAAAATAAAATAAAAATTCAAAAGTTGATAACCCCTGACTGAAACAAAACTTCAAAATTCCGAGTATAAAAGTTTTGTAGGCCTGTAACTGTTTATATATTCTGAAATTTTAGGCTCTGTAAATTGAGCGGATCAAAAGTTATAAGGGGGGGACGGACACACAGACACACAGACACACACACACACACACACAGACACACACACACACACACACAGACACACACACACACAGACACACGAAATGTTCTACTCCGAATTCTGAGTAAATCCGTGTATGGAACATATATGCTGCGAAACCTCTAAGTTGGTGTTTTTTGACTTCAAAGTTGGAAAATCCATGAAAAAAGTAGACCTCTCCATACAATTCTCGCATATTCTGGCTTGATACATTGTCGATATGTTAAGAGAACAAAGTTCTCCTGAACAAATCGACAGTTGGAATAATGTATTCAGCACCTAGGCTACAAAAGGTGACAAGACTTGTAATTTTTTTATGTTTGGTGATAATCTATTATACATTTTGAGACCTTTATGGTATAAATTATTACTAGTTGCATGTAACACATGAGATCCAACTGTCGATAGCGATAGTATGTATAGTTGAAGAATATGTACCAAACTATAAACCCATAGATACAAATTATTGAATATTTTCAGATATTTTGTTTTCTATACAACATATGTAGGTATGTATGTCAAGATAGGATAGTATGGAGGAAGATCCTTTTTCCTACCCAGAATATGCAAATAGCATGATGGTATGTATGTATGTTTGGAGTCGAAGTATCAAACTATTAAGTCTTCTTACATATTGTGTATAGGCGACTGCCATACAAAATGTATGAAGCGATGTCGTCACTAAATTCAATTTTTAAAAAAATGTTAAAAAAAAATTGAGATCTTCTACTACATTGCTGATATTTTTTATAGAAAATTAAATTATCTAGTTGGGGTGTTTCGGCTTTTTTCGATAATTGTAAAAGTTTTGGAAATATAGGCAGTTAAACTCATAAATTTATCATAAAAAAAATATTTTTCTTTATAAAAAATGTTTGAGAAACCCTGGAATTTTTTTGAAAAAACTAATTTGAGATTTTGTATTTGTCTATGTTTGTACCAATTTTCAGCGTTCTACCGTTTATGGTTTCTGAGATATATGGAAAAATAAAATAAAAATTCAAAAGTTGATAACCCCTGACTGAAACGAAAATTCAAAATTCCGAGTACAAAAGTTTTGTAGGCCTGTAACTGTTTATATATTCTGAAATTTTAGGCTCTGTAAATTGAGCGGATCAAAAGTTATAAGGGGGGGACGGACACACAGACACACACACACACAGACACACACACACACAGACACACACACAGACACACGAAATGTTCTACTCCGAATTCTGAGTAAATCCGTGTATGGAACATATATGCTGCGAAGCCTCTAAGTTGGTGTTTTTTGACTTCAAAGTTGGAAAAGCCGTGAAAAAAGTAGACCTCTCCATACAATTCTCGCGTATTCTGGCTTGATACATTGTCGATATGTTAAGAGAACAAAGTTCTCCTGAACAAATCGACAGTTGGACAAATCGACAGTTGGACTAGTTGCATGTAACACATGAGATCCAACTGTTGATAGCGATAGTATGTATAGTTGAAGAATATGTACCAAACTATAAACCCATAGATACAAATTATTGAATATTTTCAGATATTTTGTTTTCTATACAACATATGTAGGTATGTATGTCAAGATAGGATAGTATGGAAGAAGATCCTTTTTCCTACCCAGAATATGCAAATTGCATGATGGTATGTATGTATGTTTGGATTTAGTAACAAACTATTAAGTCTTCTTACATATTGTGTATAGGCGACTGCCATACAAAATGTATGAAGCGATGTCGTCACTAAATTCAATTTTTAAAAAAATTGTTAAAAAAAAATTGAGATCTTCTACTACAAAGTTAATATTTTTTATAGAAAATTAAATTATCTAGTTGGGGTGTTTCGGCTTTTTTCGATAATTGTAAAAGTTTTGGAAATATAGGCAGTTAAACTCATAAATTTATCATAAAAAAAATATTTTTCTTAATAAAAAATGTTTGAGAAACCCTGGAATTTTTTTGAAAAAACTAATTTGAGATTTTGTATTTGTCTATGTTTGTACCAATTTTCAGCGTTCTACCGTTTATGGTTTCTGAGATATATGGAAAAATAAAATAAAAATTCAAAAGTTGATAACCCCTGACTGAAACAAAAATTCAAAATTCCGAGTATAAAAGTTTTGTAGGCCTGTAACTGTTTATATATTCTGAAATTTTAGGCTCTGTAAATTGAGCGGATCAAAAGTTATAAGGGGGGGGGGGGGACACACAGACACACACACACACACACAGACACACACACACACACACAGACACACACACACACAGACACACGAAATGTTCTACTCCGAATTCTGAGTAAATCCGTGTATGGAACATATATGCTGCGAAGCCTCTAAGTTGGTGTTTTTTGACTTCAAAGTTGGAAAATCCATGAAAAAAGTAGACCTCTCCATACAATTCTCGCGTATTCTGGCTTGATACATTGTCGATATGTTAAGAGAACAAAGTTCTCCTGAACAAATCGACAGTTGGACAAATCGACAGTTGGACTAGTTGCATGTAACACATGAGATCCAACTGTTGATAGCGATAGTATGTATAGTTGAAGAATATGTACCAAACTATAAACCCATAGATACAAATTATTGAATATTTTCAGATATTTTGTTTTCTATACAACATATGTAGGTATGTATGTCAAGATAGGATAGTATGGAAGAAGATCCTTTTTCCTACCCAGAATATGCAAATTGCATGATGGTATGTATGTATGTTTGGATTTAGTAACAAACTATTAAGTCTTCTTACATATTGTGTATAGGCGACTGCCATACAAAATGTATGAAGCGATGTCGTCACTAAATTCAATTTTTAAAAAAATTGTTAAAAAAAAATTGAGATCTTCTACTACAATGTTAATATTTTTTATAGAAAATTAAATTATCTAGTTGGGGTGTTTCGGCTTTTTTCGATAATTGTAAAAGTTTTGGAAATATAGGCAGTTAAACTCATAAATTTATCATAAAAAAAATATTTTTCTTAATAAAAAATGTTTGAGAAACCCTGGAATTTTTTTGAAAAAACTAATTTGAGATTTTGTATTTGTCTATGTTTGTACCAATTTTCAGCGTTCTACCGTTTATGGTTTCTGAGATATATGGAAAAATAAAATAAAAATTCAAAAGTTGATAACCCCTGACTGAAACAAAAATTCAAAATTCCGAGTATAAAAGTTTTGTAGGCCTGTAACTGTTTATATATTCTGAAATTTTAGGCTCTGTAAATTGAGCGGATCAAAAGTTATAAGGGGGGGGGGACACACAGACACACAGACACACACACACACACACAGACACACACACACACACACACAGACACACACACACACAGACACACACACAGACACACGAAATGTTCTACTCCGAATTCTGAGTAAATCCGTGTATGGAACATATATGCTGCGAAGCCTCTAAGTTGGTGTTTTTTGACTTCAAAGTTGGAAAAGCCGTGAAAAAAGTAGACCTCTCCATACAATTCTCGCGTATTCTGGCTTGATACATTGTCGATATGTTAAGAGAACAAAGTTCTCCTGAACAAATCGACAGTTGGACAAATCGACAGTTGGACTAGTTGCATGTAACACATGAGATCCAACTGTTGATAGCGATAGTATGTATAGTTGAAGAATATGTACCAAACTATAAACCCATAGATACAAATTATTGAATATTTTCAGATATTTTGTTTTCTATACAACATATGTAGGTATGTATGTCAAGATAGGATAGTATGGAAGAAGATCCTTTTTCCTACCCAGAATATGCAAATTGCATGATGGTATGTATGTATGTTTGGAGATGAAGTAACAAACTATTAAGTCTTCTTACATATTGTGTATAGGCGACTGCCATACAAAATGTATGAAGCGATGTCGTCACTAAATTCAATTTTTAAAAAAATTGTTAAAAAAAAATTGAGATCTTCTACTACAATGTTAATATTTTTTATAGAAAATTAAATTATCTAGTTGGGGTGTTTCGGCTTTTTTCGATAATTGTAAAAGTTTTGGAAATATAGGCAGTTAAACTCATAAATTTATCATAAAAAAAATATTTTTCTTAATAAAAAATGTTTGAGAAACCCTGGAATTTTTTTGAAAAAACTAATTTGAGATTTTGTATTTGTCTATGTTTGTACCAATTTTCAGCGTTCTACCGTTTATGGTTTCTGAGATATATGGAAAAATAAAATAAAAATTCAAAAGTTGATAACCCCTGACTGAAACAAAAATTCAAAATTCCGAGTATAAAAGTTTTGTAGGCCTGTAACTGTTTATATATTCTAAAATTTTAGGCTCTGTAAATTGAGCGGATCAAAAGTTATAAGGGGGGGACGGACACACAGACACACACACACAGACACACAGACACACACACACACAGACACACACACACACACAGACACACGAAATGTTCTACTCCGAATTATGAGTAAATCCGTGTATGGAACATATATGCTGCGAAGCCTCTAAGTTGGTGTTTTTTGACTTCAAAGTTGGAAAATCCATGAAAAAAGTAGACCTCTCCATACAATTCTCGCGTATTCTGGCTTGATACATTGTCGATATGTTAAGAGAACAAAGTTCTCCTGAACAAATCGACAGTTGGATAAAAACTAGTTGCATGTAACACATGAGATCCAACTGTCGATAGCGATAGTATGTATAGTTGAAGAATATGTACCAAACTATAAACCCATAGATACAAATTATTGAATATTTTCAGATATTTTGTTTTCTATACAACATATGTAGGTATGTATGTCAAGATAGGATAGTATGGAGGAAGATCCTTTTTCCTACCCAGAATATGCAAATAGCATGATGGTATGTATGTATGTTTGGAGATGAAGTATCAAACTATTAAGTCTTCTTACATATTGTGTATAGGCGACTGCCATACAAAATGTATGAAGCGATGTCGTCACTAAATTCAATTTTTAAAAAAATTGTTAAAAAAAAAATGAGATCTTCTACTACAATGTTAATATTTTTTATAGAAAATTAAATTATCTAGTTGGGGTGTTTCGGCTTTTTTCGATAATTGTAAAAGTTTTGGAAATATAGGCAGTTAAACTCATAAATTTATCATAAAAAAAATATTTTTCTTAATAAAAAATGTTTGAGAAACCCTGGAATTTTTTTGAAAAAACTAATTTGAGATTTTGTATTTGTCTATGTTTGTACCAATTTTCAGCGTTCTAGCGTTTATGGTTTCTGAGATATATGGAAAAATAAAATAAAAATTCAAAAGTTGATAACCCCTGACTGAAACAAAAATTCAAAATTCCGAGTATAAAAGTTTTGTAGACCTGTAACTGTTTATATATTCTGAAATTTTAGGCTCTGTAAATTGAGCGGATCAAAAGTTATAAGGGGGGGACGGACACACAGACACACACACACACAGACACACACACACACAGACACACACACAGACACACACACAGACACACACACACACACAGACACACGAAATGTTCTACTCCGAATTCTGAGTAAATCCGTGTATGGAACATATATGCTGCGAAGCCTCTAAGTTGGTGTTTTTTGACTTCAAAGTTGGAAAAGCCGTGAAAAAAGTAGACCTCTCCATACAATTCTCGCGTATTCTGGCTTGATACATTGTCGATATGTTAAGAGAACAAAGTTCTCCTGAACAAATCGACAGGTGGATAAATGCTCAATATACATATTTTTAACTTCAGTAGATGACTTGCAAAGTAAAATATTGCCGAATTAGCTACATTATAGTTTATTTTCCCAAAACTGATTTTCGTAGCAAGAAGCTTATAAATATATTTTTTATTAGGCTTTATTGAATCAATATTTACAATGAATCGTTTGTTTTTCTTTTGATCGCGATGATCTATCTAGCTTTACTTTCAGGACCGTTCGGAAATCTCAAATAAAATAAATTTCTTATTATAATTTTAATTTACATTCATAAAACGCTAAGAAAATCAAATGGCGGAATCTATTTATGGTTATGTACGAACAAAAATGTTATGCGCTGAGGCACCTTCTTAGAATAGTGCTTCCACAGTTTTCTATAATTATTGTTTTCGTGTGTCTCGTGAGAGACGGGTAATCGAAAATACAAGAGGCAAAATAACATCTCACATAGTTCAGCAATGAGGTTTACCACCTGGTTACGCAAAGTTGGGTACACACGCATACACACACACACACACACACGCACGCACGCACGCACGCACGCACGCACGCACGCACGCACTCACGCACGCACGAACGCACGCACGCACGCACGCACTCTCACACACACACACACACACACACACACACACACACACACACACACACACACACACACACACACACACACCTTTCCTATCCTAGTTTACCTCGGCCTAAAAACAGCCTACCTACATACCTGCCAGCTATATGCAAAAAAGTATTGTTGCATATAAATTTTCTCATTATATCAACTGTCATCTTGACTAACACACCGCACCGCACCGCTCTTAAAATTATATCTTCAAAATCCGCTGAAATTAATTAACATGTGAATTACTAGTGAAGTGTCAAAGTTTTCATACTACGCTGTGAATGTGGTGAAAAGATTATTCAGAACCAGCACAATAAATATCGAGGCAAGGTAACTCCCTATACCTTCATCTTTTCCACCACCACCCATTCCGAATGTTGCCTTTAAGGTAATGCATACCCGCACACCTGTCGCTGGTAAACCCATCATATTGTGGGATATGCCGTTATGGTATGAATGAAAACGAAAATCTTTCCTTCTATACTGTAATGTAAGGTTAGAAATAAAGTATTTTATACCTATACCTATGTGTTTTTTGACAAATTTTTGTGTCTAAAAAATCGAGTATTAAGTAGATTTTTTTTTGGGAGAAGGTGAGTTTGCTCCCCCCCAACCCATCCTCTGGGATTGGAAAGTAAACCCTGCCTTCGACCTGGGGTCAGTATACTATACTGGTTTACCAAGCCACTGCATTTATGGTCCCCTAAAATGGCTCGCCATGTTCGGGGTTCTTTGCTTTGGTGCCCAGGCGGGCACTTGTGTTGGAGTTGATCGGCGGCCTATCTTGATGATGTCATCCCGGCCGCTGCGCCGCGGGTCTGGTTGGAGGTGTGAGCCGAGGGAGATCTGTGTGAAACGGTTCGTCGCTGGCCGGCCGCCGAATAGTACAGGGGCCCGACCTAAGCTAACGACTACGGGTTGGCTGCCCTATCAGTCGGCGCATAATCTCGCTGCAATTGTTGTGCCGGATCGTGACCGGACGAGGTCCCAGCAGTTGTATGCGGGGGGCACCAGGCGTCCTCCACGGCCATATCCTCCCTCCTTCAACCTAGCAGCGCAGCTGCCGGAACAAATGTCCTTGAAAAGGGCTTCTGATCTCCTCGTTTCACAATGCCACCCCCCCCCCCCCCCACAAAACCTTCATGACAGATAAACCCAATAATAATGTTTATACAGCGACAACCAAGACTGCATACCCTCGCACCATTTGTGAACTGTTGGTAGACTTCGCTAACATCAGAGGTATCCACAGTAATTTAAATTCTGTTCACCATCACTTGCAATCTCAAAAACCACACCTGCTCTTTCTCACGGAAACACAAATTCAAGATCCACCCGACACAAGTTACCTCAACTGCCCAGGGTACATACTCGAAAGCATGTTTGTGCCCAAAGGAGGCTTGTGCCTCTACAGCCGCGAAGACATCAACTGTGTCAGATTGAAGGAGTTCGAGAACCCCGCCTTCAATGTTATGTGGGTCCGTTTAAAATCTAACAAATTCATAAAAATTTATGCTTGTATCTACCGATCTCCAAATATGAGTGACTATGATTCTTCCGAGCTTTTCAAATACTTAGGAGAAACCATTGACAGTCTTCTGTCTCGCTACCCGTCGGCAGAATTTGCGGTTCTCGGCGATTTCAATGTCCATCACTCCGATTGGCTGAAATCGGGAACTACCGATTCGGCTGGCCGCATGACATAACCTGGAGCAACTTGTTCAAGAGCCAACTCGCATCCCTGATGTCTCTGGGCATCGTTCCAATCTGCTTGATCTTTTTATGACTACCTCGCCAACGGGATACACACTGAAAGTCACAGCCCCACTGGGCTCTTCAGACCATTGCCTTGTGCAAACGGCCATCCACTTCATCCCGGACCTTCCACCCGAAAAACCTAAAAGGAAAATTTGGCAATACAAGTCAGCAGATTGGAATGCACTGCGAATACACTTTCGCGACTTTCCTTGGAATGAAGTCTGTTTTAGAACCAAAGACCCTTCTATCTGTGCGCGTGAGGTAGGGGATGTCATCACTTCTGCTATGGATGGCTATATTCCCTCCTCCCTCAAAACCTGCGGACCAGGCACAAAACCTTGGTTTGATTCCAAATGCCGAGAAGCAG
This sequence comes from Molanna angustata, assembly GCA_963576475.1. NCBI lineage: Eukaryota > Metazoa > Arthropoda > Insecta > Trichoptera > Molannidae > Molanna > Molanna angustata. Next base: position 22,878,868 of record OY754964.1, on the reverse strand, counting down.
TCACGCGTAAAAATCTGGCTTTCAAAACATTTCAAAAACTTCAATCCCCGTCAAACAAGAAAGCATACAACAAGATGACAAAGGATTGTAAAAAAACCATTAATCAGGCTAAAAAACCCCATGACCAACATATAAGTCAAAAACTCTCCTCATGCCCTAACGGTAGCCGAAGATTCTGGTCATTGTCAACCTCCATAGGTCAGAACTTTTGCACATCTTCATTTCCACCTTTAACGAACCATGACGGATCCATTGCTAACTCTGCCACCGACAAAGCTAATCTTCTCGGTAAATTATTTGCAGATAACTCAACCCTTGACGACGGAGGAAAAACTCCTCAACCAGTTCCACATTGTGGTTTTAAAATGAACGAAGTAAGGATTAACTTCTCTGAGGTTTTACTCGCCATCCGAGGGTTGGATGTTAACAAAGCTAATGGACCAGATGGAATTCCCGTTCTTGTGTTAAAAAAATGCTCCGCCGAACTAGCCCCAGTTCTCACTAAACTCTTCAAACTCTCGTTTAAAACTGGTATTGTCCCATGTGACTGGAAAAAAGCGGTCATCCACCCAATTCCCAAAAAAGGTGATCGCTCCAACCCATCTAACTACCGACCCATCGCTATTACTTCTGTACTCTCCAAAATAATGGAAAGGGTACTAAACACCAAGTTGATCACATACCTCGAAGCAAACAAAATTTTAAGCGACCGCCAATATGGATTTCGTGGAAATCGATCTTGTGGCGATCTACTCGCGTATGTGACATCCGTTTGGGGACGAGTTATGGAACGCTTTGGAGAAGCTCAAACTGTCGCCCTTGACATCTCTAAAGCTTTCGACCGGGTTTGGCACCGAGGTCTCTTAATGAAACTCCCTTCTTATGGACTACCCCAGTCTCTGTGTACATGGATTGCGAATTTTTTAAAAGATCGCGAAGTCATAACTGTAGTGGACGGTTGCTCTTCTTCTCCCCATTCCATTAATGCGGGAGTCCCTCAAGGGTCCATTCTATCTCCAACCCTATTCCTCCTACATATCAATGACTTGCTCTTACGCGCCCCCATCCACTGTTACGCTGATGACAGCACAGTCCATGACAATTTCTCTTTTGACAAACCTCCTAAACAGAGTGAAATATCAGAAGCCCGGAAAGACCTTCATCAAAAAATAAATAGCTACCTCCACTCAATCAATACCTGGGGTGAAAGTAATCTTGTTTCATTTAACGTCTCAAAAACCCAAGCCTGTCTAATTTCTGCGAAGAGAAACCCCAATGAATTGCAAGTGTCTTTCAACGGAAGCACCCTACCTAACAGCAGCTCTATCGACCTGCTTGGAGTATCTATAACGAACCAATTACACTACAAGGGCTCCATCGAAGCTATGGTGAAACTCGCCTCCAAAAAATTGAGCGTACTATATAGAGCGCGCAGATATTTTACTAAGACCCAGATCTGTATACTCTACAAAGCGCAAATACGCCCAATTATTGAATATGGCAGTCACCTCTGGAGTGGCGCCCCCCAATACCTACTGAATACCCTCGACGCTGTCCAAAGGCGTGCTATACGTCTGATTGATGATCCATCACTGACTGATGGATTGCAATCACTAGAACACAGACGCAGAGTCGGTATTTTAAGTTTATTCTATAGATACTACCACGGGAATTGCTCAGAAGAACTTGCATCTTTGGTCCCTCCTCCACCCACTCGCAACAGAGTCACTCGCTTCACTCAATCGCAGCATCCATTCACAGTGGACCTTCAACATATACGAACAAGTCGCTTCTCGAACTCCTTTATTAACACAGCAGCCCGACTGTGGAACGATCTTCCGAATTCTGTGTTTCCACCTTCGTACAACCCGGGTCTTTTTAAAATCCGAATTAATAAACTCTTTTCTAGATTGCAAACCCCTCCCAACGCTACGTAGTGCGCTTCTTCGGAAGAGTAAAATGGACCCAAATCCTAATAGCTGGCGTCCCCTACGTAGACATGTTAAAAAAAAAAAAAGATGTATATTTTTTTAAATAAATAATCGATACAAATCTACTTAAACATCAATTTTGACAAGAAGTATGCCATCATAGTATTGAATCAGTGTTTTTCAAATCGAAATCGACTGCTATTCAACAAATATAATTTAATTTGACACGTAAATTTACAAAAAATATTTAAATTGAACAATTAAGTCTATGATTTACAAATGGAAAGACAATTAACACCTTTCGGAATAACGGGAATTGCATTTATATGCGGCACAAGTATGCATCATTTTATCGACTGAAAAAACAAATTAAACGATGATTCACTATGATTCATGTTGTTCTAAATGATGTATAAATATTCTATGAATAATAAAATCATTAATTGTCCTTAAAAATAAGATATTTATGTCAATATAACGTTAAATTTCTAAAATTAAGGGATGAACTCGCTCACTTTCTATACTATTCGCAAGGAAACAATGTCGTTCTGCACTTGAATCAGCTGTTTATGATGTTTGCTGAAAATACCATTCACGCACGCTGTCCATTCTATTAGGTCTATGATTTTATGTCTATGACACATCTTCGATTCTTCGTTTATGGAAAAGTGACGCTTGCGCATTACAACAATATTCAAATATTTTCTGTTTATTATAAACTTCAGTTGATTTCAAGCAATTTCAAGTTTCAAGTGTAACCTTTTAACGAATTATTATTGAATTTATGATTTGTTATCAATTCAAATAATTTGTTTTCAAACAAACTGTCATTTTAATGTTATAATTGTGTATTGTTTTTACATAAGTGTAAGTGAAATTCTGTTACAATGATGAATTCGTCAAAGCGGGACTACAAATCTGCTTATTCTCCGCAGAGAAAAAAAATGCGAAGGAACTCAAAAATTGGCACACCATTGATTAAACCGTCTTTATCAGGATCTACCAATATTCCTGCAAATATCAAAGTAGCTGTACGCGTTAGACCACCCAATGAACGCGAAAAAAGTGCTCAACATAGATTGGTTGTCAAAACACTCGATCAAAGAATGCTAATTTTTGATCCTAAAGAGGAAGAAAAACCATTCTACTACCAAGGAGTTCAACAAAGTTCTCACAATTATTTAAAAAAAGCCAACAAGGAAATGCAATTTGTTTTTGATAATGTATTTACTGTAGATGCCTCTAATGACGATGTTTTCAAAGAGAGTACCAAAGGACTTATTAATTCTTTGATGGATGGCTATAATTGTTCTGTGTTTGTTTATGGAGCTACTGGAGCTGGTAAAACATTTACTATGTTAGGGTATCCAGAATGCCCGGGAATAACATATCTAACTATGCAAGAACTGTTCGCGAATTTAGAACACCACAAGTGTGAAAGAGATTTTGATATTTGTGTATCATATCTTGAGGTGAGTATGTCTTTAAAAATCTATTTAAATATCGTCGATGTATCTTGCCCCATTCTCTTGAACGCAGTATTCAATGAGACTACCATTACACCCTCTTATTGAGTCCACACAATTTCTTCCAAAAAGTCATTACACATCAAAACATCCAGCCCAATGATCTCAGATTTTATTGATATTTTTTATTTGTTCCTTTTGACATCCTTATAACAATGCAAAATATTATTCAATGTCTTGTATACTTATTGATATTTTTTTAATTGTTCCTTTTATTTTTATATATATTGCTTCTCAGGCAACTGACATGTAGGTACTATGTAAAATATTAATTTAACACGCACCCAATAACAAGTTCCCACATTCTGGAGACATACTTATATAACATCGAAAATATTATTCGATATCTTGTTTACTTATTTAGATAATATATGATTTTTTGATATTTGTTGAAAAATGACCCGAGGGCTATTTCTGATGCTTTACATTTTTGTGACATTGTTTTTTTTTTTAATAAAGCACAGCCACCAATAGAGGCGGATTAGTATAAAAAACATAACTTTTACAATTTTTAATATATCTTGATGAATTTTTCTTAAATATTCTAATTAACAAACACAGTTTTAGAAAGAAAAAAAAACTCTTATTCATTCCTATCTTATACATTTTGCATAAAAATAATGACAAATTTGTGTTTTCTGATTTTTTTGCATAAATATTACTTTCAAGAATTCAAATATCTCCAATGGGACAGTAAATATCAATGTTAAAATTGTTACAATGCATGTGAAAAAAGCTAAAAATTGATGGGCAACCAGCGTCAATATCCAACTACTCTTAAATGCTCAAAAAAAATATTTATGATTAATTTTCTTTGTGCCCATCTTATAACATATTTTGAAACTCTTCACAATACAAAAGAAATAAGATGCGTAGTGACGAGAAAATGTACATACATACTACTAATTCAACGTGTGGAAAGTATTTTTTTTATATTTTTTAAGTCGTGATATTGATAAACGTGAATTTATATTTGTCTTCCTTTAAATAAAGTCTTCCTTTTGACTATTTTGGTTGTATAACATTTTTAACACCTTTAATATATAATTTGATGTTTTTGTAAGGAAAATAGTATACCCGTCCTGATCTTTTTGTAACAAATGGATCAATTCATGAAATTGTACTACTTACGGGCTATTTCACCACCTCTGGATAAAGTGGCTGATAACCAATCTAACACAAATCTAACAGATAAACCGAAAAATGCGTTTCACGACTCTCTGACAGCTCTATCCCATGGATAAAGTTCTAGATATGTTGTCTAGCGGAATAGGTTCACGATAAGTGATAGATAAGTTTAACTGAGTACCTAAGCTGTCAAAGTTCGAACATAAGCGCGTGTAGTCAATTTGTTTTGTTTTGCTTTTTTAAAGATATTTTTCAATGATTAACGAAATTTATGACCAAATCGACGATGATATCGTATTTTTGCATAATAGTCGACAAAATCGCCGTCAGAGAATATTCCGGATGCGAAAAGATTATTTTTCGGAGTTCGACGATATTGATTTCAAAGCGAGGTTTAGATTGACGAAAACGTCTGTACAGAACGTTTTAGGACTCATAAAAGAAAAAATCACACCACCAACGATGAGGTATGTGCGATTTTATTTTTTCTTAATTTATAACTCATCAATTGTGATTTTTTGTTATTACGAAAGTTGCTTAAGAAAAGTGGCTTTTCACTCTTCATCATAATTATTATTTATGTATTCAAATAGACTCTTTCAATAGAAACATATTATTATATCACATATTTTATTTTTTTCAGAAACAAAGCAGTGAAACCAATGGTTAAACTACTATTGACACTGAGATATTATGCAACTGGGTCCTATTTGATGGCTGCTGCTGACTTCAGTGGTGTTAGTCGATCATCGGCTTGTCGATTTATCAAAGAAGTTTCGGAAAGCATAGCTGCATTGAGACCTCAATTTGTTTGTTTCCCAGATGATCTTGAAACAAGCAGAAATAAATTTTATTCTATTGCTCGCTTTCCGAGAGTCATTGGCGCAATAGATTGTACGCACGTCCCGATAAAATCTCCAGGTATTGTTATTTATTTATTTATTCATGGTTTTCAAAGATAGAGAGTATACCTAACCTCTGATGGTAAATGAATATCTATTTATTTGTTGTAGGTGGAGATAATGCAGAATATTTCCGCAATCGAAAGGGGACATTTTCCATCAATGTTCAGGCAGTAAGTGATGCAGAGCTAAAAATTTTGGATATTGTTGCAAGATGGTCCGGTTCTTCGCATGACCAGAATATATTTAACAACTCAAATATTAAATATAAATTTGAGCGTGGACAATTTAATAATTGTGTACTACTCGGTGATAGTGGCTACGCTAACACCAATTATTTAGTCACACCATTATTAAATCCAAATGATGCTTGTGAAAATTTATATAATGAATCACACATCAGAACGAGAAATGTAGTGGAAAGATGTTTCGGTGTTTTAAAAAGTAGGTTTCCTGTATTAAGAAAATCAATAACTCTTTCCTTGGGTAGAACCCAAGCTGTTATAGTGGCATGTGCAGTATTGCATAATATTGCTATTGATTGTAATGATGCAGCTTTTCCATATAATGATTTAGAACCAGAAATCAATTTTGTAGAAAATTCAATTGGGAATGATGATGCTAGGCGAAATCTCATAAGAGGATATTTCTCAAATCTATTAAATGCCTCGCATATATAAACATTTTTTTTATTTCTATGGTGTTGTTTTATTTTTTATTGATATATTTGACATTGTGATTAAATACAAGAAACCAGTGTGTGTTATCTGTGTACTGTTCATTTCACTAGGAAATCCTGTGCGTAGGTGTTTATTTATGTATAATAGATATGGTTGTGTTTTATATATAAGTATGTAAAGATCTGTCTTAGTTTCTATGTATGTGAACATTTTTGTATTTGTGAAATAAATATGGGACTTGTTTATATTTAGTTTTATTATATAAAAATGTTCAGAACCCGTGTTTTGATGATCAGGTTATAAAGAAATAATCCTAATTAAAATGTGAAAATAGCTTTATTAATTAGGTTATAAAAAAATTAAAAATGCAAATAAAAATTAATTGTTGCTACAAACTTTACTTAAACATCCGTTAAAAACATTATGGGATGCATTAATTTAATCAAAAATGACAAAAGGGATTTTAAAGCATTATGAAAATATTGTGCTTTAGTAATATCTAACTCAACATTGTTGGGATACAGTATATGTTTGTGTGAGAAATAAAAAAAATGTGTTCATTTAAATGCTTCTTTATTAATATGATCTTATATACAACACAAATATTCATAATAAGATAACACAAAAATACATTCTTATGCTCATGATAGTGTATATAGGTACTAACATCAACACAATTATAAAAATAAAATTCATGTATTTGATATATATAAAAAACAAATTATATTAACAATCGTCGATAAATAAAATTAAGATTGTATTAAAACTAGAATAAGTCCACACAACAGTATAACATGAAAATATAGAAAAGAAGTGTGATTCTATAAAACAAATTATAGTAAAAATAACATTCATATGTTCATAAATATGTATATTTCAAAACAATATTAAATTACTATCGTTGATAAAACAAATTAAATTAAGAAGGTAGAAGAACTAGAATAAGTTCATGCTACAGTATAACATATAGAAAAGAAGTGTGATTCTATAAAACAAATTATAGTAAAAATAACATTCATGTGTTCATATATACATATGTATATATCAAAACAATACTAAATTACTATCGTTGATAATACAAATTAAATTAAGAAGGTAGAAGAACTAGAATAAGTTCATGCTACAGTATAACATATAGAAAAGAAGTGTGATTCTATAAAACAAATTATAGTAAAAATAACATTCATATGTTCATATATACATATGTATATATCAAAACAATATTAAATTACTATCGTTGATAAAACAAATTAAATTAAGAAGGTAAAAGAACTGCAATAAGTTAATACATCAGCATAACATATAATAAAGATGTGTGATTCTATAAAACAAATTATAGTAAAAATAACATTCATATGTTCATATATATGTATATATCAAAACAAAATTAAATTACTATCGTTGATAAAACAAATTAAATTAAGATGGTAAAAGAACTGCAATAACTTCATACATCAGCATAACATATAATAAAGATGTGTGATTCTATAAAACAAATTATAGTAAAAATAACATTCATATGTTCATATATATGTATATATCAAAACAAAATTAAATTACTATCGTTGATAAAACAAATTAAATTAAGATGGTAAAAGAACTGCAATAAGTTCATACATCAGCATTACATATAATAAAGATGTGTGATTCTATAAAACAAATTATAGTAAAAATAACATTCATATGTTCATATATATGTATATATCAAAACAAAATTAAATTACTATCGTTGATAAAACAAATTAAATTAAGATGGTAAAAGAACTGCAATAAGTTCATACATCAGCATAACATATAATAAAGATGTGTGATTCTATAAAACAAATTATAGTAAAAATAACATTCATATGTTCATATATATGTATATATCAAAACAATATTAAATTACTATCGTTGATAAAACAAATTAAATTAAGAAGGTAAAAGAACTAGAATAAGTTCATGCTACAGTATAACATATAGAAAAGAAGTGTGATTCTACAAAACAAATTGTAATAAAAATAACTTTCATATGTTCATAATTATACATCAAAACAAAATTAAATTAACTATCGTAGATAAAACAAATTAAATTAAGATGGTTAAAGAACTAGAATAAGTTCATACATCAATATAACATATAGAAAAGAAGTGTGATTCTACAAAACAAATTGTAATAAAAATAACTTTCATATGTTCATAATTATACATCAAAACAAAATTAAATTAACTATCGTTGATAAAACAAATTAAATTAAGAAGGCAAAAGAACTAGAATAAGTTCATACATCAATATAACATATAGAAAAGAAGTGTGATTCTACAAAACAAATTGTAATAAAAATAACTTTCATATATTCATAATTATACATAAAAACAAATTAAATTAACTATCGTTGATAAAACAAATTAAATTAAGATGGTAAAAGAACTAGAATAATTCTACACATAAATATAACATTGAAAATATAGAAATGACATATGATTCTATAAAACAATTTATGATTAAAATAAAAATCATACGCTCATAGAAGATATACATCAAAATAAAAGTGATATTTACATCAATTTTGGGAACAGAAAGAATTAAATAAATGCCAGGTTGGGACTGTATGCAGGATGACTCATATGTTTTATATTTTTCACCTTAAATTTTTTTTTAAGCTGTAACAAACAAAGTATATATATATATAAATATATTTATATTTTTAAAAAGGTAGATGTTCAAGCAACGCATTGCTTCAGCTGGTTTATGAATTAAAGTTTTTTTCTGAAAATATTTACTATTTATATTACTTATATTATTTATTTATCTATTCAATAATTAAACCGTAAAAGATAGACATTAAAGAAGGAAAGGAATTGTACTTCCATGTTCATTCAGCTCAGTTGGGTAGGTATCTGACTGCTGATCCAAAGGTCCCTGGTTCGATTCCCGGTGGAGACACAGTTTTTAATTGTGTTTTCAGTCTGGATCTGTGAGACGATTAATATCTTAAGTCTCCAGAATGTGGCAACTTGTTTTTGGGTGCGTGTTAAATCAATATTTGACATAGTATCTGTTAGTTGCCCGAGAAGTAAAATAAAGAAATATTGACAAAAAAATTTGCAATTCATAATAATAAAAATAATTAAAAGGAATTGTAGAAAAAAAATCTGTGGTCCCGAAAAACAATACTCACTTGTGTTTTTTATTTCTTTTTCCAATTGAATTTCTAGTAATTTATTCCTCATAAAAATATTCTTTTTTTCTTCTTCCCACATAATTTTTTTGTGTTGGAGTTCTAAATCTTTTAATTCTAACTCCTTCTGCAGCAATTTATTTTGCAGATTACACGACTCCAGCCTTGTTTCCGATAATCTTTCAATTCCTGTGTCCTTTTTATTTTTTTTTGTTCGAAGAAGAACATTTTTTGGAGTATTGAATAATCCTATAGAAGCACTAGGCTTTACTTCTGAAAATAAAAATAAATATTATGCACATTACGACTTTGTGTAACCTTACAACTTATTTTACAAATAATTGTAATGTTTTTCTAGTACCTGGAAGAGGGTTCGTTGGAGTTGGAACGATATTTGTATCACAAGGCTCTATTACAATATTATCTGAAACTAAAAACAAAAATACATTACAGAAATGCACTAAAATTTTGCCATTTTTAGAATGTGTTCAAGATTTATATGAATAATCAAATATATATATGTTTGCTCAAATATATTTATCATTAACACAACGCTTAAAAAGTTATACTATACTGTCACAACACACAGGCGGAGATGATTCTCGGTCAGAAAATAAGTTATTTTGTAAATTATTTAAATAAACATTGAAATATAGTCTGAACTATTCACCTTAAAATTATAACATATCATAATTATTGAAATAAAAAAATAACACTTTTTGTGTTGAGAAAAATAGCATTTTACCGAGACTACACGTCTAGGGCGAATATTCTCCGCTTTTTAACAAAAAGAGAAACTTAAAAAATTGACTTACATTCATTTTGTGCATAACTGTCATTATTAATAACTGCTGTAGACTGTGGAGTTTGATGTGAAAATATATCTGAAAATTAACAATATTTATTGTCACTGTACATGGCAGGTATAAGTGAAATACCAAGATGAAAATATAAAAATACATACCATCCTCTAAGAATTCAATGTCAGGGATAAGATCCACATTTACTTCATTGTTAGCTGTAATCAAATGACTTCTTTTTAATATAAGTTAATATATAAAGCACTCTAATTTGATAGTATAGGTATACATATGACAGATTATCGATAAATAAATTATCTTACCATCACTGTCAAATGTTGATAAACCTCCATCCACACTCAATAATATAATCTGCTTTAGTTTATATTCCGTGTCACTTAGTTTCGGGGAGCCATTAGGCCCCCCTCCCGTTTTCGTCATTTCTGCCCTTATTATTGCACTTTTTTTTCTAAGATTTTTCTTTAAAACATCATATTTTGACTTCAATATTTTGGCAGGCCTATAAATCCCACCAACTTTAGCATTGAATTGCCCTTCAATTAATTTCCAAGCACTTTCCTTCTGCTGCCAAGAAGTCGCACTACTTGTTTTATTTTCTAAAACAGTTTTGTATTTACATACTAAATCCACCAATATGTTGATTTCATCCTCCCGAAAATTTGTAGTTCTTTCTCTTTTATTCATTTTTAAAATATTTCAATTATCTTCACTTGTTTCTTTTCTTCTCACTGTTTTGACCGCGTGCTTATTGTTTGTTTACTGACTTTTTACGATTTAGCGGATTTACAATTTGACAGCTTTATCTAACCATAGACAACTCCATAGAAATAGATGAAATTACAACGTTGCCACCCGTTATCCGTCGGATAACAATCTATAAGAAATTTATAGGTGGTGAAACGCTCGCTTCACTTTATCCTTAAGATAAATTTATCTTATAGATAGATATCTAGAACTTTATCCAGAGGTGGTGAAATAGCCCGTTAGTAGAACATAAGAAATATCATCTCTAATAGGCCAGGGAAAGGATGGAGCAGGACCACATGGATGTAGAAATTTTATTTCAACATCATCTTCATCTTTGTGTTTTCTAATAACTAATCCAAAAACTATTTATTTTTCATATAAGCTTGTTATATAACTATTTATTAAATTTAATTTTTTGACCGAAATTACTTGATGGTATTCCATTTCTACTTTTTAAAATTAAAAATACATATAAAAATTTATATTAAATACAATTCTTTATAAATCCCACTACTTATTTTAAGACTACATTTGTTTTTTTTTTTTTATTTGTTGTAGGTAATCTTGAAATAATATTTATAAATATTATTTTAAATTCTAATTTGATAGGAAGAAATTTTGGCAAATACACACAATTTTCATACAATTGCTTTGTATTTTTAGGTTTATAATGAAAATGTGCATGACCTATTAAACCCATCTGGCCCATTGAATTTACGAGATGGATCTTATGGAGTTATTGTGTCTGGGCTTCATAGTCAAAGCATCAACACGGCCCAAGAATTACTGGACATGCTTGATAAAGGAAATAAGAATCGCACACAACATCCTACCGATGCAAATGCTGAAAGCTCTCGAAGTCATGCTGTATTTCAGGTACTTATACATTTATTTGAAATGATATGTTGAATAATCTCAAATACCTACCAACAATTTCTGTAAAATGTTTAACCCAATCAAGACGGGTAGGTACATGTACTTGCATTCCCTATGGACGGACAGTATTTCGCGTTGTACACAGTTTTTTTTTTCAATCTCGTTTTAATTGAATATAATAACGGTAAAAAAAATCTAACGATGTAGATATATCATAAAAAGATCAAAGATAAACAAAAAATCACATAAACTCAATGAAATTGAACACTTCATAATATAAACATAAGATAAATGAAGAATAATCTTCATCGTGGATATCTCCATACAAAAAGGTACATGGCGTCATCAATATGTCACGTGATCCTTCCGGCATTTGATGTAGATAAGGAATATGCGCCGATTTTGTATTGTTAAGGAACGAATTCAAAGCAGAATGTTGAGCGCGAAGCAACAATATGAACTGGCGCAGTATCCCTCTTTCCTACGCGCATGCGTATCAGATACTTACAAAGCGCGGGAGAGTGTGAATTTCGCCGGCAATGATCGATGAATTTCAGTGTCTACAGTTTTTAATATTTTTAAATAATTTAGCAATTGTTTTGTTGATTCACCGACAGATGTCTTGAAGTCAAATATATGGGGGTAATATTCATCCAATTTTCGTCTCAATCAAGTATGAATTTACTGAGATATGAAGGTTCACAATTGTGTATAGCCATGAGGGCATGTATAGATGACACTCGGCGTTTAGGCACGCTGCCGGTGGGCATCTATACATGACGCTCGTCTTAAAAAGGTTAAGGTGTTAATGTTTTGTTTTTGAATAATTTAACTTGAATAAATATTTAAAATATTTATAAATAGTAAAAAGTCTATTATATATAAGTTATCCACAATGTCTAATTTCACTTATCATTTTTGGGGTGCAGAACCTTCTATCACAATAATTTAAAAATTACTGCCATTTTCACATCAAAATTTTAGGTTTACATCAAAATGCGCAACAAAGAATCTGGTCAAGTAAAGATAGTGAAACTATCTATGATAGATTTAGCAGGAAGTGAACGTGCATCCGCTACTGGCTGCAAAGGTGAAAGATTTAAAGAAGGAGCCAATATTAACAGAAGTCTACTTGCTCTTGGTAATTGTATCAATCAACTTGCAGATGGATCCAAATTCATACCTTACAGGTACATATTATTACAATATTAATTATGATTGTATATACTACACATCAAATTAAATTAAAATCAATCATATGAAATAGAAACAACATCACAGGCACATATATCTTACAATATTTTAAAATACCCACTCATTTATATAAAAAACATACAGTAGAAAGATCATCTTATCTTTAATACACACAGCACATAAAACATACAGTAAAAGGTTCATCTTCTCTTTAATACACACAGCACATAAAAGGTCCTTGTCTTATACTGCAATAATCTTCATCGATAACTTACTTATTTATTTTTTAGGGACTCAAAACTTACTCGGCTACTTAAAGATAGTTTGGGTGGTAACTGTTACACTGTTATGATTGCCAACATCGCTCCCACTAGTTTATCGTATGAAGACACATACAATACACTAAAGTATGCGACCAGGGCTAGCAAAATACAGCTGAGAATGAAGAAGAACATTGTGACATGTGACGGTCATATATCACAGTATATCAAGCGGGTGGAAGAACTAACAGATCGAGTCAAGCAACTGGAATCTGAATTGGCAGCTGCTAAATCTCTTCCCAAAACCGTTGTTGAAGACACTTACATGCCCATGTCTGGTAAAAATCACTTCAATTATTTTAAAGCAATAATGTTTGTGTATTTTTTTTAATTCTATAATTTATTGAGTTTTTTTACTAATTATTTTTTTATTATAATGTAAGATTGTTGATATTTGTTTATCAATAAGTCGCCACTGGGAGTTCCCATCTATAATCATCTTTGGTTGTGCACATTTACAGTTTTTTTTTATCAAGAATGTATTAAATGAAGCCGTTTTTAAAGCATGGTTTTTCCTGTGACCACGGTAACATTTATCCCCAGTGGAAGACAGTTTTTTTTTTACTGGATTTGTGAGACAATTAACATTGTAACTAACTACTGCATTTGAAATATCCAACAATCATTTGTTATTATTGTTTCAAAATAACCTTGTATCTCATAAAGTATCATTTTACAAGAGAAAGTAAAACCTTCATGACTTTCTCTACACATTTTTTATTTTTCTATTAATGTGGATTGAAAGTTCTTTTAAGGATGCATCTAAGTAATTCATTGATTTTATTTGTTTTATTTCTCTAAGCCTTTAAAAACATTTTTTTATTTATAGATACGAGAATGCATCTTTTTGAGATACGAGGTTGTGAAAGTTTTCAAGCGATATGCATCATATACTTATATTTTACCATATAAGTATATGATGCATATCGCTTTTATTTTACCATATCCATTTTATTTTACCATACCAAATTTATTTATAATTGACTTATATGACTTATTGTTTCAGACAAGTTAGTAAAAGAATGGCAGGTCAAATTAGAAGGAGCTGTAAAACCTTACTTTGATATGTTAAATAAATATCTACTAAGTCAAAGTCGTCAGAGGAACTTAATAAACCGAGCCATACGAAGGCAACGTGCTGCTTCTACACTTTCTTCTCTTTGTTGTGATTATAGTGATGTAGAATTGAGAGAAGTAATTATGTTTTCATTAACCTACTTTTGTGTAATAATAAAATAACACGTGACAAATAAATACATAATATATACATTCTATGAACAAATAATTGATGTAGATATTTCAGTTTCAGTTGCATTTACTTTTTATTCTTTTGAAGAAACTTTGTCAATATCAAATATAATGAAAGAAGCAATGAAATATTAAGGTTTCATTAATGTTTTTTCAGGCATGTTTTAAACATACAAAACGACTTCAGTTGGCAGCTGATAAATTCATTCAACAAGCAACTAATATGAATACAGATATGTTGGATGCGTGGAATTGTCTAGTAACATGTGAAAACAATTACAAATCAGTAGTGGAACTGGCCGTGAAGGCTACACCTAATATTTCCCCAGTAATTAATTCATTAGCATGCCAAAGATCAACCATCATTTTTAATGCTCAGGATAAACACCTAAAAGCCATCTCAGTCATGCAATATGAAGAATTAAACCATTTTCATGATTTTATTAGAGGTTCCTTAAAAATGTTAAAGAAATATTATTTATATCTTAAAGGATACGGCAAAGTTACAAAATCAATGACTGCAGAATATAATGATCTCATTCGCAGAGCTAAAAATTCCAAATCAATAACATGGGAAGACGAACAAGATAATGTTGAATGTGACGATGCACATGTCAAATTCATGTTAAACTTGGATCCTTCAAGTATGCCAAATATTCCTGATCTTCCCGAAATCGATATAAAAATCATCGATCCAGATAAACCTCCAAAATTCTCACCAAATATAGTTGATCTGAATACAACATATAAAGCTACAGATGTGCTTATCAAGTCTGAAGATTCTGTAGTACTCATTGATGAACAAGATTTAAACGCAACATGCACAATTGAAAGCGATACCAAGCCATATATTGTCTTTCCGGATGAAAACATATCAGAAGTTCTTTCCAAGCCCATTAATGCAAATGATCTCAACTCCACATTTATACTGTCACAAAAGCATAAAAAAGGTGACCCACCAATAAAAAAAGCTGTCAAGTTAGGTGGTGTACAAAAGAGAGTTCTCAGTGAAAGGACAAACTTTATGAGTGATAACAAAGGTAAGATTTCAATGTTTTACTTTGTAAATTGTTTAGATGCACAAAAGCTGTCAAGTTAGGTGGTGTACAAAAGAGAGTTCTCAGTGGAAGGACAAACTTTATGAGTGATAACAAAGGTAAGATTTCAATGTTTTACTTTGTAAATTGTTTAGATGCACAAAAGCAAGATTAAGTAGGTTGAAATGAAATCTCAAAGAGAGTTTATTTATTTATTTAATATTGTTTCTCGGGCAACTAACAGGTACTATGTCAAATATTATTTAACACACACCCAATAACAAGTTGCCACATTCTGGAGACTTACGATATTAATCGTCTCACAGATCCAGACTGAAAACACAATTAAAAACTGTGTCTCCACCGGGAATCGAACCGGGAAGAGTTATAAAATTATGTATGATCTAGTTCAGAATAAAGAAAATAATGTCTGTACAAGGCATAAAAGGATATTGTGCACAATTGAAAAAAATATAAGACCCATCGATTGAGAGCGGTATGACTTTGTAAATCATTTTCTGATGGAAGAAAATTTAAGCTTAAATAATGCGTGAGTGCATGAATATGTGCACTGCAAAAAATGCTAGCATAAAGTTAGGATCTATTCCACACAGATTCTTATTTTTTTCTTTCATTGTCAAATTTAAGTCTTTTTCATTAAAAAAACTTTTTAACATGTATTTGCAATAGTAAATTTTAAAACACTTTTTAAACATAACCATTTATTTTTTAGCCCAAAGAATAAAAACATCGTTGACAAAAACAATTACACCATTGAAAAAAAACATCATGGGTGGCAGCAGTTTATCAAAAGAAAATAGATCTGGCTTTGGGTCATCTTCCGGCCGGTTTCAATACATTGAAGGATCAAAAAACAGTATTCAAGGTAAAAATAAAATGTTTATTAACTCTTAACAATATATTCTACTTTAGCATAAGACATTTCAGGTTATATTCCTGGTGACAACAATTCAACTGTTTTCTTATTTTAGACTATATTTTTTTTTTAATTTTCTAATCTTCAAATTGAATAAACTTGTTATTCTGTATGTGATAGATCCATTTTAAATATACTCAATAGCTAATATTAGCAGAAAGAAATATTTTTTGTATTAAAATTTGTCCTAGTCAACATAAAAAGCAAAAATAAGACCTCAGTAGATTATATTCTAGTGAATCATCATTTTAAAAAAAATATTTGTTACATGTAAAATCACTATGATGGTTTAAGTGTAAAAAAATATCTTCCATTTTCACCTAGACACTTTAAATAACAATTTCATTCTTGAAAGTGTAACATATCTGTCACGGTCTCTAGATAGAGAGATTCTAACTAAATTGTAATTTTAAACCTGCTCAATCAGCCGCACACATTGTATAATAACAAACACTTCCTTGCACCCTGCGCAAGCGGTGAGTTATTACCATCAGGCAATTTCTTCCAACTAACCAGTGTTTCCAGCCCAGAAAAGCAATTTCTAAGTGAAAAATGAATTTAAATGAATTTCTCCTCTGCTGCGGATCAAACCCAGGACGCCTGCACAGAAGCCAGACTCACTCCATGCAATGTATGTAGAACACCAACTGTACATCCTATAATCATGGTGTTCATTTAATTTACTTTCTACATCAACCACTTTTCGGTACCAATTGTACAGTTTGTTTTTAGTTTTTCATTCCATTAATCTGCAAAAATTAAAAAGCTTTTTTCACATTATATAAATATATTTCAGTTGGCTGTAAATCTGTACGACGAGAAAGAGGTGCACTAAACAACTGTGGACCCTATACAAGGCCAACCACCACACAACCGACAAGTCGATAAATATATAATTTTCTTTTTTTGTATTAATACTTTATTTCTTATGCTTGACTATTGATGAATATTATTCATGTATGTATTTTCAAATATTTTATAAGGTATTTTCTTTGTATAGAATATAGTTTTCTATTTATAAAAATTCAGTGTGATTTGGATAATAAAAAAATATTTGTGTAAAGTACATTTCATTTAAAAGTGCACTTCGTGGTTATGTTGGTATGATTGCATTTGTGTTTTTATGCATTAAAAACATGATATTCTTTACAATTAGAGAAAATGTTTTCATTTTTGTAATTTTTATGAAATATTTGAGAAATCTGCACAAATTGTAAGAAAAAACAGTGTATTGTTTAAATAATTATTGAACGCATACATATTTCATTCTATCATATAAAACTCAGATTACTTTACTTATTATTTGGTTTTAAATGTGAAATCAGAGGAACTTAATTTGGCGATGTGGCAACATTATTCAGTTTATTTAACTGACTGACAGTCATACCAAGATGAAGTACAATTTTAAGTGAAACGTACTTTACCAATAATGATAGTATGTAAAAAAAAAAAATTTTCTATTTCTATGTATTCAATTTTTTTTTATATAATTTGGTTTGATATGGGTTTGCTGTAGAAAACAAAGCATTTATGTGGTTTATTATATTTACATTTACACATATTTGTATTTAACAATTCTTAATTTTTGAAGGTCGATTGTATATTATTTGTAGGTTTAACACACATGCAAAATTTTAATATTTTATATAAATATATGACTAGATAAATCAATATGGAGTATTTTTCACATCAATCATTTTGACTCTTGTGTATTTACAACACACAAAATGGTCAGTCAAGGTCAACCTAAAAATAACTAATGACTATCTAATTATGCTTCTTTAAAATATTTTGTTTTTTAAAAAGACAAAAAAAATTGTGACAACAGATACACTTTGTCACTTTTTATTCCGTGCCTGTGTTTGAGGGTTTTTTATATCATTTATCATTCAATGTAATTCATCTGTGTCTCTGATGATTGTAAAGTTCTTTCATAATTAATGGAAATCCATTTTTTTATATATTCTGAAATTACATGGTTATATTTTTTGCGATATTTCACTCTACTTGTACCATAATTGTACATTTTTATTTCCATTAGCAAAGCTAAACCTGAAAATAAATAAATTCATATGAGGAATCTCACGAATAAAACCTTAATGCAGTAAAGGCACTTCAACAATAAAATAATCAATGTTGATTTCCAACATGTGACTGATTCCACAGATCAAAACGTTTTTATTATGATGACTGTCAGGGCATATTGTTTAGGTGAAAATATTATCAATTATATATTTATATTATTACCAGATATGAGATATCCAAAAATAAGAATATAAAATGCTCCTTGTAGCATACGCATATTCATAGCACGCTGTTCACCATTATTAGAGGAAGTGCCAGTGTATGTCGCAAATTGATTATTTTCTATACTGTCACTGCTTTCGAGAGCATTTGCTTCAGGTCCCGTTTCAGTTCCTAATTTTTCATACTCTTGAGCTGTCATTTTGTCGATTATACCAGCTTCAAAAAGCTGCATTAGTCTAAAATACCAATATTTAAAATGAATTAAGTAGATATTCCAAATTTTTCTTTGTATTCATTCATCGTCACATACATGCTTGCTTATTGTTTTCTTGTCCTGTCTTACTAGTGGGATTTGGATTTGGGCAGCTAAATAATTAGTATTCTCTGGTACGAGTTGATTAATTATTTATTGCAATTTTTATATTATTCCAACAATAAGTACCTATTTTATAAATACATAACTATAGCTGAGTGTAAAACCGAGAACCGCTCCTGCGGTGTGACATTGCACATTAAGTAGGTGGGGGTGTGCTTCAATATACCAAACATGCCCTGCGGATCAGAATGTTGGGGTTCTACAAGACAGGAAGAGTAGAGACTCCATTTCACCGAAACCTAAATGGGTGGGCTGGAAGTGTGGTAATGCTGGACAATTTCAGAAACGAATACATCCAAGGGAGGGTAGATTTTGGTAGTATGGACATATATTCAGAATAGATGACTCCCACATTATAAATAAAGCTCTGCATATTGAAACAGAGAAGCGACGCCCAGGACAGCTGCCAGCAACATGGATGTCCACGGTTCACAACGACATGAAGACGCAGTGTGTGATGAAGAGTGAAACACAGGAAAGGGCAACCTGGCGTATGCGGGTTGGGAAAGCTGACCCCAAATAATGGGAGTAAGGCGAGAGAAAAGAAGGAGACCCTTCTTGTATTTGCTTCATTCAAAATATCATTCATGTCATGTCATCCTATTTATTCACTTATATTTTCACTACCAAAATATATAATAAAAACATTCACATTCGTGCTTATAATCTCCTTTATTGTGTTTTCTCTACATAATGAAAAAAAATCATATTTAAAAAATTTATTTTTAAATAAGTATTTATACTCACACTCTGTTAAAGTTTTCAACATATGGACAACCTATCTGAAGAGCTATAGCAGAATATCGTGTATATAATTTTTTACTTAATTGGAAATTAGATGTACCTTAAAATAATGACAAATACATTACATTTTTTTTTATTTTGTCTATGTACCAAACAGTTATAACATCCACCTACATAATATGTTACTTATGTATATCCCAAATGACATATTTTACAATAAGTACAATTTTGAATATTCATTAAGTATATTATGTGCCTAAAATTAAATTACATAGGTATAAATTATATTATGCTTGAAAATATTTATATAGCCTACATAGACACAAATTTGGATTATGTATGTATTTATATGATGAATACTAACCAAATCTTTTGATATTAAAGTATAATGTCTCCCGACCAGCTAGAATGGCAATTGGTGCACCGGGATGCCTTAACAATAGTCGCACTCCCTGCTCAACAGACTTCACTGTCTGAATTTTTTGTTTGCTCATTAGTTGCCATAATCGTCCAAATACTCCAGTGCCATTCTATACAACAGAAAAAATATCCTAAATTATCAAATAATATTATATATAACCGCTAAATAATTGAATAACAATAAAAAACCTGTAAAATTGCCAAAGAGGAGCTATGCCTTTCCACCATCAAATTATATCTACGAAATAGCATTGCTTCTTCCAAATCTTCAAGAGTAGCTAAAGGAGGTTCTAGGACAGGACGAGCCAATAGTGATGTCAACATAGCAGAATATACATCACTTAGTACATATGTTGCAGCAAATGATAATAATAAAATTACTGCTCTAGCTCGTGATGTATTTGAAGGTATACGATTACCTAAAAATGAAATGAGAAATTATATTATTATTTTCATTTAGTATATTTTTATGAGATGTTTCATTCTAAAATATAAACTGTTAAAATGCTACAAACATTGTTTTAAAAATACTGCCATGATGAACCAAATGCATTGTTCCAACGAAGGTGTTATTGTATTTTGAGTATCATCTCTCCAAAAATTGGCACCTTCAGCTGATATCCATAGAGCTGGTCCACTCAAAGCAATGGTCACTATAATGAGGGGCCAAACCTACAAAAATTGTATATATTTCAATTTATGTGATTTTTAAATGTTATGTTTAATTTTTTTATTCGTACAAATAATAGGTACCTACCTGCTATGTCAATTAGATTGAGCGCCGATGGCCAATTCCACGGCAATCTCTAAATAACCGCGATAATGGGGGCGCAGCCACGGTCCTCGCGGGCCCCGTAAATATAAACACAAAACTACATTATTGGTGTCAAACAATTAGAGATTGCACATGTTCACTGGGTGAATTACTCGACTCAACTGAACAAAAGAATGTGGGAGGACTGCAAGTGCAAGCGAAATAGCAAGTCCCAACTTATCACAACAGAGCGCCACATGCTCCACTCAGCAATGGCGCATCGTACGAACTCACGGTGATGTTGGCATGGCGCTCATATCTAATATCAATCCAACACACTTAAGAGAGTCTTATTTGTTTTGAGTTTTGACTGTATCCAAGGATTATTATTATTGTATCCCCATCCTAGGATTCTGGGTAAAAGGTCAGTGCTCCCTTCAATTATTACAAAAAAGCAGGGTAGGCGCCTTAATGTCTCGCTCGACGGTGACTCGTCACACGCAGCAAGGATTCAGCCCGCATCACCCTTGGTGTGGATATCGAATAACAGAAAGTACTGTCAGTTTGTTGAGGTTCCTGTAAATTGCCTACGCAAGTACTAAAGGGTGGAGGAGCCCCCCGCCATGTCCCGCTCGGCGGTGGCTCGCCATGATGAAATAGTGTAGTCGACATTACGCTTGGCGTGGAAATCGAAGAACTGAAAGTACTGTCAATGCGTACTAAAGGCTCGCTGTAAAGTCCCCTGTTACCGAGCACTGTTGGGACGGGAAACCCTCGCCATGACTGGCGGAACTCCACGTTTGTGGTTGGACTCTTAGGGGTAGTGGTATGAAATATTCTTGATAGTAGTTCCTTGTTTTGTCTGATGAGCAGCCACTTCGGGAATGAATAGTGCTCTGAAACGTTCCCAATGGAGGGGGGTAGGAGACTGCGAATATCTATACCAATAGTCAAGACTTTTAGCTGGATACTGTTCATGCTCCTCTCAAAGATTTGAGTTCAGATTATCTAAGTTGAATTTTATTTTATGTGCCTTAGTTAATGTGGACATTTGGCTCTACGTGAATCTATGTATATTGAAATGTTCAAAAATATAATCATTAAGAAAATTAAATCAAGGTAAAAATATTTTTAACAGTTCTTTTACAAGATAAAGAATGAATAAAATCACCTGCCAACGGAAAGGTCTTAATAGAGCTACAGCTTCACTAATCCTTCCACGAGCATGACTAAT
This sequence comes from Molanna angustata, assembly GCA_963576475.1. NCBI lineage: Eukaryota > Metazoa > Arthropoda > Insecta > Trichoptera > Molannidae > Molanna > Molanna angustata. Next base: position 22,856,585 of record OY754964.1, on the reverse strand, counting down.
GAAGGCACCATTATCTGCTAAAGTTAAAAATGAAAATTCAACTCCCCTTTGACGTTCCCAAGATATTGTAACATCACCCAAGAAAAAGTCAGCTTCCTACAAATGAAAATAAAAACATTATATTGATTTTATGATTTCATTGTTGCGCTAATTATGTTGACACTTTAATCAGAGGTTAGATACTTTGTAGAAAAAAAATATTTGTCCATGATGGTTATATTATATATTTTTTTTTATTTATTATTTTATATTACTTATCAGGCAAGTAACAGCTTCTATGTGAAATATTAATTTAATAACATGTTGCCACATTCTGGAGACATACGATATTAATCGTCTCACAAATCCTGACTGAAACTGTTTCTACTGGGAATCGAACTCGGGACATTGAGATCAGCAGTCAGATACTGAATCAACTGAGCTACGAAGGCTAACAAGCCTTGGATATAGAACAATTTTTTGATATCAACAACTGGTCACATAACATTGTTAATTCTTTACAATCAATTATAATTTATGGCTTAGAGCCTTTTACAGGTTATTAAGAAATTGTAATATTTTTTTTATCTTTTACTACCCTACGATATATCATTCCTAGTACTCCTTTAAATGATCCATTCTGTGAAACACCTGCTCCTTGACTATGATGAGGTGGATCAAAGTAATCATACCTGAAAAAACAAAAAAGAAATAAACATATTTTTATGAGACAGTGATATATATACTTAGTTCTTTATATGCAGAAATATTTTGAAATCTTACTTAAAATTTAATTTTTTGGATATCAGTGACAAAAGTTTATCATCTCGTCCACCAGTCACTTCAATAGAAGAATTATTTAGCAGTTTTACAAAATACCAAGGAGGTTTCTGAAATACACATTGCTATTAAAGTAGTTTGTGGCGACTCATTCCTATACAATTCATTGAAGATTTCCACTGAAATTCCGGCATCACTGAGTAGCAACCCTACACTTCTAGAACATTCTCGAAGCTCGCCACCAGCTCTACATACTCGCATTACAAATTTTCAACCAATGACTAGACAGATGATGCCAGATCCACCTAGTTTCCAGCAGCCCTAAACATGTTCACACATTGGACCCGACATTCCTGTCCTGCCGTCAACCACAGGCAGTCACATCGATCTACGTCACACATTGCGGTAACTCACTTTCATTCTTCAGATAATTCGTGGACTAACCACCATCCTTCACCCCAACTATCACCGCAAATGTATTATAATTTATATGCACTTTTTTATTTTTATCAAAAACCTAAATAAATATTTATTTATTACAGTTTACGGCTTAAATGCATTTTACATGTTATACAAAAAAAAACATGGGTACAATAGAAATTATGAAATATTGCAGTGTACAATATAAAAGAAAAATAAAATTGATACAAAGAATAAAATTCTAAAATAAAAAAATGTAATTATAAAAAAAAATTAAACCAAATAAAAAAGAATCCCATACAAAAACATTAGATTAATTAATGATATAAAAGCATAGAATTATAATGTAAAAAGGATATAATTGAAAGAAAAAACAAATGTAGCAATAGATCAGCGCCCTCTGGATTTGCAGTTATATCGGAAAACGAACGAACAATCCAGAGGGCCTTGAATAGATCAACTGCAAAGTTGGCAGATATAGGAAAGACCAATATAATTTTTTTTGAGAACTAGCAAGCATATATTCATATATATTGTTCTTTTTTTGAAAATCTGCCAAACGGTATCACTCTTCGACAAACATTGATAATACCTTCATGGTTGAAATGGTTAACTTTTCAGCTATTTAGTGAGAATTTATTATTACAATAAAATGACTGAGTTCTACCAAAAAGAAACAGTTTACAACATGCTATTAATTCATTCCCTCAGAATATCTACTTAAATGTGTATATTCTCTGAATATGTATCTAAATTATACATCAATTCAATCCTGAATTCAAACAAAACCCATCGACATATGGCATTTTAAATATAAATTACATGTCTAAAATGATTGATGCAAAATCTTATTTACTACTCAATCTTTGGAACTAACAATTATTGTATAATTATTTTATAAATTTAACTGTCTTCATCTAACCTACTTGGAGTATCAGATTCATTAAATATTCAATATACCAACTCGAGAGTTTTGAATGATGTAACCATAGAATAATAATGAAACTATAGAATACTCATTCCCATACAATACCTCGCTGCAAAAGTGAAGCCGTTTTACTGGCCAGCTCGTGTCAATATATGTATGACTCTGCTATAATTTTGCTATTTTGCTAACTATTCCTATTAATAATTATGCAATCAGTTAAAAAAATACCCTATTTAGGGAACGTATCACGCAGACGGCCAAATGATTACTGAATGCTCGTAGCAAAATGTTGACCAAATTAGTCAACATAAAGCAGTCTCATTTACTGCAGGCTAAAGAGTATTCTATACTATTATAATTCTATGGATGTAACTTATGAATATTCATTGTTATGTTTAGGATTTCTTTATTTAAATTTTTGATATATTATGTTTGTTCTGATAATTTTGATATTATTTATTCAAAATAATCTTTCTTAGTTGTAGCATTTCTAAAAAAAATTGAGCTTGAGTAATTTTAACAGGAATACTTTAGTTTTGGCTTTTTGGTAGTGCAGTTATGCTTAATGTCAAAAAAAAGTATATAATTAGATTTTACATGAAGTACGGGTACATTGAAGACACGTCCTTGCATATCTGAATATACTTCGTGAGATGGTGGCAAAGTTGGAGCACGGAACAGTTTACCGTTTGACCACCAATTCACCAGAGCAAGAGGGCGATCACCATTTTGAATACGTGCCTGATTGTAATATAGACGAAAACTAAAATCAATAATTACTAGAAGTTATTAAAACATTTATTTGTACACATGTATCAATATTCAAAACCAAATCTAATTTTACTAAAAAAATATGAATTTTGTATCCATTAAGTAACATGAATCGTACAAGACACAGATGCCATGAATAATAAATAGAAAATGATTGATTTATTCAATTGTTTTCTCTATTGGACTTGTCAACAAAAAATATTTCTGTATATTAAAAATAAAATTTAGCATTCTGTAAAATTGTAATGAAATAAATATCTAAAAATATATTACACTCCATATCTTGGGTTTGTCATAACTACCACCCGGGCTGCTTCATGCAATTTAGAAAGAAACCTGTTACTAGCTCCTCGATTTCCCCAATAGAACATGTATAATAGAAATCGATGAATCAAATTTTTGTTACGAATCTAAAATATATAAATTACAACATGTAAAATTACATTTATTATAAATTATAAGTACTATTTTTATCTTCCAAAGTAAAAATTTTATCAAATATACAAATCTAAAATACAACATTTTCAATGTCTTCTGAAATAATTTTACTTACCTCATCTAACAATGTCTCACATCTCATAGGTTTACAAAATATAATGCTAGTTACCTCTATTGTATTATTGATAGCCTTATCCAAATACTGAAAATAATTTGTCTAAAAAAAAAATTTCATTACTTAAACCACGATTTCAGAAATACATTCATTCTGAATAGTATTTATTTTCAGATATAGATATTTAAAGTAAGCTCATCACTCTATTCATTTATACCTGCCTTAATTTTTTTTGTGAATATTTAATAAGAAAACTTTCATGAATTTATTCAATTCTAGCTATTTTAGTCATGAAAAGCGCATATTTTTTTGTTTGTTTTGCAAGCTATAATACTATTACAATATCACTAAGCAGGAAACATACCTGGATATAATCATAGTATAGCAGCAAAATGTAAAGAAAGGTGTAATAAGTAGTCCAACTGTAGATTTGTTAAAGAGAATTTATTTCTCTTAACATATGGACATAGTTTCAAGACAAGATCCACGAGATTTTTTGTAATGGCCAGGTCTACATTTTTATATTTTTTTCAACTTTGAATACAAATAGCACCAACTTAGAGGCTTCGCGGCATATATATTATTAAAAATATTTATGGATAAACTCAAATTTTAGAGTAAAAAATTTAGTGTGTGTGTGTCTCCCCCCCCTTATAACTTTTATTTCAGAAAATATATAAAGTTATAGGCCTACAACTTTTATCCGAGAAAGGGGGCGATTTGCACATAGACACAAATTTTCACAGCCGGAAGCTCGTTCAAGATATTTGGCGAATTTTTACTTTATTTTCTATATATCTTAAAAACCATAAAAGCATAATGCTAAAAATTGGTATATATATATAGACAATGAAACTTTAATTTTACGATAACGATTAATTTTCTAAAAAATTTATAAAATGAAATCTTTTGGGTTATTGTTATTTTAATATTATTCAAAAAACTCATTTTTTTTATAAAATCACTAGTCTTACTCTGTCTAAAGAAGAATAACTTTTATTTCTAAACATTATGGTTGAAATCCCTCCAATTTGAAGTGATTTTGTCATGACCTCAAATGACAAAGAGCTGAAATATTAAACCAGTTTCATAAGTTTTTTTTTATTATCAATAAAAGAAATCATCATCACTATTCTAATAACCCAACAATCTACAGACGTGGACAATTTATTAGACTCAAATGATTTATGTTACTCTTTTATGTTTAAAGTACCTTGTGCATTCATATAACATCTTATAATAATCCTTTTTTAATATTTTTTCATTACTTAAACATTTAACTACACGTTTTTTTTATTTTTAACGATTGTAACCCTGAGTCATGTGAAATATTTTATTTTAATGCTGGTATCCCGACAATTTTGAAGTTTCTGCAGTTAGTCGTCCATTTTGTGTGATACTTTGTTCGGGGTAACACGTGTGTTTTGTTGTCCAATTATACACTATTTTTGTTTAATTAGTGTTCTGCTATTGTTATTTCTGTGTTTGTTTTCATTTTGACTTACATTTTCGAGTTTCTGTGTACAATTTGTGCTTATACAAATCAGTTGCGAATTTTTGTGTTTTTTTTTTTATATTTCTTCAAAATTAGTGTAAAATGGGTAAAGTTAAGGACTTATCGCCACGTCAAGTTGCTGTGGTACAGACTCTTTTAAAGGAAAAAATATATTCCCAACGTAAAATAGCAGAGAAATTAACTATTTCCCAAAAAACGGTGAGCCGCATTAATAAGGCCTTGAACCGCAATGAGGACTATGTTCAGGCTAGAGTAGGAAAATGTGGCAGAAAATTAACAATAACTCCACGAACAGAGAGGAAACTGGTCAATCTCTCGTTACAAAATCGAAAAAGTACATCAACTGACCTTAAGTCCCAACTCCACTCCTTAGGAGTGGACGTCTCTGCTAGAACTGTACGCAGAACATTATTCAAAGCAGGTCTATCAGCTCGAAGGCCACGAAAAAAGGCCAAGATCACTCCAGCAAAGGCTAAGAAACGACTTGCGTGGGCAGAAGAACATAAAGATAAAACAATTGAGGACTGGGAGAAGGTATTTCATAATCATTTTGTTGTTTATATGCAATCAACTACCCTTACCCGTGTTTCTTTAAAAAATGTTAATAATCTTCTTTGGACATCTTCCATAGCCAACCGTGTTACAAACAAATATTCTTTACTTTATATCTTTATTATATTTTTAAGTCTTCTGTGCTACTTCCAGGTATGTTTCAGCGACGAATCTATATTCCAAATTTCGGAAGAGACCAGTCAATATGTCCGAAGAAGACGAAATGAGACATACAAGGCGGATTGTATCCAGCAAGTTGTCAAGCATCCAACCTCCGTAATGGTCTGGAGTGTGATGTCAGTGAAAGGGCCAGGTAGATTGTATATTGTTCAGGGCATAATGCGTCAGGAGCAGTACAAACAAGTCCTGGAAACCAGGTTATTTCCCCAAATGCAGGAGTGGTTTCCAAATAATGACGGCATTTTTATGCATGATGGTGCCCCTTGCCATAAAGCAAAAAGTGTGACAAGGTTTCTGGAGGAGAGCCACATAAATGTTTTGTCTTGGCCAGGAAATAGCCCTGACATGAACCCAATAGAGAATCTGTGGGCCATAGTCAAGAAGAAATTAAAAAAAATGCAATAACCACAAAAGTGTCTCTGATAGAGAACCTAATAAAAATCTGGCACCATGATGAGGATATACGAAGAGTGTGTAGAAGTCTAGTGGAATCAATGCCCACAAGAGTGAATGGACTTGGAAATGTAAAAGGCATGCACACAAAATATTAATTTCATGTTCCAATGTATAAAAAAGACATTTTTTCATAAATAAATTCTTTATTTGTAGCAAAAATTGTTTGAGTCTAATAATTTGTCCACGTCTGTATATTCTCACCTAAGTTCAGTGTCTATTTCACTATACATAGTTAATGATTTTACATTCATTTTACTTAAAATATCAATCATCGCATCAGATAATATATGAGAAAATAATGTTTCTCTTTTATTCCCTTGTTCATCTGAAACAAAATAGAAAACTAATATCAAGATTAACCGTTCAATTTTAAAACTTCCAAAGCATTAATTTATTGAAATCATTTTATAAATTGAGACTTAATTATCTTACAACCTGATAAGTTATTTTTAACAAAACTGTCTATTGCTATGTAAAATGAGTGGGTTGTGGCCAACACTAAACTTTCCACACCAAAGTAAGCGTTCATATTTTCTTCTTGAAATGTTGACAATCTCAATATGGTAAAGAATGCTTATGATGTATGAAATATTTTAATAAAAGCAGATAAATTTTGTTTTAAAGAATGTGAGAGCATTTTGAAAATTTTGACACGTGATATCATATGAAGAAATTTTATGGTATTTATGGAAAGCTAATCAGTTTTAAGTTCAAGCTCTTTACACTATAACATGAAATCAAACTCCTGAACTTTTCCATACATAAGAAATTTATCTTATTATATACATTTTTATTCATTCTAAATTTTACTACCACGATTATAAATTTTCTAACGATAGTAAATTTTTATATTAAGATAGAAAAATATTAATGCAGTATGGTGAAGAATGTTTATGTTGTATGATATATTTTAATAGAAGCAGATAAATTTCGTTTTAAAGAGCGTTAGAGCATTTTGAAAATTTTGACATGTGATATCATATGAAGAAATTTTATGTTATCTATGGAAAGCTAATCATTTTTAAGTTCAAGCTCTTTACACTATAACATGAAATCAAATTACTGAACTTTTTCAAACATAAGAAATTTATCTAGTTCTATATATTTTTATTCATTCTAAATTTTACTACCAGGAATACAAATTTTCTGACGATAGTATATATTTTTATATTAAGATAGACAAACTATTAATGCAGTATGGTGAAGAATGCTTATGTTGTTGATGAGACCTCTCGTCTATCACGAGGAAACATCAAGCCAAGGTGTGGGGAAGAAAAGGAGAGAAATGATGGTGACACTTAAAAATTGTTTTAGTACGGCGCTTTTTTTTTTATTTATAATATTCACAAATGGTCCATGGCAAAAAAAATAATGAAATAAAAAAAAAAAGCGCCGTACTAAAACAATTTTTAAGTGTCACCATCATTTCTCTCCTTTTCTTCCCCACACCTTGGCTTGATGTTTCCTCGTGATAGACGAGAGGTCTCATCAAATGGCTTGCCAACGTGTGGCTTTTGCGAATAGACATTTGCACGAATCAACACCCTGAGATCAAACACGTGGGGAAGAAAAGTGATGTTTATTTGTTGTGTTTCGAACTGTAAGTTTGTGCTGTGCTGAAAGACGAACCATGTGTTTCTTTACCGTTTCCGAATTCGAGAAAAAATTCGGTGGCGCCTGCAAACTTTTAGTGATATTAAAATTCAAAATGATATTGTTTTTCGTCAAAAAAGTAGGGTGGAATTGTTATAGCCGAAAAACAGTGTTGTCGAAAAACAATAATTTTTAATTTTTTCCGCGGCAACATTTTGGCGGAAGACTACTAGCGCCCCTGACGGCGTGAGAGAACGACAAGGAAGCTTATAGCACGCGCGATGGCACGCGCTCTCTTGGCATTCGACGCTGGTGAAGGACGGACGGTTTGGTGTGACGCCGTCATCGGTCGACACGTGCTCCTGATGGCGGCCATATTTTCGACGGCGAGGAGGTCTGTGTGACAGGACCCGTCACGCGCATGGACGCTGATGGTGCCCCAGAACCAAGATGAGGGCATCAACAGGACAGGAGGTTGGAGGCAGAGCGCAGTGTGGGGCCACCGCGTAGGGAACGCGGCGGCTCGCAGATTGGACCACGAAGGGCAATCCGTGTCGTCTGGGGCGTCGGTTCGCCTTCCGGTGAGGTCCCGACTGGTATGCTACCTCTGTCGAGATGCGCCGTCATAGCGTGTCGTGGGGCACAGAGCCAGCCATGGGTGACGGTCTGGAGGAGGAGATCAGGAGGAGAAGAAGAAACCACGCCGGACACGAGGAAGACCTGCTGGCCTGACGCAGAGGCTGGGCCCCACCGATCTACCGTCACCACGTGGAAGACAGTGACATGCCTGGAGTAAGGATGTCGCTGTACCCTGGAGCGGTATATTCTGGTCGGCGTCTTTTCGTGTGTTCGCCTGTGTTTGACAGTTCGTTTCGATAAATGCCACGTGTTTCTGTTTTATTTGTTGTCTGTTGTTTTGTTATTTTATTATTTTTTATCGCCATGGACCATTTGTGAACATTATAAATAAAAAAAAACGCCGTACTAAAACAAATTTTAAGTGTCGTCATCATTTGTCTCCTTTTCTTCCCCACACCTTGGCTTGATGTTTCCTCGTGGTAGACGAGAGGTCTCATCATTGTATGAAATATTTTTATAAAAGCAGATAAATTTTGCTTGAATGAACGTGAGAGCATTTTGGAATTTTTTTCACGTGATATCATATGAAGAAATTTTATGATATCTATGGAAAGCTAATAAGTTCTAAGTTCAAGCTATTAATACTCTTATATCAAAATGAAATCAAAGAACTGAACATTGACAAACATAAATAATTTCTTTTGTTACATATTTTCATACAAATTTCATACAAAAATCCAGTAAATAAAATAAATTTTTCGTAGCTGTAATTCCTACAGACAGATTTATTTTTTTATATGGCAACCCAGTATTTTTTATATGGCAACCCAGTAATTTCTAAGCACAAATGTATGGCAACACACAAACTTCTACGAACGTAAGTAAGGATTATTGGGATTATTATGGTAACACATCAAATGTTGACAAAAGTGTCTATTTGTCGACACAGATTTTTCGTTTGACAGCTATCAGCGTCGTACAGCGACAGCATCGTATGGCTATAATAATTAATAACAGTTTTGTTTAGGTGTTTATTTAAAACTTATATGATTTAGTTTCCTAAATTACAAGGCATAATTCTAATTTATGTTCTATGAAAACTGTTGACACGTAATAAGACCTCTCGTCAAAACTTGGTTCGATTGTCAAATTGATTTTAAAAGTAAATACGCCTACGGCAGTTCTAATACTGGCCAATATGGGCGACCGCTCATCTCTCCTATTCACAGAAATATTCCTTCTCAAACGAAAATAGAATTTAAAAATGTTTATACGTAATTACCGTAAGTGAATTGTTATCCCGTTTTTATTCTCTGATGAAGATATGTATACACTCTGATTGAACAAAATGCCATTTTCCTACATTAATAACTGTTTTATTAAACAAAGTGCCCACTTGTGATGTTTTCACAGCAACTTTGAATATATATGCCGGTTGAATGGTAAATTTGACATATTTGAAGTTTCATACATACATACCATCACGCCATGTCCCTTACGGGGTAGGCAGAGAGAACCGAACGCCATATCTTTCTATCCTGGCACACATTCATCGCCTCGTCAACATTCATGCATCGTCTCATACATGTTCGTCTATTGTACATGCTTCTAACATTTCCGTCTTTCAGAATATCGTTCACATGGTCGTGCCATCCCTTTCTTGGGCGGCCCCGGCCTCTCAATCCATTCCTATCCGCGTTGTATATTTTCTTCGTCAGGCGTTCCTCATTCATTCTACCCATGTGGCCAAACCATCTCAGTGTGTTCACTTTCATTCTATTAATGATATCTTTCTTCATCTTACATTCTTTCCTTATGTTCTCATTTCTTACCCTGTCATACATCGTTCTATTGCAGATTCTTCTTAGCGATCTCATTTCAACAGCATTTATTCTGCTTTCGTGCGACTTCTGCCATGTCCAGGTTTCACTTGCATACGTCAATGTTGGCACTAAGATAGCGTTATGAATGGCAACTTTGGCAGCCTTTGATATGTTGCGATCATTCATAACTGGTCTCAGTGCTCCATTCACTCTGTTTCCTGCCATAACTCTTCTTTCGATATCCTTATCAGGTCGTCCATTCCGTTGAAACATGCTTCCCAGATATACATACTCGTCGACTTGCTCGAGCCATTCATTCTCTACTCTTATTTTACACGCTGTTCTGCTTTCACTCTTTTCAAAGACCATTACCTTTGATTTGCTGGCATTCATTCTCAGACCGTTCTCTATGCATCCTTCATATACCATGCTTACAAGATACTGTAACTCTTCCATACTTTCAGCTAACAGTACTTTGTCATCTGCATACATCAAATCACGCACTATTACATTACTCAGTTTCAGACCTTTGCTTTCATCCTTAAGGGTTCTTATACAGAAGTCAATGTACAGGTTGAAGAGCCATGGAGACAGCACGCATCCCTGTCTAACGCCATTATTTATCGAGAACCACGATGTTACTGTGTCGTTGACGACACGAACACATGCTTCGCTGTTCTCATATAATGACGCGATTGCGCGTATCAGCTTACTCTTCACTCCATACGCTGATAGTATATCCCATAGTTTCTCTCTAACAACTTTATCATAGGCCTTTTCTAGGTCTATAAAGGCACAGAACAGTTTCTGGTTTTTATCCAGAACCCTCTCTGTGACCATTCGTAGAGAAAAAATTTGGTCTATACATCCTCTGCCGCCCACAAACGCTCCTTGGGCATCCCATATCTTGCATTCAGTAACCTTTCGTACTCTTTGATCCAGGATCCTTGCATAAATTTTACCAACTGAGCTTAACAAACTTATGGCTCTATTGTTTTTGCAGTCGAGTTTCGATCCTTTACCTTTATACAAAGGTACCACGACTGCATTTCTCCAGTCCGCAGGAGTGCGTCCTGCTTCCCAACACAAGTTGAAAAGAGAGTGGCACCACTCCAACGTCTGCTCGCCGCCATATTTTATAAGTTCAGCTGATATACTATCATATCCGGCAGCTTTTCCCGCTTTCGCGTGTTTTACTGCTTCAAGCACCTCCTCTCGCGTAATTTCATCTTTTTCGTCTTCACTTACTTGCCATGCTCTCTGCGTCACGCCCCCGCTTATACCGCTATCGTATAGCTCCATGAAATATTCTTTCCATCGTTCTTTCACGCCCTCTTTGAAGTTTCAGAGATGAGGTTTTATCAAAGCTGACTCCGTAGATAGCTGTACAGTAAGTAAATATAATACCTGATCATGAATGGCAAGCTTGAATCGCTGATCTATACTGGAGCCATCGTAAGATGGCGTTTCCGATAGATTGTAATAGTGTTGTGAGACACTTAAAATCATTAACAAAAAAATACAGTTGGATAAATTATTATTAACATACAAAAAATATTAACAATTCCACTATAATATGAAACCCTGTTGTATTATTATCATGTGAATCCAAACATCAAATACAAACGTCAAACGCCATCATACAATGGCCGTACTATAATTAACTTACAAAATCAACAGAAGGAATCACAAAACACCTATGTAGTATAGGAATATACATAGTAGTTATATGAGGTGTAAAGATCTCTTGATTGTTGACTCTGTATCTTTATTCCATTAAAATACAATAATTTAAAAAAAAAAACATAGTAGTCTAAAAACTAGTTCTATTTCTAAACTAAGCATTAATACTTGTGCTATAGATGAACAAAATTGGTTATCCACATTACTTCAATTATCTCTATCCACTTTTTAGATAGTAAACGTCCTTGTAATAAGATATAATAATATTTCATACTCATACATTCCGTAAAATAAACACATAAGTACACTTGTGCTTTCTTTATCCCTGTACTTGTCACCTATGTACATTTAAATTATCTACTTTTACAATTAAAACATACCTACCTACTGTCTTGTTTTCAAAAGTAGGTATGAGTAGTAATTTTTGGCAAAGTAGTAATTTCAAAAGTAGTAATTTTTGGCAAAATTCTGATCGGTTTTGATTTCATTTTATTCGGAAAACATACAGAATACATAATTATAATAAAAACGGAAAGATACATACAAATTTATGCCTAAATAACATGTTTTTACTTATATAAAAAATAGTAATCATCATTATCATCACTGGCTCTACAGCCCGTTGTGGACCTTGGCCTCCTCCAGCATTCGTCGCCATCTTCCTCTATCGCCAACTGCTTCTACGTCCCTTGCACACCATCCAGCCATCGAAGTTCAGGTCTACCGACACTACGTCTACATTGGGGCTTTAAATGAATGATCTTTTTTGGAACCTTTTCATCACTCATTCTTTGGACGTGCCCTGCCCATCTCAGCCTCTCTGTTTTGATGATTTTTACGATGTTTGGTTCTTTGTAAATATTGTAGACTTCTGTGTTGTGTCATATTCTCCAAACTCCATTTTCCTAAAATAGTAATACCTAAACATAGTTTTAAAAATGATGAGAAAAAGAACATCAAGTATTCATCGTCATCATCTGTGGCTCCACAACCCAGGTCGGGTCTTAGCCTCCTGCAAAGCCCATCTTCGTGACTGTCGGTCTTGTGATGCATCACTCCAGTTATAGATGCCGATGCTGTTTGCATCCTTCACTACTTCGTCCAGCCATCGAAGCTTCGGCCTTCCAATTCTTCTTCGTCCTCCCGGTGCACCATTCAAAATTCGTCTTGGAACGTCCTTTTCACTCATTCTCTGAATGTGTCCGGTCATCTGAGTCTCAATCAGGATTGTATAGGATCCTTGTACAGATTATACAGTTCCTGGTTGTTTCATCAGTTTTTGTAATTGCCCAACATTCCGATCCATAAGAGTACTGGACGGATAAGAGTCTCATAGAGGAGGACTTTAGTTTTTCTGGTGAGTTGATGAGAGACTTCTGTGCCTCTGTAACCCATATTAGTACCGATTTGCAGCCACTATTCGATGTTTGATTTCGGTCGAGACATTGTTGTCGTTTGTCACCGAGTACCGAGATACACAAACTCAAGAACATCAAGTATTACTCTGGTTAAAATTGAAATTTTTAAGAGCAAATATAAAAGGAACAAACTACATACCAAAAAATATCACATTATTAAATTATTCTGGTTAAAATTAAAATGTAAAAACTAATGTTAAAATTAAAATTTAGAGTTAAATTCAAAAAAATGTCCTCCAACTGAAAAACAAACAATCAAAAGACACACTACTTAATTATTCTGATTAAAACTAAAATTTAAGAAGCAAAAAGTAGAAGGAACAAACAAACAAAACAGTAAAAAATAATATTATTTAGTTAATTGTAGAATCAAAAAGTACTTTAGCTGGGAGAAAAAGTATATGTATAAACTTAAAACAATTATGTATTGATATGTAGGTACATAATATGCTTGTAGGAATACTGTGTAGTGACAGACAGACAATATATCCACGTCGCAAGGTGAGTATTGTAATATTGGCAAGCTCGAGTTTTGAGTGTCTAGAGCAGGGATGGGGAACCTTTTTGAGCCGGAGTGCCAAAAAAATGTTAGTATTACAAAAAAATTCACCTTGGGGGACTAGCACCGTGCGGAAAGTATAAAACAATGCGATATTTATGCATAAATGTTGTCATATCCTTCGTTTCCGTCGTTTGTGAAACTATTGATGAACGAAGAAAATCCACATGGCTATTTAAATATTTTTTATACTATTTTTAAAACTTTTTTGAATTTTTTGTATAATCACTTATTTTTTCTCTTCATTCGCGTGCCATGCCAAATCGTCTCGCATGCCACTTGTGGCGTGCCATAGGTTCGCCATCCCTGGTCTAGAGTAAAACCGCAGATGCTGACTTATTTCATTGCAGAGATATAGAGGTTTTAACAATTAAATTAGATATGGGATTTAAAAATGCATTTATTGTATTTTTTTACATAATATATTTTACTTTACTGTGAATAGGAATATATATTTAAATAAATATTCCTATTCACAGTAAACCCTCAACATGAACAAACCAGTCGCTTCTCTAACTTCTTAAAACAGCATCCCGGCTGTGAAATCTTCTTAATTTTAAACCTTCTTACAACCTGGGTCTTTTAAGATCCGAATAAATATATTCTTTACCAGAATGTATGATTGAAAGAGATATCATAAGTAATATGGAAATAATTTCCCTAAAGTTGTTAAAAAAGGAACCAAAGGCAGAGGTTGGCCCAAAAAAATCTGGCATAATCACATTAATAGAATTTTGAAGCATAGAGACATTACAAGTAAAAATAACTGAAGAGAGTGTATGAGATGATGCATGGACGTGAATGAAGCGAAAAATGTTTATCAAGAGAGAAAAGTCTGGCATTCAGTTCTCTCTGCATACATAAATGGTTTTGTATGGTATTACCATTATAATATGAACTATATTTGAAAAAAAAAAGAAATATAAGGAGCTTATAGAGAAAAATATATGATAGAATGTAAAGGAAGCAATTAGTCTTTGTAAGGATTTGAGAGTTATTAGTTTTTTGGGACATGGCCTGTATAATTAAAGAAAAAAGTGTGATAGTACATAATATGTACTAGTAGAACTACTGCAGACACCTGCATCATTTTTAGACTCACTGAAAAAATAGTAAAAATCTATTTATTATTATTTTATGGGTTAATAACAGTAGTATGCAGTATTTTTTTTTAGTTTTTCTTAAGCGATGCACATATATTTATTAATACCACCAATGATTTATTAAGTTTGGCTTTTTTGGAATTTTCAGAATGATTTTATGAGAAAAAAATATAGAAAATCAAAGACGATTTTGTAAGTAAGTTAAGATATTGGTGGATAAATCATTTTTTATATGCTTCAAGACTAAATAAATTAACCAACCTTGACATATGCTAGCGAGACCTGGACATGGCAGAAGAAGCACGAAAGCAGCAGTATAAATGCAGTGGAAATGAGATCGTTAAGAAGAATTTGTAATAGAACAATGTAGACAGGGTAAGAAATGTGGACACAAGGAAGGAATGTAAGTTGAAGAAAGATGTGATTAATAGAATGAAAGTAAATACACTGAGATGGTTTGGCCACTTGGAAAGAATGAATGAAGAACGCCTGATGAAGAAAATATACAAAGCTGAAAAGAACGAAAAAAGAGGTCGGGGACGCCCAAGAAAAGGATGGCTTGACCATGTGAACGATATTCTGAAAGAAGGAAATGTAAGAAGTCTGAATAACAGATGAACATGCATGAGACGAAGCATGAATGCTGACGAGGCGACGAACGTATGTCAAGATATAATAGTGTGGCGTTCTGTTCTTTCTGCCTACCCCATGAGGGACATGGCGTGATGGTATGTATGTATGTATGTACTAAATAAATCACCCTCCTTATAGGGTGGGTTGCATCAGAAAAAAAGACTAAATAATTCTACTACACTGAAATGTCCCATACAAATGCCACAATATTTTCAAAGAGGAAAATCACTGGTGATATTAACAAAAAAATTGTAATTTTGTTTCATTTGTCACTCCCATGATTATGTTTCTCAAAGATCATTTTTCAGTAAATAAAATATATATATATATATATATATATATATATATATATATATATATATATATATATATATATATATATATATATATATATATATATATATATATATATATATATATATATATATATATATATATATATATATATATATATATATATATATATATATATATATATATATATATATATATATATATATATATATATATATATATATATATATATATATATATATATATATATATATATATATATATATATATATATATATATATATATATATATATATATATATATATATATATATATATATATAATATATATAATATATATATATATATATATATATATATATATATATATATATATATATATATATATATATATATATATATATATATATATATATATATATATATATATATATATATATATATATATATATATATATATATATATATATATATATATATATATATATATATATATATATATATATATATATATATATATATATATATATATATATATATATATATATATATATATATATATATATATATAATAGCCTCTGTAATACACGAACTAATAGTTGACATACTTGATTCAAAGAATAAGATATCCATCACCAAAAATATTTATAAAATATTGGTTGTACAAATTCATATTGATATGCAAATATTAATAATGCTGTTTGTCAACAGTATTTTTATTAAGTACTTGTAAAATGTGATATTATAATACTTTGCATATTCAATCAAAACACAAATATAAAACACATAACTCACAAAAACCCAAACCAAAACATTCTTATTGATTAAAAAAATTCTCTCCATACCAAGATTTGATTTACACAGATCAAATGATATATGAATTTAATTCTACAAGGATTTATTTCCTACGCAGGCTGAATCGTTTGGTTTATTAGACCCTTATTGACAGATTTATATAAACTAGCTTTAAATCATAATATACTTATAATGGATTTTACTTTCTTTGTTTTGTAATAATTGTTTTCAATTCTTAATAAATTATATTTTTACTTATTCGTTTATCACTCTATGTATATTATGCGTTACCTTATGAAAGGAAGCTCAACTATCTATCACACACCAGTCTCGTCTCATCTCACCTAAATAGGCAATATTCAGAATGGGTGGTGATCTTCATTGCTTAACACAAAACAAAGTGGAACACAAACACAAAGATATAAAAGAGTGGAAATTAACTTGATTGTTCAATTTATTATTTAATAACTCCAAACAATTGTCCTGCAAAGGAAATAAATCTTTAAAGAACTAAAATCAGACAATTAGTTTATGTAAACCCTACAATTGAATTATCTAATGTCAACATGGATAAAAATAAAACTAATAAAAAATTACTATTCAAAACCCATGCCAAGAAGTATTACATGTACCTAGTTGAATAGAATTTCCCTGCATATCCACCCCAATGAGTAAAAAGTAATAAACCTGAAAAGATCATAATTATTAATTATCATAATATAATTAAGGTTTAAATGTGAGTATGTTTAGAAAAAAATTATGTGTCTATTATTAAAATGTCACTTTCTTTATCTTTACACTTATCGCAAAAAAAGATATCATCATAATTAGCGCAATAAATATGTCTATTTTTCAAACAATTTGTGTGAAAAATTTCAATACATTTATTACATTTGACCATTGTCCCATATGACTTTTTTCTGCAATAGCAATGTACTTTTTTATATTCATAAGTGATTGGAAGTTCACCATTAAGGCGTTCTATACTTGGAAATTCTGATAAACTTGTCAATTTATTTTGTAATGTGGTATGAAGATGTTCGCGAAGTAAATTTTCATGGAAGTGATATTTGGAAGGAATTTGGCAAAGGCTATGGCATACAACCCACAATCAAAACTATTGGTTTGTTTTGGAACATTGTGCACCTTGACAACTATATCTGAAACGTTTACATGGCAACGGCTCAAACTGCTTGCTATGGAAATTACATCAGAACTAACTACATTATACAAAGAATCATACTGATCTACAAATAAAATGTTTTCTACTATTTTAGCCAATATACAATTCCAATGGGTACCATTTATGTGACATATTTGGAGAAATTGATTTGATTCTATAGGATGAAATATTGGAGGAGAAAAAACTGCAAAAATAGGATTTTGAAGACCAGATACAGTATGTTCATTTTTTAAAAGGTTTATAGAGGCATTTATTATTGTATCATCTAGCCAAGCATTTGTCATTAAGACTTTGAGATGTTCGTTAGTAAGATTTGTCCCAAAAACATTGTAAACCCAATCACTCGGTATAACTTTATCAGGTTGGTTGGTGAATGAAGTTCTATTGAATTGATTTGTAAGTTCCATGGAAACATCACTAATATATTTTTTTTAATATTCTTTCTTATATATGGCTTTGGATTTACTCGTTTTTTCCCAATTGCTGTTAGTAAAGAACCTTTAGGGCGCCCTCGAATTTTTATTGTAATTGGCAATTTAATTTTATCTTCAATTTTTTCTTGCAAAATAGGCGATCCTTTTATTTCATATAAATTTGTTCTTTGAACTAGGTTTTCACATATATCAGATTGTGTTTTACATCCAGCCCACTCTAAGATTAATTTTTCTAAAACTGCTGTTCTCTCTTTATGTGCCTTTTCTCCTGATGTTTTTAAAATCTCCAACAATCTATGGCATAATTTTGAATCATTCATGAATTGGTTATTTGTGTTGGTGAATTTAATATTTGATATGAAATTTAAACCTGTCGTTTGTTTTATTGAATTCTTTGCTGCTTTAATTGATTCCATGTAGTATGATTTCCTCCACCTTAATGGAATTAGTATATCCTCAAAAAATTCTATATTTGTATAATCTCGAATTGCAAAAATGTGCATACAAGGTAAATTATACATGCGATAAAAACTGCAGCTACAACTCTTTTGAGTTGTCACAACTTTTTTATGCTTTCCTAATATTACCAAGTAAGAATTGAGATTTGTACAATGTTCAATTAATTTAGTGCTAATAAAAAATTCATTGATTTGGTCTATTATAGTATGTGAAGCATAAGTAGTAGCAACATTGAAAATTTTTTGTAAAAGGTGGTCTGAAATACTTGAATACAAATTATTTTTTTTTAAATTTAGACAATGCACCCAACTCTAGTTTATCAATCATGTTCCTCAAAAGAGAATCAAGTCGTAAATAAAACTGACTTAAAGAAGAATATTTCTTTATGGCCATCTTTAACTTTTCATTGAATGACTCTATTCTGTTATTAGTGAAATCACCTAAATTAAAGGAATTAATTCTATGATAGTAAACCCATGATTCTGTACAAGATAACCAATTTTTTGTAAAATATGAAAATATGGAAAAATTTGAAAATTCTACCTGAAACTTAAAGAAATTTTCAAGAAATAATAATTCAGTTCCAGAATATACCATGGCTTCAAGAAGTGTTTTAGCACGCTCAGTCAAATGTTTAGGAATATCGGAAGAATGAACGATACGTTTGAATATTTTTAAAACATGAAATAAACAGATCTGGTGTTTAGCCTGTGGAAAATATTTTTTTATTACTGCCATTTCAGTAAAATCTTTATCTGTAATAATAGATTTTATATGTTTAGAAGAAGAATTATGGATTGTAAAATATTGAATGAACTTCTCAATTAAGGACTGACTTTCATGAATCACTAGACAAAATGCTACAGGAATGGAATTATTCATGCCATCAACATTTAAAATAATATACAAAGGCATCCTCGTATCAACTAAACAGTATGTAGCATCTAGTAAAACATGTTCAGGATACTTCTCAAAAATACTTCTCATCCAACCAAACTGAAAGTATACAAGTTGAATTTCATTATTATTTGTAAAAATTTCAACGACTGACCCATTATTTTTTTTTACTTCTTTCTCTAATAATTTTAAGAAAGCATCACCATCTTTCATACCACCGAGTTGCTCTCTTGTTATTTTATTTTTCAAATTATGAATGGCTTTACTTGATATTTTTGTTTTAAAATTTTGCAAATAATCTTTAACCCGGTTAATTGGTGCATCGTATTCAATGAGTTTATTTAAGTCATCTTTAATGAGAGACTTTTTTTGTTTTGTAAAGCTTATGGTTTTTTGTCCATCCACAATTGTTGTCATTTGACGTGGAATCAAATAATTAAGCTTATTTGTACCCCTATTGATGCTATACATTTCAAAATTATCTTTACCAATTTCATGTACTAAGGATCCATTGCTGTTTATATGTTCATTAAAAAAATGTGTAACTTCCAATTGGGATTTTTTGCAATTATATGTAATTCTAAGTTTAGCCAGACAACCCATTTTTAATGTACATTGTTTGGGACGTTTACCCATTGAAGTTGATTTGAACGTTTTCCCATGTACACAAACAAATTCAGCATAGTAATAACCTATATAAAGAGGCAAGAAACTACGTTTTCTTCTTTTATTTTCATTTTCGATCGATCTACTATGCTGAATGACAAAAATTGTACTGTATGTTACTTTTAAATAATTTTCATAAAATATAGCAAAGGTATTCCAATTTGGAAATACCTGACCTTCATATATATCCATTTTATTTCGAATTGGATAAAAAGATAACTTACTTTATGATGGATGCCTATAATTTTTCTGGTCAAAAGTGATGCAGAAGTCTTATGGAAGTGATGCAGAAGTCTTAAAGAAGTGATGCAGCAGAACAAGCTAAAATATAGAGATATAGGAGTTAGTAAAAAATAAATTATATAAATGACAGTTTCGTTATTATGCTAGTTTGTCTAAGTTTATTTGTATTTTGTATTTATTGAAATATTGAGATGCAACAGACAAAAATAGAGATGAATAAGTTAGTAAAGAAACTATATGGCAGTTTCGTAATTATTAGAGTAAGCGAGTTTATTTTTATTTATGGAAATGTTAAGAAAAACGAAAGTACTGTTCCTTTTAGTTATTCGAAATTAGTACGTTTGCTATTTGATTTTTTTTTCATTAGTTTATAGCCGTTTCTATTACAATTATTCAACCAAGGAATTAATTGGAATATTTTTTTTAAGTGCTGTCCACACTTTTTTTTTGTGTCTGGCAACACCAATTTCTGTGCGTAGATATATCCATTGCCTAAATTTTTTCAAACCGTTAAATATTTTTCTTTTAACATTGACCAACTTTGAATACAGTTTTATGAAGATTCTTGGTTTTGTATAAATAGTTGAAACCAAATTAAAATATCTCTAATTTCCAGGTCGTGAGAGCATTTTTTCAGTTTTAATAGATAAAGTCATAAAGAAACATTGAGAAAAAATGAACCGTTGTCTATGGAAAACTAATCAGCTCTAAGTCTATGGACTTAACACATAACGAGTGTCTCGGGACAGTAAAACCAATGGCTACCATAGAAAAAATACATTTCTTTAAAATCCATAGATGTCATAGCTAGATCCCTAGAAAGTGCACATACTTCAAAAGTTCTGACAGCCAGTGTGACAGCCAGTGAATGATAATACTAAAACATCGTTGATGTATGTATAAATGTAGGTATTTCTATAATACGAGTTGTTTTTGTTTATTTTTTTTAATAAAAAAACTATTATGTACATCAAACTTTTGTAAATAAATATAAATGAAGTGTTTAAATATATTTTGAAAAGAATATTAGCCGTTTTACATAATCATTTATATTAAAATTATGTTGATCATGTAGGTTAATTACAATTTCAGTGATTTTATATCAAAAACTGTTTATTTTATTGAAATCAGACTTTCACCAATATTTTCTTCATTAACTTGATATTAGTATAGGCTATATAATATTATGAAAATATATCTTGAGGCAGCGCATAAATAAGATCAGGTACGACGAACAGACCTTTCCTTGGGCAGCCCATTCCTTTCAATGGCATTTATATATGGAGGCTGCAACCTCCTCTTGACGCAAACATTTTCGTTTATCTATAAATTTAAATTGCTATAATATCATCTTAATACCTTGATGATATAATATAATTATAGTAAGACGGAAGTACCCAACAACAGAGGCACGAAGAAGAATTATTATAGTAACATTGTAACTGGAAAACTTACAAGTAGTTTAATTAATTTATATTGAATTTTCAGCAGCGACTACTTTAAAATAATAAAGTTTTTGTCATAGAAAAATATAATATAGTGATTAAAATCTCTTTTCTATTATAGTGATCAATCAAATATAGCAAGAGATCAGAAATATGGATGAAGGGTGGAATATCCCAAATTGAAACATCAATTTATTGAATAACTTATTTTGAAAACTATCAGTTAGATATTTTACAATAAATTTATGTACACAATAAATGTACAATGGGAGGTTTATTGCTTGTTGGCGATATCTTCCATCCAACCATATTCATTTGTTGAAGTAATTAATGTGTATGGTATGTAACCTGCTGCTTAAATGGATAAAAATGTTGTGAAGTAAGAAGTATTGTGCACTGCACTGGGATACTGAGTCTTTTGGTATCTGAATAAACAGACAATCCGTGTTCTGAGAAGAAGTAAAATTGATTTTGAAGATAGATTGTTTATACATATTTACATTAAATTTACTTTGTTTAGTGTTTACACTTTTTATTTTGTGACAATTGTGGATGCACAGATACTGCCATATAAAATATACTTATAGCAAATTATTCTTTTTTTAAGAAAAAAATAAATAATTTGTTTCTAATGAAGAATATATTCACTTATGTTACTCAATCACACTTACATTACTGACTAATTTCTAATAGTTTTATTTCTAAATGTCTCATGGCATTAAAATCTTTATGTGATTAATATAATATAAAGATCACTAACCTACATTTTTAAACCATTACCAACCTAGCTTGTGGTGAGCTCTTACAAAAATGGGGCTATATAAATTATCCAATTATTTATATAATTCAAAATATGTACAAAATGTTTAACTAACTACCCAAAAATATATTTGCAAAATTTACATGAGGTAACGAAATGGACGAAAAATGTTTTATAATCAGCTCTAGGCTTATGTACTTTACACCTATGATATAAATTTGAAGTCGATCAGACTTATAGTTTAGGTTCTAGAGAGGACACAAAAAGGATACGCCGTACATATAAAAACATCTTGACGAAACTCAAACTGTATACTCTCTGTAGTTTCTGACAAATCGCCGTGGAGGGGTCTGTATATGTACCTAACAACCGAAACGACACAAATTTGCGGTATGCGCACCCTTATTTTGGTTCTACTAGTTTGCCGGTGATTATACATGACACCCATTGAGAAATTGATGTAAAAAATATGCTTAAAAATTGTGAAATCATGGCTCTCTACTATTCTATAGTCATCATTCGTCCTTTTCCTCATGACTGAGGATAGCGGCTGCAGTCCGTCGCCACACGTATGGCCCGCCTCCATGCCAATCTGTTTTGTGCTGAACGCAGAGCACCAGTCACCGAAGACCCCATTGTGGACTTAACCAAATCGCTCCATCTGGTCGGTGAGCGACCACGAGATCTCCGTCCCTCCACGCTGCCCATCAAAACAAGCTTCTCGAGGCAGTCAGGTTCCCTTCTGGCAATGTGTTCAAATAATTGAAGGATACGTCTGTAGAAATACATAAAAAATAAATACATCTTGATACGTCGATAGACGATCCTCGATCTTCAGCTCGTCTAGAATTGACACATTCGTTCTTCTGGCTGTAGTATAGTGATTCTATAGCAGTGGAGAGTAAAAAACATTTCAATGAAAATGTAATTCTGTGGTGTATTAGCCAATGAATAAACAAAAGTTGAATCTCACTTTGTTTATTACAATAAATAAGACAATTACAATAATTAATATATAAGTATACTATTTCAATAATTAGCATGAATAATATATTTTATCAAGTAGGTAAACAATCGACACAGTGTATCATATCGTTTGTGATAAAGCAATACCTCGTAACCCACTCACCAAAGATTTTACAGGAGAGACAAAAAACTTACATTTATACATTTTTGTGTTGTATTTTGTATAATTATGTTTTTTATATATTTGAAATAAATCTTTTAATGTGAAAAGAAGAAAGCATGGATGGCATTAATAGCCGCGAAAGGATCGAATAATGAAGAAAGAGCAAAAGAGAATTATAAAGTATGTAAAAAGGTAGTCAAAGACACAGTAAAAAGGGAAAAAGATGGTATAAAAGAGAAAGAAAGCCTGAAAATAGCCAACGACTTTCCTGGAAACATGAAAATGTTCTGGAAAGGCGTAGCGAAAAGAAAAAATGGAACTGTGAAAGCTTCGAAAGGAATAAATGATAAAGATGGAAAAATAATTATGGACGAAGACGGCGTGAAAGAAAGATGGAAAGAATATTTTAAGGAACTGTATGATAGCGGAGTAAGTGGGGACGTGAGTCAGAGAACATGGCAAGTAAGCGAAAGTGATAAGGATGAAATAACGCGAGAAGAAGTATTTGAAACAGTAAAGTAAAACACGCGAAAGCTGGGAAAGCTGCCGGATATGACAGTGTATCAGCTGAACTTATAAAATATGGCGGCGAACAGACGTTGGAGTGGTGTCTCTCTCTTTTCAACAAATGTTGGGAAGAAGGACACACTCCCTCAGACTGGAGAAATGCAGTCGTGGTACCTTTGTATAAAGGTAAAGGATCGAAGCTCGACTGCAAAAACTATAGAGCCATAAGTTTATTAAGCTCAGTTGGTAAGATGTATGCAAGGATCCTGGATCAAAGAGTGCGAAAGATTACAGAAAGCAAGATATGGGATGTCCAAGGTGCGTTTGTGGGCGGCAGAGGATGTATAGACCAAAATTTTTTTTCTGCGCACGGTCACAGAAATGGTTCTGGATAAAAATCAGAAAATTTTCTGTGCCTTCATAGACCTAGAAAAGGCGTATGATAAAGTTGTTAGAGAAAAATTATGGGATATACTAGCAGTGTATGGAGTGAAGAGCAAGCTGATAAGCGCAATCGCGTCATTATATGAGAACAGCGAAGCATGTGTTCGTGTCAACGACACAGTGACAACGTGGTTCTCTATAAATAATGGCGTTAGACAAGGGTGCGTGCTATCTCCATGGCTCTTTAACTTGTACATTGATTTCTGCATAAGAGCCCTTAAGGATGAAAGCAAGGGTCTGAAATTGAGTACTGTAATGGTGCGAGATTTGATGTATGCAGACGATAAAGTTCTATTAGCAGAAAGTATGGAAGAGTTACAGTATCTTGTAAGTCAGGTATATGAAGGATGTATAGAGAATGGACTTAGGATGAATGCCAGCAAATCAAAGACAATGGTCTTTGAAAAGAGTGAAAGCAGAACAGCGTGTAAAATAAGAGTAGAGAACGAATGGCTCGAGCAAGTCGAAGAATATGTGTACTTGGGAAGCATATTTCAATGGAATGGACGACTCGATAAAGAGATCGAAAGAAGAGTTATGGCAGGAAACAGAGTGAATGGAGCACTAAGACCAATTATGAATGATCGCAACATATCAAAGGATGCCATAGTTGCCATTCATAACGCCGTCGTAGTGCCAACCTTGACGTATGCAAGTGAAACCTGGACATGGCAAAAGACGCATGAAAGTAGAATAAATGCAGTTGAAATGAGATCGTTAAGAAGGATTTGTAATAGAACGATGTATGACCGGGTAAGAAATGAGGACATAAGGAAAGAATGTAAGATGAAGAAAGATGTCATTACTAGAATGAAAGTGAACACATTGAGATGGTTTGGTCACATGGGGAGAATGAATGATGAGCGCCTGACGAAGAAAATATACAGAGCGGAAAGGAATGGAATGAGAGGTCGGGGACGCCCAAGAAAGGGATGGCACGACCATGTGAACGAAATTTTGAAAGACGGAAATGTTAGAAGTGTGAGCAATAGACGAGCATGTATGAGACGATGCATGAATGTGGACGATGCGAGGGATGCGTGCCAGGATAGAAAAATGTGGCGTTCGGTTCTCTCTGCCTACCCCGCAAGGGACATGGCGTGATGGTATGTATGTATGTATCTTTTAATCATAGGGTATCTAAATTTATGTGAAATATAATATTTTTTTTATGTGGGATATTGGGTATTGCTTCCCCAAAAATAACAAAATTGTGGCTTACGAGTAATTACTTTTAACAAATTTATGGATTGAAAATCCTATAGTGCTACAATAAAGTCACATGTTTTACAAGTAATATGTGCAATAATAATAAATTATTAATTCATTTAAAAAAACAATAGAATCCATTACATATTGGGTATTTTCCTTTTGCACGTAGCTTTCTTTATCCAATCACAAAATTCACCTAATGATAATGTCGATAAAGACATAAACTTGCACACTGGAACATTTTCTTTATCTACATTTAAATGATGGGCAAAAAATTTATGGCTGGATTTTTTTTGCTTGGAATTTTGTTTTTTATAATATAGCATATACAAAGTGAAATATAGAGAAAAAAAGATATATATGTAACTCAGAGAAGAAAACAATAAAAGACACATTATAGAAAAAATCTGTTTATTAACACTAGAGTACTCGGCCCTTCAAGTACTCCTTGAGTGCTCGCGCAGAGCACATGTGTCACCCATTACAATTAGCAATTTTTGATATTTTATTTAATGGAAATAAGAAAAACAAGTCCATGGGGTTTAAAAGATCTGAAAATGAATACTGCCTTTATGTAAAATCAACAGACAACGGTTACATATACTTACCAGTATTTGTTGACGATTTGTTGATATCAGGTACTGAAGAGGAAGAGGTGTCACATGTAAAAATAGTCTAAATAGTAATTTTAAAATTAAAGACCTTGGTCCTGCATGTAATTACTTGGGCATGACTATTCACCAAGATATGGTTAAGAACCAAATTAAGTTAAATCAAACTGCCTATCTCACAAACATATTAAGAAAATATAATATGCAAGATTGTAAATCTATGTCAACTCCGTTAGGTGCTAACTTTGATCATAGTAGCTTAAAAGGAAACTCTTCTGAGAGCCCAGAGTTAGAAAGTAATTGTAGAAGTTTAATTGGTGCTCTCATGTATGCCATGTTATGCACAAGACTAGATCTCGGTATTTGTTTGAGTATACTAAGTCGCTATCAATCTTGTGCTAGCAAAGAACTATGGTCTGCCTTAAAAAGAGTCCTACGTTATATAAAGGGAACTGTAAATTTAAGTTTAGTGTTTGCATTAGACAATGAAAATATTAATGGGTATTTTAAATCAAACAAATGATTTGGTCTACATATATATTTTTTCCTGACCACTGGTATACAGACAAAAACTATAATACGTCTGATCTTCACCCTTTTCGGTAAAGACTTTATATTTTTAAACAGCTGTACTGTAGGTTTTTTCATTACCTACCTAAACACCTGCATCGACGTAATTCCCAACATAAACCATATTACAACTGTTCTGAACAATCCATAACTGCAAAAATGTACCGAATTTTAGTATATAAGAAAAAGCAGAGTTTTTATGTTTACCAGTTGATAAGGGCCTAATAAGCTGAAACGGTCGTCCTGGACTCAGGAAAAAATATATATGTAGACCAAATCATTTGTTTGATTTAAAATACCCATTATGGAATTCTACATATTCAACACCGTCAGCATTGACAAAATTAAAAAAAAAAAAAAAAAAAATGAAAATATTATCGTGGGCTATGTAGACTCAGATTGGGCAGGATATAAAGTCGATCGTAAGTCAACTGCTGGCTATGTTTTCATAGTGCTAGGATGCACAGTTTCATGGATGTCAAGAAAGCAAGCAGCGGTTGCCTTATCATCGACTGAAGCAGAATATGTAGCAATAAATTTAGCTGTAAGTGAAGCTTGTTGGTGGCAAAATTTGATTCATGATTTCAGAGTGTATGATGAAAAGGTAAAAATAATAATTTATGAAGATAATCAAAGTGCGATCAAGATATGCAAAAGTCCATCTCATCATACAAAGCTGAAACATTTAGATATTAAATTACATTTTGTAAAAAATAAAATTATTAATAATGGTATTAACATTGCGTATATTCCAACTAATGAACAAATAAGTGATATGTTAACTAAACCTCTTGCGAGAAAGATATTTGTGTACTCAGGGATGGATTAGGATTAGAATGAAAACAACAATTTTTTTAATGTAAAAAGATATTTTTTTTAGACATGGTATTCATTGAAGAGGGGTATTGTTAAAAAGTGGCAATGAACACTAGTTTTAAAAAATGTTTTAGCGTAGATAAACTGCTCCCTGTCTACTTATCTCTGTGTGCCTAACTCTGTTCAATTTTGTTCAATGGTGTAAGACATATGTAAAGTTACTGTAAAGGATTTCCACATAAATAAATACATACAAGATTAAATATATATATATATATATATATATATATATATATATATATATATATATATATATATATATATATATATATATATATATATATATATATATATATATATATATATATATATATATATATATATATATATATATATATATATATATATATATATATATATATATATATATATATATATATATATATATATATATATATATATATATATATATATATATATATATATATATGTTATATTTGATGTTTTCACGGGTGAAATATGTTATAATATTTTTATCTCGGTTTTCCCGTGTCAGTAGGTCTTGACTAAGACCATTTGTCTTCCGACGTTTCGCCTGAATATCACCAGGCATTTTCAAGGACTTAACGAAAAGCACGCGCGCGACACACGTCTACTCACACTGAAAGCTCACCGTCAAGTGGTCTTAGACAAATGAAGACAAATGGTCTTAGTCAAGACCTACTGACACGGGAAAACCGAGATAAAAATATTATAACATATATATATATATATATATATATATATATATATATATATATATATATATAATATATAAATAAATTATGTATATAAATGATATATATATATATATATATATATATATATATATATATATATATATATATATATATATATATATATATATATATATATATATATATATATATATATATATATATATATATATAAATGATATATATATATATATATATATATATATATATATATATAAATGATATATATATATATATATATATATATATATATATATATATATAAATGTCTTTTAATATATATAAATGATACGCCTTCCAGTTGAAAAGGCCTTCACCAGGCGAAACGGTCGTTCTGGAGAGTAAAAATAAATGTAGAAAGAAAAACAAGTGTTTAATTTATTTTAAAAATGGAATTCTACATAGTAAACGCTGTCAGTGTAAACAAAATTAAAAGTGTATATAAATGATATTACAACAATTTTCATTGTAAATTTTTAACAGACGTTCATCTGCATCAGACTTCAACCAACTTTTCGTATACATTGATAAAATGGCTGGGAAAGATAACCACTCTACTGTAAATAGTTTCGAATGTGATGAATGTAGATGTCGATATAAACATGAAAAAAATTCAAACGCGCATAGAAGAAATATTCATGGTATAACCACTGCTTGTAAAATAAATCCGGTTACTAAACAGGTAGAATGTAATCTTTGTAAATGTGTTTTTTCTACTAAATCATCGTTATTAAAACACAGAAAAAACGTACATAATACATCCAAAACCCGCAATTGTAGAATAAAGTGCTCAGAATGTTCTAAACATTTAGTTTCCTATAAAAGGTTGAGAGAACATTTTGTAAAAGAACATGAAAAGGAATTTCATATTGAAAAACTGACATTGAAATGCAATGAAGGTAAACTCAGACTTTATTTATTATTTAAATTGATAATACATTACATATTCTTAGAGAAATTGTAGCATTGAATGTATTTTTGATTACTTGACAAAATTGTTAATTTTTAGATTTTCTAGAGTGGAAGGAAAACTATGAGAGGAAGAATTTTTATTCTTATGTGTTGGATACTTCTTCTAAGAAATGTACATCTAATACAGTCAAATATTACTATCACTGCCATAGATCTAATTCTTATAAAGGGCGAGGAAGTAATCAACGATCTATAAAAAATATAGGAACAAACAAAATTGGAGCAACTTGCCCATCTACAATTGAAGTGGTGGTTAAAGACGGCACATATTGTGTTACGTTATTTAGCACTCACATAGGACATGAAGCTGAAATTGGCAGAATAACTCTCCAAGCAAACGATAGAGCTAAACTTGCAGCTAATCACCAGAATGCATCTTTTTGATAATGTATTCATTCCTTTATTTTTATCATTGTGCATCAATGAAAGTGGTTTGGGCATGATGAGAGAATGATTGATAAAAGTGACTGTGGCCAACAGGAAGGGTCTCAGAAAATGGATGTATGGTTATAGACGAGGAAAATGTCAAGGAAAGATGGAAGGAATACTTTAAAGAGTTATATGAAAGTACGCAGTATGACAGTGTGACGTACGAAAGAGTACCAATAAATGAAATTGAGAATGACAGAAAAAATTTCAATAGAAGAAGTTAGAGAAGCAGTGAAGCATGCACGTACATGAAAGGCTGCGGGATTTGATTGCATACCAACTGAATTTATTAAATATGGTGGCGAAAAGACGATAGAATGTGGTGTCATTGCCTCTTCAACAAATGTCGGTAGGACATACTTCATCAGATTGGAGGAACGATATAAAACGGCTGAAACGATAAATGATTATGTAAAACGGCTAATATTCTTTTCAAAATATATTTAAACACTTCATTTATATTTATTTACAAAAGTTTGATGTACATAATAGTTTTTTTATTAAAAAAAATAAACAAAAAACAACTCGTATTATAGAAATACCTACATTTATACGTACATCAACGATGTTTTAGTATTATCATTCACTGGCTGTCACACTGGCTGTCAGAACTTTTGAAGTATGTGCACTTTCTAGGGATCTAGCTATGACATCTATGGATTTTAAAGAAATGTATTTTTTCTATGGTAGCCATTGGTTTTACTGTCCCGAGACACTCGTAACACATATGATATGAATATGAAGTCAATCGGACTTATAGTTTGGACTGCAGAGAGGACACAAAAAAAAAACAACCTAAATGATGAATTCATAAAGAAATCAAAATTTGTCTGGAAAACTAATCACTTCTAGGTCTATGCACTTTACACATATAATGTTAATATGAAGTGGATCGGACTTATAATTTGGGCTGTAAAGAAGACACAAAAAAGATAAATGCTACGGCGTATGGCATGTACGCCGTTTACGCCATACACACAAACATATCACGACGAAACTCGGAGAGAGTAAAAATTATTTATGATACAATCCTAATATTGGTTTACACCTTGGAGGAGTAAATATGAGTTTACACCAACCAAGCACTACATCTCTCCACATATCTCTGTTGTCTGCCAGCCTCCTCATCTATTGGTAGCTGCTACAGCGCACATCACTGGTCACCTTGATCCATATAACTGTCTTTAGGGCATTTACAATTACTTAACATAGTAAATTATAATCACAAAAAAAGTTAGATTTAATTTTTCGATCGAAATTTCTTGAAGGAAACCCAAAGTTTCTTAAAATTTTTAATAAAAAACGTTTATAACTTAATTCCAATGTTTATTTAGACTACAATCTACAACCGGTTTCGTGCTAAGCACATTTTCAAGTAGCGAAAATGTGCTTAGCACGAAACTTGACTACTTGAAAATGTGCTTAGCACGAAACCAGTTGTAGGTTGTAGTCTAAATAAATAGTGGAATTAAGTTATAAACGTCTTTTTATATTTAATGTTTATTAAAAATTAATGGAAAAAAAATACAAAAAAAGTTTTTATATTACATAGTTTTTTATGTTTAATGAAGAAAAATCAATGTCATTACACTAAATTCTACACACATGCTTTTGCTATAAGGACACCAATTCAATGAAATAATTTACCACCAACTTTCAAAGTAGTAAAAACAGTTTTAAAAACTCAGTTATTAAACAAAATTTTCTGTGTCTAATTTTATACATAATGTACCCTTGAAGTGGTTTCACAGCGCTATAAAAATAATGTAGGTTTAATATTACTAGTTGCATGTAACACATGAGATCCAACTGTCGATAGCGATAGTACGTATAGTTGAAGAATAAGTACCAAACTATAAACCCATAAATAAAATTATTTAATATTTTAAGATATTTGGTTTTCTATACAACACATATACCTAGGTATGTATTTTATTTTTTTATTTATTTATTCTTTCTCTCAATACATGCATATATATATAAATTGATCAACAACGCCCCACTAGGTATTACATACCTGTTCTGGGGCTGCTGTTAGGTATATTACAATACCGTCAATTTTAATAATTACAACAATATAATTTACATATCATAAATACAAACACAAAATACAAAACAAAGAAAACAACATAGTTTAAAAATACAACATAATTTTAAAAAAGCAACATAATTATTTAAAAACATCAATAGATTTACATTATGAACTCACACAAAAAATAAAATAAAAATCAAATATAATAAATATAGTAAGACATATATAGTAGGGGTCGGAGGCTATGGAAGCTATGTATGTCAAGATAGGACAGTATGGAGGTCAGTCCTTTGATCCTACCCAGAATATGAAAACAGCATGATGGTATGTATGTATGTTTGGAGATTAGTATCATTTCTTAGATATTGTGTGTAGGCTACTGCCATACAAATTGTATGAAGCAATGTTGTCACTAAATTCAAATTTTATAAAAATTGTTAAAAGAAATTGAAATGTATTGCTACAATGTTAATATTTTTTATAGAAAATTAAATTATCTAGTTGGGGTGTTTTGGTTTTTTTCAATATTTTTAAAAAAATTGGAAATATAGGCAGTTAAACTCATAAATTTATCATAAAAAAAATATTTTTCTTAATAAAAAATGTTTGAGAAACCCTGGAATTTAAAAAAAAAACATTTTGAGATTTTGTATTTGTCTATGTTTATACCAATTTTCAGCATTCTAGCTTTTACGGTTTCTGAGATATATGGAAAAATAAATCAAAATTTCAAAAGTTGATAACCCCTGACTGAAACAAAAATTCACAATTCTGAGTATAAAAGTTTTGTAGGCCTATAACTGTCTATATATTCTGAAAATTTGGGCTTTGTAAATTGAGCGGATCAAAAGTTATAAGGGGGGGGGGACACAGACACACACACAAAACTCACATAAAATGTTCTACTCCGAATTCTGAGTAAATCCATGTACTGGAACATATATGCTGCGAGGTCTCTAGTTGGTGTTATTAGCATGCAAAAAGTCCACTATGCCATACAAAATTTTCCTTCGTACACGCATATTGGCTTAATAATTTCGATTCATTCAGAGAATTGAATTCTCATGAACGAATCGACAGTTGGATAATGTGAATCTTTTGAATTTATATGTTTCAATATTTGGTAACTTGTTAGAATATTCCCAAGATTAACAGGTGATTTGTTCTACTATCTGATCACCAATGTAGATTGTTTAATATATGTAGATGATGATTTGTTCTAGTACTAGGCGTCAATGTATGCTTATGAAATCAAAAAGTTAAAAATCTCTGAAATATCCTGAAGTTTCTCCATAAGTTTTCAAGCTCAATGTACTTAAAATAGACATAATTTTTGAGTTTTTCTAATATTTCGGGTACCTAGTTTCTGTAGAAAAAAAGACATTAGTTTCCTGATTACCCATGGTATAAGGACAATATCTCAAAAAATGTTACCTGATTTACGATCATAGAAAAATAAACAAACATAGCACTAGTTTCCAAAATCATTCCATATATGAATATCTACTCACATGATGTATTAAAAAATAATCCACAAACGAAAGGTAGCAAAAAGACATGTATGACTAAAAATGAACACTTCATATTTATAAATGTGGATTGTAAAAAGATTTATCAATATGTACAAAAAAAGGCATCCCCTTCCAACCAATCAACTCTTTTTACCTAAGTTTATTAGTATAATGAAGAAGGAATAACCATAGTAAGTGATTATCGTTGCATGTACATTATTGTAATAAATATTTTAGTGACTCAAACGTGAATGGAAAACATATCATAGCTAAATGTTGAGCTTCATAGCTCAGTAAGATTATTATCCATAGTAAAATTCATGAATATTATATTGCTCTAAATGGTGAACCAATTTTCTAATCATGTCTATGAAAACACTGATAATACGAAAAAAATAATATGAAAATGACATTAGGTAATAATCTAGCCCCTTGTACAGTGTGCTAGAAAAATTATTTAAAAATGAAGAATACCATCAATATTTCTGTGAAACTTCACCTCAATACTTTATGAACCCTTCAATCACTCAGTTCCAAGATAAATTGAAAATTCCTACATTTAGTTTAAATAAAGAGGATATGGAATAAAAAGTCTCAGGGCTAATGAACATTTTGTGTGAGCAAGCTCTAACAAATTTCAAATCATTTTTAAAGCATAATTTCACATTTAAACAAAGTTTAATTTATAAGCTCTAATACAACTATTTAATTTACTTTTGAAAACTCTCATTCCAACAAAATAATCAACAGCTGATTGAAAATGTAAAGTTTCAACTGCCCACTCCATCATTTTTTTTATAACACCTGTCATAAGCATTGGAAAAGGTCACTTGGCTGCAGCCATTTGGGTGCGGGACACTTGGATGCGACAAAAACTTGGGTGGGAGCCCACTTGGTCGCAACGGACACTTGGGTGTGAGCCCACTTGGTCGCAACTTTTATATTCACATTTTCTTGTTTACAGTAAATATTAATAATATTCACATTTACTTTCTCATACAAATATACCTATGATATTCTTTTTTATTTAACCAATCTATTCTATTTTTTTATTTATTTATTATAAACAACACAATGTTTTTTGCAAACTTGTATTATTTTATATTAATCAAAACGACAAAATGTAATAGGCCTTAATACTTGATGTTACTATTGTATTGTACTATGTCTTAACGCTGTTTTTTGTCTAAATTTAACCTAAATAAATAAATAAATGTTGAAGTTACAAAAACAATTACATACTAGAGTTAGAAGTTACATATGTTTGTGTGTGTGAGGGTGTGTGTGTGAGGGTGTGTGTGTGAGGGTGTGTGTGTGAGGGTGTGTGTGTGTGTGTTTGTGTGTGAGGGTGTGTGTGTGTGTGTGTGTGTGTGTGTGTGTGTGTGTGTGTATATGTATTATTTAATGATAAGTGTTGTAAATGATTGAATACGATGAACACCTCACTAGGAAGTCCTGTGCCGAGGTGTTCATTACAACAGTTGTGTGACATAGATAATACATTGTGTATATAGTTTTCGAATCAAATTATACATTAAATTCTTATTGAGAAAAAAAATTGTGAACCTTAATTATATTTGATTGGTTGTGATTATATTATTGATTTGTTCTGAACCGGTGCTGCATATCCATGCTGTTATGTGTTTTTTGTATTTTTGTGACAATGTGTTATGTGGTAGCAGTTTTAATGAGGTTGGTAGACTATTGTGTAGTTTGATGGCATAGTATTTAAAGTGTCTTTGTCCATGGGCAGTTTGCAACTTTGGGATATTTATTGTGTTGGTGATGGAAGATCTTGTTGTTCTTGGAGGTTGTGTATTGTGTATAGTGGGTATGTTATGTTTAAAATGGTACAGAAGTGCAGATCTTGCGTATAGTTGACGAAGTGTCATAACTTCCAGAGTCTTGAAAATTACTGTGGAGCTTGTTCTGTATGGCACATTCAATATGCTTTTTATTATTGATTTTTTTGCCTTGCTAACCGAGTCTATTGCAATATTTGTTGAACCTCCCTAGGCCAGCAATCCATAGGAAATGATTGATTGGCATATTGCAAAGTAAATTGATCGCATTATCTGACGTGGGAAGATGTTTTTTATGTTGTTTATTAGATACAACTTTCAATACAATCACATTGACAAATGTTCAAGTTTTGTGTGCAAGTGTGTGATTTAATAGTAATTGGTGCATGGGGTTGTCCTCTTTCTGTTATACTATGTGTAATGTATTTAGTTTTTGATGTGTTAAGTGTTAGGGTGTTTTCATTTAACCATTTATTAACGATGTTTAGCCCTTTATCTGCTTTTTTATACACCATGTGCCAGGTATCAGCATGAAAAAGTTATGCTGTATCATCAGCAAAAGTCACAATGTCACCATCAATATCCAACTTGCACAGATCATTTACGTAGATAAGGAATAGGAGTGGCCCGAGAATACTACCTTGAGGAACGCCGTATTTAATGGGAAGTTGATTACTCAACCTCCCACCGATCCTTACCTGCTGAAGTCTTTCTGACATAAAACTTTTTAACAAATCGAGCTCTTTACCTTTAACACCAATTCTATCTAGTTTTGCAAAGAGTTTATCGTGTGAAATTGTATCAAAAGCCTTACTTAGGTCTAAAAACACAGAGATCACTTTTTGTTTTTTGTCCAAATTGTTCATTATATAGTCTGTGACAGTGCAAATGGCTTGTTCGGTGTTCTTGTTTTTACGAAAACCAAATTGATTGTTTGAGAGTAGATTATTTGTTTCTAGGTAATGTTGTAATTGTTGTTTAATAGTTTTTACCAAGATTTTTGAAAACGTGTTTAGAAGTGTAATGGGTCTATAATTATTAACATCGTTTTTTTTACCTGATTTGTAGATAGGTACAATAAGACCTTCTTTTAATTTACCTGGGAAGGTTCCGGATGTAATGCTGAGATTTATCAAATATGTAAGTGGTGAGACGATTTGGTCCTGAAGTAGTTTAATTGTTTTGGCATCTATACCATCGGTCCCTGTCGTGTTGCTATCTTTTAGTGTAAGTATTATTTTTATTATGTCAGATTCTAAAATTGATTTTAATTTGAAGTTTGTTGCATAATTGAGTTGGAATATTATAAGGTGTATAGTACGATGCATCAGATGAGTTGTTCGGACATTTTTGAGCTAAATTGGCACCGATATCAGAATAATGTTTGTTTATGAAATTGAGTATTGTATTCGGATTATTTTGGAAGAAGATATCTTCATTATTGATAAGTAAATTTTTAATTTCGTAATCTTTATCATTACTTGTATGAGTGCTACCCCTGAGAATTGACCAAACACATTTTGGATCATAATTAGCATCCTTAAGTTTATTTCTATAGTACAATTCTTTAGATTTTCTTATAATTTGGCTACATGTATTTCTGTATCTTTTATAATAGATCTGTAATTCTATATCATTTGTATGTCTTGTGATTTGCTGATGTAATTTGTCGCGTTTCTTTATGCTGTTTATGATGTTTTGAGTGATCCATTTTTTAATTTTTATGTTAAGATATGATAGCGTTTTTACAGTTTTATTTGTATGAAGTTCGATATGCGTATGGAGATGGCCTCCTCAGTGGATGATGTGTTTTTTATATGTTCCCAGGTTTGGTTTTGTAATGATGAAATAAGGCTGTCATAATCAATTTTTTTTATACAAATTTCTTTAAATGTTTTGTTTTGTTTTAAGAGTGACTTTAATCCAATCCAATCATTGTTGTATAGTGGTCTGTGATAGTATTTTTGTATATGAAGCTACTTAGTTCCTGTTTTGTTTTTACCATTATATGGTCTATACAGGATATTGAGTTAGGGGTGACCCTGGTTGGAGTATTTATAGTACTTATAATTCTGTGTTGAAGTAACATAAGTTGATAATCAAGGTTTTGAGGATGGCCTTGCGGTAGGATGTTAATATTTAAATCTCCCGCTATGATTATATTTTTGTAGGATGAAAGTTTTTTGAGATGACTATCTAAAGAGTATATAAAAGGTAAAATGTTTTGAGAGGAGGGAGATCTATAAATTGCAAGAATACAGGTATCGCCATCAATAATTATTTGAATGCAAGTTGAATCTACCAAGAATATTTCTGATACTGAAAAATTTAGATCATCTATATTATAAATTTGAATGTTTGTATGTATCTATGTATGTGTTGAATGCGCTCCTAAACCGTTCATCTAATTGCAATGAAACTTTGGTGAATTGTCGATAGTATACCAGGGATGGTTTCTGGATCAAAAAATTTTTTCTTCTTCTTCTTCTTCATCCACCTTCATTTTACCAATGAAGGTGGACTATCCTGGGAACCGTTCATCCGATTGCAATGAAACTTTGATGAATTGTCGAGCGTATGCCCGGGATGGTTTCTGGATTAAAAAAAAATTCTTCTCTTTCTTCTTCATCGGGTATTAGGTCATTTTACCTATGAAGTGGACTATCCTGGGAACCGTTCATCCGATTGCAATGAAACTTTGGTGAATTGTCGAGCGTATGCCCGGGATGGTTAATTTTTTTTTCTTTTTCTTCTTCTTCATCGAGTATTGGGTCATTTTACCTATGAAAGTGGACTATCCTGGAAACCGTTCATCCGATTGCAATGAAACTTTGGCGAATTGTCGAGCGTATGCTCGGGATGGTTTCTGAATTAAAAAAAATTATTCTTCTTCTTCTTCTTCGGGTATTACTCTGGGAGAAGAAGCTTCAACTGTCCTTCCATCTCTTCGCAGGTCTTCCAGGACATTTTTTGGATTTAAACTTTTTTCTTCTTCTTCATTGTGTACTTCTTCATTGTGTACACTGTTGTGAGGCACTGAAGGGACGGGAGGCACTGAAGGGACGGGAGGCACTGAAGGGACGGGAGGAACTGAAGGGACGGGAGGCACTGAAGGGACGGGAGGTACTGAAGAGTCTGAAGCGACGGGTGGTTATGGACCATTTTTAATTATACAGGCAATACGAAGTTTGCCGGGGGTTCACTAGTCATTATATAAATAGACCACAACTCCGTCATTTTGTGTAATGTTATTTGATGTATGATAAGAGGTATAGTGGGTTTTGTGTTTTTTTGTATAAGACTTTGATATCCAGCACTCTGTGAGTATTATAATATGAAATAAAGTATTAAATTCATTCAATAGGATATCAAGTTCATCGTAATTTTTATTAATTGATCGAATGTTTTGATTGAGTATAGAGAGAGTATGTGTGTTATCAAGAATCGCGTCACATAAGTGTGTGTCTGTTATAGTGTAATGATTATATGATTATATTCTAACCAAAAGTTTGGTTAGGTTTGTATGTAGTTATTATTTGTGTGAGCGAGTTGCATTATATATTGTGTTATAGCGCCATCTATCAGTTTTTGAATAGGATAATTCGCGACTAGTAGGCTCGTTCCCATGTGACGTCGCACCCGAGTGTCCTGCACCAAAGTGAGCGCTGCCAAGTGTCCTAGATCATCATAAGCATATCCGTATTAAACAATTTCTACTATATGTCCAAATAAAATAAAAAATGCAGTAACAAAACAAGTAGATATTTAATAAGTAAATAAGTACAATCAAATTATAAATAAAATATAAATAATAACTACCATTCATGCACCATTTTAAATATAATCAAAATATTAACATGTTTTTTAATACGCTGCAACTAAAATAGAAAGCTGCATTGTATAAGTGCATATTATCACAATTTCTTCAATTATATAATAATAAATATATAATCTCCTATTTATTTATTTCGAAAGTCAATATTATTCAATTTAAGACAAAATTATAATTTTCCATTAGTAATTATTTGATTTCTTCCTTGACGTTCTAGTGCACCGTCTTTTAACATGTATGCTGGATTATATGCAGATTGACCATCAATTGAAATTTTCAGTGATGGATTTGGTCTAGTGTTTTTAATATTCCCAATTGATGTATACCTTAAAACCAAAATATTATTAAAATTGAACCAAAATTTGATTATAAAAATATCTATATATAATAAATTTAATAAAAACAAATCCTCACCCTTGATCATACAGTTTACAGTAAGGCACATTTTTTTCTAAAAGGTAACTCCATATTTGATTATACGACCAATTCAATAATGGACTAATCCGCATGACTTGAGGCCAATCTTTGTCTGTCATCTAAAAAATATCAAATAAATATTTATCTTTAATAGGCTTTATACATAAATTATATATTAATTTATTCATCTTTCTGTTCATAATATAAACAAATATAATTCATAATTATTTGTCTTCTCGATGAAGATAGAGTAAAGACATGAAATATTATGTACCTAATTACAATTCAAGTTCAAAAAACATAAAAGTTATTACCTCAAAAATCCCTAGATTTTCACAATATGGATCTGTTTGCCTCGTTCCCATTAAGCAAGCTCTAAGATTCGAATTGTCAGTCAATATTTTTCTCAATGCTTCTTTTATATTACCAGGTACATGAATCATATTTAAATTGTACTTGTTTTTCACATCATGTATAAAAGATTCAAGTTCTGGGAATGGGTTGTCAGATTGAATGTAATATATTTGTAATGTTTGGACTTTCTCGTCATTTGGAAATAGTTTATTTATTACAGAAAGTGTTAAATCTAATAATACTGTACAATCCTTGCCACCATTGAAAGATAAAAACAATTCGGATAGTTGATACTTCTTTAAACACTCTTCTAATATCTGTAAGTAATAAATAATAACTATTAATAAAAATATATGTAATTGATGAAACTTATTGGATTTTTCAGCAGACACACATATACTATTCGTAAAAAATGAATCGATGGAATTCAAATTATCTAGATAATTATTTGCAATTTGTATTGCAATTATAATAATATATTTATGATCTTACTTCATAATTTATTTAAAAACATGTCACCAAAGTGTAGGGTCTACCTAAATATTTACTTACATTGATGGATTCTTGCATTACATTTGAATAATCAACAATCTCCATTGTGATAAAATAATAAATAGATTTTTTATTGAATCACCTTAATTTTCAGTTAAAAAATATTATCCTGAAACAAAATTCAAAACATAATTTTTAAAAATAATGCAAAAAACTTGAAGGAATGAACAAGAAAGATAATGGTAAAAAGGCATAGTATAAAGAAGAACAAAATATTTATATACTTATTTAAATTTCTTTTTATAAAACATCAAAATTAAATATCTCTTAAATTTGAATATAAGAAAAATTTGAATTATCAAGCCAGGAAAGTTTTATGCAAATTTATGTTGAAAAATGTTTGAAATATATGTTGAATATTTTTTTATATTTTTTCTATTAGAATTATCAACTTGGTTGATCAATACTGCATTATTTAAAACTCATCAAATTATGTCCTAATGGTTGAATTTCTACATAATTGAAATTATTTATCCATGAGTAGAATAAAACTGGATTAATGTATTAAATAAAACTACAACATCTAATAATAAAACTATTAATTTATTTCCAATAGTAAATATTTAGGTACATTAAGTAAAATAAAAATGTTATGCTACGTCCTACATAGGCGATTCAAAGCGAACGCGATTGCGAAGCGATGCGGTGCGGATACAAGTGAATTCAATACGATGCGGTGCGACGCGGCGGCTCTGTCCTACGTGTGCGCGAATCGTTCCCTCTGCCGCCAGCTGCTGTCATGGATGTACGTATATAAAATACTCAAGAAGTATGTACGGCAGAGAAGTGAAACTAATATTGTGTACTTAGAGAGGCATATTTATGGGGAATATCACAATTTGTATGAAGAATTACGTGATCTTGAATTAATAAATGAGACTGAATTTACATCTTTCCGGGAAACATATCAAAATTTGCCATTTGTGCAAGCGAGAGAAAACTTTAAAGTGTGTTTTGAACAACATCCTAATGTAAAATAGCAATAATAAATAAATGTGTTTACTTGTAGTCCCATTTATTTTTGCCAAATCCTCCCATTCGCGGTTCGATAATAAACGGTTATGATAATTTTTATTTCTTTTGTCCCATAATATGGGACGTTCGTGAACAGAAGTAATTAAAATTTCTGTTTCTGACATGTCAAAAAACAATGGCACCGCTTTCAATTCGCGCGAAAATATCAAACCAACTGATCGCGTTCGCTTCGCATCGCGCCGCGCCGCATCGAAACCTACTCGCGGTCGGTAACGTAGGACACTTCCATAGTTACCGACTGTTTGTTATTTTCGCGCCGCGCCGCTTCGCATTCGCTTTGAATCGCCTACGTAGGACGTCGCGTTACAGATAAAGTATCTCTACATCTTGAATTTAATGCAGATATAGACAATGGGCTACTGGGTATATTAAACACATTTTATAATATGACCACTTTTTACTCTATTTATAATTATTTAATTACATTTCTAGTTGCATGTAACACATGAGATCCAACTGTTGATAGTGATAGTATGTTTAGTTGAAGAATTGTACCAAACTATAAACCCATAAATCCAAATTATTTAATATTTTAGGATATTTTGTTTTCTATACAAAACATGTAGCTGTATGTATGTAAGGATAGGATAGTATGAGGTCAGTCCTTTTTTCCTACCCAAAATAGGAAAACAGCATTATGGTATGTATGTATATTTAGAGATTAAGTATCAAACTATTTAGAGTCCCTGTAGATATTGTGTAGTGTATACTGCACATACAAATGGTATGAAACAAT
Organism: Molanna angustata; assembly: GCA_963576475.1. NCBI lineage: Eukaryota > Metazoa > Arthropoda > Insecta > Trichoptera > Molannidae > Molanna > Molanna angustata. Next base: position 22,814,146 of record OY754964.1, on the reverse strand, counting down.
GTCGTCACTAAATTCAATTTTTGAAAAATTGTTTAAAAATATTTAAGTAGTATACCTATAATGCACGAATTTTTAAAGAAAATTACATTATCTAGGGGTGTTACGGCGTTTTCAAATATTTTAAAAAAATTGGAAATATAGGCAGTTAAACACATAAATATCGGCCTTCGTGGCTCAGTTGGTTAGGTATCTGACTGCTGATCCAAAGGTCCCGGGTTCGATTCCCGGTGGAGACAGTTTTTAATTGTGTTTTCAGTCTGGATCTGTGAGACGATTAATATCGTAAGTCTCCAGAATGTGGCAACTTGTTGTTGGGTGTGAGTTAAATTAATATTTGACATAGTAGGTACCTGTAAATTGCCCGAGAAGCAATATAAAATAAAATAAATCTATTATAAAAAAAAAGTTTTTCTTTATAAATTTTTTTTGAGAAACTTAAATTTTATTATAAAACAAATTTGAGATTATGTATTTGTCATATTTATACCAATTTTTGAGATATATGGAAAAATAAAGCAAAATTTCAAAAGTTAATAACCCCTGACTTAAATGAAAATTCTAAATTCAGAGTATAAAAGTTTTGTAGGCCTATAACTATCTATATATTCTGAAGTTTTAGGCTCTGTGGATTGAGCGGATCAAAAGTTATAAGGACACACACACAGAGTGACACACTCAATGTTCTACTTGAATTCTGAGTAAATCCATTTATATATAGAACATATAATATGCTGCAAAGCCTCTAAGTTGGTGTTTTTTGACTTCAAAGTTGAAAAAACCACGAAAAATATAGGACCTGGCATACAAATCTCGCATATATTGGCTTGATACTATGTCAATATGTTAAGAGAAATAAATTCTCTTGAACAAATTGACAGTTGTGTAATAATAATAAATACTTCCTTGCACCCTGTGCAAATGGTGAGTTTATTGCCATATGGAAATTTCTTCCAACTAACCAGTGTTTCCAGCCCAGTATGTATTACTTAAAAATTATGTATTACTTAAATAAAAATAAGCTAATTTAATGTAAAAAATAATTAAAAATTTTGTCCACTTTACTGTACAACTACGATGAATTTCCATATTATTTCAATTCACATTTTTTTTAATAAATAAATTTTTAAATCTGGTAAAAACACCATTGACTGTGTACATCATAGAACACACTTACTAGTGTACATTTTGCACAAGACTGAAAATTATACCTACACATGCTGAAACAATCAAACAACTGAATAAACAAGAATTACTTTTCAGAATTGGAATATTTTTATGTGTAAACTACATTCATTGTAAAAACATTGCTTGATATTTATTACACACACCATCCTTGAATATTTCAAATCTAGTTCTGCAAAATTAAAATTACAAAACATAATTTCACAAAACTTATGTAATTTATTTATTAATTAGTTTATATATAAAGTATGTATGTAGGTCATTACTAGATTAAATTTTTAAAAAATATTTTAAATATACGCATTTCTTTTATAGAAAATTGAATGGTCTAATTGGGGTGTTTCGACGATTTTGTAATTTGCAAAATTAATTGAAATATAAGCAGTTAAAGACAGAAATTTGTAAAAAAATATATATCTCTGCATATTATTTTTACTATTCTTGTCATTCCAATGAAATTTTTGAGTAAAATGTTAACACATTAAAAACTGCAAGACTGCAAGAGTCATGCATTTAAGTCTAGAAAGTCTCTTAGTCTTGAGAAAAATTCAAGACCCAGGACTGCAACACTTGCACGAGACTTTTGCTCATCTATAGACATGGCAGAATACGCATGAATGAAGAATTAACACGGTTAGAATGAGGTCATTGAGACGATTGTGTAGTAAAACGATGTATGATTGAATAAGAAATGAGGAAATTTAATTGAAAGATGATCGTAAATAAGATGAAAGTAAATGCCCATAGGTGTTTTGGTCGCATAGAAAGATGATTGCCTGACAAAAAGAGTGTAAGCCTAATAAAAGAGGAAAGAAAAGTAAAGGTCGACCAAGGAATAAATGGCAGGAATAAATGGTAATTTGAAGGATGGAGATGTAAGAAAAATTATATAAGAGCATATACGAGATGATGCATGAACATAAACGAAACAAAAAATGTATGTCAAGAGAGAGGAGTCTGGCGTTTGGTTCTCTCTGCCTACCCCAAATAGGGAAATGGCATGATAGTGTAGTGTGATAAATAAAGTTATTAGTATAGATACTATAATATGTGATTATTGAAAACACCACATGACTGGATAGATATCAAAATAATATATCCATTATTTTATATATATTTAATTTACGATATTTTGTACCTCAAAATTATAATTATTTCAAAATTAAAAACAAATCAAAAATATTAAAATAAAAACAAAATTCAGTATGTATTTGTGTAAACTGGTAATGAGTTTACAAAGAAAATATAGCGATACTAAAAATACTTACATCAATAAGTAAAACACAAATTATCATTTGAAAAACATATACCTACATATGTATAAAAAAAAAATTAAAGACCCACAAAAAAGCTAAACAAATCAAATCTGATTGCTTCATACAAGAGAACTCGAACTGACACTACACTATTTTTACATTCTAGTGTAAAAAAAATATATTCACATGTAAAACTGTTATAAAATAAATTAATTATACTTATTACAGTCCATACAAAAAAACTACACCTTCATGCTAAAAACATATTCTAAATTACTTACAGAATATTGTGAATACTCTTACTTATTTTTAGTACAAACAAGTGTTCAATTGAATAGCTATATAGTCTCACAATCAGCACAAGCAATGTGAAGCTTTAAGTAAATTTGGTAGTCAAATAGTGTATGGTCTTCTTTTTTAAAATTAACAGAAAGAGTAAGAAAAAATAAAACTACAATAAATAGACTGTGCACCAAAGAGTATATACTTAATACCTACGGATACTGTGCATTGAGGAAAGAAATGAGAGAACTGGAAGAAAAATCAATGTAGATATATTGTTATTCTTAGTTTACATATTTTAATACTGTTTACAACGGTTGTTTTTTCAATGCAATCATAAAAATTCTAAAAAACATTTATTTTCTTAACAAATGTCATTAATAACTCCTAAATAAATAAAAACACATTACAACATATTTTCTGATTCAGATTCATTTCTTTTCCTTTTTGATGTATTTATATTATCTAATAGTATTGATTTTGATAAACGAAAACTAACTCTCATCATTTCTTTCTTAGGAGAAACATTTCTTACATTAAATATTTCAATTAAAGAATCACCCAATTCACATTCTAAATATTGTTCGACTAATTGTTTAGCAACTGTGTTTGGATTATCCCCAACAGCAAAACAATAAATGTGAACAATTGGTTCTCTGAAATAAGCAAATTGATCAAAAATACTTTTTTTCAAAACACCTCGGAAAGAAGTCAAAAATTCTACTGCTAAGGCTGGTAAATTCATTGTAATATGTATGTTACTTTCATAAGCTACATCAGATTTTAAGAATGTTTCCTGTAGAGCACTACTAAAAACATTTCTTATAAAATCCCTACCATCCAAATTAAATGCCTTAAAATTATTTCCTGTAACTTTATTTAACTTAACATTATGGAGTAACCATTTATATGAAGCAGGATTCAAATCATTGCCATACACAATACACTTTTTTCTTAATGCAGGAACACAAAATGGTCCAACGCCAGCAAATACATCAAACAAAACATCATTTTTGTAAAGCATATTCAGAATTCTTCCATGTTCTGTACAAAGCCTCGGATTCCAATAAACTTGTGAAAAATCAAACTCAAAGAAACACTTATTTTCATTTACTTTTGCTGTGAAATTATTTTCTCCGCATAAAACTTCCATTTGAAAATTTCTATATGTGTTTTCAATAGTCTGAGTTTTGTTTACAACTGTTTTACAATTCTTTACTTTATCTAAGAGAACTTGACCAATTAAATTTTTATACTCCAGTTGATGATCTCTCAAATTTACATGAACAATATGACCTATAGTAGAAAATCCTGTCAAACTCTCTTTATCTATAGGAAGAACAGCCTTTAAAATCTCATCGGCTCTCCAATTCGTGTAATTCAGCTCAAGTTCTTTAAACTGAAAATCCTCCTTTGTTATGCCAATTTCATTCAATCCTTCTTGATCTCTGTTTTCAAAATCTGACCAGTCTTTAATAATGCATGGATTTAAAAAAGCATATTTAAAATTATTTGGTATGTTCGAATCACTGTTACTTTCATTAGATGTCTGTTGGTTTTTTAGGACATTCAAATTGGAGTCTACATTTTGTATAGCTTTAAAATTTTCCAATTTAAGCAAATACTTTTTTAATATTTTCATGATTTTTGAAATACAATTATCATCAATTTTAAGTACTGGAACATTAAGGGATGATTTGAATTGTTCTCGGCATAGCTCTTTCATACCTCTCACTATTTGTGGTGGAAATAACAAAGACATATTTAAATTATAAAATTTCTATAAACTTTGGTAACCTAATTACTTGGATCGTCTTAGAAAAATGAACTTGAACTGATTTTATAGTACGCGTAGAAAATATTTTCTTGTTCAGAAAAAGAATAAAATTATACACATAACTGAAAATTATAGCTAAAAATACTTAATAGTCAAGAAACAATATAAAATACAATAAAATATTATAACCTGTCAATTTCTGTCATTTTGTCCACACTACAGTTTTCGTCTTCTTCGATATTTTTTTTGGGTTTATTTTAGTTTTCATAATACTTCTACCAGTGTCTACCACAGATAATATAGAAGTAAACTTGGTGTCTACCAGTACGCCACCAATTAATCGAAAATACATATGCGTCATGAGTATCCTCTTTACAGTGTTCATGGCGGTCGCCATTTTGAATGAAGTAGCTATAAGTTAACATTACCATTTGATATTTCCATAGGTATTGTGATCGATATATTTCCATGCATTATGATATCAAGGAAACCCAAAAACCATTATTTTACTTCGGCCTAATGTATTTCTTCTATTAATTCTAGGAACGGATTATAGCGGCCCCCCAGGCCTTGTTCATATATTTAAGTATTGTCTTTTCTATTGAAAATAAATGTAAAATGCATCAAGCAGATTCCTGGAATTTTGGCTTTCACCCGGTGGTACGGGTTGGTTCCTCAGTATAACCCCCCACCCCTCCCATACTCCATGTTTCACGGGCGCTGGGTCGCCCGGCTGTAGTCGCTCAGTTGTCATTCGGTAGGAGTCAGTGGTTGGTCGGTAGTTGTAGAGACCCGCGTGCGAGAGTGCGAGTTTGCTAGGCTATCGGACGGCCGTAGCATTTTTTCTCTAATTGTATAAAGTAGTGAATAAGTGTGTTTCAGGTCCATATAACCAACGAGGGGTGAATTTAAGATAGTTTAAGTTACTATTAAAAATAACTTTTAAGAATAAAAATAATTTAAATAATCGCATAATAGTGAATAAGTGTGTTTCAGGTCCACATAACCAACGAGGGGTGAATTTAAGATAGTTTTAAGTTATTTTTAATTAATATAAAGTGATATGTAGTGTAAGTGTTTCCTCTACAGTCCCGTTACGAGACCAGCAGTTTGGTAAGATCTTTCCAGTTATGTATATATTATTTTTACCATGCCTGTATTTGTATGTATTTGTCTTTTCAGGCACATCGCAGCCGATTGTGTTTTATTTGATTTTTATTTTCAGGGGCAGAGTTTAATGTTTATTTTTATTATGCTTTTCAGCTTCTTTAGTTATCAATTTCGCGTCCCAACATGGGACCAATATATTTCTTCCCAGCCTCCTTATATCAATCTCGCGTCCCAACTTGGGACTAGTATTTTTCTCCGCCTTCTCTAGATATCAATTTCGCGTCCCAACGTGGGACGAGTATATTCTCCGTCTTTCTCTAGATATCACTTTCCATGAAAATGTTTTTTTTTCGTAAGAACTCAGCCACATAAACAGAATAAATTTATTTCAGACTATTTCAGTACAGAAGGTTTTGCGGCTTAGAGACTCATATACAGGACACCTCGAATTATGAAAGGTGAATGCTCACAGGGAGCCACGAAGGGATTTGCTGTATCGTCTAAAAGTTCGATGACGTCTTATGATTCATAAAACGTGCTTAAAAAATATTTCATGTCAATTCATTTGTAGAACCAGCCAACCTGCTGGAAAATCTATATTCCGCCAAACCGAAGCCACCACATAAAAGAACAGCAATATAATATCTGGGAATAATATTTTGGATTGTCTTGGCCTGTTACTTTTGATGATCCGCCTTTATGTGACATTTCTCTCGGATATTGATTATTCATTGCGTTTTTTTCATAAAGTTATTTTTTGTCTGTATATCAAAAAATAAACGTCAAAACAATGAAAAAATTTTTTTCTTCCACATTCACTTTTGCTCCAATCCATTCTCCCGAGCATTATATTCTAGTGTCTAAAGATTAAAATAACATTTGAAGGTGGCTTAGAAAATACAACATGAATCATGACCCTCATTCTTCCAAGCATGACACGTTTATTTTTTCTATGACATTAGTTAACCTAAAAATTCAACTAACAAATTTTCTTTCCATGGTTTTAGTCAGTGATACGTATTTGTCGTAAAACGATATTGAAATTTAATATATTATTTTAGAAGCGAATGATTACTCATTCGCTATATTCCTCATCGGTGTGTTTCCATTAACTAAAAGGTATAGTATATATTGTCCATTTGTTTTTATGCAATCAATAAATGTCATGTTTTTTTTTCATAACATTCTTGTATAAAGCCTCTACAGATTCATTTTATTTTCACAATATAATATTTTGTGCATAGGTATCAGATTGTTGCAATATTCTACCACTTCAGGTAAAACCTTTATTTCAGTCCAAGCTGAGAAACGAAGAAATTCATATTATAAAATATAAAACATCACATATAAAAAAATGACTAATTCAATTTTGGAGCAATTCAAAACAACATGGCTCACTACATTATTCAGCAGTGGTCTCTTCGTAGCTGTGACTTACCTCCTGTTTTGGAATGAGCATCAAGCAATACAAAATTCACAATCTTTAAATGAAGTTCTTAAAAGAGTTGTTTCTGTTGATCCATATAATCCTTTATCAAAGTCTGAATATGAAGGTAAATTAGTTCACATTATGGGTCCAATCGAAATAATGGAACCACTTACAGAACCTGATTACAACATCCAAGTAATGTCAGTGAAGTTGAAAAAGAGAGTCCAAATGTATCAGTGGATTGAAGAATCGAAAGAACATGATGAATTTGGGGATACTCTAGAATCCAATCCACAAAATTCTTACTCTTACTTCAAAGATTGGAGAGATTATGTTATTGATTCTAATTTGTTTTATATTACACCTGGTCACCATAACCCCAAAGACATGCCCATGTCTGGTCAAACATATATAGCTGAAAATGTTAAAATAGGTTGGGTTTCTCTCGGTCCAGATGTAAAAAGGAAATTTTCAGACTATTATGATATAACATCTGATGAACGTCCGGATAGGCGAGATATAAAATTGCACTCTGGGGCATATTATCACGCTGCTGATTCCTTAATTCACGAAATTGGAGACTTGCGAGTTATATTTTCTTATGCTGGAAGACAAGATGATGAATATTCAGTGGTTGGATTATTGCAACACTCCACAATACATCCATATACGACGACAAATCAAGAATCTCTGTCATTATTGCGCAAAGGAAGACATTCTGCGATAGATATGATCAATTTGGAATTCAGGGATTCAGGATTATTGATCTGGCGCTACAGAGCTGTCGGTTGGTTTCAAATGTTTGCAGCTGCTATGAGTTTACATCCTGGATGGTTCATTCTTCTGATAAATTCACCTTGGGTATCTCCAAAAGCACAACTACACGGTCGCCTTAGAGTGAATCTTATCCTCACCACATGTATAACTCTCTGTGTAATATCCGTCTCTTGGGCGTTATATTATCCATTGATGTCTCTTATGCTCTTTATTTTGTCTTGTGCTCCAATAGTTTATTTTTCTAACATTTTACATAGATCTTCATCAACTCATCACTGCAATCACCAGTCATAAAAACATTTTTTATGGAAATTTATTATAAATATTTGTGAAATTTTTAAGTCTAAATCAAATTATATAAGGAACAATGCCAAAAAAATTAATATAGGTACAACATATACTCCCCGTTAGACAATTTTGTACATAATTATCTTTAAAAATTAATTTCAACAAGTGCCCTGTGATGATCAATATATATTCATCACAAGGGATGCTTACAAAAAATGTTCACAATATTGTAACTCTTCTAAAAGCAAGTATGATATTGAATGTACTTATTTATCAATGTTGGTTATTTTTTTAGTATAATGTATCATGTATATACTTTTCATAATATTATGTATGTATTTATTATTATTAGCTAAAAATATGTAGGTACTTGAAAAGTGTGTGTAGTTAAAACATTAGTTTATTTAACTTAGGAGGGGAATTCAAAGTATGGATATGACAGAAAAATCTAAAATTTTATTTTTCTTTATAGTTCCCTGCAATTTCAATAGATTTCTTACAATGCAAAATTATCTTTTCAATACTCTACAAATGATAACTTTAATCGTTCTCGGAAAAATTATACAAATCTCTTTTAAAAAAGTCACTAGGTGCCAGGTCTGGGATTTAAGGTGGATGATTAATCTCTTAAAAACCACCCTCCTGCAATGCAGCGTTGTCGTGGAGGAGCAAGACATCCGCGGTCAGTTTTCTTCGTCTCATTTTTTTTAATTGCTTCCTTCAAATTATGCATAGTGGTTGAGTAAGCTGCTGCAATTATATTGGTAAATTCGATTAGCAAAATACCTTTCGAATACTCTGCCCTTTTTAAATTCACTTGACCACTTTTTAATGGTAGACAACGAAGGAGCGGAATTCTTGTAAACAGCCGCCATCTCTTAGTGGGTGTTTCTTTGAGTTTTTCCTAATTTTGTCAGGAATTTAATAACAGCGCGGTGCTCACTTTGGTCAACATTTTAGTTTCAGACATTTTGTTGCACTTGAACCACGATTGTGAAAAAAACTGATAGTAAACTGACAAAATGTTCTTATTGTCACCTTGGATAATATCATAAGAGAACCATAGACAAAAACTATCCTCATTACTAAACAAAAAAAGTTCCAATATCGAGAATACTTTGAACTCCCCTTGTAGCACCACATTCATATTTATTGTATTTTATGAACCATTTTCTGAATCCAGTCCAGATCAGACTAGATTTATAACTTCTATTTATAGATTTTTCGATCGCAATATTTGATTATTTTTACATTATCACTATCAAATTTGTTGCTATTGATGTAAATAATTGCATGTTATACATTATGGTAAAGAGGGAATTTCATGTGCTAGGTATTCACATAATATCTAACATTTCATAGAGTATAATTTATATATCACAATTTATTCAACTTCACTAGTATAAACCTGTATGAAGGTTAAATAAACAATCTGTTACTAGAGTCGCCAGTTGGCTACTTTTAAATTACTTGTGACAATATTCAAAAATGCAAATTGATAAATACATTAACAAAAAATATGTATAGGGGACCATGACTATTGCAAATGAAATTTAAAAATACATAGTTAAACTGAAAAAAATGTATTTTTGCAATCCTCTGTCAATATAAACTTCTTGACAATTTTTTTAAATTTCTGTGATGAATTGCATGATTTTATGTAGTCTTGAAGAGTATTAAATATAAGTGGTACCTCATAACAATAGTTTTGTTGATCAAAACAAGTTTTCGTATAGACTGTCTCAAAATTTAGTAAAGAGCTAATTCTAGTAGTATGGATTTGTTGTGTTCTCTTAACAAAGTTAATGTTAATAAATAATCTACAAAGCGTATTGTGTAATATATAACTGTTTTACACTTATAATTTTACATTCCTTATAGAGAAGGTTGTATGGATAACGAATTTCCCAAGGAAAATATAATAAATTTGAAATTACATGATTGTGTGAAGTTTATTTTTTTATACATCTACTAATTTTTTGAATTATCTGTACTTGCAATAATTTATATCAGCCCTGGGCACATTACGGCCCGCCAAGTGATTCAGTGCGGCCCGCGAGCATTATTGGTCAATTATCGGAAAAAAAAATACAAACCTGGCCATTTCATTCGCACACACTGCAATCGAAAAAAAAGATAAGATGACTGAAAATTTCTCACTGTGTGGACTTGTGTGCTTTAATTTATCGAAATAAACACAAGAAAACTGTCATTTCCTCACTGTGCGGACTTTGTTTGCTTTGATTCATCGAAATCCTGAATCTGGCCGGTTATCCCAAAATTTTGACCACTCCTGATTTATATCATATCACCATATTTATTATTTATGCAAATGCCTCTAGATACAAGATCAATCTTACTTGGCGGTCAGATCCAACACTGACCTGGGACTTATTTTTAGTACCTAAGTCATTTTAATGTTGCATGTCCTATTCAATATAATCACAAATTACATAAAATGAATTCGGTACTTAATGTAATAGATTACTTAAATTAATAACTGATATTTTAGATGTGTATAAGCGGTCATTACTTATATTTTTTAATATTAGAAAAACAATACATGTATGTATGTTTTCTAGTATTTTAAATCTGAGATTAAATAATTTGTCCAGTATATCAAAAATTATATTTTTTTATTTATTTCTTCTGTTGAATTGTAAATTTTATTTACAAATAAGGCGTTTACTTTAAAAAATATACAGCCTCAAATTCTAACATGTATTTATGACATATATTTAGGTATGTTATTTTATGACACGTCTCACTTTTTAAATATAGTTTTTATAGAGCATCTATGGAGCAAATTTTGTAGCAAACAAGTGCTAGTTGGACAAACTATTGTTCAAATGTCTAATCTAATGGACTTCACACTGATGTAACCTGTGAGGAGCAGTGTAACTCATGACTCCTTGTGAATTTTTTTATGAAAAGCTTGACAACTGAAAAGTTGAAAACCTGTTTTGTTCAGGACAAATAGACCTGAAAGATTTTTTACCAAATATAATTTTTGCATTTGCTCTTTATGCAATTCAATGGAAGATGACAATTTTGTTATATCTTTGTATGAATTCAACATAATGGTTTGTCAGCAACTGATAAATTATTATAAAATGAGTATGTATAATATGAAAATACAGTCAGCAACTGATAAATTATTATAAAATGAGTATGTATAATATGAAAATACAGTCAGCAACTGATATAATATGAAAATACAGTCAGCAACTGATAAATTATTATAAAATGAGTATGTATAATATGAAAAAGAAAATGTGCTTCGTTCATTTTTGACACTTTTCTCACCAAAATGACACCATTTATCTCTTATTTATGTTTTTGTAGTTAATCACATATTTTTTGTTAATAAATTTTACATAAATCACCAGATGCCTGTTGCTGATGAAATTAAATCTTCGTGGGCTGATGAAGTAGAACTTGATCAGGGAACTTTACCTGCTGGATCAGAGGTTCAGGAGAATGGTCTTAAAATTGTAACAGAATATAAAATCAATGAATCTGACAAGAAAGTTAAAATTGTGCGAACATACAAGATTGAGAAAAGGATTGTGTCTAAGGTAATTTTAATTTATGCAATTGATAGAGTTTTCAATTCGATGTTTATTTCTTAACAATTAATTATTTAATACACCGATAATACTTGGTTACATCAATTTAATATTTACAGAGTATAAATTCTATTTATTATAATTCACTCAAAGTCAAACCGAAAAAGTTGTTTTTATTCAAATACAGTTATCATCTGTCCTGAGGAAGAAGTGTTTGCTTTAAAATGGGTTGTATAAAATAACTCTTGTGGGTTGAACCATGATGATTTTTAATAAATAAAAGATTTCGAAATTAAATCACAAATGCCATATGAATGATATTAAACAATAGTCAAAACTCTCACATGCTCTACTTATCCAACTGTTGATTTGTCCAAGAGAATTTATTTCTCTTAACATATCGACAAAGTATCAAGCCAAGATTTGTATGCCAGGTCTATATTTTCCACGGTTTTTCCAAATTTTAAGTCAAAAAACACAGACTTAGAGGCTTCGCAGCATATCTGTTCTATACATATATGGATTTACTCAGAATTCGGAGTAGAACATTTAGTATGTCTGTGTGTGTGTCCGTCCCCCCTTATAACTTGATCCCCTCAACTCACAAAGCTCAACATTTCAGAATATATAGATAGTTATAGGCCCACAAAACTTTTATACTCAGAATTTAGAATTTTTGTTTCAGTCAGGTGTTATTCTATTGAATTTTCACTTTATTTTTCCATATATCTCAAAAACCATAAAAGCTAGAATGCTGAAAATTAGTGTAAATAATATTTCTATATTATATCTGTATTATAGACAGATACAAAATATTAAAACATTTTTTTTTAAATATTGAAAAAAGCCAAAACATCCCAACTAGAATTTAATTTTCTATAAAAAATATGAACTTTATAGTAGTACATCTCAAACCTTTTTTAACAATTTTCATAAAAATTGAATTTAGTGACAACATAGTTTCATACAATTTGTAAGGTAGTATACACTGCACAATATCTCATTCAATAGTTTGATACCTACTTAGTCTTCAAACGTACATACATACTATCATGTTGTTTTCATATTCTAGGTAGGAAAAACAGACTGACCTCCATACTATCCTATCCTGTCATACATACATATAGAAAACAAAATATCTTAAACTATTTATTAATTTGTGTTTAAGTGTTAAGTTTGGTACGTATTCTTCAGTTATCGCCATCGACAGTTGGATCTCATGTGTTACATGCATTATATGTTAGTTATAAAAGATTTTTATATAGGTTATAAAAATAACACTTTACAAGTTGGAAATGTTAGACAATCTACCAGCAGCCTTATTTCCATTTTTATCAACAGAAATTTTATCAAGAATTATAATTACTTCCCATTTTTATAACTCCCAGATTAGTGATACAGATCTTTTTAACTCCCCATTAATTACAATAAAAAATAAATTATTAAGCATTCTGCCATAATCTTAACTTTCACATACATACACACACCCACACATACTCACACACCCTCACACACACACAAGGTAGCATATATTGTAGTTTTAACTTTTGTCTTACTTAATATTCATTGTTTTTTTCTTACACTACTATAATTTATAAGGTAATAATGTATACATTTAATTGATGCTGGGCGTGACTATTTTTTTATATTGTATATCACCATTTTACTTGTCCAGTCATTGTTTGTGTACTTTCAATAAAATAAAATAAAATATGAAGTGTGTACGATTTAAAATTTATGACACATGGTTTTTCTTTACGATGAATGTTATGTTGTAAGAAGTGTATAATGCTGTAAATCCATTCTCAATTTTTTTTTTCTTTACTACTTCAATTAGATTTCAACCAAAATTTCACATTTAATTGCAAGTAGGGATTACAATTGCTGAATCCTGCATGCAGCACATTTTTCAGCATGCTGAATGCAGCATTGTGTATTCACAAGATAAAAAAGAGAAAGGCAATCGTGATTTCACCGGATTCGCGAATCCAGGCCCACGAACACAGACATCCAGAACACCGGTTATAATAGGCGATTTTATAAATAATAGCGTTAAAGTCTACATTGTTTTAATAAAACATTAAGATTCCATGAAATTTTGTAACAACATACATAGAATCTTCATTTAAAAATGTTACACCTTATACGACTATCCAACAATTTAATAATAATAATAAATATAATTTATATAAGCGCCGTTTAGTGATACAAGATCACTCCAAGGGCACTAGCTTTTTTGTCGGTTATTTGTTGTAGATTTACCAATATTGAAAAAAAAGTTGCCATAGAGTTTTGCTTATTAATGTACAAAAATATTCAATATAATAATTTCATATGACAAAGTTTTACAAAACGATTAAGGAGATATATGACTTATTCATTGCTATTTTCTAAGTTATCTTATGTTTATGAGAATATTTGAGTTTTTATTAAAAATTGTTGATGCAACAATTTTTAAGAAAAGATTGAAAACGCTGCTGGGTTGCAATCCCTAGTTTATCCTCATTCATAAACACACTAATTTTTGTTTTGAATTGTTCTTTAAAAATGCTTTTAGATATTATTGTGCTATTCATTTTACTGTATAACATTTTAATTTTACAGACAATTGCTAAGCGCAAAAATCTTCCCAAGTTTGGAGATTCTGCTAGTGACAAACCCGGTCCAAATCCAGCGACAACACTTGTGGCCGAAGATGTTTTCATGCAATTTATAACATCGCGAGAGGAAAGCACCAGACCAGAAGAAAACGATCTTGATGCTTTGAAAGCTATTCCTAACAATGCTATATTCAAATGTCGTACATGTCAAGGTGACCACTGGACTGTTAGTTGTCCATTCAAATATCTCGCTTCTGCTAAACCCGATCTAAGTAAGTATTTGATCATTTAATAAATAAAGTTTATGATGATTGGATGGGATACTTCTTAATAAGTAACAAAAGAAATTTTTACTCTCCACACTATGGAATAGGGGAGAGTCATGATTTCGCAAAATTTAAGCGTATTTTTTTTACATCAATTTCTCAATGGGTATCATGTAGAGAATGCACACTATGAGTTTCGTCGTGATGTGTTTGTGTGTATGGCGTATACGCTGTACGCCGTAGCATTTATCTTTTTTGTGTCCTCTCTACAGCCCAAACTATAAGTCTGATCGACTTCATATTAACATCATATGTGTAAAGTGCAAAGACCTAGAGCTGATTAGTTTTCCATAGACAACTTTTGATTTCTTCTCTATGAATTCATCATTTACGTTGTTTTTTTTTTGTGTCCTCTCTGCAGCCCAAACTGTAAGTCCGATTGACTTCATATTGATATCACATGTGTTAAGTCCATTAACTTAGAGCTGATTAGTTTTCCATAGACAACGGTTCATTTTTTCCCAATGTTTCTTTATGATTTCATCTATTAAAACTGAAAAAATGCTCTCACTACCTGGAAATTAGAGATATTTTAATTTGGTTTCAACTATTTATACAACACCAAGAATCTTCATAAAATTGTATTCAAAGTTGGTCAATGCTAAAAGAAAAATATTCAACGGTTTCAAAAATTATATTTTATTTAATGGATATTTGTATGAAACTTATATGTAACAAGAGAATTTTTTTATATTTGGCAATGTTCAGTTCATTGATTTCATATTGATATAAGAATATTAATAGCTTGAACTTAGAACTGATTAGCTTTTCATAGATATCATAAAATTTCTTCATATGATATCACATGTCAACATTGTCAAAATGCTCTAAAGCTCTTTGAAACAAAATTTATCTGCTTTTTTTAAAATATTTCATACAACATAAGCAGTCTTCACTATACTGCATTAATAGTTTGTCTATCTTAACATAAAAATATACTATCGGAAGAAAATTTATATTCCTGATAGTAACATTTAGTATGAATAAAAATGTAATTAGATAAATTTCTATGTATGGAAACGTTCAGTAATTTGATTTCATGTTATAATGTAAAGAGCTTGAACATAGAACTGATTAGCTTTCCATAAATATCAAAAAAAATCTTCATATGATATCACCTGTCAAAATTTGGAAAATGCTCTCGCGTTCTTTAGAACAAAATTTATCTGCTTTTTTTAAAATATTTCATACAACATAAGCATTCTTCCCTATACTGCATTAATAGTTTGTCTATCTTAACATAAAAATATACTATCGGAAGAAAATTTATATTCCTGATAGTAACATTTAGTATGAATAAAAATGTAATTAGATAAATTTCTATGTATGGAAACGTTCATTAATTTGATTTCATGTTATAATGTAAAGAGCTTGAACATAGAACTGATTAGCTTTCCATAAATAACAAAAAAAATCTTCATATAATATCACCTGTCAAAATTTGGAAAATACTCTCGCATTCTTTACAACAAAATTTATCTGCTTTTTTTAAAATATTTCATACAACATAAGCATTCTTCCCTATACTGCATTAATAGTTTGTCTATCTTAACATAAAAATATACTATCGGAAGAAAATTTATATTCCTGATAGTAACATAAATGTAATTAGATAAATTTCTATGTATGGAAACGTTCAGTAATTTGATTTCATGTTATAATGTAAAGAGCTTGAACATAGAACTGATTAGCTTTCCATAAATAACAAAAAAATTCTTCATATAATATCACGTGTCAAAATTTTGAAAATGCTCTCGCGTTCTTTAAAACAAAATTTATCTGCTTTTTTTAAAATATTTCATACAACATAAGCATTCTTCACTATACTGCATTAATAGTTTGTTTATCTTAACATAAAAATATACTATCAGAAGAAAATTTATATTCCTGATATGAATAAAAATGTAATTAGATAAATTTCTATGTATGGAAAAGTTCAGTAATTTGATTTCATGTTATAATGTAAAGAGCTTGAACATAGAACTGATTAGCTTTCCATAAATAACAATAAAAATCTTCATATGATATCACCTGTCAAAATTTGGAAAATGCTCTCGCGTTCTTTAGAACAAAATTTATCTGCTTTTTTTAAAATATTTCATACAACATAAGCATTCTTCCCTATACTGCATTAATAGTTTTTCTATCTTAACATAAAAATATATTATCGGAAGAAAATTTATATTCCTGATAGTAACATTTAGTATGAATAAAAATGTAATTAGATAAATTTCTATGTATGGAAACGTTCAGTAATTTGATTTCATGTTATAATGTAAAGAGCTTGAACATAGAACTGATTAGCTTTCCATAAATAACAAAAAAAATCTTCATATGATATCACGTGTCAAAATTTTGAAAATGCTCTCGCGTTCTTTAAAACAAAATTTATCTGCTTTTTTTAAAATATTTCATACAACATAAGCATTCTTCACTATACTGCATTAATAGTTTGTTTATCTTAATATAAAAATATACTATCGGAAGAAAATTTATATTCCTGGTAGTAACATTTAGTATGAATAAAAATGTAATTAGATAAATTTCTATGTATGGAAAAGTTCAGTAATTTGATTTCATGTTATAATGTAAAGAGCTTGAACATAGAACTGATGAGCTTTCCATAAATAACAAAAAAATTCTTCATATGATATCACCTGTCAAAATTTGGAAAATGCTCTCGCGTTCTTTAAAACAAAATTTATCTGCTTTTTTTTAAATATTTCATACAACATAAGCATTCTTCACTATACTGCATTAATAGTTTGTCTATCTTAACATAAAAATATACTATCGGAAGAAAATTTATATTCCTGATAGTAACATTTAGTATGAATAAAAATGTAATTAGATAAATTTCTATGTATGGAAACGTTCAGTAATTTGATTTCATGTTATAATGTAAAGAGCTTGAACAAAGAACTGATTAGCTTTCCATAAATAACAAAAAAAATCTTCATATGATATCACGTGTCAAAATTTTGAAAATGCTCTCGCGTTCTTTATATCAAAATTTATCTGCTTTTTTTAAAATATTTCATACAACATAAGCATTCTTCACTATACTGCATTAATAGTTTTTTTATCTTAACATAAAAATATACTATCGGATGAAAATTTATATACCTGGTAGTAACATTTAGTATGAATAAAAATGTAATTAGATAAATTTCTATGTATGGAAAAGTTCAGTTATTTGATTTCATGTTATAATGTAAAGAGCTTGAACATAGAACTGATTAGCTTTCCATAAATAACAAAAAAATTCTTCATATAATATCACGTGTCAAAATTTTGAAAATGCTCTCGCGTTCTTTAAAACAAAATTTATCTGCTTTTTTTAAAATATTTCATACAACATAAGCATTCTTCACTATACTGCATTAATAGTTTGTTTATCTTAACATAAAAATATACTATCAGAAGAAAATTTATATTCCTGATATGAATAAAAATGTAATTAGATAAATTTCTATGTATGGAAAAGTTCAGTAATTTGATTTCATGTTATAATGTAAAGAGCTTGAACATAGAACTGATTAGCTTTCCATAAATAACAAAAAAAATCTTCATATGATATCACCTGTCAAAATTTGGAAAATGCTCTCGCGTTCTTTAGAACAAAATTTATCTGCTTTTTTTAAAATATTTCATACAACATAAGCATTCTTCCCTATACTGCATTAATAGTTTGTCTATCTTAAAATAAAAATATACTATCGGAAGAAAATTTATATTCCTGATAGTAACATTTAGTATGAATAAAAATGTAATTAGATAAATTTCTATGTATGGAAACGTTCATTAATTTGATTTCATGTTATAATGTAAAGAGCTTGAACATAGAACTGATTAGCTTTCCATAAATAACAAAAAAAATCTTCATATAATATCACCTGTCAAAATTTGGAAAATACTCTCGCATTCTTTACAACAAAATTTATCTGCTTTTTTTAAAATATTTCATACAACATAAGCATTCTTCCCTATACTGCATTAATAGTTTGTCTATCTTAACATAAAAATATACTATCGGAAGAAAATTTATATTCCTGATAGTAACATAAATGTAATTAGATAAATTTCTATGTATGGAAACGTTCAGTAATTTGATTTCATGTTATAATGTAAAGAGCTTGAACATAGAACTGATTAGCTTTCCATAAATAACAAAAAAATTCTTCATATAATATCACGTGTCAAAATTTTGAAAATGCTCTCGCGTTCTTTAAAACAAAATTTATCTGCTTTTTTTAAAATATTTCATACAACATAAGCATTCTTCACTATACTGCATTAATAGTTTGTTTATCTTAACATAAAAATATACTATCAGAAGAAAATTTATATTCCTGATATGAATAAAAATGTAATTAGATAAATTTCTATGTATGGAAAAGTTCAGTAATTTGATTTCATGTTATAATGTAAAGAGCTTGAACATAGAACTGATTAGCTTTCCATAAATAACAATAAAAATCTTCATATGATATCACCTGTCAAAATTTGGAAAATGCTCTCGCGTTCTTTAGAACAAAATTTATCTGCTTTTTTTAAAATATTTCATACAACATAAGCATTCTTCCCTATACTGCATTAATAGTTTGTCTATCTTAACATAAAAATATATTATCGGAAGAAAATTTATATTCCTGATAGTAACATTTAGTATGAATAAAAATGTAATTAGATAAATTTCTATGTATGGAAACGTTCAGTAATTTGATTTCATGTTATAATGTAAAGAGCTTGAACATAGAACTGATTAGCTTTCCATAAATAACAAAAAAAATCTTCATATGATATCACGTGTCAAAATTTTGAAAATGCTCTCGCGTTCTTTAAAACAAAATTTATCTGCTTTTTTTAAAATATTTCATACAACATAAGCATTCTTCACTATACTGCATTAATAGTTTGTTTATCTTAATATAAAAATATACTATCGGAAGAAAATTTATATTCCTGGTAGTAACATTTAGTATGAATAAAAATGTAATTAGATAAATTTCTATGTATGGAAAAGTTCAGTAATTTGATTTCATGTTATAATGTAAAGAGCTTGAACATAGAACTGATGAGCTTTCCATAAATAACAAAAAAATTCTTCATATGATATCACCTGTCAAAATTTGGAAAATGCTCTCGCGTTCTTTAAAACAAAATTTATCTGCTTTTTTTTAAATATTTCATACAACATAAGCATTCTTCACTATACTGCATTAATAGTTTGTCTATCTTAACATAAAAATATACTATCGGAAGAAAATTTATATTCCTGATAGTAACATTTAGTATGAATAAAAATGTAATTAGATAAATTTCTATGTATGGAAACGTTCAGTAATTTGATTTCATGTTATAATGTAAAGAGCTTGAACAAAGAACTGATTAGCTTTCCATAAATAACAAAAAAAATCTTCATATGATATCACGTGTCAAAATTTTGAAAATGCTCTCGCGTTCTTTATATCAAAATTTATCTGCTTTTTTTAAAATATTTCATACAACATAAGCATTCTTCACTATACTGCATTAATAGTTTTTTTATCTTAACATAAAAATATACTATCGGATGAAAATTTATATACCTGGTAGTAACATTTAGTATGAATAAAAATGTAATTAGATAAATTTCTATGTATGGAAAAGTTCAGTTATTTGATTTCATGTTATAATGTAAAGAGCTTGAACATAGAACTGATTAGCTTTCCATAAATAACAAAAAAATTCTTCATATAATATCACGTGTCAAAATTTTGAAAATGCTCTCGCGTTCTTTAAAACAAAATTTATCTGCTTTTTTTAAAATATTTCATACAACATAAGCATTCTTCACTATACTGCATTAATAGTTTGTTTATCTTAACATAAAAATATACTATCAGAAGAAAATTTATATTCCTGATATGAATAAAAATGTAATTAGATAAATTTCTATGTATGGAAAAGTTCAGTAATTTGATTTCATGTTATAATGTAAAGAGCTTGAACATAGAACTGATTAGCTTTCCATAAATAACAAAAAAAATCTTCATATGATATCACCTGTCAAAATTTGGAAAATGCTCTCGCGTTCTTTAGAACAAAATTTATCTGCTTTTTTTAAAATATTTCATACAACATAAGCATTCTTCCCTATACTGCATTAATAGTTTGTCTATCTTAACATAAAAATATATTATCGGAAGAAAATTTATATTCCTGATAGTAACATTTAGTATGAATAAAAATGTAATTAGATAAATTTCTATGTATGGAAACGTTCAGTAATTTGATTTCATGTTATAATGTAAAGAGCTTGAACATAGAACTGATGAGCTTTCCATAAATAACAAAAAAATTCTTCATATGATATCACCTGTCAAAATTTGGAAAATGCTCTCGCGTTCTTTAAAACAAAATTTATCTGTTTTTTTTAAAATATTTCATACAACATAAGCATTCTTCACTATACTGCATTAATAGTTTGTCTATCTTAACATAAAAATATACTATCGGAAGAAAATTTATATTCCTGGTAGTAACATTTAATATGAATAAAAATGTAATTAGATAAATATCTATGTATGGAAAAGTTCAGTAATTTGATTTCATGTTATATAGTAAAGAGCTTGAACATAGAACTGATTAGCTTTCCATAAATAACAAAAAATTTCTTCATATGATATCACGTGTCAAAATTTTGAAAATGCTCTCGCGTTCTTTAAAACATAATTTATCTGCTTTTATTAAAATATTTCATACAACATAAGCATTCTTCACTATACTGCATTAATAGTTTGTCTATATTAACATAAAAATATACTATCGGAAGAAAATTTATATTCCTGGTAGTAACATTTAGTATGAATAAAAATGTAATTAGATAAATTTCTATGTATGGAAAAGTTCAGTTATTTGATTTCATGTTATAATGTAAAGAGTTTGAACATTGAACTGATTAGCTTTCCATAAATAACAAAAAATTTCTTCATACATACATGCGTATGGCATGTCAGGCGCTATAAAATTACTTTAGAATCCCTCAGCCATGTTTCGGCTTCGGTTGTCAGACTATTAATATCCTCCAACACTCCACAGAAACCATGTACAGGGCATTCCTCCACTAAATGATGTAGGGTCTGAGAAGGAGCACCGCAATCACATCGGGGGTCGTTTATGTATCCCCATTTATGGCGCTCCGCTGCGCTTCTGCTACATCCCGCCCTAACGCGATTTAGTCTCACCCATTCCCTGCGTTCTAGCCCAAAACCGGCGATTCTTATAGTTGGGTCTGTGACTAGGTGTTTGTTTTTAATTTCCCCAATTCCCCACTCAGCCTGCCACGCCTGCTCCACGACAAATCCACTGTCCTCCAGGGCCTGTGCTCTGGACCAGAATGGCTTCCTAGATTTGAGTCGGATGCCTGGCGTGTCCTCTAGTACCGATTTCAGAAGTGAGGTGTTATTTTTCGCTCTTGTCCATTCTCTCACTGTCGAGGCATCTCTACGAAAATGAGGGGGTGCGATATTGGCCAGGACAGGTAGCCACTGGCGTTGGGTGGGTTTAAGTGCACCAGTTATTATCCTCATCGTAGAGTTAAGCTGAACATCTACTTTTTTTGCATGAACGCTGCCATTCCAAACAGGAGCGCAGTATTCTGCAGTGGAATACACAAGCGATAATCCTGCTGTTCGCAATGTTTCGGCACTAGCTCCCCATCCGGACCCTGACAGCTTCTGGATAACATTATTTCTGGCTTTTAATTTCCCGCAGAGGGAGTCAACATGCTTCTTAAAAGTTAGGGTTCGATCTAGAGTAACACCTAGGGGTAGGAAGTTTGTCGACCTCCACGTGGTCTACCCCGGGTTAAGCAAACAGACAAACAGCTGGTGCTGCTACACAGCAAAAAGGCGCAAAACTAAAATTAAAAATTTCTTCATAAGATATCACGTGTCAAAATTTTGAAAATGCTTTCGCGTCCTTTAAAACAAAATTTATCTGCTTTTATTAAAATATTTCATCCAACATAAGCATTCTACACCATACTGCAATAATAGTTTGTCTATCTTAACATAAAAATATACTATCGATAGAAAATTTATTTTCCTGGTAGTAAAATTTAGTATGAATAAAAATGTATATAATAAGATAAATTTCTTATGTATGGAAAAGTTCAGTAATTTGATTTCATGTTATAATGTAAAGAGCTTGAACATCGAACTGATTAGCTTTCCATAAATAACAAAAATTTCTTCATATGATATCACGAGTCAAAATTGTCAAAATGCTCTAACGTCCTTTAAAACAAAATTTATCTGCTTTTATTAAAATATTTCATACAACATTAGAATTCTTCACCATACTGCATTAATAGTTTGTCTATCTTAACATGAAAATATACTATCGTTAGAAAATTTATATTCCTGGTAGTAAAATTTTGAATGAATAAAATATTTCTTTGTCAATATTTGTGGTGTGGAGAGTTTAGTGTTGGCCACAACCCACTCGTTTATTTTAAATAAAAATTATACTTAATGATGACTTAATGAATATTTTGAACATTAATGAAACTAGTTACAACTAATCTTAAAAAACTCAGTACCACATACACATTTAAAGATGATTTATGAAATATATGTATTGTTTGTGGTGTTTTATAAATAGAGAAGTCAAGGAAAGGCATTACACTGAAAATGCAAGTAATTACATAAACCAGCTAGAAACAAATTATTGATGCCAAACTCCACTTATTACTTTTATTATGTAAAAAAAATTAAATTTGATTTTATCCTCAAGACATATATTTTATCCTTATATAGATATACTGATGAATGGCAACTTATTCCAACTGACCCGTGTTTCCAATATGAGAAGTAGTTTTTAATAAACCTTTCTGTTGAGAATAGAACCTAGAACGCTGGCACTGAAGTCATATTACTTTCTCATTTCATGGCGGTTCATTTGTTTCCATTACATGTATTTTTTTTCACTGCCAAAACACTGCTTTGCAGTTTGGCGGGAACATGTACTTGTAATTATTATTATTTTTTGTTTACTGGCAATTCACCCTAATTATTTTTTTACTAATGAATAATTTTTTTTTAGGTATGAACACCAGTGGTGCAGATGCAAGCAAAGTTGGTGCGCCTGGAGCTAGTGGTGGTGGTTCTGCTACTGGAAGTAAATATGTGGCACCATTCTTGCGTGAAGGTGCACGTCGTGATGCAGCTGGTGCTGGACCAATGAGACGAGATGATACAGCAGCCATCCGTATATCTAATCTCTCTGATTCAACTGTGGAAGCAGATCTTGAAGAGCTAGTGAAAGCTTTTGGACCCGTACAGAAGTTGTATCTAGCAAAGGAAAAGGCAAGTTTTTTTGTATATTTCAAAAAATAGAACTGTGTTTACAAATATTCTTGTTTTACAACTCCATTTAAATATGTATTAATTTACAATAATAATTTGCAGATCATGCAATAATATTGCAATAAATTTCAATTTCTTTTCACAAAATATGTTTTTTTTTCTATTTATTTTAACATGTATGTTTTTTTACTTAATTTTTAGAACACTGGTGTCTGCAAAGGATTTGCCTATATTCACTTCAAGTTCCGTAATGACGCTGCTAAAGCTATTCAAGTATTGAATGGACATGGTTACGATCATCTCATTCTTGGAGTTGACTGGTCTAAACCTCCTGCAACACAAAACTGAGACCCCTTTCATCTGAAATTTGTGTTTTTATGTGCATTTCAATACATAATCAAGTGTATATTCAAACTCTGCTAGTAAAAATGTGTATCAAATTATGTATGCTAAATATTTTTAAATAAATGCAACATCAAATTTATGCTGTTTTCTTTATTTTTCTATATCAGATCATTATGACGTCTCACAAAATCTCTGTAGTTCAGCTAAATAATAATAATTGGGATTTTTATAGTGCCATTTATGATTCAAGATCATTCCAATTCCAAGGACATCCAGAGGCAGTGCATTACACTTAACCGCTCACACCAAAACATCAGTCATAGTAAGTCACTTTCTTTACTCCTTTAGGATGTCGTTACTCTGTGATCTAGACTACCTGAGTGTGAGAATTAATACTAATTATAATACAGAATTAATTTATCGAAATAAAAGAAAACTGAATATTTCTTATAACCCACATAATTAATTTTTCACTTACATCCAGTGGAAACCTTTTCCCAAATCCAATGAACCTAAAAGACTTTCATCCAATATCTATTCTTCCCATTTTATCCAAAATCATTAAACAAATGGTCTTTATTCAGACTTCCAACTTTAAAAATCTTATTGAGCCATTTCAATTTGGTTTCCAGACTGGAAATAGTACATCGACCTCCCTTGACAAAATCACAGATGAAATTAGACGTGCAATGAACAAATTACTATCCTTACCCTTCTTGATTTTAGTAGTGCATTCAACTCTTCGATATTCTTTTGGCGAGGCAGCTAATCTTCTTAATGGATAGGCATTAGCGTGTCAAATCTCTGAAAAATCTTGTCAAATTTGTCTGCAGGTATTCCTCAGGGGAGTGTTCTATCACCTATGCTATTCTCAATTTTACCTAATATTCTAAATTACTCATTACTTTTGCCTACAATCTTCAATTGTATTTGCATTGTAATTTAAACAACATGAACTCGGCTCTCAACTGTTTGAATCACAATATTAGCCTAATTCTCACATGGACCACAGCTAATGGCATTATCATCAATCCTTTGTCACAAGCAATCATAATAGGCAGCTACAAACTTTTAGCAAAAATTGATTGGCAATCATTTGTCTATTAACAATAATATTACACCTTTTTGTAATAAAGTAAAAGACCTGGGGATAATAATAAATCAAAACCTATCTCGGAGGGAACAGGTTTTTGAAGTGAGCAGGAAATTTCATTATACGCTTCACTCATTATAAAGTTTGCAAAATTTCTTACTCTGATCTGTCAAAATATCTTTATGCCAATCGATGTATGTTATTTAGACATGAATCAAGAACTCTTAGATAAATTGCTGGGATTGCAAAAAGCATGTGTTTGATATATTTTTATATTTAAAAAATTTGACCATATCGTAATACCAAACACATTTAAGGTGGTTGACAATCAGGCAGCGTAGGAACCTACATACCCTCACACTTCTATACAAGATCTTAAACAACCCCAACGCTACAGTTTATCTACAAAATAAATTTCACTTATTCTCAGAACATGGGTTGCCTCTTCCTTCAAATACTAAAAGAACGCTCAGTATCCTAGTACATAATACTTCCTCTTTCTCCAACATCTTTATCAATGTTCCCTGTAAGGTGTGCGCGCGCACACCTACTAAAATGTCTCCGCACACATGTTTTACCCTCCGCACAGTCAATATTATATAAGAATGTTTCCATTGCCAGATTTTAGTTATCTTTTTTATTTATTTCAAAAATTATCTTTGTTAGTGTTGTTATTATATAAAATCACTGTGATTAATAAATACCCTAAAAATATACATTTTAATGAAAAATTGTATGTATTTATGGGGGGGGGGTGTAAATTTATCGCACCGCCACACTGCACAGATGCGTCGAAGATCCGTACACACAGTAGAAAAATTAGAGGGAACATTGCTATCTATACCATAGTATTGGAAGTTTTAGCTCTTTATCTGAAGTACAATCAGCCAGACTATGGAATAGTCTAAGTCGTCTATCTCACTAAACATATTCAAATAAAGGCGAAAGCAAAATATCTATCTGAATTTTTGCCGTTATTAAGTGTTGCGGATATTTTTTACTTTTCTGGAAAAAATCTTGCGTAATTAAAAATGATTTGTTACCTATTAAAATATCCTTTTCTCACAATATCCAGGTTGGCCATAGTTTTAATGGGAGCAAGATCGTCAATTATAGTCTCCACCCACTGCCATTGTTTAATACTCTGTTTATAGATACTGACCAATCAAAAAAATTGTAAGCTCAACCCTCTACCTATATAACCCGACAGAAACTCCACGCCGTCATAGTCTTGAAGATGCCCTAGCAAGGCGAAATAGCTATCGACGAACTTATAAATACACGTAGAATCTAAAACAAATTGTTTTATTTTAATATAATTTAAAATGGAATTCTACTACGTAAATTATCCACAACTACTTAAGAGAGGATAATGTTTGATTGTATGTATAAGGTTAACACATCTTCAAGAGAGACATTCAAGAAGAAATCGGTTTCACGTAGTGATGATTTTCGAAATGCAGACGAATAATCTTCCAATGTAAACTTTTTCCCATTTCTACTGGAGATGATTTCACATACGGATAGTGAAAATCTGTGATCAGCCCCCCTAGACAACATGCCATTTAAGCTAAGCGTTATATCGCTAAGCGATAGTAAATGTATGGAATTGGTGGCTATGACATCACGTGACAGCCACCAATTTCATACATTTCTATCGCTTAGCGATATAACGCTTAGCTTTAATGACATGTTGTCTAGGGGGGCTGATAAGCCAATATCAACTACTTGACAAAGCTCTGATTTTAAATCTTCTGTGACATTACCATATCCAAAATACCTATTGAACGTACATGTACATTGAACCAATCCATTGTACGTAACTGTATCATCTATTATTCTGTTTAGTTTTGTGTTATGTTATCAGCATATTTTTCAAAGTGAACGTTCGATCTCCAACTAAGAAAACAAAACACAAGTAAATTACGAGTTGATCTAAAATAGAAGCGAAGTCGTGAAACAATGAAATATTTGCGAGTCTAGATCCTGGCCGATAAATTGTTACTAAAATTATAAATCCTCCCCTTCCAGAAATCTGACACCACATTTTCTAAAGTTTATTGAAATAACACAAAGAAGATCCTGCATGCAAACCCCTAAAGTACACGAAGCATTGGTAGACCTAAGCTCCAATGGCTTGATGGCATGCAGCAGGATGTGGTGGCTGTTGATGTAAGGGACTGGATGGGTGCATGCCAGTATAGAGGGAGATGGCGAGGAATGCTGGAGGAGGCTAGGGCTCCTCCAGCATTGCTCAGACAACGGACTGTGGAGCTATTGATAACGATGATAGTAACACAGATATTTTTTGTTAATTATGTACCTACCAATTTTAGCATTAAATAAGTAATTTAATATGTTTGCACTCATATTTAATAAAATAATGAAGAATTATAAGGAAGATATATGTAGTAATAAGCTGAACAGATACTAGTTTTTTTTATAAAATATTAAATAATACTACAATATATTATATTAAAACAGGTATATAATTAAAGAACAAACATTATTTTAAATGGGTACATATTATAATATAGTAAAAAAAAGTGAGATATCAAAATTAATAAATCCAGCTAACAATGGTAACATAGTCCATACAAAATCACATATCAATATCATATTTATTATCCTCATCACTGGGTAATGTTTCTTCTGAAATATCTTCAATATATCCAATATCTTTATCCAAATAATAGAAATAGTCGGATCCAGAATAAGTTAATGCCGCTCCTGTGATCAGTCCTAACATAGTGGAAATAAAAGGTTTTCTACCAACAGCACTTCTTATTATGGCCCATAATAGAACACTCCCTAAAACATACATAGAACTTCCAAGGAAAACCCAAGAAACGCGTCTTCCTGGAGCCGTACCTTGTACATGTGGACGGTGCCACAACCACAAAGCTGTACCACTAAATGTGCTTAATAAAAGTAAGTTGGTGATATCCTTTCTAGGAAATAATCTGAAAAAATACAATTAACATTATTCCATGAATGCTTACCAGATTAGTGAAGCAATGTATGTATATATGGTAATAAAATAGAAAACTTAAAAAAAAATGACATAACAAAGGAGAGAAGGTAAGTTACTAAATTAGAGAGATTTTCTAGAAATGTACAGACTCTTGTCTACCCACAAAATAAATATTCATGCAACCTTACTGAAATATAATTTATTAAATACTTTTGAGTGACTATTTATTTTCACATAGTAAATGAAAACATTTTTATAAGTACCTACCTTATAATTAATCTAGGGTTCATGACATTGATTGATAGCGCAGAATAGCTCACAATTCCTTGCATTGGCATATAGTAAAATAAAACATTATTTTTGGTAAATGGCTTAAGTTTAATTCTTTCCATTGCACTACAAGGGTCTGCAGATGTAATAGA
Source organism: Molanna angustata (assembly GCA_963576475.1). Taxonomy (NCBI): domain Eukaryota; kingdom Metazoa; phylum Arthropoda; class Insecta; order Trichoptera; family Molannidae; genus Molanna; species Molanna angustata. Next base: position 22,785,363 of record OY754964.1, on the reverse strand, counting down.
TGGTATCCTTATATTCATCAAAGTAGTTTTGATATTTTGAAAGTAACGATCTATTGTATCCATTATAAACAATATACTGCCACAAATTAAATTAAAAATCTAAACTTTATTAGAGACGAATTAAAATAATCATTCATAATAAGTAAAATACCATTTCACAACACTTTTGGCAAACCTTCACGAAGATATTTTCATGGTATTTTATTTAAAATAAAATTGCCAGTATTACTCGATGTTTTCCTCAAATGTCAAAATAATATTCGTTTTATTATCGGCAATGTATATTTGGCAATACGAAATGGTGTTGCCACATAATAAAAAGTGTGGACAACACTCAATAATTTTTCCAGAAAATATTCGATAATAACAAAATTAATTCCTTGGTTGAATAATTTTAATTTATTTATTCATTGGTGAAGTAACAGGTTAAAAGCAATTAATATTTTACACGATTATCAATTAAATAATTACTTAACTATAAAATATATATGTAGAGAAAATATACATTTATATAAAGTACATAAAATCAAACAAAAGTTATTATAGCATCCATTGTTAATAATTTTAAAATATTCACTGTTGTTCACTTGATCACAATAAATACCATGGGTAGAAAATGAAAATATCAGCACGCAGTAGGATAACACACTGTAACTATACTATTGAATATCAGTTGAAATACATTGCACAAGCTCCGAAAATCAAGGCAATGCGTGCGGCAAATGATATTAGCCTTAAGATCAATGATTCTAAGACTAAATATATGTCAGCGAAGAAAACTCCTTAAAATAATAGTTCAACGAGAGGAAATGAGGAGATATTGGTGGGTGAACATTGGGTAAAATCGTTTGTATTCTTCACCTACCTGGGATCATTGGTCACCTCGGACAATAACATCAGCATGAAAATTAAAGCGAGGCTCTCAGTGGCTAATAGATGTAACTAAGGGCTACTCAAACATCTCAAGTCAAGACTAATCTCGCGAAATACTAAAGTCCTTAAATACAAAACTCTTCTCCGACCAGTCCTGACATACAGAGTGGAATGTTGGGCACTAACTAAGGAGGACGAAAAAATGTTATTGGTGTTTGATAGGAAGATATTATGGAAAATTTTTGGCCCAACTAACGATGGAGGGGCTTGGAGAATACGGTATAATCATGAGCTAGAGGCAATGTACAACGAAACGAATGTAGTCCAATTTATTCAAATTCAGCGCCTACATTTGCTTGGACATGTTTGCCGGATGGATGATGACTGTATTCCTAAAAGAGTATTAGACACCTGTCCCGAAGGCAGAAGAAGTTTAGACAGACCTAGGTTGAGATGGCTGGACGACGTGCTGTGCGATATAAGAGAAATGGACCTGATAAATTGGAGAAGACTAGCGGTCGATAGGAAGGGATAGAGATGATTTCTGGAGGAGGCCAGGATCCGTAGCGGACTGTAGTGCCTGGTAGTGCCAGTGATGATGATGTTTTCTATAAGATTTCTGTTTTGTTGTCTGGGCAGTTCAGTTGTGTCGTCGTTTAAGTTTAATGGCTAATGTGGTGTTTTCTACAAAAAAAAGTGTGTTTTCTTTTTTCTATGCATTATACAATAAGTTTTGAATTATTCATTTTTTATTTTATTTAGTTTGAATTCCGTCCTAATTATTTACACGTCCTTTTAACCATAAATTTCATTATGGGCAAGGCCAATGAAATAAGTATTGAAAAAAAAGCAGTAGTGGAACACCTTTTGACCAAAGAAAATGTTACTATAAGTGAAATAGCAAAAAAATGCAACATATCAACGCGTACAGAAAGACGAATTAAAGAAAAAATGACAAATGAGCTATCATTAGATGCTCAGATGCAGGGTAAACACATATATTTAATACATTTGATACATTTAATGTGGACGTAAAAGGATAATGCAACTAAAAATGAAAGGAAATTGGCGAAAATCGTCAAAGAAAACAGATTTACTACCAAAACTACATTGACTGATAAATCAAACGAGGCGTGAATAAAAGAAGCCACTATTACACTAGCGTCTACACATAGCTTTTCCCGATTTCTGATTGGTTGGTAGGCGGTAACTTTGAACCGGATGTACCATGTGTAAATGTTAACAGACGAAAAAAATAAAACCAAAAATATTTTGTTTTCAGGGATTTATATATATTTTTTTTATCGTGAATAAAATAAAATGTAGGTATGCATTAGTAAATAATTATTTTGTATATTTCAATGTATATTTACTATAAGATTCTTAGTAAAACAAGAACTTTACTTTTTAATAATTTAAATTATATTTAAAGAAAGTATTAAGCTATACCTATTACATGTTCATGGTGTCACAATTTAATCGATTGATTTCTTCCAGAATTATGTTAATAAGTTTTAAATCTTGGAAATCTGTATAATATTTATATGTACCTACATTTAAAGAACTTGATTATTTTAAATTTTATCGAACCGTCGAGATGTTTACAATAATTAATTTCTATCATCCGTATTAAAAAAATTACGAAGTGGTCTACAATCATAGACTTTGCAACATATACTTATATAATATATGGATGAACTCAGAAAAAATTCTATATATACATATTACACCGCTGTGGCACAGTTGGTAAGCCGTTCGATTTCTGAGCGGGCGTCCTGTTTTCGATTTCCAGCAGAGGAGAAATTTATTTCATTAAAATTTTGCTTCTCTGGGCTGGAAACACTGGTTAGGTGGAAGAAATTGCCATACGGCAATAAACTCGCAACTTGCGCAGGGTGTAAGGAAGTGTACATTTTTATTATACATCAACTAAAAGAACCTTCGCAACAAATAATGTTCTGTACATGGATTTATTCAGAATTCGGAGTAGAACATTTAGTGTGTCCGTCCCCCCTTTATAACTTTTGATCCGCTGAATGCACAGAACCCAAAATTCCGGAATGTATAGATAGTTATAGGCCTACAAAACATTTATACTCAGAATTTTCGTTTCTGTCAGGGGTTATCAACTATTTAATTTTTACTTTATTTTTCCATATATCTCAAAAACCATAAAAGCTAGAAGGCTGAAAATTGGTATAAATATAGACAAATACAAAATCTCAAATATGTTTTTTTTAAAGTTCCAGGGTTTTTAAAACATTTTTTATGATAAATTTAAGTATGTGTTTAACTGCCTATATATATTTCCAAAGTTTTTAAAAATACCGAAACACCTCAATTAGATCATTTAATTTTCTATTAAATATGAACATTGTAGAAGAACATCTCAAACTTTTATTTACAATTTTTATAAAAATGAAATTTAGTGACGACATTGTTTCATACAATTTGTACGGCAGTACATTATACAATTTCTACGGGTACGCAATAGTTTGATACTTAATCTCTAACATACATCATGTGTATAGGGTCATTACTGCAAATGACATGATTCTGAGTAATTTGAGATTGAATATTGAAACAAAAACTAAAGTTCCAAATCTCTTTTTGAATATCTATAAAATAACCATATTGAAACAATTGTGTAAGAGACCACTGCTTCCAAGTAGAAGACAGTCCGTTTAGCACTAAAAAGTTATTTTTTTGTCCTACTGCATCCATAGTTCATTTTTGAATAAATTTTAAGATTTGACGCTATAGTCTTAAAGATGCGATTTATGTTAATGTTCCTATGTCCTTTATTTTCTATTGTTAAATAATTACCATGTTATCCGGGGCGGAGACAAATCCAACAAATAAGAGATCACAATTGTTCCAGCTGTTCTTGAATTATAAATAGTGTAACTCATCTGACTTTCTTTTATTTATATAGATTTCCTTCCCATTTATTAAAACTTTTTATTGGTTGATACTTTTGGTTAATTCTTTGTAAAATATATTATATTGAAACTGTTGGTTTTCATTTTATTTAATAAGTTTAAGTTCCAATTTTAATTATTGTAACGACTTCTCACCTTTATACATTAGAAAAAGTTTCCTATTACAAAGCCTATATTTATATACAGTTAGAATAGAAGTTTCTATAATTCAATTATATGTAAATGAGATGTGTAAAAAACTAATAATTATACAGAGAAGGAAGAAGTTGCCCAAGGAAAAATCGAACATTATATGAACAATATTCTAGAAGAAGGAAATGTTAGATGAACATGTATGAATGTAGGCGAGGTGAAGAATGTATGCCAGGATAGAAGTGTGATGCTCGGCTCTCCGCCTACTACAAAAGTAATATAGCATGAAGATATGAATCTGTTTTTATTGTTTAAAGAAAAAATGCATTCAATTTTGAATATTAGATAATGATAAATCACTTGAAAAAATGGCAATGAAAATAAATAAGAGTACTGAGTTGGACGTTTTGTGGATTATTGCTCCCAATGTGAAAAAAACTGAAGACAATACTTAAGATCCATTTGACCACCCACACATGAGTACCTATAAACAATGTTATTTAAATTGATTGTAAAAGTTCCACATCACAAGCAATATTTATACATTTTTTAAGAAAGATGTTGTATGCAGTTAGTGACTCATTGAAGGTCAAAATAAAACATGTTTTGAATTGTGTTTTCAGTCTGGATCTGTGAGACGATTAATATCGTAAGTCTCCAGAATGTGGCAACTTGTTATGTGGTGCGTGTTAAATTAATATTTGTCATAGTACCTGTTAGTTGCCTGAGAAGCAATATTAAATAAATAAATATATTTACTGATTATTCATAACAAAATATATACATAATATTATCAATCATTCTAAACAATACATAATAGGCCCTATTCAGATTCGACTAAAAATTTTATACAGAATTTTAGTATATGAGAAATGTCAAAAAGTTGATTGCATTTATACGGGACTCATTACGTCACACCGCGCGGATAAAATCTTTTTATCCACGGTTGGCCGATATTTTAGACGTCTTCGTACTCTGAATTGAATCAGAATTGCACATAATATGTCCTATTCTGATTCGTATAAATTTATCCGTCTGAATTTTAGTATATGAGAAATGCCAAAAAGTTGACTGCATTTATATGGGACTCATTACGTCACACTGCACAAATGAAATCCTTTTACACAAGTCGCCCGTTGGTTATAGACCATTTCTTACTCTGAAACATATTTTAAGAAGTAATAATAATAGGAGAGAATGTATGTAAACAAAAAATTTGTAGAAATAAAAAAAATGTTGAAATGGTTAATTTATTGAATAAGCTGTTATTTTACATTTACTTATATGAAATGAATGTGGTGGTGTACCACTAGATCGTCTCCCTTTTTGGTCCTTATGTAGATGACATAACCATGATGCTGTTGGTTAAACCTGTGGAAATAATTACAAATGAAAAACTGTGAACACTGTGCTGGAAGAATGCATGCAAAGAAAAGCATGTTCCTAGATATAACGGGGACGTTCGACAATGCGTGGTGGCCGCTTATTCTGGCCAAGCTGAAGCTGCGGGGTTGCCCTCGTTGAGTGAAGGGAGCACCTAGCTGGGCAAGCCTCTAGGCGAGTTAGGGTTGTCGATGAAGTTCGCTACCTAGGTGTCGTCCGAATGTCAAGTCCTCGGCTGAAAAAGTAGCGGCCTTGTTTATGACATTTCGCAGGATCAGCAGGAGTAACTGGGGACTCCATTCGGGTAGGGTGAGGGCTATATACAAGGCTAAGTATATTGCCCAGATCGCATACGCATCTGAAGTTTGGTCCCATCGGCTGAGCGTTGGCTCGGTTGCTCTTGCGATCCTGAGGGGCCAGCATCCTCCCTTGCTTGCTGTTACAGGTACGTATCGCACGGCGGCCAGTGACAGTCTTCCGGTCATCACTGGTGTTCTGCCTGCTGATATTGAGGTGCGGGAGTTTGTCGCACATAGGAGTATCAGGCTCAATAGACGGGCTGAACATGTAGGAGTGATTGTTTGTATTGTGCCAGGAATTGGTGGTCTGAGTGGGGCCATCAGTAGTCAGAGAAAGGACGATGAAAGTTTGGCAAGAGCGCTGGGATAGAGGAGGAACTGCTAGGGTTACCTATTAGTTTTTCCCTGACCTTAGAAAGAGGATGCGTATGAGATCGCTGGCACTGTGCCACTATGCGTTGCAGCTCGTGTTAGGAGACTATGATAGGAGGTATGTGTGCTTGACCGCCCGGCCAGTTTGGTTTGGCGAAGTGCTGGCGAACCATCACAATGTGGCTCGTTATGAAGAGTTTTAATATGTGTGGGTCTCACGCTGGGATGAGCTCCAGAGACCGGGTTTACCCCCGGTCAAAGATCTCGTATAGCGATGTCCTAATCTGGCATGGAATGATGCTTGATGTGCGTGTCTCACGCTGGGAGTGGCTGGGATGACCGGGTTTACCCCTGGTCGAGGATTTCGTACAGCAGTGGGCCTAACCTGGCCTGGAGTGATGCTGTAGCGGGGTGGTCGACGACTCGTTGACAATTCGTGCCGTCCTTTCTCCCTCGTGGAGGTGTCTGATTGCATGCCCCCGTCTGGGTGGGTCCTCCTTCCTCGCGTTGATGTTAGCTATCGCATCTGGTAATGCGGGTGCGATGGTCTAGAAGCACCTAGAAATTAAGATTAGTTTTAATTAGTAAGGCGCATTAGGTAGGCTTCATCCCCTGGATAGGGGCACTGAGAATCCATAATTTAGCAGGCGGGGTTTATTGGGGGGAGCACATCCGGCGAACTCAGAGCCCGCTTGCATAAAAAAATATTTGCAACTAAGTGCGGGTAAAGAGGTGCTAACGCGCCTGAGATACCTTTCCTTTAGTGGATGACTTTCAGTGTTCTTCGTCTTGACAAGAGCTGCATCTGATGTTTATTTCTCCTGAACCTCCTCGGGGATGGTTAGTGTTGAGGAGGTAGATGGACCGGTGGCTCTCCCCATTACATCTTCCACTTCAGCCGCTAATGCGCTAGTGCGACTGGACTAGGACAGTGCTCGATGACGAAATTGTATTCTTGCAAAAACATGGCCCACCTGATTAGTTTTGCTCTCTTGTCCATTGCCTTATGAAGCCAAGTGAATGCCCGGTTGTCCGTCACCATAGTAAATCGTCATCCTCCAATGAATGGTCGGTACTTCCATACAACGGTACTTCACCCACACCACTGCGAGGGCCTCTTTTTTGTTCGAATGGCATTTCCTGTCCGCCTCACCGAACTTGCAGCTTGAATATGAGATAACCTCCCGTGACCCGTCCTCGTTCTGGTGAAATAGCACAGTTGCTGTTCCATCTTTAATCGCAACAGTTTGCAAGATGAACTCCCTGTTGAAATTGGGCTTGGCGTGTCCACTTGAATGATCTCTTCGGGCTAAGTAGGTCCGTTAATGGGGCCGCTATGGTTGTGATCCTTGGCACGCGTTCCGGCAGCCAATTACATAGCCCAAGAAACGCTGTGAGTTCCTTCCTTGTCCATAGAGGCGGTATCTCTCTCAAGACTCTCTCATGCACCGGTTGTGGGGTGTTTCTACTGGCCGACACCATGTGGGCCAAATATTCGATGGTTGGAGAGCCGATCTTACATTTTTCTGGTACGCACTGCAGCCCGAACTCAATCTTTCGAAAATTAACCTATGGTGTTATGGTGGCTCTCCCAATCAGCTGAATACACGACGATGTCATCTACATACACCATGACAAACTTCTCGAAGTACCCGGCCAGTACTAGTTGGCTCATCATCCTCTGAAAGTTTCTGCAAATGAGCTGTCAAAGTTGGTATTAAATGCGAAAATTTTAGCAAATTTTATAAATTTGATTTATAATAATTTATAATTCAAATAATAAAGCAACTCGCTCACGCGAGTCGCTATTGTTATTATAAACAACCTTAAACCTAACTGAAAATTTATACCCAATGCTGAATAACAAATGGGCGGTGTAGACACTACTGAAAAGACAGTGTCGGTAGTGTAAACGGTCACTGTCCACCTACCATTTTACTTGTTACTTGCCATTTTACTAAACCAATGTATAGACATTATGTATTTTTACTAAAAACATTTTAAATTAACACAACAGGTAAGATTTTGACATACAAGTATGACTTGTTAAAAAAAATTCAAATATATCACCTTTATCTCTAAGCTCGACAAGACCCTGGTGGCTAAAGAACATCTAATTTTCAAACTTTCAGACACAGCTACCGTCGTGGTGAGTTAATAAGATGGAACTTCTTTGTACAGGTTCTCATAATATGTTGGTTTCTCAACCAATCCGGTTGTTTAACTTGTCATGAACTTTTCCTTTGGAACTCTTCTAGAAATTAAAAAAATAATCACAATATACAAACAGAAGTGTCAAACTAGTGATTTTTACAGCTATCATTCATAGTATATCAGTATTATTGCCTTCACAGACACACAAGTATTTAATTAACTGAAATTATATAAGAATAAGTATAACCTAACAAAATTTGACAAGTGACTATTTAAAAAATACCTTCATTTTAACTTTGCCTTCTTCGGATCCTTCCTTCTTATTTTGGGTATATTGTATCTGCTATACCAAAGACTTTTGTGTGTTTTTTGGGCGGCTAAATGAATAAAACAACATATTGTTAAATCTGACAGTTTAAAGTTATAACTTTTTGCGGCAACGTAAAACAAAACACACCACTGTTAATTATAGAACAACATTTTTACAGGGGGTTATTTAAAACACTGTACAACATAATAGTAAAGTTAAATTACCAAAAATCAATAAGAAAAAACAAATAAACTCATCATGCTGTTTTGATAAAATTATAAATTATATTGAGATCCGGTCGGAAGTCGGAAGTCGGAGAAGCAGTCGGAAGATCGTCCGGATCGTCGTTTTGACAGTACACGCCCCTAGCTCGCCTTAGCCAATCAGAGAGGAGCCAATGCAAAAAAGAAAAGCTGGGGCTAGACGCTACTCACTATTACTGTCCGTCGATGTCTCCATAGACAAGAAATCAAAGGCCAGTACGTAAACGAGTGTCTCGGGACAGTAAAACCAATGGCTACCATAGAAAAAATACATTTCTTTAAAATCCATAGATGTCATAGCTAGATCCCTAGAAAGTGCATATACTTCAAAAGTTCTGACAGCCAGTGTGACAGCCAGTGAATGATAATACTAAAACATCGTTGATGTATGTATAAATGTAGGTATTTCTATAATACGAGTTGTTTTTTGTTTATTTTTTTTTAATAAAAAAACTATTGTGTACATCAAACTTTTGTAAATAAATATAAATGAAGTGTTTAAATATATTTTGAAAAGAATATTAGCCGTTTTACATAATCATTTATATTAAAATTATGTTGATCATGTAGGTTAATTACAATTTCAGTGATTTTATATCAAAAACTGTTTATTTTATTGAAATCAGACTTTCACCAATATTTTCTTCATTAACTTGATAATAGTATAGGCTATATAATATTATGAAAATATATCTTGAGGCAGCGCAAAAATAAGATCAGCCCCCTTAGACAACATGTCATTAAAGCTAAGCGTAATATCGCTAAGCGATAGAAATGTATGAAATTGGTGGCTGTCACGTGATGTCATAGCCACCAATTCCATACATTTACTATCGCTTAGCGATATAACGCTTAGCTTAAATGGCATGTTGTCTAGGGGGGCAGGTACGACGAATAGACCTTTCCTTGGGCAGCCCATTCCTTTCAATGGCATTTATATATGGAGGCCGCAACCTCCTCTTGACGCAAACATTTTCGTTTATCTATAAATTTAAATTGCTATAATATCATCTTAATACCTTGATGATATAATATAATTATAGTAAGACGGAAGTACCCAACAACAGAGGCACGAAGAAGAATTATTATAGTAACATTGTAACTGGAAAACTTACAAGTAGTTTAATTAATTTATATTGAATTTTCAGCAGCGTAGTCTTTAAAATAATAAAGTTTTTGTCATAGAAAAATATAATATAGTGATTAAAATCTCTTTTATATTATAGTGATCAATCAAATATAGCAAGAGATCAGAAATATGGATGAAGGGTGGAATATCCCAAATTGAAACATCAATTTATTGAATAACTTATTTTGAAAACTATCAGTTAGATATTTTACAATAAATTTATGTACACAATAAATGTACAATGGGAGGTTTATTGCTTGTTGGCGATATCTTCCATCCAACCATATAGTAGGCAGACTGAATGAGTTTCTAAGGAAATCATAGTTAATGTCATACACATACAAGGATATGCCAAGCCTGAAATTAATATAACGTAACAGTTTCTGCTGAATATTTTCCAATGTATTAGAATGAATATTTTAATGCGGTGACCAAACTGTCGAGTTATATTCCAATTGACTACGATTTAAAGAACAATAGAGATGTTTTACAGCTAACAAAGATTTAAAATTCTTAGAGGTTCGCAGAACAAAGCCCAACATCTTCAAAGCCTTACGACATCTATCATTTATATGCATGACAAAGGTTAGTCGCTTATCAAAGATTACATCCAAGTCAGATAAACTGGACACTGGACACCCTAGTTAATATTATATTGTTTATAGAATATTGAAAGGTGATCTTATTTTTTATATTGAAGAAAGTGATTATTTGACATTTTAAGCGGTAAGTTACTCATTGTATTACAGAATATTGCAAGATTATTTAAAATATGTATGGTCAAAACTCTGGTGAACATTAAGAACATTTTTCTCATTCACAATAAAACTTTTTCGTATTATTTGGGCTTCCACAACTGAAGGAATTTCTTGAGTTGATTTGTTATGCTTTTTTTTTGCTGTGAACTTTACTTGCTTTTCTATGCATTTTTTAGTGTTCACATTCTCACTGTTTTTAAAATTTACTTCGCCCTTATTTAATTCATCAATGGCTTTGTTCAAATAATCAAAAACTACTTGGGTACTTTTGTCACTAATATTTGCCCTTTGGCTTAACCCAACAATAAGATCACATTTAGTCTTTATCTCATTCAAAGTATTAGAATGCATTGTCTTATTTTCACAAGGCAAAAGTTGTATGATATCTTTACATTGTTTTGAGTCAATTTGCTGCACATCTTCAGTATTACTCTGAATACATAAACGAGCACATGCATGTATGTGTTTGCAAATATTTAGCTGAATCACATTATTTATGCAACTACATTTAAATGAATGAATACAAATGGTACATGGAATACATTTTAAATTACAGTTTACATAATGGCATGTTCTCTCTGAAGTACATTTCTCTACTAAATAATTTGTGTTACTGAGACTGGAACTAGCAACAAGCCATTTACCCTCATCAATTTTATTTACCATTGCCTCTGTTATGTGTCCGCTGCTTTTGTGACTTTCCCTTATCTTAATACTTTTGTCAGATAATTTATTTTTTGACAGTCTTATTATCGTTTCAAATGTTTTGTCACGTACGAGTCCCAGAAGAGCATTTATTGACTTATCTAAGCGTTTGCATTTCTTCCCTTCTAAGTACAGATATTTGATTCTCTTGTGCAGGGACTCCAAATACATATTGGTGTTTATTCCAATATATTTACGATGACAATAACCCCACATTTCAGCTCTTGAAACATATGTTTTTTTGAAATATTTCCCAAATTCCAGAGTGTCTTCATCTTCCAACAGCTGTTTTAAAGTTTTTTCTAAGCCTGTTGTAAAAACTTCTATATTTGTTTCTCTTTGCAAAACCTTCGAAGTTTTATAAATCAATGATTTTTTAGACATCACAGAAATTTTATTTAGGTTCTGGAACCAGTTCCTTTGAATGTGCCACGAACAAAGCAAGCGGTTTGGAATGGGCCCCATTACTTCACACCAAGCATTATAAAAAGCTGGAAAATCATCAGACATAAATGCGTTTGCAAAGAAGAGCAAAAATTTTTTCAAACCTGAATATCAAATGATTAGAATAATCAAGAATTTTCTTAAACAGTTTACTTTTTTTAACTTTTCTACGGACAATTCTTGGTAGAACTCCATTTCAAATTATAAATGAATTTGGTATGGTAAAATAAATACCAAAGTTTTCAGTTCTACTTGAAAATGGTCACTGTATGACCGAAACTAGTCAGTGTCATTAAAGTAGTAGAACTGAAAACTTTGGTTTTTATTTTACCATACCAAATTCATTTATAATTTAAACAGTTTAATTATATTTATTTTTGTGTTTGTTAATTATACCATTTTACATCAACATAGATTTATTAATAGGTTATTAACTTGTATTATTCTACGTCAGCCCTCCTTCATCCAGTAATGGACATAGGCCTCCTCATGAGACCTCCACAGCTCTCTATCCACCTCCAGCTACCCGTCGTGCCAACGTTAATGTAATCGTGCCAACTTTTCCTTGGTCGACTTCTACCTTTCGTTCCTCTTTTATCAGCCTTATATACTTTTTTCGTCAGTCGATCATCATTCATTCTTTCTAAGTGGCCAAACCACCTTAAGACATTTATTTTCATCTCACTCACAATATCTCTTTCGAATCATACATTCTCATGTAATATCCTCATTTCTTATTCTATCATACATTTTTTACCACACATTCGTCTTAGGGACCTCATTTCAACCGCGCTAATTCTACTTTCATGCGTCTTCTGCCATGTCCATGTCTCACTACCATACATTAGAGTCGGTACAACGATGCCATTGTGTACTGCGAGCTTTGCTTGACTCAAAATAACAGGGTCGTTCATTACAGATATCAATGGACCATTCACTTTGTTGCCTGCCGTTATCTTTCTTTCAATATCCTTTTCCAGTCTTCCATTACGCTGAAATATACTTCCTAAATATAAATACTCATCCACTTGTTCTAATTCTACATTCTCCACTCGTATCTCGCATTTTGTTCGTTTTTGGCTCTTCTCAAAAACCATCACTTTTGATTTAGTTGCATTCATTCTCAGTCCATTTTGCATGCATCCATCGAATACTATTTTAACCAAACATTCCAAGTCTTTCACACACTCTGCTATTAATACTTCGTCATCTGCATACACAAGGTCACATACAGTCACACCTTCCAGTTTCAGCCCAATTTTCTCATTCTTTAGTGCTCTCACTCAGTAGTCAATGTATAGATTAAAGAGCCACGGTGATAATACGCAATCTTGTTTTACTCCCTTATTTATGAAGAACCATCCTGTCAGATTTTTCAATTCACACAGGCTTGGCTTCCTTCATAGAGAGACGATATTACCTTTTATTAACCTGGTCTCCGCTCCATACACTGACACTGATAGAACCTTCCAAAGTTTTTCACGGTCTACTTTGTCGTAGGCCTTTTCCGGGTCTATAAAGGCACAGAGAAGCTTCTGGTTTTAAGCTAAAACCTTTTCAGTAGCCATTCAAAGGTAAATAATTTGGTAAGTGCATCCTCTACCTCCAACAAATGCTCCTTGTGCATCCCATACCCTGCTTGTTGTAGCCTTTCTCAACTTTTGGTCCAGAATCCTAGCATACAGTTTTCCAACTGAACTCTTCAGACTGATAGCTCGGTAGTTTTTGCAATCTAATTTCTAATCTTTCTTAAAAGGGGCACAATAACTGCGTTCCTCCAATCTGATGAAGTATGTCCTACCGACATTTGTTGAAGAGGCAATGACACCATTCTATCGTCTTTTCGCCACCATATTTAATAAATTCAGTTGGTATGCAATCAAATCCCGCAGCCTTTCATATACGTGCATGCTTCACTGCTTCTCTAACTTCTTCTATTGAAATTTTTTCTGTCATTCTCAATTTCATTTATTGGTACTCTTTCGTACGTCACACTGTCATACTGCGTACTTTCATATAACTCTTTAAAGTATTCCTTCCATCTTTCCTTGACATTTTCCTCGTCTATAACCATACATCCATTTTCTGAGACCCTTCCTGTTGGCCACAGTCACTTTTATCAATCATTCTCTCATCATGCCTAAACCACTTTCATTGATGCACAATGATAAAAATAAAGGAATGAATACATTATCAAAAAGATGCATTCTGGTGATTACCTGCAAGTTTAGCTCTATCGTTTGCTTGGAGAGTTATTCTGCCAATTTCAGCTTCATGTCCTATGTGAGTGCTAAATAACGTAACACAATATGTGCCGTCTTTAACCACCACTTCAATTGTAGATGGGCAAGCTGCTCCAATTTTGTTTGTTCCTATTTTTTTTATAGATCGTTGATTACTTCCTCGCCCTTTATAAGAATTAGATCTATGGCAGTGATAGTAATATTTGACTGTATTAGATGTACATTTCTTAGAAGAAGTATCCAACACATAAGAATAAAAATTCTTCCTCTCATAGTTTTCCTTCCACTCTAGAAAATCTAAAAATTAACAATTTTGTCAAGTAATCAAAAATACATTCAATGCTACAATTTCTCTAAGAATATGTTATCTATTATCAATTTAAATAATAAATAAAGTCTGAGTTTACCTTCATTGCATTTCAATGTCAGTTTTTCAATATGAAATTCCTTTTCATGTTCTTTTACAAAATGTTCTCTCAACCTTTTATAGGAAACTAAATGTTTAGAACATTCTGAGCACTTTATTCTACAATTGCGGGTTTTGGATGTATTATGTACGTTTTTTCTGTGTTTTAATAACGATGATTTAGTAGAAAAAACACATTTACAAAGATTACATTCTACCTGTTTAGTAACCGGATTTATTTTACAAGCAGTGGTTATACCAACTTCTTGGATTCTGATAAGTTTCTGGCCAGAAATCAATCTGCCTATAGAAAATTCCACTCTACGGAAACGGCCACAGTAAGAATTTTGTCTGACTTAATCATTCAAGCTGAATCAGGTAAGATTACCCTAATTTCATTTTTAGACATGAGCGCTGCTTTCGATACTGTAGACCATAATATTCTCTTTTCTAAACTTAGACATGAATTTGGCTTGGGTAATGACTGCATTGCATGGCTATCTTCCTACTTAGTAGACCGTAAATACAAAGTTGTATTTAAAGATAGTACCACAAATAATATTACCTCCTTGTACGGGGTCCCACAAGGTTCTGTACTTGGACCAATTCTCTTTAATTTATATACCAATCAGTTGGAAAATCTTGTTCAAAATCTTGGTTTCAACACACATGCCTATGCAGATGACCGCATACTGTTCAAGTCCTGTTCACCTGAATTTAAATATCATTTAACACACGAGGTATCCACATGCATAAATCAGATATCCACCTGGATGTGTAAGAACAAGCTAAAACTGAACCCAACAAAAACTAAGTTCCTTTGGCTTGCCTCACCTCGCAGGCAACAATACATAAATAATGACCCCATTGTAATTCAAAATGTCGAAATTACTCCTTCTAACTGCGTAAAATTTCTTGGTATACATATCGACAGTGCACTCTCTATGGATAAACACATTTCTTCCATAGTCAGACAAAGTTGTTACTTTCTCAGACAACTTAGACCTATTCGAAGGTGTCTCTCGACAAATGCTGCTAAGGTCCTTATAAATTCTTTAATAGTTTCCCATGTAGATTATTGTAACGCCATATTAGCACACCTACCGCAATACCAAATCCATAGAATACAACTCATCCTCAATGCAGCAGCCCGTTATATTTACCAGATTGATCGTTTCTCGCATATCTCACCAACACTTCACAAACTTCATTGGCTGAAGAGCCCAGAACGTATAGAATTTAAAACATGTCTCCTTGTCTTTAAAGCACTCAATAGCATGGCCCCGGAATATATATCGGAACTTTGTGTTCCATTTTCACCTAACAATAAACAAAGTACGCTAAGATCAATGACCCAATCCAATAAAAAACTAGTAGAAACCAATCTCACAAATAAGCCAAAATACCTATATCGATCTTTTGGCGTTTCTGGACCAAAGTCATGGAACAATCTTCCAATGGATATAAGATGTGCCGAAAATATCAATGAATTCAAGAAGAAATTAAAAACTCATCTTTTCCGCAAGTCGTATCCAGATTGTCCTTCATCCGTTCAATAATATTATGTGTACTAAATATTATGCCAGTTTACTTTGAATCGACTATTTTTTATAATTAATTTCATCTGGATTATGTAACAAGATTAATTTGCGATTTCTAGGTATTTTTTTAAGTTTTATATTTCACCATTTTCAATGTGTTAGCTATAGGACTAATTTTAACTTAATTTTAACTTATTGTATTTTTTTAAGTTTTATGTTTCACCATTTTCAATGTGTTAGCTATAGGACTAATTTTAAATTATTTTTTGCAAACTGAAAGTGCCCTTGAGGTGACCACGGTTGTCACTAAACGGCGCTTTATAAATTGTCCTTATTATTATTACTATACCATGAATATTTCTTCTATGCGCGTTTAAATTTTTTTCATGTTTATATCGACATCTACATTCATCACATTCGAAACTATTTACAGTAGAGTGGTTATCTTTCCCAGCCATTTTATCAATGTATACGAAAAGTTGGTTGAAGTCTGATGCAGATGAACGTCTGTTAAAAATTTACAATGAAAATTGTTGTAATATAATTTATATATATTAAAAGACATTTATATATATATATATATATATATATATATATATATATATATATATATATATATATATATATATATATATATATATATATATATATATATATATATATATATATATATATATATATATATATATATATATATATATATATATATATATATATATATATATATATATATATATATATATATATATATATATATATATATATATATATATATATATATATATATATATATATATATATATATATATATATATATATATATATATATATATATATATATATATATATATATATATATATATATATATATATATATATATATATGTATATATATATATATATATATATATATATATATATATATATATATATATATATATATATATATATATATATATATATATATATATATATATATATATATATATATATATATATATATATATATATATATATATATATATATATATATATATATATATATATATATATATATATATATATATATATATATATATATATATATATATATATATCATTTATATACATAATTTATTTATATATTATATATATATATTTAATCTTGTATGTATTTATTTATGTGGAAATCCTTTACAGTAACTTTACATATGTCTTACACCATTGAACAAAATTGAACAGAGTTAGGCACACAGAGATAAGTAGACAGGGAGCAGTTTATCTACGCTAAAACATTTTTTAAAACTAGTGTTCATTGCCACTTTTTAACAATACCCCTCTTCAATGAATACCATGTCTAAAAAAAATTTTTTTTTACATTAAAAAAATTGTTGTTTTCATTCTAATCCTAATCCATCCCTGAGTACACAAATATCTTTCTCGCAAGAGGTTTAGTTAACATATCACTTATTTGTTCATTAATTGGAATATACGCAATGTTAATACCATTATTAATAATTTTATTTTTTACAAAATGTAATTTAATATCTAAATGTTTCAGCTTTGTATGATGAGATGGACTTTTGCATATCTTGATCGCACTTTGATTATCTTCAAAAATTATTATTTTTACCTTTTCATCATACACTCTGAAATCATGAATCAAATTTTGCCACCAACAAGCTTCACTTACAGCTAAATTTATTACTACATATTCTGCTTCAGTCGATGATAAGGCAACCGCTGCTTGCTTTCTTGATATCCATGAAACTGTGCATCCTAGCACTATGAAAACATAGCCAGCAGTTGACTTACGATCGACTTTATATCCTGCCCAATCTGAGTCTACATAGCCCACAATAATATTTTCATTGTCTAATGCAAACACTAAACTTAAATTTACAGTTCCCTTTATATAACGTAGGACTCTTTTTAAGGCAGACCATAGTTTTTTGCTAGCACAAGATTGATAGCGACTTAGTATACTCAAACAAATACCGAGATCTAGTCTTGTGCATAACATGGCATACATGAGAGCACCAATTAAACTTCTACAATTACTTTCTAACTCTGGGCTCTCAGAAGATTTTCCTTTTAAGCTACTATGATCAAAGTTAGCACCTAACGGAGTTGACATAGATTTACAATCTTGCATATTATATTTTCTTAATATGTTTGTGAGATAGGCAGTTTGATTTAACTTAATTTGGTTCTTAACCATATCTTGGTGAATAGTCATGCCCAAGTAATTACATGCAGGACCAAGGTCTTTAATTTTAAAATTACTATTTAGACTATTTTTACATATGACACCTCTTCCTCTTCAGTACCTGATATCAACAAATCGTCAACAAATACTGGTAAGTATATGTAACCGTTGTCTGTTGATTTTACATAAAGACAGTATTCATTTTCAGATCTTTTAAACCATGGACTTGTTTTTCTTATTTCCATTAAATAAAATATCAAAAATTGCTAATTGTAATGGGTGACACATGTGCTCCGCGCGAGCACTCAAGGAGTACTTGAAGGGCCGAGTACTCTAGTGTTAATAAACAGATTTTTTCTATAATGTGTCTTTTATTGTTTTCTTCTCTGAGTTACATATATATCTTTTTTTCTCTATATTTCACTTTGTATATGCTATATTATAAAAAACAAAATTCCAAGCAAAAAAAATCCAGCCATGAATTTTTTGCCCATCATTTAAATGTAGATAAAGAAAATGTTCCAGTGTGCAAGTTTATGTCTTTATCGACATTATCATTAGGTGAATTTTGTGATTGGATAAAGAAAGCTACGTGCAAAAGGAAAATAGCCAATATGTAATGGATTCTATTGTTTTTTTAAATGAATTAATAATTTATTATTATTGCACATATTACTTGTAAAACATGTGACTTTATTGTAGCACTAGGATTTTCAATCCATAAATTTGTTAAAAGTAATTACTCGTAAGCCACAATTTTGTTATTTTTGGGGAAGCAATACCCAATATCCCACATAAAAAAAATATTATATTTCACATAAATTTAGATACCCTATGATTAAAAGATACATACATACATACCATCACGCCATGTCCCTTGCGGGGTAGGCAGAGAGAACCGAACGCCACATTTTTCTATCCTGGCACGCATCCCTCGCTTCGTCCACATTCATGCATCGTCTCATACATGCTCGTCTATTGCTCACACTTCTAACATTTCCGTCTTTCAAAATTTCGTTCACATGGTCGTGCCATCCCTTTCTTGGGCGTCCCCGACCTCTCATTCCATTCCTTTCCGCTCTGTATATTTTCTTCGTCAGGCGCTCCTCATTCATTCTCCCCATGTGACCAAACCATCTCAATGTGTTCACTTTCATTCTAGTAATGACATCTTTCTTCATCTTACATTCTTTCCTTATGTCCTCATTTCTTACCCGGTCATACATCGTTCTATTACAAATCCTTCTTAACGATCTCATTTCAACTGCATTTATTCTACTTTCATGCGTCTTCTGCCATGTCCAGGTTTCACTTGCATACGTCAAGGTTGGCACTACGACGGCGTTATGAATGGCAACTTTGGCATCCTTTGATATGTTGCGATCATTCATAATTGTTCTTAGTGCTCCATTCACTCTGTTTCCTGCCATAACTCTTCTTTCGATCTCTTTATCGAGTCGTTCATTCCGTTGAAATATGCTTCCCAAGTACACACATTCGTCGACTTGCTCGAGCCATTCGTTCTCTACTCTTATTTTACACGCTGTTCTGCTTTCACTCTTTTCAAAGACCATTGTCTTTGATTTGCTGGCATTCATCCTAAGTCCATTCTCTATACATCCTTCATATACCTGACTTACAAGATACTGTAACCCTTCCATACTTTCTGCTAATAGAACTTTATCGTCTGCATACATCAAATCTCGCACCATTACAGTACTCAATTTCAGACCCTTGCTTTCATCCTTAAGGGCTCTTATGCAGAAATCAATGTACAAGTTAAAGAGCCATGGAGATAGCACGCACCCTTGTCTAACGCCATTATTTATAGAGAACCACGTTGTCACTGTGTCGTTGACACGAACACATGCTTCGCTGTTCTCATATAATGACGCGATTGCGCGTATCAGCTTGCTCTTCACTCCATACACTGCTAGTATATCCCATAATTTTTCTCTAACAACTTTATCATACGCCTTTTCTAGGTCTATGAAGGCACAGAAAATTTTCTGATTTTTATCCAGGACCTTTTCTGTGACCGTGTACAGAAAAAAAATTTTGGTCTATACATCCTCTGCCGCCCACAAACGCACCTTGGACATCCCATATCTTGCTTTCTGTAATTTTTCGCACTCTTTGATCCAGGATCCTTGCATACATCTTACCAACTGAGCTTAATAAACTTATGGCTCTATAGTTTTTGCAGTCGAGCTTCGATCCTTTACCTTTATACAAAGGTACCACGACTGCATTTCTCCAGTCTGAGGGAGTGTGTCCTTCTTCCCAACATTTGTTGAAAAGAGAGAGACACCACTCCAACGTCTGTTCGCCGCCATATTTTATAAGTTCAGCTGATACACTGTCATATCCGGCAGCTTTCCCCGCTTTCGTGTGTTTTACTTTACTGCTTCAAATACTTCTTCTCGCGTTATTTCATCCTTATCACTTTCGCTTACTTGCCATGTTCTCTGACTCACGTCCCCACTTACTCCGCTATCATACAGTTCCTTGAAATATTCTTTCCATCGTTCTTTCACGCCGTCTTCGTCCATAATTATTTTTCCATCTTTATCATTTATTCCTTTCGAAGCTTTCACAGTTCCATTTTTTCTTTTCGCTACGCCTTTCCAGAACATTTTCATGTTTCCAGGAAAGTCGTTTCAGGCTTTCTTTCTCTTTTATACCATCTTTTTCCTTTTTTACTGTGTCTTTGACTACCTTTTTATATACTTTATAATTTTCTTTTGCTCTTTCTTCATTATTCGATCCTTTCGCGGCTATTAATGCCATCCATGCTTTCTTCTTTTCACATTAAAAGATTTATTTCAAATATATAAAAAACATAATTATACAAAATACAACACAAAAATGTATAAATGTAAGTTTTTTGTCTCTCCTGTAAAATCTTTGGTGAGTGGGTTACGAGGTATTGCTTTATCACAAACGATATGATACACTGTGTCGATTGTTTACCTACTTGATAAAATATATTATTCATGCTAATTATTGAAATAGTATACTTATATATTAATTATTGTAATTGTCTTATTTATTGTAATAAACAAAGTGAGATTCAACTTTTGTTTATTCATTGGCTAATACACCACAGAATTACATTTTCATTGAAATGTTTTTTACTCTCCACTGCTATAGAATCACTATGCTACAGCCAGAAGAACAAATGTGTCAATTCTAGACGAGCTGAAGATCGAGGATCGTCTATCGACGTATCAAGATGTATTTATTTTTTATGTATTTCTACAGACGTATCCTTCAATTATTTGAACACATTGCCAGAAGGGAACCTGACTGCCTCGAGAAGCTTGTTTTGATGGGCAGCGTGGAGGGACGGAGATCTCGTGGTCGCTCACCGACCAGATGGAGCGATTTGGTTAAGTCCACAATGGGGTCTTCGGTGACTGGTGCTCTGCGTTCAGCACAAAACAGATTGGCATGGAGGCGGGCCATACGTGTGGCGACGGACTGCAGCCGCTATCCTCAGTCATGAGGAAAAGGACAAATGATGACTATAGAATAGTAGAGAGTCATGATTTCACAATTTTTAAGCATATTTTTTACATCAATTTCTCAATGGGTGTCATGTATAATCACCGGCAAACTAGTAGAACCAAAATAGAGGGTGCGCATACCGCAAATTTGTGTCGTTTCGGTTGTTAGGTACATATACAGACCCCTCCACGGCGATTTGCCAGAAACTACAGAGAGTATACAGTTTGAGTTTCGTCAAGATGTTTTTATATGTACGGCGTATCCTTTTTGTGTCCTCTCTAGAACCCAAACTATAAGTCTGATCGACTTCAAATTTATATCATAGGTGTAAAGTACATAAGCCTAGAGCTGATTATAAAACATTTTTCGTCCATTTCGTTACCTCATGTAAATTTTGCAAATATATTTTTGGGTAGTTAGTTAAACATTTTGTACATATTTTGAATTATATAAATAATTGGATAATTTATATAGCCCCATTTTTGTAAGAGCTCACCACAAGCTAGGTTGGTAATGGTTTAAAAATGTAGGTTAGTGATCTTTATATTATATTAATCACATAAAGATTTTAATGCCATGAGACATTTACAAATAAAACTATTAGAAATTAGTCAGTAATGTAAGTGTGATTGAGTAACATAAGTGAATATATTCTTCATTAGAAACAAATTATTTATTTTTTTCTTAAAAAAAGAATAATTTGCTATAAGTATATTTTATATGGCAGTATCTGTGCATCCACAATTGTCACAAAATAAAAAGTGTAAACACTAAACAAAGTAAATTTAATGTAAATATGTATAAACAATCTATCTTCAAAATCAATTTTACTTCTCAGAACACGGATTGTCTGTTTATTCAGATACCAAAAGACTCAGTATCCCAGTGCAGTGCACAATACTTCTTACTTCACAACATTTTTATCCATTTAAGCAGCAGGTTACATACCATACACATTAATTACTTCAACAAATGAATATGGTTGGATGGAAGATATCGCCAACAAGCAATAAACCTCCCATTGTACATTTATTGTGTACATAAATTTATTGTAAAATATCTAACTGATAGTTTTCAAAATAAGTTATTCAGTAAATTGATGTTTCAATTTGGGATATTCCACCCTTTATCCATATTTCTGATCTCTTGCTATATTTGATTGATCACTATCATAGAAAAGAGATTTTAATCACTATATTATATTTTTCTATGACAAAAACTTTATTATTTTAAAGTAGTCGCTACTGAAAATTCAATATAAATTAATTAAACTACTTGTAAGTTTTCCAGTTACAATGTTACTATAATAATTCTTCTTCGTGCCTCTGTTGTTGGGTACTTCCGTCTTACTATAATTATATTATATCATCAAGGTATTAAGATGATATTATAGCGATTTAAATTTATAGATAAACGAAAATGTTTGCGTCAAGAGGAGGTTGCGGCCTCCATATATAAATGCCATTGAAAGGAATGGGCTGCCCAAGGAAAGGTCTGTTCGTCGTACCTGATCTTATTTTTGCGCTGCCTCAAGATATTTTTCATAATATTATATAGCCTATACTATTATCAAGTTAATGAAGAAAATATTGGTGAAAGTCTGATTTCAATAAAATAAACAGTTTTTGATATAAAATCACTGAAATTGTAATTAACCTACATGATCAACATAATTTTAATATAAATGATTATGTAAAACGGCTAATATTCTTTTCAAAATATATTTAAACACTTCATTTATATTTATTTACAAAAGTTTGATGTACACAATAGTTTTTTTATTTAAAAAAATAAACAAAAAACAACTCGTATTATAGAAATACCTACATTTATACATACATCAACGATGTTTTAGTATTATCATTCACTGGCTGTCACACTGGCTGTCAGAACTTTTGAAGTATGTGCACTTTCTAGGGATCTAGCTATGACATCTATGGATTTTAATGAAATGTATTTTTTCTATGGTAGCCATTGGTTTTACTGTCCCGAGACACTCGTGTAGTGGTGCAAAGTTCGATATTTTTGTAAGATCCTGTCTTTTAAAATCGATTCATGAAATTTATGCGGATCATCAATTCGCTCTTCGATTCAATATGATTCAAATATAGCTATCCTTATCTATCGTACATAACATGTACGTAGTATGACAGAGAAAACAAAACCGATTCAAAATATGATATGCAAATGTAGGCGTTAAAATGTTTGCATTTCAATGTACTTAATGGTCAATATTGCTTAAATATGTTATGAACCATAATGAATTAGTCGTGAATCGAAGATCGCCTTCAAATTAGTATATTCAATTATAGACGTTACGTATTTGTTTTTCAAAGTATGTTGCGGTCAAAATTGCTTAACATATTTAAGAACCGCAATGAATTAGATTTTATGAACCATAATGAATTAGTTGTGAATCGATGATTGCCATGAGTCGGTATGTGTATCGCATTCTAACGATATATTTTATATGAGATAGAATGTGTGAGAGTGATGTCCGGTTCATGAGCGGATCGTTGTGGCAACGTGAACCGTGAGTCACCGATTCAATTTAATGATCCGGTCAAATAATACGGATCACTCATTTTTCTCCGTCTCTACACTCGTGTACGTAATCCCTAACCGACAACAACACAATACAAAAATATAATTATACCTCACAAATTTGAAAATTAAATCACCTAAACGGCACTTTCATTTCTTATTATATAGCCATACACAGCCTTACTTACTATTTTCAACAAACCTCAGGTTCAGCCTAAGATATCGTAAATACATACTATTTGGTTTACGCACCGCCATCTTTATTTTCTCAAGCCGTGCTGTAGAAAATACACTGACAGTTAAAGAGACCTGTTTCCGGACTTCGTTCTCTATCTAGTCCGAACGTTTATTCTATGGATTTAGTATGAATTTTGGAAGCGGGTTGATGTGTTTGTGCGTTTGAATTTATCATTTTTCACGTGTTTTAGTAATATTTATATACCGTTTTGGAAAAAATACGTTGGTGGTGTTAAACAAGCATTAAGGTAAGATATTTTTTATATATTTACAATGATGTTATAGGTAGTTTGAATAATGTTTATCTGTCGCTAAAATTGTTTTCGTAATGGCCGAGACCACGTGTAATACGTCGTTGTTATAATAAGAAATTGTGTCGTTAGGAAAAATATATAATTGTAGGTACCTTTGGAATATTATGTAGAGTTTGTATTTATTAAAAATTCTTGTGTATTCATTGTGTTCAATGTCAATGTATCTTTTTTCGTGTCAACCGCAAAATATCCTCTCTAGATTTCTTAAAGATTTTTTTGTTTTGAAAATGTATTTATTAGTGATTATTATTTTCAGATGCCTCATAGATGCTGTGTCCCTGGATGTAAATCCAATTATAGCAGTTCCCTGAAGAAAGAAAGTGCAGTCACAGTTTTTAAATTTCCTAATGAAGAAGTGCGCAGACAGGCGTGGATTCGTGCGATTCCACGCAAGAATTGGACTCCAGGGGCCTTTGCTGCTGTTTGTGCCCATCATTTTGACAAAAGTGATATTATATCACATCCTAGAAAACCAAAATTGGCTATTGGAGCAATACCAAGAATTTTTAAAAATTTGCCATGTTATCTGACAAAGAATGTGGCAACAAAAAGAGTGGATCCCAAAATCCGACAGTTCAAAATTATAGAACGTCACGAGGAACAGGTCGAACTTTTCCTGCAAAGCGATGTGATTGTCGACTATAGTGATTTTTTAAGAAATATTAAAGCCAAAGTAAATCTTAGTGAGTGGAGTTTAAAAACTGTGAATAACACGACATATTTTTATATTACAAACATTGATGATGTAGACAAACATTTATATTTAAGTCGTCAAGTTGTCGTTGACCAGAATCTTAGGATTAAAGTATTTGTCGGAACAAATGAACTCTGTCATGGTGAATTGAAGTGGTTATTTCCTACATGTATGAAATTGGATTTGTGGTCACAATTTGAAAATTTGTTAGCAAGATATGGTGTTAATGAAGATGACAGTGTTAGTGATGAAGAAAATAGCATAAGTAATGTTAATAACAATATTATGAAAGCTCACATGTATTTAAAATTTGCACTAGATGCTGCCAGTGGACTTGATTATACACGTAAAAATACTTTAGAGTTGCTTTTGGATCAAGTTCATTTACTAATGACCAAAAGAAAACGATATAGCACGACTACTTTGCTATTTGCTTTTATAATGTATTCGAGGTCTCCTTCATGTTACCGTTTATTGAAAGATTTTTTTAATTTGCCTCATAAAAGGTATTTACAGAGCATTTCTTCGTCGTTTAATGTTTCACCAGATTCGTCGAATAATTTATATTTTAAGAAAATATCACAGGAGCTCTCTGAGCGTGAAAAATATGTCTGTTTATTAATTGATGAAATTTACATAAGTAGCTGTGTTACTTATAAATCCAGAAAACTTGCAGGTTTTGCATCCAATGATTTATCAAAAGTAGCAAAAACAGTTCAATGTTTTATGATTACTTCATGCTTTGGTGGTTTTAAAGAAGTCGTTCGCCTGATACCTGTTAATTCTATTACTGGCGACGATTTAAAAGCTATTACATTAAATGTGTTGAATTTTATACAAAAATTTGGATTTAAGGTCACTTGCATTATAACCGATAATAATCGGGTGAACCAAAACATGTTTAAAAAAATATCTCCGTCGGATAATTTTAATAATCCATTGTATACAAATATGCCAATTTTTATGTTTTATGACTTTGTGCACATATTTAAAAATATACGAAATAACTGGATTAATATGAAAGATCATAAAAAATCCTTTTCATATCCAGATTTTGAGGACAATTCAATAATTAGACATGCTAAATTTCAAGATCTAAGAGATTTGTATACTATAGAAAGTAATAGTACAGTTAAAAAGGCTTTCAAATTAAATTTTAAATCTTTGTACCCGACTTCTTTCGAAAGGCAAAAGGTGATTTTTGTCGATAATATATTTCATTGTACCACTATTGCTGGTTTGTCTTTTTTCGATGAATACAAAGAAACAGCTATGTTTTTGCAAATAATCAGAAATTGGTGGGACATTTTAAATGTCAAAACCACAATGAAAGGTAAAATAAAACGCAATGATCTATGTACACCTATACTGGGGACAACTGATGAGAAGCTTGTATATTTAAAAAAATTTGCTGAATGGTTAGATAAATGGAATAATTTGCCAAATGGTACATTTTTTTCAAGTGATACTTATAATGCATTATATCAGAGTGTTTTAACTTTCATAAAATTTATTGAATTTTCATTTGCCAACTATTCGATTTCATATATTTTAACAGGAAAATTTCAAACTGATATGCTCGAAGAAAGATTTAGTTTGTACAGAAGGTTATCGGGTACAAATTACCATATATCATATACACAAATTGTAGAGTCGGAGAAAAAAATTAGAGTCAGGAAAATGTTTAGGTCTAAAAATATATCGGAGACATTAAACAATATTAAAAACTCGCTTACACCTTTGGAAAAAGAATCCAATTTAGAAGTAGATGTTTCTGAATTTATATGCATATTGAAATCAAATTACTTGGAAACATATGAAAATGATGAATCATCACAAATTTATGTTTGTGGTTATGCAGCCCTTGGTGTTAGAAAAAAAATTGTGAATAATTGTAACTTGTGTATTAGTTTAGTGTCTGATAACAAAGGTGTTAAAATTAATGATAAGTATTTTGATTTTCTACAAAGAGGAGGTTTGATCGTCCCCTCTGAGTCTGTAAAGTTTGTTTATTTTCATTTGTGTTCTATATTTGAATATGTTATCAATGTAAAAGCGTTACATCATAAATTTTTGGAACATACCAACCAAAAAGACTTGTTATTGTCATTAACATTTTTAAGCCTAAGATCTGGTTCATTTTATGTAGATTTAGATTCAAAATGTGTTTGTGGAATGACAAATAACAGAATATACAGTATGATTGTGGAAACACTATCAAACATTTTGTTAAATAATTATAGCAAAATGCAAAATGATCGAATCTCTACAAAAAAGAAATGTAATACAAGAAAACTGAAAACATATTGTAATTAGTAGAAATGGATTTACAAATTATTATTCTTTATATAATATTTTATGTAATCTGTGTTAGTTTTGTAAAATTTCAGTCTATTGTATGTACCTACTTGTTTTGAAAATTACCTGATTTTGATTTGCTTATCTGTATGAAAAAATGTCATGCAAGAAAACTGAAAACATTATAATTAGTAGAAGTAGTATATTAATTTACAAATTATTATTCTTTAGATATTATGTAATCTGTGTTATTATAAAATTTCAGTATATTGTATGTACTTATTTTGAAGATTACCTGATTTTATTTTCCTTATTTGTATGAATCTATATACTATTTGAAATGTCTATTGTGAATAATGGCTCTTGTATACCTATTTCTATTTATTTATTATTGTGTTTTAGATTATAAGTCTATTTTGTATCATTTGAAATGCCTGCTTTTGTTATTTTTTTTCTGTTTTATATAAATCTATTTTTACCTTTTTAAATTTCTAATTAATTGTAAATTCTACGTACAAGTATATCTTGTGTCATTTGAAAGATGCCTGCTTTTGTTATTTTTTGTTTTGTATGATTCTATTATACCTTTTTAAATTTCTCTCATTAGTATTAATTTTTGTG
Organism: Molanna angustata; assembly: GCA_963576475.1. Classification (NCBI taxonomy): domain Eukaryota; kingdom Metazoa; phylum Arthropoda; class Insecta; order Trichoptera; family Molannidae; genus Molanna; species Molanna angustata. Next base: position 22,757,003 of record OY754964.1, on the reverse strand, counting down.
TTCTACGTTATAAGTTCATTTGGTGTCATTTGAACGTTGCCTGCCTTTGTTATTTTTTCTGTCTTGTATGAATCTATATAACTTTTTAATGATATAAGTCTATTTTGTGTCATTTGAACGTTGCCTGCTTTTGTTATTTTTTTGTCTTGTATGTAACTATATAACTTTTTAAATTTCTCTCATTAGTATTGATTATTTTGTTCTACGTTATAAGTCTATTTTGTGTCATTTGAGCGTTGCCTGCTTTTGTTATTTGTTTTGTCTTGTATGAAACTATATAACTTTTTAAATTTCTCTCATTAGTATTGATTATTTTGTTCTACGTTACAAGTCTATTTTGTGTCATTTGAACGTTGCCTGCTTTTGTTATTTTTTTGTCTTGTATGTAACTATATAACTTTTTAAATTTCTCTCATTAGTATTGATTATTTTGTTCTACGTTATAAGTCTATTTTGTGTCATTTGAGCGTTGCCTGCTTTTGTTATTTGTTTTGTCTTGTATGAAACTATATAACTTTTTAAATTTCTCTCATTAGTATTGATTATTTTGTTCTACGTTACAAGTCTATTTTGTGTCATTTGAACGTTGCCTGCTTTTGTTATTTTTTGTGTCTTGTATGAAACTATATGACTTTTTAAATTTCTCTCATTAGTATTGATTATTTTGTTCTACGTTATAAATCTATTTTGTGTCATTTGAACGTTGCCTGCTTTTGTTATTTTTTCTGTCTTGTATGAAACTATATGACTTTTTAAAGTTCTCTCATTAGTATTGATTATTTTGTTCTACGTTACAAGTCTATTTTGTGTCATTTGAACGTTGCCTGCTTTTGTTATTTTTTGTGTCTTGTATGAAACTATATGACTTTTTAAATTTCTCTCATTAGTATTGATTATTTTGTTCTACGTTATAAATCTATTTTGTGTCATTTGAACGTTGCCTGCTTTTGTTATTTTTTCTGTCTTGTATGAAACTATATGACTTTTTAAAGTTCTCTCATTAGTATTGATTATTTTGTTCTACGTTATAAATCTATTTTGTGTCATTTGAACGTTGCCTACTTTTGTTATTTTTTCTGTCTTGTATGAAACTATATGACTTTTTAAATTTCTCTCATTAGTATTGATTATTTTGTTCTACGTTATAAGTCTATTTTGTGTCATTTGAACGTTGCCTGCTTTTGTTATTTTTTCTGTCTTGTATGAATCTATATATCTAATATGAATCTATATTTTGTATATTTAAATAATTAAATATCATCTTTTACAAACAATTACCTTTTATTTATTAACCCGAAATTTAGATAAGTACACTTAATTATATTGTATATGCACATAATACAACCTCCATGGTCTAATTGGTTTGTCATTTATCTTCCGTCACGGGTGAATCCTGGCAGGAAAGGAATTTATTCTCATGCATTATATGCTTTTCTGGGTTGGAAACATTGGTAAGTTTGGAAAAAATTGCCTAAGGGCCAGTAAATTCGTTACTTCTGCAGGGTACAACAATGTGTTTATTATTAATATAACTGGGAAGTATTTATAGATTTGAAATCACGACATAATGTCTGATAAATTATTTTGGTGAATTTCCGACTAAAAAAATATATTCTCTTTATTTTGGAATTGGTAGTATAATTTTTTTTACAAATATATTCTCATTATTTTGGAACTATAATTATAGTAAAAAATAATTTTAAAAATATATTATGTTCTCATTATTTAGCAGTATAAAATATTTTAAAAATATATTCTCATTATTTTGGAATTAATAGTATAATTTTTTTTGTTGAAATCTTCGAAATTTAAGCTAAAACATCATTAACACGTCATGGCCAAATAGGTCTCTTTACTTTGAAATTTTAGTTCCCGCCAAATCTACAGCACGGCTTGAGAAAATAAAGATGGCGGTGGTTTACGTCAAAGTGTACTTACTAAATTTTAAACGACGCGGTTTAAGTAACTCTAGAGTAATACAAATATGGACGTGGCATCGTTGTAATTTATCGTGTTATCGATATTATGTTGGTACAATTGTTGCATGGTTGCATTATTATCGGCGCTTCGCGCGTTAGTCTGTCCGTCCATTCTTGTCATTTTATATTGCGTTTTATTTG